>JAZKJV010011818.1:0-735468 GCA_037367405.1 Ottelia alismoides | reverse complement strand
TTTTGTTGTGGGTGGACCTATTCTATGAAGAACAAAGGCTAAGAATTCTTATTTCAATGGTTTTATGGTTTCGCATCGCTACTCCTTACTTAAACGATCATAGTTTAAGTCCTAATAGTTATCATTCTTAAAAAAGGTTCGAAAATACAATTTTGTTGAAATTTAGAGATCTGCTCATAACATTTAAATAAATGATTAATGAATTTTATAAAGGTGAAGAGTAATGGTGGAGGTTCCATGAGCCTTACTGATCCGATCTGTTGCTCATAGAGCGGGTATCTGATTCATTTGATTGACCCACATCATCCATTGTTATCGGATTATATGATCCGACCTAATCTATTCCAATGGGTACTTGATTATAATCGGTACCCAATTAATATTAATAGGTGATGGATACTCACAGATATTCATGTGAAGATTACTGATTACCTCTACTAAAAGGAAATTGCTTATTTATTACAAAAATCCCAACAAAAGCATAAAAATCGATAATTATACTAAATTCCCATTATCGATTTTGAAATCCACGGTATATTATTTTTCTCACCATTCATTTTATGGATTCATTTGTTCGGACATTATATTGGTCAATTGATTTGTCATTGTCACATGATATTATCATTTAATATTCAAATGAAGTATTGTTTGCGGATTCTATAGTAAAAAGTGTTTATATTCATGGACATATGGACTCGAGTAAATATTGTTGAGGTGGAGTGGGTCATCTAAATAACGAAAGATACTGCTATGATAGGTGACATGTATGAAAAATGCAAAATGATACGCAGTATCTATATCGTATTTATTATGGTAACACCATATGGACATGCCTAATGTTAATGATAAAATGCAATGGGATAAGGATATGTAAATATGAATACATAAATTAATCAATGATGATTTATAAAACGACACAGATAATGATAAACCATATGAATATATAGAAAAGGAAAGCATGCATTAGGATATAGATACAGTATGCCACATCGTCATATATATATATATAGGGAATTTATCCAGAGAGCACAGGGCCCATTTGAGTTCGGATGAGCATCCAATCTTAGCCGTCCATCGCAAAAAAATAGGAACCGATTAATCCCAAAAAATAGGAACCGATTTTATATGGAAATAAAACAAAATCGGAAATTAGAACATTGCTAAAAATAGCTTTGCATTTGTGGAAAGAGCAAGGCGCGTGCATTTGATTGGTAAAATCTATCGTTTAATTCCAACGCATGGCATTTGTTTCGTTCCAACGCAAGATGGGAGGTATGTGATTCGATTTCATAATTTAATCGCTTATTTCTATCATAATTTCGTTGTTTTAATGATTTTTTGATTTTTAGCAATGTTTGTTTTGGGATCAATACGACGAGATGATGGATACATTAATTTTTTTTATGAATACTGCATATTTTTTATCGTAAGCGATGTTTTATTCGAGAAGTATGATTGGAATATGAGAAGTTTTATTCATAATATTGATTTTTATTCATTTTGATACACGATTTGTATTCCTAATCGATTTTTTATCGTGGGTATTTTGATTTCATATAATAAAAAGTTACCAGTAAATTTGTAATTTTATTGTTGGCTTTGAGTAACTTTATTACATGTATCAGTAAGTTTTATATATATGTTAGTAAGAAATTACGTATAACTTGTAGTAGTAACTATCGGATAATGACCAGTAACAATTAATATACGCTTTGGTAACATTGTAAACCATTACTAGTATTTTATTAACTTACATATATAACAAGTAATATTTACACTATCCATCAGTAACTTTTTAACATGTAGAAGTAACTTTATGATAATAACAAGTAACTCTGGTAACATTGTAACTTCATTACTGGTTGTCAGTAACTATATTATAACAATCAGTAAGTTTATAAATACAACACATTACAAGTTACTTGTCATATAACAAACGTTACTAACAATTCATTAAAAGTTACTTGTCATTGAATGATTCTTACTGAAGCGAGTATATTGCTGAGTTACTAACAATCATTACAAGTTACTTGTCATATAATAAATGTTACTAACAATTCATTTCAAGTTACTTGTCATTCAATGATTCTTACTGAAGTGAGTATATTGCTGAATTACTTTTTCTTTATACAATTCTTACTATTCACAGATATAAATTAACTTATTGTTTTCTTGCAGAACAATGTACAATTTGGTGTCTTGAAGAAGCTGTTGTTATGCCAAGGAGCGAGAGCAAAACAACATCATCTAAATGAACTAGAAGACAGTTGACATTTGATGTTCACCATATAACTATAATTAAGTATTTATGTGTGACTTTCGATAACACTTGACGTATTACAAGTAATTAAATAGGCTACATAAGTAAAGAAAGTGTGATTCGATAGTAATTCAAAACAAAGAATAAAACAAGTAAGATATATAGAAGCATCAGTAACATATAATAAATTGTAGGTAAAAGAAGGTAATGGAATAAGTAAGTTGGAATAAGTATAAAAAATCACGTAACCAGTAACTTATATATTGCTATCAGTAACACTCGATACATTATAAGTAATTAAAAATGTTATATAAGTAAATAAGAGGTGCTTCAGTAAGACTCAAAGTATTAAGTAACTATAACATTAGTAACAATCAAAATGACTTCAGTAAAATAGACATTTGTAATCAGTACTTATTGTATGGAAATTAGTAATTCACATACTTAATTAATGATCCCACAACAATAGTTACTTGAGAACTGAATATGTATTACTTGAGTAACATGAATGAATTACTGATCTCTGTACAATGTAATATTACAGATGTAAAATAACTATAAATTCAGTAACAATCATAATGCGTTCAGTAATATGTATATTTGTAATATGTAATTATTGTATGGACATTAGTAATTGACGTAATCAATAATTATAATCAGTAATTTATCTTTTCTAATCCAAACGTGGAATGATCATTCCATAAATAGAATATATGCCGACAATAATTTAAATGCGTATTTTTAGCTTACTAAAACCGACCACCTATTTTTAAGGAAATGATTTAATTCGAATTCTTATTATGTTAATAATGCATGCACATTGTTATTGCCAAACCGCACCCTTCCAAATAGAACCGACACATACACGTGGCGAGCCTACGTTTGGTGCTCACCACGACCCAAATCGGCACAGTGCCCTCTGGATATGCCCTCTATATATATAGGGTCATATGTGGTTGCCCCCTAGGGGCAGCCAACATGGCTGCCCCCGCCTTATTTGGGCAAATTTTTTTTATTTTTTTTTTGAAAAATAACACCATGTACATTCATCCCTATATCCCTCCTATATACCATTCGAATTTCGTCAGAAATAGAGACTCCTACGGCCTCGATCCGGACAGTAATTTTTTAACGCTAACAGGATTTTTTTAAATCGATACCATCGAGATGGAGGCTGTAGGAGTCTCTGTTTCTGACGAAATTCGAATGACATATAGGAGGGATATATGGATGAATATACATGGTTTTATTTTTCAAAAAAAATAAAAAAAACACTGAAAAATGGGGTGGGGGCGGCCATGTTAGCTGCCCCCAAGGGGCAGCCCCATTTTTTCCATATATATATATATATATAGAGAGAGAGAGAGGATGGGGAGCTCGCACCAAGGTGCATGTAATTTTACATGCACCGAGGCTTATATCTTCCACATTTTTTACTTTTTGGAAAAATATTATCATGTATATTCATCTATATATCCCTCCAATATGCCATACGAATTTCATCAGAAACAAAGACTCCTATGATCTCCATCTAGAACATGTAATTTTAACGGTCTTAGAATTGTTAAAATCGACCTGTTCTAGATGGAGGTCATAGGAGTCTCTGTTTCTGACGAAATTCGAATTACATATTGGAGGGATATATAGATGAATATACATGGTGGTATTTTCCAAAAAAATAAAAAAATGTGGAAGATATAAGCCCCGGTGCATGTAAAATTACATGCACCTTGGTGCAAGCTCCCCATCCTCATATATATATATATATAGGAGAAACTTCAAATGAGGCGGGGTCTCACCATATATATGGTGAGCCACCCTCAATTTAGGCATCTTTCTAATAAATTTTACAATTTCTTGTTTCATACATATAATAATAAATATTAACACAACATGTATAGTGAAATAAAATTATGAAAATATTATTATAATGGATGGAAATATTGATTTGAATTTAGATGCTATATTTTACAAAATTCATTTTTTTACAATGTGCAGTTTATATTTTACAAAACTGTTACAGAGTTTTACTAAATTCGCAGTGGCTTTTACAATTTCAGAAAAGCCCCCACCTCATTTGAAAGGTCTCCTATATATATATATATATATATATATATATATATATATATATATATATATATATATGGGTCATATGTGGCTGCCCCCTAGGGGCAGCCAACATGGCTGCCCCCGCCTTATTTGGGCAAAATTTTTTTTTTGAAAAATAACACCATTTACATTCATCCATATATCCCTCCTATATACCATTCGAATTTCGTCAGAAACAGAGACTCCTACGGCCTCCATCCGGACAGTAATTTTTTAACGGTAACATGATTTTTTGAAATCGATACCATCGAGATGGAGGCCGTAGGAGTCTCTGTTTCTGACGAAATTCGAATGGCATGTAGGAGGGATATATGGATGAATATACATGATTTTATTTTTCAAAAAAAATAAAAAAAAGCCGAAAAATGAGGCGGGGGCAGCCCCATTTTTTCCTATATATATATATATATATGGCTAATCTAGTGAGCACTGTGCACATTTGACACTAAATGAGCCCTTCTTAAGCATTGTTAAATCCTAATCGTGTGGTTTAAAATTAAAAAAAGCGAATGCAAAATTTACGAAACCATAACAGCGCGCGTGAAAAACTAGGAGAGTAGTTTCCTTCTTTAACGAGTAATTAACGTTTGTTTAATAACAAAAAAAGACAATGGAGGTTTCTTTCTTACCGAGTCACCGATGACCATCAGAGAAACCCTACATTCTTCTTTGACGGCGATCTTTGGCTGAAGTTCATCGACGAAGATACGTAAGTTTTATTGTATTTTAATTTTACATCAGTTAGTTTTAATCTTCTTCCAACGAAATATAAAACATATATAAATCTTTTAATCGTTTAATCTGTTAATAGTATCATTTTGATTCATTAGAAGAGAATAAAGACGTTATTGTTGTTACAAATATGTATGTTACATGTTCTAGACGTTGTCTACTACTTATTTTCACAACGTTAATCGATGCTAAAGGAGTATTTTCGATCTCAGAATTAGCACTCATACGTCTTAATGGACATGCTCTCGCTCATTAATTTATATGATCGAATAGTATTACATCGTGTTACTGGTCATTCACTCTAATATTAATAATCTTAATTCTTACCTTTACACGTTAGTAATGTTACCAATCGTCTTTTTATACATTACTATCTTCAATACTTCGTTACTAATTATTTAATTCATATTAATGATCGATTACGCATTCTTACTTCTACAACATAAAATCTTACTAAACGATTCTTTCGTTCTTATCAACATCATTTATGGTTCTTAATGCACATACTCTCATTTCATCTTTGTGAGAAATACCAAACGCATATCTATGAGTTACTTATCTTTCACTACAATATTACGAATCGGGGTTATAAGTTTTACTTGTTGAAAAACACCACCTGATCAGCTTCTCAAATTCCTGCGAAGAAATCAGAGAAAAAGTATCTCGGTCGTTGTATCGACCAGGTGAGTTCTACCAGAAAAGATTAAGGTTTACTTAATCTTCTTATTTTTATTTATACTTCTAAACAAATGTATAGTGGATTCGTACGGGAGTGTCGAACTCAGGAAGGCAAACTGTATTAAACTAGGGAAATCGGTAGGAAAACTTAGATTTTGGATTTCCTCATTTTTTATTTAATCTCTAATGAAACTTTTTATTTGGATTTTATTTTGTAATTTTTATGTTTTAAATTCGTTTTACTGTTTTTATACATTTTTAAAGAGTTTTTATGATTTTTATGGTGTTTTTGTTTAATTTCTAATGTGGAAAACTAAATTGTTATTGCAAACAGTGACGAAATTTGAATTTATAAAGAGTGAAAATGATGCTGAAATATTTTTTTTATATTTTCTGTAGAAAGTAGATGAAATTATCTTCGAAACGATATATTGTGCGTTTCTATATGATTTTTATTGAGTTAGTTATGAATTTTTGAAGTTTTTATGTCTATATTTTTTTATGGGTTTTGTTATGTAATTTTTATTTTGTTTTGTATTTATTATGCAAAATATGGTAAAATATGATATAGGTAATTTTTATAGGATTTTAGAACTGTTTTTTTATAATTTTTTATTTTGTTATTATGTATGGGGGTGTGTAGGTCGTTATATACAAAACAAGGGTATGGGTGTATAAATCTAGAAAATATGAGGCGGTACTTGGAATTATGCAAAACTGGAATGGCGTGCTTGTAAAAATAAGCCAGAAATGTCAGCAGGTGTGTGCTAAAAGCATAATATTCATGTGTAATATTTGTGCATATTATAAAGCATCAGTGTGGGCGCGTCTTTGTGCGATAATTCCTCCAAGCTCTTGCCGATCACGCCTTATCTGTTGCCCCTGTGCCTGCCTGCAATTAACAAATTTGGAATCGCACGCACGTAGCGCGTGATTCACTTGAGCGGTGGAGAAATTCTGGAGTTAGCACGTGGAAGTTCGCAGCCCGTCTGATTAGGATTCGATCGTATGGTAGCGACTCAATCGGCAGGAACGCTGCTACTCCTTCCCAACTCCGTCTAAAACTCCGAGCAGATTTAAGTAGGCGGTGACGTTCCGTTGATCTCCGTTCATGGAACGGAAGGTGCTCCTCACTCGAAGGTCGTGGTGTCAATACTCCAGATTGCTGCAGCCTACAGATGCTTCAAATGTCGTTGTTTCGGATCCAGATTTCTCGATGATGATGCTTCGTTTGTAGCTTGATCCTGGAAGACCTGCAGATGTCTCAAATGAAAGGCTCGAGGTATTTGTTCCTCCGCCGAAAGTTATGAACGAGGTGGAGTGAACGGTTGAAGCTCCTCTTTATGTGAAGGATAAGATCACAAACTAAAATCAGTTGTGGTTCACGGAACCGGAGGCGTATCTGCAGGTGTGGTTGTTCTTCACGCGTTCTCGAGGCTGGACTTTGCTCAGATCTGATGCAGAGGCTGTCATCCAGATGGTTTTGTGACGACGAAGCTCTGGTGCGTTCTCCAATAGCGGATCTCGTGGTTGCTCGAATTGCAGGTGATTCCTCTGTGTCCGAGCGATCGAAGGGTGATGCTCCTCGAGGCTAAGGCGGTGGAGCTCACGGCGTAGTTTATATATTCAACAAGCTCGATCTCCAGACGAAAGCTATGATGCTTCACGGGCTGATTTCGATTTCAGACGGCTCTCCAGTATATGTGCGATCTGAAATGCCTACGATTCTGCAAATTGAACCAAACTCGAAGGCAAAGCTTCGGCCGAATATTAAAGGATTTAGACAAATAATGATCAAAAGTGTCATGGATCTGAAGTCAATCAATCGGTGAAATGAAGATGGCCAGAGATGAACTGACGATAATCAACACGAAACCAAATCAAATTCGACGGAAGACAAATGTGGATTAAATCCCCAGATCAGAAATTCTCGCATGAACAATAGAGGTGATGATACATGATCTGACATAATCAGGAATCTGGACGGAGATGGATACGGTTCGATAGGTGAAATGGATTGGAGATTTGACTCAAATAAAAAATCGATGAAAGCAAATGTAACAGAATGGAAAGGAGAAATCAGAGAGAGATAGAAACGGAAGGATAAAAACGGGAGGGATTGAGAGGAGCAGGAAATGAGAAATCGAAGAGAGAGAGAGAGAGAGGAAATGAAGGAGTGCTAACCTGGACAGATGCGGAAGACGGAGGATGTTGCGAAGGATGAGCGCCTGGGGTCGGAGCTCGGCGAAGCTCCTGGATTCTCGCCTCGATGCGGCAACGCAGCGCAGAGGCTTGGCGCGGCGGGGCTGTACTCCTCACCGGCGACCCGATCTCGCCAAACTTCGTCGATCTACCTCGCTCGACGGCCGGAGGAGACGAAGCTCCTGTCACGAGACTCTCTCTCACGCGCCGGAGCTCACAGGGAAGGTGGAGAAAGTGAAAATGGCGGATGGATTCCCGGAGGGGGAGGGACGTCCTTTAAATAGGCAAGGAGATGAGGCCGGTCACCGCCGGCGGTGATGGGAAGCAAGGGCGGTTGGAGGAACGGCTAACGGCCGGGACGTTAGGCGGTTGGTGAGGGTGGAGGAGAAGGAAGAAGAAGGAGGTGGAGGAAGAAGAAGAGGAGGAAGAAGAAGAAGAGTCGTTGGGGGAGAAGAAGGAAAAAGGACCAATGACAGCCTGTCATGTGCCGGAAATGAGGAGAAATAAATAATATGAATAGGACAAAATAGAGAAAAGACAAAAAAGTTATATCCCACATAAAAATAGGTTAATGATACATTAAATTAAATAATTGAATAATGTAGGTATAAATTATAATTAATTAAATTAATAAATAAATTAATTAATTTAAATAAATAAAGCATTATTTATAAAAACGAAGGGTTAATGTATTAAATAATAATATAAGTTACGGCTTATTGTACAAATATACCAATACGGACCCCGAAAACCGCATTTTTCGCATTAACTCCGATTTTAGCGAAACTAGTGTCATTTTGTACATAATTGAAAAATATAATTTTAAGGACAGAGTTTGCTCAATTCGGAGTTCATACGGCCGAGTTATGAGGCCCGGACGAAAAAAGTAGCGGCTTCGGGCCTCCGGATTTTTTCAAGATTTTAAATTATTTTTATTTTTTATATTTTTATATACAATTTTAGATGATTTTAGGAAAAAGAATTAAGTTAATCGGATTTGCGGTTATTTAATTAAAAATCCCGGAAGTTTGTACATATTGTACATATAGACAACGGGTCCAAAAAAACCGAAACTCACCGGTTTTATCCGATTATTTTTCTGATATTTTTGATAGATAGTATTATGTACAAAACGGATTTTAAAAGTGAGTTTGGTCATTTTGGAGTTTTCTATAAATAAATATGAACCTCGCAAGTCGGTTTTTACGGCTTTTCCGGTTCATTATGGTTATCTTATTTTTAAGCCGAAATATTTTTCTAATATTTTTATAAAATAATATATATTTTTGTGAACAATTTTTATAAAAGGAGTGTTTTAATTTGAGGTTGTTTTGGTGATAAATAAAATAGGTGAAGTATTTACATTATGAAAAATGGGTAAATTACATTTTTGGTCTTTATTTTCTGAATATTTTTATAAGTTATGATCCTTATCTCCCCCTACTTATTTCTTTTGTCGACCCGATCAATATTGATCTGGTCTCGGGGTTAGGATCAGTCTGTATATTACATATCCAGCCTTCTTTTTATTTTTCTTTTTCTCTTTATTCTTTTATTTTGGATAATTTAAGTGTTAAATATATAATATTAATAATTGTGATTAGAGTGATAATTAATTGGAATTAGTGATTATTTACATGTATTTTACCAAGGATTTTAGCCAAAATGAAAGAATAAAGGCGATGAATCATGGATTCATCATTCCCCTATACTTTACCTTTGTTAGTCCCTTAGCAAACACTTATTCTATAAATAAGTACAAGCAAAAAGAAAAAGAAAAAGGAAAATAAAAGAACTTAGAACATGCTTGTTTCTTTAAACCGAATCTCACTTCACCCGAAATCTGAAGCTTGGATTTAAACCTTTGGATTAATAGTGTGTCGGGACTCTATTAGAATTAGGATTTAAGCGTCGACAGCCCTCAAGTTCCGCAAATCCTTATCCAGATTCACCTTAACAGCCAGCTCAGATCCACCTATCCATCACGCAAACTTTTCGGCTTTGAAAGCAATTTGTACTGTGTGTGAAAAGGTTTAGCTCTTCCCGCTTAAAGAAGCGAAGGAACCGCCCATACGGCTACACACTCCCATTGGGCCCTTGTCCAACAGCTCAGTCCTCGAGGAGGGAGGTATTTCCTTCTAAGGTCAGGTCGTGCTGTGTCCACAATCGAATAAGAGAGAAGGTAGAAGAAGGAGAAGAGAACTGGAGTGTGATCGATGTTATCACATCTCCGGTGAAGCCTGGCCAGTTTAGCCAAGTCTCCACGAAGACATGCAGGCTTTTCTGAAGCTCGGACCATTGTGGTCATTTTTGGTATTTGGTGTATTCAGCTTCTTTTTGGTAGTAATGATTGTTGCACTGCATAGGTCTTTTGTGCCTCGACGGATATAGCATCTTTTTTCCGCCCATGTTTTGAGGTCTTAGAATAAATTGTGCCAGCAGATCCTTCCCTCATCCGAAGCTTTATTTCAACCACAATCTCTCCCGTCTTAATACCTCATCACCACCAGACAAGGATGGAAACGCACCACCGAAATGGATTGCCCTTCGCAGCCCCAGGCAAGTCGAGCTAAGTACAGAGTGCATGAGTTCAAAATTGGTTCAAATGGAGAAGAGTTTAACGGATGACACCAGGTGTCCTACTTAGGCACTTTCAAGTTGAATTCCGAACACGGTCTCATGGAACCCAAAGAATTAAGTCTACAAGACCTGAAGAGTCTCAATTCCCGGTCCTAATAAAGTCCCTCTTGAATTAAGGCCTAAACCAAGCTCCATCTCTCGGACTTAGATCCATTCGGTTCAAGAATCAAACTTGTTCTGAAAAATGCTAATGAATGCAACAATTTTTTTATGAGGTACATTTTTCGGTTTAAATGCTTTAAGTGATTTTTAAAGACTTTTGCAAATTTTTATTGAATTTTAATTTTTTTTCAATTTTTAGGGGTCTTTTTGTAAAAGTTAGTAGATTAATTCAATTTACACAAATTTTACACGAATTTTTGTATATTTTACAAGGGATTTTATACAAGTTTTATTTAAAAGTTATACGGCTTTTATACAAAATTTTACACGGTTTTTATTTTCAATTTTTTAAGGATTTTATAAAAGTATTTTACAACATTTTTTATGTAAAGGTTTTAAACAGTTTTTTTATAAGATATTTTTACGGTTTTCTTGTGGCTTTTAGAAACCCAAAATATACATCATACTTTTAGGAAGCCTTATTATTACAAATACAATAAAGTACGAGTTATGGCTTCTAAAGTATATATAGCATATATATATACGACACCCCCCTAAACTTAGCGTGAACTATGTCCTCATAGTGACCAAAGAAGCGGCTAAGGAAGACATAACTCGGGCTAAGTATAGATCGGTGAAAAGAATTCTATACTACAACGACTCAAAAATAACGAATAAAGAATAGAAATCGATCATCTCCTCTATACTTAGGATCAAGAAACCCTAAGGATAGCCGACTCAAAAACCGAAGATGATCGAGGTCAAGAGAATGTACACAACTCATCGGCTCGACTTGTCCCCCCTATACTTAGGGTAAAATATCCCTAAGTATAGAGATGAATATCAAAAGATGAGGGACAAGCGAGGGAACAGACGAGACAAAAATCAACGACAATCAAAAGGGGAAATGAGCGAGATTACCCCCCCCCCCATACTTAGGGTAAAGTACACCCTAAGTATAGGCAACAACAGAGGTAATCGAACAGGACGATACAAACAATAACACGATGTCTACACCCCCCTATACTTAGGATAAAGCACATCCTAAGTATTGCACAATCTAGATGAACCTAAGGGTGTAAGACAAACATAAGGAAGGAGGATTAAATCAAAAATATATACAAGATCTGGTAAATCATGTATGAGATGCAAAGTGTAAGAGTGAAAAGATCATCTCATACAAAATAGATGGGGGCAACTTCAACGGCTTGCGGTTCATGATCGAGAAAGGGTTTCAACCGCTGACCATTGACTCGAAAGGTGGACTCAGAAGACAACTCAGATATGTCGATGCTACCGTTGCCGTACACCTTTCGCACAAGATATGGGCCTTTCCATTTGCTCTGAAGTTTCCCTGGAAATAGTTTCAGCCTTGCATCGAATAGCCATACTTTCTGATTCGGTTCAAACTGCTTGTGGCTGATGTGAGAATCATGCCACTCTTTCATCCGCTCTTTGTAATGAAGGCTACTCGTGAATGCTTGATCTCTCAGCTCTTCCAGGGCTGCCAATTCAGTCTGCCTTTGATCTCCCGCATCATCCAGACCAAAGATCACTTCTTTCACTGCCCACCAGGATTTGTGCTTGATCTCAACAGGTAAGTGGCATGGCTTGCCATAAACGAGCCGAAAGGGAGATGTGCCTAATGGAGTTTTGAAGGATGTTCGATAGGCCCAAAGAACCGAGTCCAAAAGTTGTGACCAGTCCTTTCGGTCTAGGCGAACAACCTTCTGCAAGATCGTCTTGATCTCCCTATTCGAAACCTCGGCTAGACCATTCGTCTGAGGATGATACGGAGTAGCAACCCGATGGTCTATACCGAACTCGTTAGCAAGTGCTCTTACCTTGTCGTTGATAAAGTGGCTACCCCCGTCAGATATCAGAACTCGAGGGACTCCGAACCGCGTAATGATGTGCTTTCTTAGGAACTTGCAAACCGTGTTTGCATCCGCGGCTCGGGCAGGAATAGCCTCTACCCAACGACTCACATAATCCACAGCTAAAAGGATATACTCGAACCCCTGACTTTTCGGAAATGGGCCCATAAAGTCGATACCCCATGCATCAAACACTTCACAGAAGTGGATCGGCTGCATCGGCATCATGTCTCTATGTCCGCAAGTGCCCATCTTCTGGCAGTCAGTACATCTCTTTACGAATGCATGGGCATCTACAACGAGCGTAGGCCACCAAAGGCCGGATTGGAGCACCTTTTGTGCTGTCCTCTTCCCTGAATGGTGTCCTCCAGCTTCTAATCGATGACAATACATGAGGACACTCTGGTATTCCTCCTGAGGAATACACCGATGCCAGACGGAATCCGCTCCTTCATGATAAAGGATCGGATCCTCCCAATGGTAAGACTTGGCTTTCGCGAGGAAAGTCTCAAGCCTCTGTCTGGACCAACCTTGCGGGACTTTCTTAGCAACCAGAAAGTTCACAATGTCGGCATACCATGGCAGCGAGGCGACAGCAAGAATCGCCTCGTCGGGGAAGGTCTCAGTGATTGGTGCATCAAACTCAGAAGTCTCGGGTGTTTCTAATCGGGAGAGGTGATCCGCCACCACATTCCTGACTCCAGGCTTATCCTTGATTTCGATGTCAAACTCCTGGAGTAGAAGGATACATCTGGTCAGACGTGGCTTCGAATCCTTTTTATCCATTAAGTACTTGATGGCGGTGTGATCAGTGAAGATTGTGACTTTTGAGCCTAGGATGTGGGACCTAAATTTGTCTAAGGCAAATACTACGGCTAGCATTTCTTTCTCTGTAACAGTGTAATTCCGCTGCGCGGAATCCAAAGTCTTGCTAGCGTAGTGTATGGCATAAGGCAGGCCATCCCTCCTCTGTCCCAACACAGCCCCAACAGCAAAATCGGAGGCATCCGACATGATCTCGAATGGAAGAGACCAATCGGGTGGCTGAAGGACAGGAGCCTCTACAACCATGTTCTTGAGAGTCTCAAAAGCCGAAAGACACTTATCATCGACGATAAACTCGGTGTCTTTCGCAAGAAGATCAGACAACGGTCGGGCAATCTTACTGAAGTCTCGTATGAAACGTCGGTAGAAACCGACATGCCCCAGGAATGACCGTAGCTGTTTCAGATTGGACGGTGGATTGAGTTTCCTTATGATATCCACCTTGGCTGGGTCCACCTCCATGCCCCGGTTGGAGATGATGTGACCAAGGATCGTCCCCTGAGTCATCATGAAATGACTCTTCTCCCAAGAAAGCACGAGGTTAACTTCCGTGCACCTCTGAAGCATGCGGTCTAGGCTTGAAAGGCAGGAATCAAAATCATCACCGTAGACCGAGAAATCGTCCATGAAGACCTCCAAGATATCTCCTACCATATCCGCGAAAATCGAAAGCATGCACCTCTGGAATGTAGCCGGAGCATTACATAATCCAAAGGGCATCCGTTTGAAAGCATATGTTCCGAACGGACAGGCGAACGTTGTCTTTTCTTGATCTTCTGGCGCAATGGCCACTTGGTTATATCCCGAGTACCCATCAAGGAAGCAATAATGGCTCTTTTCGGCTAACCGTTCGATGATCTGATCGATGAACGGTAGCGGGAAATGATCCTTCTTGGTTGCCTGATTCAAGCGTCTATAGTCCACGCAGACGCGTCAAGAAGTCGGTACTCGGGTAGCGATCTCCTCTCCGTCCTCATTGATCACTGTAGTAATACCCGTCTTCTTGGGTACTACATGCAAAGGACTAACCCATTTCGAGTCAGAGATGGGATAGATAAAATCGGCGCTCCACCACTTGGATATTTCCTTCATAACCACCTCTCGAAGATTCGGGTTCAGCCTGCGCTGAAACTCACGAGATGGCTTGGCGTCATCCTCGAGAAAGATGTGGTGGGAGCAGAGAGCCGGACTAATCCCATGAAGATCGGCTACTGACCATCCGATCGCCTTGCGGTTCTTTTTAAGAATCGCCATCAGACGGGATTCTTGATCTTCGGTCAGATTAGAAGAGATGATGACCGGAAACATTTTCGATTCACCCGCAAGGAATCGGTACTTCATGTTCTGAGGTAAAGGTTTAAGCTAAGGGGGAGAAGGAGCAGGGAGGGCGGGTTTGATTAGAGCCTGAGTGTAGGCTACTAGATCGAGATGTGTGAGCGCTACCTGCTCTGACTCAGAATGATCTGGAGATTGTTGGATGTTATGATTTGATTCGGTCTCCAGATCGGTTGTAGGCTCTGATGATGAAATCTGAAGTGATAGGAATTCGGCAAAGCACTGCCAATCAGCATCGTCGGAATCAGAATGATTTGCGGGTGACTGGCAGCTATGAGTGTTCACTTCTGACTCGGAGGGATAAAGAATATCCGAATGATCTGAGAAGGTATCAGAATCGTCTCTGTCAAGATTCTCGCTACTCGGCTTTAGGATTGTGCTCTCCAATCTCCCATCCTCGGAAATCTGAATCTCGGCTTCAACTGTAGGTGAGATGAAGGATTGGGTACTAGGTTCAGCCCAGACGGCTTCATCATCGGTTTGTATGAAGTCACAATCCTTATGACTGTCAAGCTCGTCATCTGATGCTTTCTCTGATCCAGCTGATTTGGAGTTCTGATCTTGGATCGTCTCTATCTGTATACTTTCATCTTGGACGCGAAAGTACACCTTCCCGATTCCATAGTCGGAAACGGCCTTCGCTGTAGCCAGAAAAGGTCGTCCGAGTATGATTGGGGTATCGGTCAGACATTCAGGGACCGCCATATCTAACACGACGAAGTCAACGGGAAATTTAAAACCCTGAATGGTGACGATAACGTCTTCGATTAAACCCTTAGGCCTCTTGACTGATCTATCAGCAAACTGTAAGACCGTTCGGCTTGGTCGAAGAGGCCCGAACTCGAACTTGTCGAGTAAGGAAGATGGAAGGAGATTAATCGAAGATCCGCTATCTAATAGAGTACGATCAAAAGTCTGATCGAGGATCTCGCATCTGACATACGGTGCTCCCGAATCTGATCTCTTAGTTGGAAGACGGTTCTGAATTGCATGGCATGTTTCCTTGGTCAACACGTGTATCTCAGAACAGTGATTGCGTTGCCTCTTCTTTCTGCGGACGGTGGTTCGTTCTTTAAGACCTTTCTGCAGAAGAGGAATGTGAGCCAAGGCTTCCGAAAGAGTGAGTTGGATCGTAAACTTCTCGAGCATCTCTTTCGTCAGATCATTCATTTGAATCTTTTTTGTGTTTTCTTTTTTAGCGCCTTTTCCTAAGCAGAGTGCTTTCGGAAAAGGAATCTGTACATCCTCCGGGTTAGTCTGTACAATCAGAGGATCAGAAGAAGAAGAAGCAAATGTTTTTGTAAAACAGGGTCTGGCTTTCTGTGAAGTATCAGAAAGAGCAGGATCTAGATCAACAATCTTTTTATTTCGTTTTTGGTTTCTTCTCTTTTGTACATTTCTTTGTGATTTTCTCTCATCATCACTAGAAATGAAAAACGGCAAAGCAGCTACATCGCCATTCAGCTCTGACTGTTCTTCAGACTTGGTGGTTTCAGCACCACCATCTCCATCGTCCAATGTCGCGGCTTCAGCACCGCCATCGATGTCGTCTACAGGCTCGCTTGCATGATCTGAGGTATCGTCCTCGAGCCTAGTAGAGTTTCCGCCTTCTGGAATCCTACCGCTCCTAAGAGAGATGAAATCAGCGTTATCACAGTAAAGATCGTCATCGGAGAATACATGTGATTGGAGGGTAGGTTCTGTCAAATCTACCTGCTCTGACTTCCGCTTCAGATTGTTCGGGTTGGGTTCTATCTGAGCAGGCAAGGCAGACTTTCCTTTGACCAAGTCGGTGACATGAGTTTTAAATTCATCCATTTCTCGCCTAAAAGAAGCATGTTGGTCAGTGATAAGGTTAGCGAGATACTCTAAAGCTGGGTTGTCATGGAAAGGTCCATGAGACCCGGATGAGTCGCCTCGGTGATACTGAGGCTGCTGCGGAGCTGGCTGTTGCTGCTGAGGCTGGTAAGTGCTCTGCCTCCACTGAGGTTGTTGTTGGTACTGACGAGGACCGTAATGCTGCTGCTGCTCTCTGCTCTGCCCCATCTGTGCCTGCGGTTGTTGCTGGGAAGAGGCACCTCCTATAGACCATCGGAAACCAGGGTGATCACGACGGATCCCTGGTTGCTGCGGTCGATCATACCAAATCCCATTGACCTCAGTCAATGGTTCAGGCATCTCAGAGTATGCTGGGGGCATAGATGCCAAGGGCTGATCGCTCTGAGATGCCTGAACCAATAGCGGATCTCGTGGTTGCTCGAATTGCAGGTGATTCCTCTGTGTCCGAGCGATCGAAGGGTGATGCTCCTCGAGGCTAAGGCGGTGGAGCTCACGGCGTAGTTTATATATTCAACAAGCTCGATCTCCAGACGAAAGCTATGATGCTTCACGGGCTGATTTCGATTTCAGACGGCTCTCCAGTATATGTGCGATCTGAAATGCCTACGATTCTGCAAATTGAACCAAACTCGAAGGCAAAGCTTCGGCCGAATATTAAAGGATTTAGACAAATAATGATCAAAAGTGTCATGGATCTGGAGTCAATCAATCGGTGAAATGAAGATGGCCAGAGATGAACTGACGATAATCAACACGAAACCAAATCAAATTCGACGGAAGACAAATGTGGATTAAATCCCCAGATCAGAAATTCTCGCATGAACAATAGAGGTGATGATACATGATCTGACATAATCAGGAATCTGGACGGAGATGGATACGGTTCGATAGGTGAAATGGATTGGAGATTTGACTCAAATAAAAAATCGATGAAAGCAAATGTAACAGAATGGAAAGGAGAAATCAGAGAGAGATAGAAACGGAAGGATAAAAACGGGAGGGATTGAGAGGAGCAGGAAATGAGAAATCGAAGAGAGAGAGAGAGGAAATGAAGGAGTGCTAACCTGGACAGATGCGGAAGACGGAGGATGTTGCGAAGGATGAGCGCCTGGGGTCGGAGCTCGGCGAAGCTCCTGGATTCTCGCCTCGATGCGGCAACGCAGCGCAGAGGCTTGGCGCGGCGGGGCTGTACTCCTCACCGGCGACCCGATCTCGCCAAACTTCGTCGATCTACCTCGCTCGACGGCCGGAGGAGACGAAGCTCCTGTCACGAGACTCTCTCTCACGCGCCGGAGCTCACAGGGAAGGTGGAGAAAGTGAAAATGGCGGATGGATTCCCGGAGGGGGAGGAAAGTCCTTTAAATAGGCAAGGAGATGAGGCCGGTCACCGCCGGCGGTGATGGGAAGCAAGGGCGGTTGGAGGAACGGCTAACGGCCGGGACGTTAGGCGGTTGGTGAGGGTGGAGGAGAAGGAAGAAGAAGGAGGTGGAGGAAGAAGAAGAGGAGGAAGAAGAAGAAGAGTCGTTGGCGGAGAAGAAGGAAAAAGGACCAATGACAGCCTGCCATGTGCCGGAAATGAGGAGAAATAAATAATATGAATAGGACAAAATAGAGAAAAGACAAAAAAGTTATATCCCACATAAAAATAGGTTAATGATACATTAAATTAAATAATTGAATAATGTAGGTATAAATTATAATTAATTAAATTAATAAATAAATTAATTAATTTAAATAAATAAAGTATTATTTATAAAAACGAAGGGTTAATGTATTAAATAATAATATAAGTTACGGCTTATTGTACAAATATACCAATACGGACCCCGAAAACCGCATTTTTCGCATTAACTCCGATTTTAGCGAAACCAGTGTCATTTTGTACATAATTGAAAAATATAATTTTAAGGACAGATTTTGCTCAATTCGGAGTTCATACGGCCGAGTTATGAGGCCCGGACGAAAAAAGTAGCGGCTTCGGGCCTCCGGATTTTTTCAAGATTTTAAATTATTTTTATTTTTTATATTTTTATATACAATTTTAGATGATTTTAGGAAAAAGAATTAAGTTAATCGGATTTGCGGTTATTTAATTAAAAATCCTGGAAGTTTGTACATATTGTACAAATAGACAACGGGTCCAAAAAAACCGAAACTCACCGGTTTTATCCGATTATTTTTCTGATATTTTTAATAGATAGTATTATGTACAAAACGGATTTTAAAAGTGAGTTTGGTCATTTTGGAGTTTTCTATAAATAAATATGAACCTCGCAAGTCGGCTTTTACGGCTTTTCCGGTTCATTATGGTTATCTTATTTTTAAGCCGAAATATTTTTCTAATATTTTTATAAAATAATATATATTTTTGTGAACAATTTTTATAAAAGGAGTGTTTTGATTTGAGGTTGTTTTGGTGATAAATAAAATAGGTGAAGTATTTACATTATGAAAAATGGGTAAATTACATTTTTGGTCTTTATTTTCTGAATATTTTTATAAGTTATGATCCTTAACTCCCCCTACTTATTTCTTTTGTCGACCCGGTCAATATTGATCTGGTCTCGGGGTTAGGATCAGTCTGTATATTACATATCCAGCCTTCTTTTTATTTTTCTTTTTCTCTTTATTCTTTTATTTTGGATAATTTAAGTGTTAAATATATAATATTAATAATTGTGATTAGAGTGATAATTAATTGGAATTAGTGATTATTTACATGTATTTTACCAAGGATTTTAGCCAAAATGAAAGAATAAAGGCGATGAATCATGGATTCATCACTTGTTACTGACGCTTATGTTTCAAGATACCAACGCTTATATTAATAGTTACGAATAGTATTACATCATGTTATTGGTCATTCACACTAATATTACAAATATTATTGCTTACTTTTTTATGTTACCAAAGTTACCAAAGGTGTTGTTACCGGATACTATTCTTCAATTATTCATTATTAATTATTATAAATCGTATTAATGGTCGATTAATCATTCTTACTTCTACAATGTTCAATGTTTCTAAAGGATTCTTTCGACATTATCAACATTATTGATGGGTCTTATTGCACATACTCTCATTACTTCTTTTACATATTACCTATCGCAATTCTATGAGTTACTGATAACCACTACAATATTACATGTCGTAGTTATTACTTTTACTTGTGACCAATAGTGTTGCTACAATTTACCATTTGTACTTTTACATGTTAAAATGATACTGATATGTAGTGTTAATAATAGCTTTTGTATCAAAGTTATTAAATTACTAGATTAAGTAAACAAATTTACCAACGCTTATGTTAAGAGTTACTGATGTATGTGATATTATTACTTGTTATCTATTATAGTCATTAAAATACAATTTCAAGTGCACAATGTTACCAACGCAAGTGTGTATTTCTTCTAGGTTTTTCTTATTTATCAACTTCACTCTGGGAATACTCGTTCGTTTCGCAGAGGCGGAAACAATGCTCTTTCGTTCTGATTGAAGGTCTAGAAAGTTGAATAGCGAGCGGAAGTTTAAGGAAGGAACCTAAAATCGGTAAGAAATCAAGAATGAATATCTCATTTGCAATCTGTATTATGATTCGTTGTTCAATCCGTGGTTGTGCATATAAAACAATATATGGATTTCGCTAGGATTAGCAATTTTGAGTTTAAATTTCTTTTTACACAATTTGGGCATCTGTATTGAATCTTTACGACTTGAATAATACAATTTTCAGTATTATATCTTGTTACCTATTTATCAAATCGATTTATAATACTTCAGTATGTCCTATCTAAGAAAAATATATTACTTACTTATGATGTATTAACAAATTACTAATTAATAATAAGTTGTTACTGATTGTAGTATGGAAGTTACATATCCAATTTGGATTGTCAGTTTACAACAGATATTGAGGCAAAGATTAATGATCGTAGATTTGTTACTTGTTATATCAATAGAACTCTTCCAAATGGACGAATCAACAGGTTATCAAGTTTCATACAAAATGAGGAAGCATGAGGTTGTGACAGGTCCAGCAATTGAAAATCCACTTCGTACAAAATTTATAACTTTATACAATTTTTATTCTTCAAAAGGTGAAATAACTACATCTTTTGATACATGCCCTAGGAATGAGGTTGACAAAGCTACTGAACAATCCAATGGTAAGTTATGCTATTAAGTTCTGTTATAAATTGGTTATATGATAATGTACAATATATCATGTATTGTATTTTTGCATAATGTAGTATCTGGAAAAAAATCAATCAAATGTAAAGGATATTTCAAAGATGGAGACAAAAAAGTCCAATTTTTGCATATAAACTGTTCCAGGTAATTGAATATTAAATTGATAATTTATCATTATAATTTAGTCAAAAAAAAGTAATTGAATTTTAACTAAACTTCTTGCAGCAAAATATTGTGTGCAGCACCATTGTTACATTAAACAATTCGTGACCTATCTCGGAAATAATAAATTGACTGAAAGGCACAGAGACTTGATAGATAGATCTGCTTTTTCAAGGATTGTCTCCATCACAAAAGTTGATATCAATTATCAAGTATTGGACCTTATTATTCAGAATTATCAAGGCAATCGAGTTTTAGATTTGGTGAGAAAGAGCTTACCTTCTCGGGCAATGACATAGGTTTGATATTGGGTTTACCAACATCCGGATTCCCAATTCACCTAAGGGGTTTTTCCTTTGAATGTCCAAGTTCCTTAGAGGATTTGATTTTTCATTCAAACATGTCGTTGAATCGTCACAATATTTGTGATATTCTCGATTCGTTACGTAACCTAAAAGATGACCATTCAGTGAGGATGTACATTACATGTATAATTTCATTGATGTTTTGTACTTTCTTGTTTCCGGAAACCAACTTTTGCTTCCCACGAGTTTTGTTGAACTGTATAGACTCAATTGAAGACACTCGTTTCTTCAATTGGTCTAATGCGGTTGGCAATATGATAATGAACCGTATGGACGATATTGTTAAAAAAATGAAGATGCGTTCATCTATGGATGGGAAATGCACCGTGGGATACCTCACTGGATGTCACGCATGTTTATATATAAGTATTTATAATTTCTGATATTGTTAAATGCTTTGTATTTAAAAAATACAGTATAATAAATTTGTCTTTGTATTTCAGACATGGGCACTAGAACATCTCTTTCCATTGCATGCACTGAATCAAAACTTGCTGCCAAGGATACGGAAATGGGCAACTCCGTGCAAAGTTTCAATAGATCAATTCTTATGCTTGGATGAAGACCAGTTATCATTTAAAATTATAATGTATAACTTACTTGTCTTTTTGACATAACTAACAAATCAAGTATATGAGTTACAAGTACTAGAATTACCTACTCTATAGATATTTATTACTGATTAAATTAACACAACAAGTATACTGCATTTACCTACTGTATGATGTACAATATCATCAGTGTAGTGTTACTGTAACTAATATTAATACTTACATATAATACCATATTGCAAAATCATGTTCAGATGTTAACCATAGTAATATCATAACTTCATTTTAGAGAAACCTAATTTAATTAGATTGTTGTACATTTTTAATTGAAACAATTTTTTTTTCAATGATAGATTGTTGTACATTTGAATTATGAGGAGAAAGAAATATTCAAGATTGACGCAAACGAATTTATATTTGATTATGAAACCTTCATCAACGAGGATTTCATTTCAAATGCATACGCCTTGCGTGTTATTTCTCCCCATACAAAACGCCTTGAGATGATTCAACAACCACAATCTTGAGGACTGATCAAATTAAGAAAAGTGGAGAATGTAGTTGTAAAATACACGTGAAGAGAATAAGAGAGTTGGAGGATATCATATCACAACTACCAACATTAGATGAATTTCAAAGATTGAAAAATGAATATGATAGTACAATAAAGGAGAACGAGAAGCTTAAAACTGAAATATCAGTTCTAAAGCAATGGTTTGAAGATTTCTTTGCAAAATCAATTGCTGCAAAGAAAAAAGAGGAGATTGAAGCTTTAAATGTTCAAAATGAGGATAAAGGCAAGCTAGAATAAAAAAAATTCACCTTCATTTGACCTCGATTTTGAAAAGGATTTACAAGAATTGGACAGGGACACAATAAAAGGTACGAAGAGAGGAAGGGGTAGGAAATGCATTACACCCAGTAGTTTGTCAAAAAGAGTAAAGTCTAGAAGAGCATAAATGGGAGATTGAAAAGAAACAAACAGCCCGGTCAAGAACAAAATTCAAACAAAAAGAGGAAAACTTGTAAAAAAACAAAATGATGAAGTGTTATAAGTTGAAGATGAATATGAAATTCGCAAGTTAGAAGATAACGAAGAAATAACATTAGAGGTATGAATCTTATATATATTTTAGGATATATGAAACCTCAGTTCAAATTCCTTATAATTGATTTTTGTGTAGGTTTTTAATGTGAAATGCATTGACTATGTCGGATATAGTTTGATTTCTGAAACTGAGAGAAGTATCATTCATGATTTCTTAAAGAATTTGGTTGCCAAATAAGTTTGTACAAGATATATTATAAGTAATGTTTAAGATTATTATTTTCAATAAAGATTTTGTGTTGTTTCATAAATAACAATGGAATTTATTGTCAATATTGGAGGAACTTCCCACAGTCCAGGAGATAATTTTTAAATTGGAAGACACATCGAAGACCTTTTGTACAACAAAATGGTGATAGATGTGATTTTGGACATGTACGTGGATATACTATACACTAATTATCGAGTAAATGAATTGAACGCTCCTTACATCTTTGTGAGCACTGCACAAATGGTAAGATTATATTTTTCCAAATAAAATATATTTAATAATTTTAAAAATGATATTACAGATCTCTTTATTAACAATGTATAGTAATTTGCTAATTTTATGTTGAAAAAAATAACAATTTCCTACAATGCAGTAATTATTTCAGAAAACTGTCAATGAAGCGACTGTAAAAGATACGAACCTTTAAACAATTTATTTACATGCACAAAGACAATGTTCATATACGTAAAGAAGGCTTTCTGTGTAATCCATATATAAAATCATTGGTATCTTCTGATTTCTGATTTCGATGCAAAAAAGTTCATTTCATACAATTCGTTGTCAGGAATGAAAAAACACTGGTTGAATGTAAAAAAATAGATAACAATTTAAATTCATAAAATTCCTTATATTAATATTTGAATGAATTTAAATTTTAATTATTATCTTCTTTGTTTGTGAAGGTTGATTGGATCGTCGAATATTGTATGCTATACACCGATGAATATCTTGAGAAATGGCCGGTGGTTATGGCAAAAGGAATCCCAAAGCAACCAAGTGATTCGATAGACTGTGGTGTTTTTGTGATGAAATATATGGAATACATTTGCAAAGGATTGGAGTTAGACTTTATCATTGAAGATATACCGAGATTCCGCGCAGAGATTGCTTCTATACTACTAAAGTGCGGGGAAAAGAAATGAAGACAATAAGTTCTTCCATGTTTGTGATCATAGCTTTTTTTAATATGTAAGCAATACGATGTTTTTACTTAGGAAAAATCCAACATTTCTTTGAATACTTAAATTCTAATGAATATATTATTTTTGCTTGACAGTGGTTGTGAGTTGCTTAAGATTGTTATATTGCTCTATTCATAATCACTGAACCATTGTATGATACTTCTTTCTGGACATCCATTAATTCTTACTTTTACAAGTTACCAATCGCAAGTAATGGAATTATTGGTCTTTCTCTCAACTACTACGGATCGTATTGCTTACTTTTACAAGCTACCAATATTACTTATCGAAATGTTATATGTTACTGATAGTCTTTTCAATATTACTTATAAGGTATAAGTTACCAAGCGTAAGGAGTGGAATTATTGTTCATTTTACAAGTAATCATTTATATCTTAACAATAGTAATGATACTTACTCATCAAAAAAATAGTAATGATACTTCTTACTGGACATCCATTAATTCTTTTATTTACAAGTTACCAATCGTAAGTCGTGGAAATATTAGACTTCTAAATAATTACGAATCGTATTGCTTACTTTTACAGGCTACCGATGTTACTTATCGAAATGATAGGTGTTACTTATAGTCTTCTAAATATTACTTACAAGTTACCAATCGTAAGTAGTGCAATTACTGTTCTTTATCTCCACTATTACGAATCGTATTGCTTTCTTTTACAAGATACCAATGTTACTTATCGATATGGTAGGTGTTACTAATAGTCTTCTCAATATTACATAGAAGTTACCAATCGTAAGTATTGGAATTACTGGTCTTTCTCTCAACTATTACAAATCGTATTGCTTACTTTTACAAGCTACCAATGTTACTTATCGAAATGACAGGTGTTAATCAATATTATTTACAAGTTACAAGTTACCAAGCGTAAGGACTCGAATTACTGTTCTTACAAATAATCATTTATATCTTACCAATAGAAATGATACTTCTTACTAGACATCCTCTCATTCTTTCATTTTCAAGTTATCAATCGTAAATAGTGCAATTATTGATCTTTCACTCAACTAATACGTATCATATTCATTACTTTTACAAGCTACCAAAGTTATTATCGAAATGGTAGTTGTTACTGATAGTCTTCTCAATATTACTTACAAGTTAAAAGTTAACAAGCGTAAGGAGTAGAATTACTGTTCTTCTTACAAGTAATCATTTATATCCTACCAATAGAAATGTTACTTCTTACTCTACATTCACTCATTCTTTCATTTTCAAGTTAATAATCGTAAGTAATGGAATTATTAGTCTTTCACTCATCTATTACGAATCGTATTGCTTACTTTTACAAGTTACCAATGTTACTTAACGAAATGGTAGATGTTACTGATAGCCTTCTCAACATTACATTTACATGTTATACAAAATATCATAAACATAGACTTGTGTATTCCTCAAA
The DNA here is from genome assembly GCA_037367405.1 of Ottelia alismoides. NCBI lineage: Eukaryota > Viridiplantae > Streptophyta > Magnoliopsida > Alismatales > Hydrocharitaceae > Ottelia > Ottelia alismoides. The sequence continues at coordinate 709,898 of JAZKJV010011818.1, read as the reverse complement.
ATAGATAACGTAATACGTCACTAAAATGATACGACGTGATAAGAAAAAAATCGCTACTCTCAATGTACATAACATATGTATGATCAGAATTTTAAAATTGATTACATAAATTATATAAAAAATATTCTTCTGGAATAATGAATTATTTGGATCACATCTTGAGCCTTTGGTCTCTTCTAAATGTTTAATAGTCATCTCCCCTATCTCGGAAATATCGTCTGCATAGAACAAGTATCTATATGAGCATACATAGAAAAAATATTTATTGATGATCACATAATTGATAAAATGAATGATAAATTTACTAAATTAATCATACTTTTACAGTAACTCCTATGCATAGAAACCATCTCTCTTACACCAGAATATTATCTTCATATAAGACATATCGATCTCTTACAATAAAGTAAAATATATTTATCATGTTAGAATGTTATATAAAAATCAATTCTTTGATAAGCATGAAAAGAAGTATCTCTAATGTTTAACATCAAACTTGGTAGGATAATTTCGAGAATCATGTCCAGCATTTACTTTATTGCATAATTTGCATTGTCTCTGCTTAGCAGCAGTTTCTTCACCAATTGTTTTCAATCTATTTGTGCTTCCCTTTGGTCTGACACTTTTTCCTGAACCTTTAGGTATTGCTACGTTGGGATTCTTCACATTGTTAACTGACTTGTCCAATTTTCCATTTGTGTCATGAGGCTCTTCAACATTAACACTATTAATTTTTCTCTTAATAGCTTTAACTGCTTCTGATGCATCTATAAGTACCTTCTTAATGTAATCATATACTTTTTGGTTACCATCAGCTTCACTAATGAGTTCATTGGATAGCACACGTAACTGACTAAAGTCGTCTTGTATTGTCCTCTTTCTGTATAGTGGATAATAACCATTTACCTTGATATCTTTCTTCCATCTTTTCAATAAAAGAGAAGAATCGACATATAACACATCTCTATATTTTAACACATTGATGATGTGTCTGCATGGAATACTCATTGATTCCATTTTCATACAATCACAAAGGAATTTATTATTGTAAGTATGATAAGAAATTCTGTTAAAACTTTGAATATTGCCAATGGGATACACCCTGTATTTTATAATATCATTATCTATTGGAAATGGAATAACATTAAATTTAATTGCCCTTAAGTTCAGTTTTAACAATGTAAAACATTGTCTTTGTAAAATGCGTAGCAAGTTGTTTTTCAACACTCCACTGCGTATCCAACTTCAGCTTTTTATTTTCAGAATCATTGTCCATCATGTTAGCCTGCTCTCTCATTCTCTCAACAGCAGTTTGGAATCTGGCCATGAACTCGTATAGACTATTCAACTGATTGATATTGTTGGATAAAAAAGAATTCATGCTCTCACTCCTCTGAGTTGTATTCATGTTCGCGAAAAAAAATCTTCTCAAATAAATAGGAACCCACTTTCTCCTAATGCGATACATTACGTTGATCCATTTATTCTTTTCTAAATCACATTCTGTCACTATTCTGCCCCACTCAGCTTCAAAATGTTCTTCATTTTCTGCACCCCATATAATCTTTTTCAAAGCAGGGATACATCAGCTTTTTTTGTTAAACCAATCCTCTTCTTTATGTTGGTTGTAACATGCCAACTAAAGTATCTATGCTTTGTACTTGGAAAGACTTCCCTTATAGCCGCATTAATCGATGGGCACTAATTAGTAATTATTGACTTGGGAGAAACCTTAATAGCCTCCAAAAAATTTTGGAACAACCATGCAAACAACTCTTTTAACTCATTTATTAAAAATGCATTACAAAAGAATACAATCTTGTTGTGATTGTTCACGCCACAAAAGGAAGCAAAAATTAGCTTGTACTTGTTGGTATCATATGTGGTATCAAATATAACTGAATCGCCAAACAATTTGTAATCTTCTATAGAATAAGAATCTATCCACATGCAGTGTGTTAAGAATGAATCATCGTCTTGCTTTTACACATAGAAAAAATCCGGTGTTAAACTTTTACAATATTCAAGATGTTCCAAAAGCATAACCGCATCGTGACCATCTGTTTTTTCTTCATATCTCTCTTCAAATTATAAATATCTCTGGCTATAGAGCCAGCACATTCAAAAGGACCGTCTTACTTGCCAAAAGATGTTATTTGTTTTGATGTAGGAATGTTAACTTCTGACATTGAAGATAACAAATTCTCTATGGCCTTGGTTATTCTCCTATTAGATATTAGGTACTTTTTGCTAGGAGAAACAAGTTTATGATTATGTTTCTCAAAAAAGAAACCATATTCCACTATTTTGATAATGGATTTAACTTCACCGATAACTTTGCTTTACAAGCACAACGACTTATTCCACATCTTCTTCCCTCGCTATCTATTCCTTCTTATTGTGCTTTTTCGTCAACCAAAACCAAACTTAAGATATCTTCCTTTTTTTAGGAAGTTGAGTATAAAATCCTTCCTTCCAGCAAATAAATTTTTTGAAAGAAATATTCCTGACTTTGCTTTTCCTATCATAAGAATACTTTTTGTTGCTCTTTCGAATATTGAATTCGATTTCAGTGGTATACTTCTCATTGAACAGTTCACAATCCTTAAGAGTTGCGAATGAAATACCCTCTCGAGGAATAATAGCAGGATCTACAAATGATATAGGTGAGTCTTCGTCCACTAATCCTTTAGAGCTTTCAAATTCATCAAATTCTACAGAGATACATATAAATAGTCTTATTCAAACAATAATTCAAAAACACATCATTCCAGATGCATTAAATAAAAATATTGACAGCTTTTATGTAAAATACTTGATATAATTGTAATTAATGAACCTATAACACTTAGTAAAGTAACTCATGAAGTTACAGTGTTACCAATGTTACATGTTATTAATCAAATATACTTTTTACATCTTAAAATGTTACTGATGAATAGGGATAATATTACTTGTTATTTATTTAAGTTACTAACATTCCTATTCAATACTATCAAGTTACTAAAGCTTATATTACATATTACTGATCATTATGGAATAGTTAATGGTATGTTATAACATCGTTACTAACAACTATGTATAAATTACAGAATAATAAGATATAGCTAAAATATGTCACTACTGAATGTACAATTTTACGAAGGTTACTTGTCATTAATCAAAAGTTAATTCTACAAAAGTGGTGGAAGTTACTGATCATTGTGTTAACAGTAAATGTTAAAGAGTTACTGATGAGAAAATTTACTTATCATTAATAAAAAATTAACAGTAAATGTTAAAGAGTTACTAATGAATGTTAACGAGTTACAAATGTTACTTGTCATTACTAAAAAAGTTAACAGTCAATGTTAAAGAGTTACTGATGAATATTGATAATATTACTTGTTATAATTGTTACTTGTCATTTACCGATAGTTACTGGAATGTTATAATATATTTACTAACGAACATATAAAGAGTTACTGATGAATATTGATAATATTACATGTTATAATTGTTACTTGCCATTCACCGATAGTTACTGGAATGTTATAATGTATTTACTAACGAACATATAAAATTTACTTATTACAAAAAACTTACAGATACATATAAAAAGTTATTGAAAGCCATAAAAAAGATCCCTGATAACATATCAAAATTACTTTCTTCAACATTGAATTCATTAATATCAATTTCACGTGCATCAGCTTCAAGAAAGTCGTTTTCCATCAAATCTTCAGAAATATACCGATCAACTTCTCCACTCGAATTATCCATATACGCAACCTAATGAAAATGATATTAGCAACGAAATAAACACTTAGACTAGACTATTAAACAATCACAACACCTTTTTTCGACAACTGTTGTCGCTGAAAGATCCAAGAACAATTTTCTCGATATCGATGGATGGTAGCACACAAGAACCTAATCAAAAAATATATTAACAACGAAATAAACACTTATACATAACCCTTTAAAATTCTCAATACCCTTATCAGAAAACAGTTATCGAAGATAGATTCAAGAAAAAAATTTCGCGAGCGTGATCGATGGTAGCACTCCAGAATTAGGGAAAACCGATCAATTGGCAATGCAATACAGTATGTTACCTAATCGATGATTACTATTTATGAAAAATCATTAATTAATAAAATTAAATGATGCTGAAAATAAGGGATTGAAAGTTAAGATCGGACGGATGATATGTTGGGCGCATGACATATCAAATGCGCCATGTGTGCATTGGATAAATATCCTATATATATATATATAGGGAATTTATCCAATGACTCTAAGCCCATTTGAGTTGGGATGAGCATCCAATACTAACCGCCCATCCACAAGATTCAATCTCAAAAAAAAAATTAATTTTTGTATGTAAATAAAATAAAATCGGAGTTTAAAACATTGCTAAAAATAGCTTTACGTTTCTGGAAAGTGGAAGGTGTGTGCATATGATTGCTAAAATCTATCATTTAATTCCAACGCAAGGCATTTGTTTAGTTCCAACGCAAGATGGGAGGTATGTGATTCGATTTCATGATTTAGTCGATTATTTATATCATAATTTTGTTGTTTTAATGATATTTTGATTTTTAGCAATGTTTGTTTTGGAATCAAGACGACGAGATGATGAATTCAGTAATTTTTTTATGAATACTGCATATTTTTTATCGTTAGCAATATTTATTCGAGAAGTATGATTGAAATATGAGAAAGTTGTATTCATAATATCGATTTTTATTCATTTTGATACATGATTTGTATTCCTAATTGATTTTTTATTGAAGGTATTTTGATTTCATATAATAAAAAGTTACAGTAGATACAGTTACTATTTTTTATGTGTTACTTTAAAAATATACTGAGTTACTGATGTATTTAAGTAATTTACTTATAAGATATTTCATGTTACTAATGCTAATACAATTAGTTGCTGATATAGAATTAAAAGTTACTGTTTTTTCGTAAAAATGAATCTACTTACTTTCAAAAGAGTGAATTCTTACTGATATGAATTCCGAAGTTTATCTTACTGATCTCAATTCAATAAGTTACTTAAGTAGCTCATCAAATTACCTATGCTTTACATTGAATTACTATTATAAATACAATTCATTACAAGTTACTTGTCATATAACAAACGTTACTAACAATTCATTATAAGTTACTTGTCATTGAATGATTCTTACTGAAGCGAGTATATTGCTGAGTTACTTTTCTTTATACAATTCCTACTATTCACGGATATAAAATAGTACTGAAGCAAGTATCTTCCTGAAACGTTATTGAAAATTTGTAAGTAATGTGTATTCTTTTTCAATTTCTTGATATTTTAATTTTTTTTAAATGATCAATTAACTTATTGTTTCTTGTAGAACATCTTCCTGAAACGTTATTGAAAATTTGTAAGTAATGTGTATTCTTTTCCAATTTCTTGATATTTTAATTTTTTTTAAATGGTTAATCAACTTATTGTTTCTTGCAGAACAATGCAACAATTTGGTGTCTTGAAGAAGATGTTGTTATGCCGAGGAGCGAGAGCAAAACAACATCATCTAAATGTAGTAGAAAGCAACAATTGAAATTTGAATGTTTGCCATATAACAATAATTAATTAAGTAATTTACGCGTGGCTTTCAGTAACACTTGGCGTATTACAAGTAATTAAATAGGCTACATAAGTAAAGAAGGTGTGATTCGATAGTAATTCAAAACAAAGAATACAACAAGTAAGATATATAGAAGCATCAGTAACATGTAATAAAAGTAGGTAAAAGAAGATAATGGAATAACTAAGTTGGAATAAGTATAATAAACCACATGACCAGTAACTTATGTATTGCTATCAGTAATGCATTATAAGTAATTAAAAAAGTTATATAAGTAAATAAGAGGTGCTTCAATAAGATTCAAAGTATTAAGTAACTATAACATTAGTAACAATCAAAATGACTTCAGTAAAATGGACATTTGTAATCAGTACTTATTATATGGACATTAGTAATTTACATACTTAATTACTGATCTCACAACAATAAGTGCGTGAGAACTGAATATGTATTACTTGAGTAGCATGAATGAATTACTGATCTTCGTACATTGTAATATTATAGATGTAAAATACTGATAATTGTTTCAGTATTACCAATCTCGCAACAGATAATTACTTAAGTACATTATGTACATTACTGATCAAATGTACAATGACTATTTCTTCGGTACGAAATTAATAATTTGAATTTATCTTTCCAAAACCGTCTTCCTTTTTTAACGAATCGCTATAATTGGAAATATAATAGGCTAAAACATATTAATATCCTTCCAAAACCGTGCTCCTTCGAAATAGGCAGCCTTTAAAATAAAAGTACACGTGGAGAGCCTACATTTGGTGCTCACCAAAACTCAAATGGGCACAGGGTTCACTGGATAAGCTATATATATATATATATATATATATATATATATATGTATGTATGTATGTATGTATGTATGTATGTATATATATGTATGTATATATAGGGTGCACTTGAATTGAGGTGGCACCTTTCTTTGATTATGGAAAGGTGCCATCTTAGGCCGTTGGATGATGGATGTACATGCGAGATTGAAACCACTAGGTGGTTTTCATGCCAACTAACATTCCTAATATGTGGGTGGATTAAATTAGTAAAATACATGTCATTAATCATTCTATATTTGGGAATAAATTGAGTGATGTACGAAATTTTCCAGAAATATCTTATGTAATAAATGTTCGTATTTTGAAATAACTGTTATCAATTTACCAACGTTTGAGATATTTTACAATACTGTGTCGTAAATTACAAAAGCGTAACCCCTTGTATTCGCAAAAAAGTCCAAATCCGACGAAAATTTGAATTTTTGTATAGATGTGTTTCCTAAAATACAGGGTGCTTTGATCATTTGCTAATTAATTGATGTACACGTGGAAAACATTCCTAAAATTATGAGATTTTTGTTACAACTATATTTCCTAATATATTAGATGAGGAAAATTGCGAACACGTTAAAAATGTTAAATGCCATTTGCATATTAATTTTAAGAGGTATTAAACCCACTTTGTAATGAATGGATCTATATTAAACAAATAGTCCTTAATTCACATTCATCGAGTTTATTTTACATTCCATGTACAAACTTTACGTCCATCCAATACCATGTTACAATGTCAAAGATTCCAACAAAGTGAAAACTTGTAATAAATGAATCCATCATTTTATCAACATATGTTACAATTGTAATTCATATTTTACATTTCTCTCATTCTTTTTTACATTCGTCTCATATTTTTCTGTAGTCAATTCCAAATTGATGACATCCGTAAGATATGGTTGTCTCGATCTTTACCCTTCTTCCTCTCATTGAAAATTATCCAAGTGGCCTACATAATATAAAAATAAAATAAGATATTGTAAACAGAATATGGAAGTATAAAATGACTGTAAGTAATATAAAAATAAATGGAATATTTTGCACAAGTAGTACATCAGTCATTTGAATGTAAAATACATTCTGATGATGTAAAATGAGACAGAAAAATGTAAAATGATCAAATGTATTGTAAATTTGTGTACTGCATTGTAAAATGATGTAATAAACATCACTGAACTTAAAACAAAATGCGTATATATATGGATCATGCAATAAAAGCAATGAACCTGACATAAAAAAGAAGTACATGAAAAGTAATAGAACAGGAGTGCACGAAAATAAAATAAAACAGAATTTTACAAATTGAAAATGAACAGATGAAAATATAATGAAGCCACAAACGATATGATATTAGTATGTAATCGAGAAATCTTCCTCATCGTTTGAAATCTGATATGAAAAGGTATAAAAACATATAATCGAAGATTGGATCATGGAATCTTACAAAAAATCATGAATTGAAATATTACCAGAAACATGGAATCTGATGTTGAATACTTCACAATCGTCGCGTCATAAATCTAAACAGAAAAATAGAGGTGTATTTAGGAGAAATGAAGACTGGATACATAGATTGAGCGAAATATATGAGAAACAATGATCTCCGTTCGAGGATAATCGAAGATTGGATCGACATGGAATCAAAATGGATCGTAAAATAATAGACCAAATCAAATCACACTAACCCGGGACTTTTTCTAATGGATGAATACAAAGAAAATGAAAAATAACTAAAAATACACCGTCCATGCGCAACCATCTCCTGTCGCTCCATGCATCGTTGTCTCAAATCACGCACCATTGTCGCACACCATCATCATCTCCACATAAAACTACCGTCTTTCATCAATTGAATTGCGTGGAATGATTTATTTGGTGATTAATGGAGCATGGCAATGACTACGCATGAAACAAGGGATGCAAAATGAAAGAGAGAGAATAGTTGCTAAAAATAGCAATTATATACGGATGTGATGAGTGTTTTTGACGTCACAAAGTGGTTTTAATGAGAGCCGTTGATCTTTAACGGAGGGCTGAAATGAGGTGTCACACCGTAAATGTGGAAAGGTGGCACCTCAATTCAAGTTTTTCCTGCATATATATATATATATATATATATATATATATATATATGTATGTATGTATGTATGTATGTATATGTATGTATATATACACATATAGGAGAAACTTCAAATGAGACGGGGTCTCACCAATTTTGTGGTGAGCCATTCAATTACACCCTTTTGATTTTAATCGTGTGGCTATAATTAAATGTACATAACTAATTTGGATTTTATTGGGTGAAAACCCATTTTGGTCTTTTTGATCGTTCCCGTTTTAGCTTTCATCGTTCCTATAATTTAGGAAACGCCAATTCACGTGGCTATAATCACGCGTCATTCGGCGGAGGTGCATCGCGCTGGAACGCAAGGCACGGCCGTGATGATCAGGAGCGTGGCGACGCCGCTGTTCAAAGGGGGAGGCGCCGCTTGCGGCGATGACCTTCGGTCGTGGAGGCGTTGAGGGCGGTGTCGTGCGACGAGGGAGGAGGCAGACAGGAGAAGGACGACAACGGGGAGGCGTTGCGAACGCGAGGCGCGACCACGATGATCGACACTAAGCTCCTGGCAGAGGTTCTCCTCCACGCAAAGAGCGGGTGATGTTTCTTCTCCGACGAGGGCTCCTGGCGGATGGGTGAAGCTCCTGTGGTTGGCGGCAACAATCGAGAAGGAGGGTCGAGCTCGGTGGTGGTTCTGGCGGCGATGACGAAGGGGCTTTCGTCGAGGGATGTGAGGTTCCTCCAGGGAAAGGGGGGGTCGATCGGTGGATGTGCAATGGTAATGCACGGATTTACATTGTTGTTTGATAATTTACATAATTGACCTTTCGATTTACATATTGATTCACTTTTTTACAAATCTCATTGTTGTTTTATCTTATTTTTTGCAGAGCACTCCGCAAATTTTACAAAAGAGCGCGATACAGTTACAAAAGGTCACACAAATTTTAAAAAATGAATATATACATTTACAAAAAAAGATCGGAGTTTACAAAAAGCATAATTACTCTTACAAAAACTCATTTGAGTTTACAAAACGAATGTACCAATTTACAAAACAGAATTATCAATTTACAAATGAAAATGTGAAAAATGAAATCATTACATAAATTACAAAAAGAACATATATTTTCACAAAAAGAACATACATTTTCACAAAAACTCGCGGGCGTTTACAAAGATATGGTTTAACCCAATTCTTTCGGTGTAAAATTGAAAAAAGACCAGTAAATGTATGATTAGAAAATACCAAATCTAGAAAACATTAAATGGTAATTCAAATCCATTAAATGAAATTCGAATTTACAAAAAAATGAGATGATGGAAATACCCTTTTGGATAATATTTTTGATGCCACCGTCAGATTGTGATCTGACGAATCCGATTGATGGCTCACCGTAATATTGGTGAGACCCCACCTATATATATATATAAGGGGCACTTCAAATGAGGTGGGGTCTCACCAATATTGTGGCGAGCCATCGAGTAGATTCGTCAGATCTCAATCTGACGGTTTTATCAAAAACCTCATCCAAAAGGGCATTTTCGTCATATTGATTTCAATAATTTCGAGTTTCATTTATTGGTTTCAAATTGCCATTCTAAGCTTTTCTCGATTTAGTATTTTCACAAATGCCTTTATTAATTAATTTTCGATTTTGCTCCAAACGATCTGAAATCAAGCATAGCTTTGTAAAGTACAACGAGTTTTTGTAAAATATATTTTACTCTTTGTAAATTTCATTAACAATTTCATTTTATTACTGTAATTTCATTTTGTAAATGGTTGTATCAGTTTTGTAAATTGTATATTCATTTTGTAATTCCAGCAAATTTTTTTGTAAGAATATTTTTCCTCTTTCTAAACTTCAAATTTTTTGTAATTGTGTATGTTTGTTTTGTACAAAATCCATAAATCTTTGTAACTGAATCTCGCTCCTTTGTAAAATTCACGCATGTTTTCCATTGCTTAAAGTTCAATTGGCATACATGTTTTCGAGTCTTGCAAAATAGAGAAAAAACAATGAGATTTGTAAAAAAAGTAAATAAATATGTAAATATGAATATCAGTTAAATAAAATTATTATACGATAATGTAACTGAATCTCCCTCCTTTGTAAGAGTGTTTGATCACTTTGTAAATTTTAGGCGCTCTTTTGTAAACTGATCTGAAGTGTGCCTCCGCCATGCCCCTTATGTGTGCTGGTGTCGTCGAACCCCTCTATCGAAGCCTAGAGGCGTTGCATGGAGGAGTATGCTGGTGTCGTCGAACCCTCCTCCTCCTCATCTTTCTCCTTCGATCCTGCAAGTTAAAAAATTTAAGAAGTAACATTATCTAGATCCATGGCATCGTCACGTACCTGCTCCATCATTGCACGTCGCCGTCATGAGGGGAGCCACCATCATCCTCATTGCACACCGCCATCGGAGGGAGAGTTGCACGCGTCGAGATAGCGAAGAGGGGACAACCACAACCTCGCATAGCATCTTCTTCTTCCGCATCTTCTGGACGATTGTATGGAGGAGGATGTTACTACCGCCGACAGTCGATCGCACGCACAAGAGAGAGGGTGCCTTCGCTGGACAATCGCGCGCGTGAGAGAGAGATGGAGGGAGGTCGGCGCCATTGATTAATCAAGGGAGAGAGAGAGAGATTAGGCAATTTAGTTATCACATTCTATATTTAGAATTTGACAAATGACCAAAATGGATTTTTTTACCATTAAAATAATGTAATTAATGTGTCATTTATCACAACCATGTGATTTAAATTAAATGGATGAGATGGAGGGCTCACTACAAAAGTGGTGAGACCTTGCCTCATTTGAAGTTTCTCCTATATATATATATATATATATATATATATATATATATTATGGGACCTTTCCAACCGTACTTGGTTCTTCCATCCTTAAGGAAGGTCAACGATCGTAGCCGTTGGATTCAAATCGAGCGACATCATCAATTTATTTGCCCAAAAGGACATTTCGGTCATCATCTTTTGCATTAATTATGCATGTCAATTATTATTTCGAAATGTTAAATTTAGCTAGTTTTATTTTTGGTATTTATTGTAATGTCATATTTAAATAATGTTCAGTTTTGTGCACATTACGTAGGACATATGTTTGTATCATAATATGATTTTCTGTAGAATACATGGTTCCTTTTGTAATGCTTGTATATTTTTTGTAGAATCTGATATTTCAAAAAGTCGTTAGTTATTTGTAAATTTTGCATGGTTCTTTGTAGAGTACAATTCATATTTGCAATTAATGTGTGGTTCTTTGTAACGAATGCATGGTTTTTGTATAATAAAATTTGTACCGTTCTTTGTAAAAATGCAGTAGTCATTCACATTTAATTGATGAGAATATACAAATCAAATATATATAAAATACATCTAAAATGTATAATGCACATCCAAAATGTGTAATGCACATCAAATATACAAGATATACATTCATTTGCAATCAATTGATTTGTAAAAATACATAACAAATATGTATAATACTTATCAAAATTGTATAAAACTCATTAATATTGTATAGTACACATCAATATTGTATCAAACCGTGACTTGTTCTTCATCTAGGACTGGTTGCAGCATAATGTACACACATCGCCTAAAAATTCATATAAAAATGTATAGTACCCATAGATATTGTATAATACACATCAATAATATATATTATACAATATACAACTTCATCTCCAACGTCAATAGATATTGTATAATACACATCAATATTGTATATTGTACAATATACAACTTCATCTCCAACGTCAACATCCTCGGCAACGTGAGGGGCGTCGCATCAAGAGTCGCATCGAACGTGCACCTCGCCATATACAAGACGTATCACGCTAGTGGGTGCAGCGAGTCTGACGTGGTCGTCGATATCGAACAGGCAGTATCCGACGGCATGGACATGATTTCCATGTCCCTCAGGAGGCTTTTAGGAGGCGATCGCTATTGTAAGGAAGGACGTCTTATTCAGTGTATCTATTGGGAACAGGGGACAGGCTAGAGACATGTCGAAGAACGCGACACTGTGGATGCTGACAGTCGGCGCGAGCACCATGGATAGAAGGATGCGCACTATGGTGAATATTGGAATTGAGTCTTCAACACTAGCCTCCTCAGCACCTCTGCTCGCACGCCGCCGCCATCACCTCCTCTCACACACTGCCCTCATGCTTGTGGGATCATGAGAGAGATTAGTAAGATATTTTAAGTATGCATATGGGATTTTTAGAAATAGTATGAGAGAGATTAATGAGGAGATATTTTGAGCTATTACATATTATATTTAGATAATGCATAATTACCAAAATGGATTTTTGATTAATTAAATAATATCATTAACATACCTTTAATAACAACCGTTGGATTAATTATAGACGCACGGATCGTTGACCTTCCTAGGGATAGAAGGACCATGTCTCATTTGAAAGATATCACACACACACATATGAGGAAAGGGATCCTACTCAATGAAGTAGGTAACTTACCTACTCCATTCTCAATTTTCCACTTCTTTTTATTTTTTTTTGAAAAATATTTTCATGGATTTTCATAACTACATCCCTTTAATATGTCATTCAAATTTTGTCAGAAAAAGAGACTCCTATGCCCTCCACCGGAATAGGCTGATTACAACAAATCTAAGATCGTTAAAATTGCATGCTCTGGATAGAGTGCATAGGAGTCTCTGTTTCTGGTGAAATTTGAATGGCATGATATAGGGATATAATTATGAAAATCTATGGAAGCAATTTCCTAAAAAATAATAACAAGTAACAAAAAATGGAAATGAATTAGGTAAGTTACCTACTCCATGGAGTAGGATCCCTTTCCTCATATCTATATTATGGAAAAAATAGGGTTTCCCTCGCATCATTTTTCCGTAATTATTTTATTTTTTTTCAAAATATCACCATGTATATTCATCTATGTATCCCTCCAATATGTCGTTCGAATTTCGTTAGAAACAGATACTTCTATGACCTCCATGTAGAAGTCTAAATATTGCTATAATTGACATGTTATAGGTGGAGGGCATATGAATCTCCGTTTCTTACGAAATTTAAATGTCATCTTGGATGGATATATAGATGAATATACATGGTGATATTTTCCAAAAAAATGCGAGAAAATGGCACGAGGCAGCCCAATCAATCCATTTATAGGGAAAAAGAAGTATGCTTCCTTGGAGCATGTAACTTACATACTCCCACCATTTGTTCTCCATATTTTTTATCTTTTTGTAATGAAATCTAGTGATTTAGATCACAATATATCAACATAGTGTCATTCAAAATTTGACTTAATTTAAGACTTCTATCTCCTCCATCAAAACTATCAACTTTTAATGGTCTCAAAATTGTTGAAATTGACCTCATCCAGATGAAAGTGTTAGGAATGTCTGTTTTACACTAAATTTGAAACATCCACTTATTATTCTAGGTAAAACACCCAGGTTTCATCTCAAAAAAATAAAAAAAAATGTAGAAAAAAGGTAGGAGCATATTCTTATATGCTCTCAAGGAGCGTACTCATTTAACCCATATACACACACGCACACATAGAGAGAGAGAGGATTTCCTTCTAATAGGATGTGACCCTTCCTGAGTTCAAGAAGGCCACTCCCTTTTTGTAAAAAAATACGATGACTTTAGTAGACTACATATATAGTTTGTATTATAATGTGCAGTTTTAATGTTTGTATTATAATGTAAAGTTTTGTGCGTAGTTTTGTATTAATAATGTGCAGTTATAATACAAATTGTATACGTATTCTACTAAAGTGCTCGTATTTTCTACAAAAAGAAAGCAGCCTTCCTGAATTCAGGAAGGATGCATCTTATTGGAACGGTCCCATATATCCTGATATTCCAACAATATTATAGTGCTTATTATGATTTTGTTTGGATGTAAGGATCTAAATATTTTTATGATATTATTCTTATCCAATTGCATTCATTATTATCTTGTTCCAATGTCACTATATATATGGTTAAATGAGGCTACTCCCTGGTTGTAGCCATTTGGTTACTCCCACCCTTATTTTCTCTCTATTTTTTTATTTTTTTTAAAAAATAAAAAATATGTATATTCATCACTATATCCCCCTAACATGTCATTCCAAATTCGTCAGAAACAGAGACTCCTATGCCCTCCATTTGGAGGGGGTCAATTTCAGCAATTCTGAGACCGTTAAAATTTGACAGTCACGATGGAGAGGATAGAAGTCTCGAATTAAATTGAATTTTGAATGACACCATGGTAACATATTGTGATCTAAATTTCAGTAGGTTTCATTTCTGAAAAATAAAAAAATAGGGGAAAATGGGTGGGAGCATGTAAGTTGGCTACAACTAAGAAGCATACACCCTTTTCCCATATATATATATATATATATATATATATATTGGATTGTATCTGATTCAGTATCATCTATATTTATTCAATTTGGCTTATGTATGCATAACAATTTCAAAGTAGATACACATACGAATACGACATCATCCTGTGTGAGACATCCAATACATGCAAATCTGTAACGGCCACTAAATCTAATATCCTAATAATAAGACCATTAGTTAGCTAATAATGATAATTTAATAGAATTATTAGAAGAGAGAGAGGGGAGTGGGGCAGTTATGGATTGCCGATGCAACCCTTCTGTTTCCCGGTGCGTGAATTCCATCTTTGGAAATGCAAGAGCCTTCATCTCATTACTTAAGAGAGGGTGGAAGAGAGGAGAGGAGTCTAGTGATCAACCTATTCTTCTTCTCCCTTGGTCGAGTATTACACAACCTCCATCACCGTGTGGGACGTCATCTTTGAGCTGCGAGGCTGGTTGTGATCGGAAGAAGATGATCACGATTTAGATCCAACCCTTGTAGAGTATACCCCTTGCGGATACGGTATGTGTTCTATCGTTTATTGTTCTCGGTTTCTGATCCTTTCTTGATTCGGCATGCGTTCTACGTATTGATTGAGACTTTCAGATTCTCTAATTTAACTCCTTAAATCCAATCCGAAATACCATGTACATCTATACTTATGATTGTCATTCTATACGACATCTTATATGTGGATCCCGTAGACACCTTTGCTGTTATATCCAAGAGGATTTGGACAAAGACACCTATGGCCGCATGATTGTATAAACCACCACAATAACACACCCTTAGCAATAATGTTAGAGTTCAATATTTTTGTTGCCTTCTTATACATATTTTACATCCATTGCCGTAAGATTTAAAGGATGCCATGATAGTTGTGGGAGGAATGAGTGTGTGTGTATATATATACAACTTTTAGGAATCACGCTGAGAATGAAATTATACAAATTTCATCAACGTGCAATGTGTTTGGTTTTTATGGCATTAGAATCTGCACGTTGATGTTTCCTATTCCAGAACACCAAACTTACTATTTATCTTATTAATTGTGCTAGAATTTATTTAAAATAGATAGAAATATGATTACTAATTATTAACCAAATTGTCCGTGGAGTTATGTCCGACTATGGCTGCATACACTTTCATATTACCAGTAAAGTTCTTATAATAAGCAATAAACAGTGTGAAAGTGTTCATAACTAGATCATCCGACATTAACATTGAGGCCTTCCAATGATAGGTCTTGCCTCATACGAATCATACCATGAGAATATATGTCTGTCTAATATCAGCTTCATCTCAATGTACCTTGCTTTCACCTGTCTCTTGAAGGGCCATCTCCGTGAATCATGCGGATCCTAAAGGTGTCATCCCGTTACTGCTAAGTTGGTGTCACGATAAATCCATCCACTACTGGTTATGACAATAACTATTTAAGATAAGCATAGTGAAATGTGAACGGCACCACACCTCTATATTTATTTTAATTTAGGACCCTGTTTTTTTCATAACATTTTCTCACAGCAAAACCAATAAGAGTTGTGCCTGAGTTTTTATCTTCAGTCACTTTGATTCAATTAGATTTTTTAAAGAGGAGTATTGAATAATATTAGATAATGGCACGATAACGGTAGGCGGAGCTAAGTGCTACACCTTGTGTGGGAGCCACCTCTAGAGTCCGATTACCGGTCCGATACGGACATAAATGGCCTAAAGGGCAACACCTTCCGGGGGTGTCAGGTTCAGTAGAACCTAGTGGAAAGTCCACCTATTGACTCATCGCTGATGTCATCACGATGTGTTTAATGTATGATTGAATGTGCAAATGAAAACCGCTAGTGCCAGCGGAATGTATTATTGAACCAACTTAGCTACAAGAGTGAGTTAAGTGTATATGTGCAACAATAGAATATCATTATTGAGAATGTATGAACCCCTCATAAGTATGTGAATATAATGATATCGCCATGCTTCTTATCCATTTTATCAAGCCATTCTTATTGTTTTTGGTATTCCTCTTTTCGCATGCTAAGCTATTTGGCTTAGGAGCATTTTGTTTCGCTCCTGTGGTTTTGCCCTGCCGCAGATTCTTTGGAGGAGTAGCACTTGGAAGCAGTTCAGTGGCTGGTTGAAGACTTATCACCTTCTTTTGGTAGTGCTAGTTCATTTTCTTTATCTTAGCTATAGATGTACCCAAGGAGCATTTTATGAGTTGTTCTAGTCTAGTTATTGTCTTTGTCAATGAAATCTCTAGAGGGATGAACTCGATTTTTGATTATGTCAAGTTGTTAAGTGATGTTATCCTTTTATTTGAAGTATCTGAGTGACTTTTATGTTTTCATTTCTTATCTTTTTACCGTCTCCTTAATTGTGGGATTTGATATGCATGAGTAACGTTCGGATCTGACGTGGCATGTTGTTTATTCATGCTTCCGCTGGTCACACGGATCTGGGATGTTACAAGTGGTATCAGAGCCGAAGTTCTCTTGGGTACAATTAGGATTCCCTATTTCCGTCGATATACTCATACATCGATGTCTGAATCTCGATCTTCTCTCATGATCTTAGATGGAACCTGGACGTGAGCTTGTGCCTGGAGAAGGAATGCTTGAGGGTCCTCAACAGTAACAGTTGCAGTTGATGGCTGAGATGGGACGATGGCTCCGTGAAGAACAAGAACGTGCTCGAATGGAGAGAGAAGCTGCACAAGAAGAAAGAGACCATGTTCGCAAGCTTTATGAGAATGCGAAGGTGGAGAGTCTTACCCTGAGGAAGTTTTTGCAACATGACCCACCCATATACAATGGGGAACCTGAGCCAGAGAAAGCATAACATTGGCTCAAGGAGATTGAGTTGGCATTTAGTGCCTTGGATTGTCCTAAGGAGAAGAAGGTCACTTTTGCTATGTTCAGGCTGCGAGATCAGGCAAAGGATTGGTGGGAGACCTGTAGAGGTGTGCATTTCAAGGAAGACCAAGATGTGACTTGGGAAGATTTTGTGAAGCACTTCAAGGATCACTTCATTCCTATGCGTGCAAGGATCAAGAAGAGGCAGGAATTCATTGACCTGCAGCAAAATGAATTGAGCGTTGAGGCATACACTGCTCAATTTTATCATCTCGAAAAGTATGGCAAGGGAATTTGTGAGATTGAATGGGAGAGAGCGAAGAAGTACGTGATGGGTTTGAGGATTGGACTGCGAGCTAAAGTCTTAGGGAGCATGCCTAAGACACTTGCCGATGCAGTGGATGCAGCGGTAGCTATCGATGGGGAGCATCAATTGACCCAAAACCAACTGAAAAGACATGGCAAGGGGAGTGGAAGTCTGGGTGCTCGTCGTGATACTTTTAAAAGCCCTAACAAGAAGATAAAGATTGGCTACCATGGCAAGGAAGAGGCTAGAGTCAAGCCTATTGATAGACCTAGTGTCCCAGTTTGTCCTCATTGCACGAGGAGCCATCAGGGTGAGTGCTACAAGATAACTTGAGCTTGTCTGAAATGTGGTCAGAAAGGTCACTTCATTCGCGATTGTCCAAAGATGAAGCACACATATGATAGGCAGAGGAATGCAGATCCGAAGAAGAAGATCATGGGACGAGTATACTCCATCACAGCTGAGCAGTCAGAGGATCCTAGTCAGGTGGTAGAAGGTACACTTCTCATCTCAGGTTTTATGGCTAGAGTGCTTTATGATCTTGGAGCTTCTCATTCGTTTATATCAAGTACATTTGCTAGATTGCTTAATTTACAAACCACTAAGATGACATTTACGCTATCTGTTTCTTCACCTGTCAGGGAGATTGGTACTTGTGGGTCCTTCTTGCACGAAGTACCTATAGAGATTGAGAACAAACAATTTGTTGCAAATCTAGTCCTCCTAGAAATGACAGATTATGATGTCATTTTGGGAATGGATTGGCTCTATGAGAACTATGTGCATGTTCTTTGTAGAGAAAAGAAAGTCCTGCTATGTATGCCGGGGGAATCTCTGAATTCCAAATCAAGGGTTTTAAGAGACCCATGAGGCAGATGTTTGTCTCCTTGTTAAAGGCAAACTGAATGTTGTCAAAAGGTTGCAAGGCGTTTCTTGCCAGTGTGGTGAAGACAGAGGCTCAATGATGAGACGATCTGAGCGACTAAGGTAAAGATACAAAAATGGTCGTTGCAACCTCAATCACTCAGATGTGCTCGATCAAGAAAAATGAACCACTAATAATAGATAAAATCGATCAAAACACGAAAGCGGTCCTGCTATTAGATTAACCTGGTATAGCGACCAGGGTCGAACTCAAGGAGCACGGGTTGGCCTCTCGGCCTACGAAGTAGTCAAAAAAAGATAAAATAAAAGGAGAAAATATTTTTGGTGGTTTTTAATTATTTAAGATTTTTTTGGATTTTTAATGAATTGAGAAAATAAGAAAAGTAAAGAAATACACACTTCAACAATTTATTAAAAGCAATAAAAATCAACCAAAAATTCAAACAAAAATATTTTTAGGTGTTTTATGATTTTTAATGTTTTTGGTGAATTTTTGAGAATTTTCTGATGTTTATTTAATTTTCTAAAAATCAAAAGGTAACTGAAATGAAAGGTACTGTACAGCCGAGCTAAAAGGGCCTAGATAAAATATCTAAAGGCCCAAATTAGCTGGGAGGTAATTTTCCTGTGAAGAGAAGAAAATAAGGAAAATTTAGGCACCTATTTTATTGTTTTTGGATTTTTAATTGATTTACTGGAATTTTTATAAGATTTTGAATGTTTTTCAATTTTTAGTGGTTTTCAGTAATGAAAAATAGCCAAAATTGGCTAGAAAATCAAACACAACAAAATAGACAGTAGAAAATTTTTTGTAATTTTTGGACACTATTTAATATTTTTTGTAATTTTCAAAGTTAGACAATGAAGAAAATAGAGGTTTTTGACTTTTTAAAAATATCAAATGAAAACAAAAATGTCCTAAAAAATCCTCGAATATTTTACACCATGGCAGGAGCCATGTGTCCAATTCTCGTTGGATTTGGAGGTAATTTGCTATTTTATTCAAAAATAAAGAGAGGGCACAGTGCACAGGGACCAAAGTGCAAATACCCGAGAGCCTGGGGGGTCTGGTGCAAATAACCCAGCAAAACACGCGCCACGCGCGTGCCTGGGGCACTCAGGGACCCAAATGTAAGAAAACTAAGTTCTGAGGGCTTATTGGTAACATGTACCAAAAGTCCAGGGGCTTATCTGCAAAATTCCCAAAAATAAACGCACATGCTCAAAAGTTTCATGCACAGGTGTATAAATGCAAATAAACAAAAACTTTCATTCAACTGTTAACATCCAGAACAACAGGGGTATCTAGTGCAATTAACCCAAAGAAACCACGTGACGAAGCACGTGTCAGACCATGTATAGGGCTATAACAGCAAATAAAGGCAAGCACAAGGGTCTCTATGCAAGTTTTCCCAAAACTAAACAACTGAATCAACTAATTACAGGACTAACTACGAAATAAAATAGCAGAGGTGGCCTAAGGGTAAATTACCCATTATTACTCGAATCGCAGGATGAACGCCACGTGTCTGATCAAGCGGTCGAGGGCGACTGGGGGTCCAACGCTGCTCTCCTCGGGGTGATCCAACGGCGGGGAGCTGGCCACGTGTATGATCAAACGGTCGAGGACGCTCAGAGGCTACACCCCTCACTGGACCGACGGCTGCGATCGACCTCCTCTGATCTGACGCTATCTGCAGCTCCACGAACGAACGGCCCGGATACGGTCTGGAGCTCTGAGGCTGATCTGACGGTCGCTGGAGGTCTTCGAAGAACAGGCGGCCGGCGAACTTCGCCGGCCCAGTACGCTCGCTCCGAGCCTCCGCTGCTGCGCCTGAGGATCGGAGAAGCTCCGGCATGATGATGCGCAGCTGATGGTATCCTCCGATGACGCCGCTGAGCTCTGTAGAGTCCCTGCGAGGTCGGCGGAGGCGGAGCTCCTGCCTCGATATCGAAAGGCCTCAGATGGCCTTCCTTCAACCTGCAAAACAACCCAGGAGACTCGCGGGTCGAGGGCAAACTGCCTCGACCCGGTTAGGCGAGGTGACGATGAACAGTGGGTCAAAATGGTGAGCTCCGGCGAAGGGGGTAGACGGAGGAGCTCGGCTCCCAGCTCCTGTGCGAGCTGGGTTGGATGGAAGGGTGAAGAAGGTGCGTCGGAAGGAGGTGAGGTCTATGGCGATGCCCGATGATCGAATGGAGGTCGGTCGTGGACGGAATCGGAAAAATGCGGCAGAGCGGCGATTTGGGCGTAATCGAAAATCAGCGAAAAAGAAAGGTCTACGTGATTACCTGGGTGGACGAAGAGACTGGGGAGGAGCTGGGAAAGCTCCTGGTCGTTGCCTCGAGGAGCGTCTCCCTCCGAGGCTCGGTACTCCTGCTGGTGGCGGAGCAGCGGCGGCGTAGCTCGCCGGATCGATGGCCTCTCTTCCTCTCCTCGCTTCGACAGCGCCAAACGCGAGCTGTCACTCTCGCGCACTCACTGGAGCTCACAGGGGTGGATTCGAATGGCCAAAGATAGGGAATTAGGGTGGCGGAGCTCGAGCTAAATATGGGCGAGGGTCCGGGAAGACGAGGTCGGGTAGGGCGTGGAAGCGCGCGGATCCCGAGGATGAAGCTCCGGCGAGGGTGTCGGATGTGACATTAAGGAGTCGGACCCGGGGTTTAGGTGGTAGGCGATCGGGTTTAGCGGGGAAAAATCTGAGAAGTTGGGGACCCGCTAAGGACCCGAGTGGAGTGGTCGTGGGGGGGGGGGGTAGTTGACCGGGCGGTCAACATCCCCAGGAGCCAACAGGAATCGGCCACGTGACAGGATCTTAGGAGTGAAAATTAGGGTAGCTAGGGGCCGATTTAGCAAAAACTCAAAACATGAAATTTTTTTATTTTATTTTTTTCTAATTTTTAGTGATTTTTAATAATTTTTTCGAAATAAAAATAAGGTATATACATAGTATGTAGTATATAGGTATATGTACACTATAGAGTTTTTAATTTTTGATTTTTTTAATTATTATTTTTGTGCAATTTTATCCCTATTTTACATTTTATTTATTTTCATTATAAAATAAGGAATAAAAAGGTATTTTTATTTTATTTTTATTATTTATATACATAGGTAAAATAAATACATATATACATTTATTTACATGGTATATGTACAATATATTTTTGGTGTTTTTAATTTATTATTTTTATTTTGTTTTTGTTTTAATTATTTTTATTTAATTTATTTACATTATATAATAAAGAATATTTACAAAAATTTTGGAAATTAATTTTATTTATTTACAAGGTTAAATAAATATATAAGAGTGGTTCATGTACATGATGAAAGTGGTGTTTTTGTTCTTTTTGATTTTTACCCTTTTTCTTTTGTTTTTATACTTATAAATATGTACAAGTATTTACAAGCATATTTTGGGCTATTTTTGTGAGGAAAAATATTTTTATTTATTTACATAAATATTTACACACATGAGCCCATATCTCCCTCTACTTTGGTTTTTATGCGGTCAGGCCCATGTTGAGCCCTCCCTTGGGTTAGGTTGCTCAATATTTATTCTAAATATTTCCCTCTTTTTCTTTTTAATCTTTGTTCTTTTATTTTTGCACAAAAACATGCTAATTATAGGTTTTTACACAATACATGCTTTTGGTAATTATTTGTATTTACACATGTCTACATGCATTTGCAAAGGTTTTTTGTAGCTAAAATATAAGAATAAAGAGTGATGAATGGGTATTCATCACCCCCCTATACTTAACTTTTGCTAGTCCCTTAGCAAACACTTATTTGAAAAAGAAGTGAAAAAGAAAGAAAGAAAAAGAAAAAGAGAGGAATGTACATGGATCAATGTTGAATATTAAACTTTCCTTCATTAAATTGAATTATGGAGCTCGATCAGATCTTTGGATTATTAATGTGTCGGAACCTTATTTAGACTTAAGCTTAAAACTCAACAGCCTCTAAGTTCCACCAATCTATGGACAAGACTCCTCAATAAACCAGATCAGAACAAGTCTACATACACAAACTCTAATGACCATGAATCTTTTCATGCAGTGTAAGTGATATGTAGCTCCCCACCTCAGAAGTAGCAAAGAAACAACCTCCCTCAACCTGGTAACTCTAATGCCTCGGTCTAGCAACTCTTTCCTCGAGAAGCGGGGTATTCCCTTCTAAGTTCAAGTGCAACCAGCTCAAGAAGAGGGGGAAGAAGTATAGACTTTTGGAAGCTCAGCCAGTGTAGCTAAGTCTCCCGCTGCAAGCTTCATGAGATGTAACATGGATACCATAAGCTTTTGCTTTATTTGACTATATACACTCCGGTGGGGTTATTAAATTTTCAATCCGACCCACCACTTTTTTGGAGTTCTTTTTGCATTTTGCAATTTTTTTTCAAGTGCTTCTATACAACATATCTACATGGTGCAGCATATATACAAGAAATTTTTCTCTTGAGCCAGTAGACTATCCCTCTTTTGAAGCTTTATTGCAACCCACGGCTTCTGTCTCTAGCCTTCATCACCACTAGACCAAGTTGAGACGCACTTCCTTCACTAGAAGAAGAAGAGAGGTTCCGCCTAGAAGTACTACCCTCATATGCTACCCCAAGCCAAAGGAAACTGCGTCCTCACCACCTCATCCGTGGAGAGCCATGTGTAAAGTGCTGGTGCAAGTCAAGCCATTGTCTCTAAGAGTCATGCGTGTGTTGTTAAGTGCTCTACTTAGGCTCATCAAGATGACATATGCTCATAGCCTAGTGGACTCAAAGGATTAAGTCCTTATGGACCTGAAAAGCCTTAACCCTAAGCCCTATAAGGTTCCTCTTAGATTTAGGTGGATTAAGATCGTATTCAAGCTCCATTTCTCAATTTAATTCCAGGCTTAGTTTAAACGTCAACTCTCATCCAGGAAAAACTATATACATATATATATATATACAAAGATGCTATTTACAAATATTTACAATCTTGCAAAATTTTTGAAAAATGTTTTGAAATCATGAATGGATGGATGCATGAAGTGCAAGTTTTGCAAAAAGTATTTACAAACATTTACACAAGATTTTTGCAAACTTTTGATTTTCAAAACATTTTTGAAAAATTTTGTACTATATACATAATTTTGATAAGAAAATATTTACACAAACTTTACACAAAAGATTTTTGAAATCATTTTTACAAAAATAATTTGTACACTAGTTATTTATGTGCAAATAAAAGAAGTTTATGTACATGAAAATTTTTTACTTTTTGTGATTTTTAGCCCTTTTATTTATTAACACACTCACACAAAGTACGAGTTATGGCTAAAGTATATATGAAATATATACACACCCCCCCTATACTTAGCTCGAACGATGTCCTCAAAGTGATCAAGAGCGATGAAGAAGACATAACTCGTGCTTAGTAAAATGGAAGTGAAAAGGAATGGCTAAGTACAGAAACGAATAAATGAATAGAATGAGAGGAACTCGGTGGTTTCCCCCTATACTTAGGATTAATTAATCCTAAGTATAGCAAGCTGTACATGAAGGGAAATCCGAGTGGAGAATGTACAGGGTCTACCCCCCCTATACTTAGGGTTAAATATCCCTAAGTGTAGGCAGTAAAAACAGGGGTAGACAGAAATAAAAGAAATACCCAAAAGGTCTCACATCCCCCCTATACTTAGGGTAACGTGCACCCTAAGTATAGCATAATCAAAAGATGAAGAAAGGGATGTGGGACTAAGGAATGTAGTGATATGGACATCTGGATCTATACAAGGCGGAGGAACAGTGAAACTCAGGCATGAGATGCATTAGATGTGAGTCAAAGACCACATCTCACGCAAAATGAATTGGGGCAAGATCAGCGACTCGCGGCTCATGATCTAGAAATGGCTTGAGCCGCTGGCCGTTCACTCGAAAGGTACTCTCAGAAGACAACTCGGATATATCAATGCTACCATTGTCGTGTACCTTTCTGACCAAGTAGGGTCCCTTCCATTTGCTCTGCAGCTTCCCTGGAAACAAACGAAGCCTCGCATCAAACAGCCATACTCTCTGGCTCTGTAGTCCTCGACCGTCTCTATCTGTACACTCTAGCCCTCGACGCGAAAGTATACCTTCCCGCTATCATGATCAGTCACCGCCTTGGCTGTGGCCAAGAACGGACGACCAAGGATGATGGGGGTATCGGCCACTGAATCAGGGATCTCCATGTCCAACACTACGAAGTCCACGGGGAATTTCAGGCCCTGAATCGTGACGATAACGTCTCGCAACAACCCCTTCGGCCTCTTGACAGATCGATCAGCAAACTGAAGGACTGTCCTGCTCTGTCTAAGAGTGCCCAACTCGAAGCGATCGAGAAGGGCTGCCGGAAGGAGGTTGATCGACGATCCGCTATCCAATAGAGTCCGGTCGAACCTCTGCTCACTAATCTGACATCTGACATACGGGGCCCCTGAATCTGGCCTCTTGGCCGGTGGACGGTTCTGGATCGCGAAACACGTGGCTTTCGTCAGCACATGAATCTCTGAAGTGTGGTTCCTCCTCCTCCTCCTCCTGACTGTGGTCCTGTCTCTCAAAGATCGCTGAAGAAGGGGGATGTGCTGCAAAGCCTCCTGGAGGGTCAGCTGGATGTGAAATCTGTCGATTATGCTCTGACTGAATTCCTCCTGCTCTCTCTTTTTTGGGTCTATTTCTTTTTTCTTCCCCTTCCCCATCTGAAGGGCTCTAGGGAAGGGGATCACAGGGTCCTTCGCAGATGAAGGACTAGGAAAAGGCCTACACGGCTCGACGGCCGGATCCGCGCATACATCAAGCACCACAGTGGGACCAGAAGAAACTAAACCTTTTCCTTTATTCACAACAGTGTTCTGAGATACATGAGAATGAGGAAAAACATCTGATCTCTCTACACAAACACCGGTGGCCTCAGTACCACCACGGGCTGGCTCTGCTACTGGACATCTCGCGGCCTCAGTACCGCGGGTTGGCTTGGCTCCTCTGGTGGCATCAGCACCACCTCCTCGAACTGGTGAAGCGGCAGCCTCAGTACCGCCGGTGGAATCAGCATCCTTGGTGGCTTCAGTACCACCGTCATCATTGTGTGCGGCCTCAGTACCGCTCTCCTCCTCCTCCTCATCTGGCGCCCTGGGTGGATCCTCGAGTCGTCGCTTAGATGAGGCGCCGCCTGCTGGTGCTCTACTACTCCTAAGTGTAACAAAATCAGCATCAAATAGATCCGCAGACATATCATCAAATGGATCACTAAGAGTGGCATGCTCAGTGGAAACTACCTGCTCAGATTTCCTCTTCAAGCTATTCGGATTCGGCTCTATCTGTGCAGGGATGGCGGCCTTCCCTCTCATCAGGTCCCGCATCTCCTGGCGGAACTCGTCCATCTCCCGTCTAAATGTAGCCTGCTGGTCCGTGAGGAGGCGGGCTACGTCATCCAAGGTGGAGCTCTCCTGGGGGCCTGACGGGTAGCCTCTCTGGTAATGAGGCTGCTGGACCTGGTGCTGCTGCTGCTAAGAGGGGTAGGAGGAAGGATGCTGTTGCTGGTGTGGCTGGTGAGCCTGCTTCTCACGTCTCCAAGACTGTCCCTGCTGCTGATAGGGACGAGGAACGAAGGACGACTGCTGGTGTGGCTGATAGGATGGGGGTTGCTGCTGCGGCTGGTGATCTCTCTGATGGCCATACTGCCCTCCCTGACCGGATGACTGCTGCTGGGGCTGGGTACCTCCACTCCCCCACCTGAATCCGGGATGGTCTCGTCGGATCCCAGGCTGGGGGCGGTCATACCAAATCCCGTTGACATCCATCAACGGCTCTGCATCGTATGGGGCCGGCGGGAGTACTGCCAGAGGCTGATCCGGCTGGTATACCACCATCTGCATGTCTGGAGATGGTGGTGACTGGTAGGGGGCTGCTGCGGCTGGTACGGCTCCGCCTGTACAAGGTGAACCTGTCTAGGCTGCTGAAAGGAGCTGGAGCGCTGGGATGAGCTGCTGCTGCCGCCGGTATCGCCTCGCGACTGAAGACGGGGTTGTGAAGCCGTCTGTGCCTCCTGGAGACACATGAGTTGGGTCTTCATGTCGCTCAGAGTCTGTGCCATCTGCTCCATCTGCGTGATGCCCTGGCACTGCTTCTTCTCGATCAGCTCCATCCAGTCCAACTTCTCGCTGATAATACCCATATCCGCAGCGGACGACTCTGCCTGTGCTGCTGCAACTGCGGATGAACTGGATGGATCGGCGTCGACCCGTGCTATCCTCTGGTACTGCACGGGTCCTGGCTGCTGGGGTCTGCCCTGAGTGTACAACCGGGTCTGGGACATCACCATATAGTTCTCGGTCATCTCCTCGTAGATGGCCCAGACCTGGTCGTGATCCTTGACGAAGTAGGACCCGCCGTAAGAAGCATTCACCAGGCCCTGGAGCTCTGTGTCAACCCACTGAAGAAGCTCTGCACAAGGTTCGGCTTCGAAATATCGTGGTGCGGGCATCGGTCTGTGAGCTCACGGAACCTCTCCCATGCCTCGTGGAATTGCTCGTTGGGGAGCATGGAGAAGTTGCTGATCAGGGCCCTCGCTGCATTCGTCCGCCCGAGTGGATAGTACTTGTTCAAGTACTCGGTGCGGAGCTGCTCCCAGGTGTAAACAAACTTCCCCAAATGCTTCAGCCAGGTGGCTGCTCTGTCTGCTAAGGAAAAGGGGAAGGCAATCATCCTGATCGTATCCTGGTCCACCTGACGATCGTGGACAATGCTGCAAATCATCTCAAACTCCTGCAGGTGGAGATGAGGCTCCTCTGTCGCCAAACCATGGAATCGGGGAAGAAGCTGCAAGGTGTTCGGGGGGAACTTGAAGTCCCCCACGATCGCTGGAAGTACCACCCAGCGGTGTGTCAAGGTCGACTTGGGATTTTGGTTCTCCCGCATCGATCTAAGTGGTGGTGGTGGTGCTCCTCCTGCTCCGCCACCTCCGGCTGCAGGATCATCAGGTCCTCCTCCTGCTGCCGAATCGGCGGGGCCTCCTCCTGCTCCTCCTCCGCGGTTGGCTCTCAACTGCTCAAACTCTCGCCTCATGTCCATCATGAAAGCTCCCTGATCCCTCAGCTGCTGCTGCACTGACTCGAGGGAGGCAATCAGGGTGGAGTTGATCGAACCCTGGTCCAGGACAAAATGCTGCTCTTCTCGTGGACCTCCGGGGTGATCCTCAGAACTGCCGGCCATATCGTCTGCAAAATCAAATGAGCCCAACTCAGGTGCTGTCAATCTGCTAATCTCTCCTCGGGCTCATGTCGCTCAGGTCCGAAAGAAAGGGGGTCGAGGGGGAACAGGGTGGAATCGTACTCGGGCTCGGAGAGCTGGTCTCGGCTCTCGCGGGCCAACCTAGATGATCGGGTAGACGTGCCCGAAAGCGGTGCAGCCAGAGGCTGCCTAAGAGAGCGTCTACCCGTCATCTTGATCTGGCGAGTAGTGCAGATGAGATCTGGAGAAACTATGATCAAAATGCAAACCCCCGGTTCACCAACGCAACGCGAGCTGAAGACCGTGAAAGCTCAGTCAAATTATCTTGTCAATTTTTATTAGGTGAACACACAAGATATCAGAGCGCTTACGTGACCTGTTAGGATACCCGATGCTACCCCAACCGACTGGCCCGCACGAAAGAGTCGGTAATCGGTCGGGAATATCACCGGAGGGCTCTACCTAGGGTGCGGGTCACTCTCTCGCGCATCCAAACCATACAATGAGTGGGTTGCTCTCCCCAAGACAGATTTTTAGGGTGAGCGTCTTTTAGGGTCAATAGTTTTATCCAGTCCCAATTTTATGATTTTTCTTTTTAATATTTTTCAAATAGAAAACAAACGCCTAACGAATTTTTCGGTTCTCCTGGTTATTTAATCCAAAACAGGGGGAAGACGAAAAAGCCGATGCGCGAGAAATCAATGATGCATGCAGAGACAGAAATGCGTACCTGACTCCAGCAGTCTACATGCAAAGTGATCTGCGCAGAATTTAAAGACAGGAAATAAACTACCTAAATAGTGCAGGCGGAAAGCCGAGTCCCTAAACAGCAGTGCTACTCGAAAGAACGGCTAGCCGACCACCAGCCTCCAATCCAAAGAGTCCGGCCTAGACCCACCCCTCCTCTTCTCGACAGGTCGAGTTCAGGAGTAGCGCTTGACGAGGTGGGCTCGCGGCGCGTAGGCTCGGAGGCATGGAACGGCTATTTTATTATTATTTTTATTATAGGTCCAATTACCGCACTATAGGAACAGGCAATTATATTAGGGTGTTTGGATCCTACGAATTACATCACAATCAAGCAGAAAATCCTACGGTTAGGGGCTCGATCAAAAACCGCGTAAACACTGGAAAAGGCAGTAAAGAGAAAAGAAAATAAAACCGCGTAAAAAGCCGCGAAAAACTCCTAAGGGTCCCCCGAGTACACCGGTGCTCGGCGAAACAGACCCGCTGAGTCCAATCACAGTCCAAAGGTCCAGTCTCCGAGTCCCTGTATTATTACAATAATAATCAAAAGTCTAATCTAAACCTCACCCACTCAACTCTCTCTCTCGCTCTCTCCTACGGCTCCGTAAAGAAAGGAGCCGCCTCCGAGTCTCGCGGTTGCGTCGGCTTCTCGAAATCGGTCGCCTCGGTCCTCGGGCCCTCGCAAGAAAAAGAGCAAGTATCACAAACCAAATTATTATAAAAATGTCAGAAAATATATATATATATATGTGTGTGTGTGCAGGAAGCTATACAAAAAGCCGCGCAAAGAAAAAGTCGCGGAAAAACTCAAAAATCGACTACTAAGCCGTGCTCCCCGGCAACGGCGCCATTCTGATGAGACGATCTGAGCGACTAAGGTAAATGTACAAAAATGGTCGTTGCGACCTCAATCACTCAGATGTGCTCGATCAAGAAAAATGAACCACTAATAATAGATAAAATCGATCAAAACACGAAAGCGGTCCTGCTATTAGATTAACCTGGTATAGCGACCAGGGTCGAACTCAAGGAGCACGGGTTGGCCTCTCGGCCTACGAAGTAGTCAAAAAAAGATAAAATAAAAGGAGAAAATATTTTTGGTGGTTTTTAATTATTTAAGATTTTTTTGGATTTTTAATGAATTGAGAAAATAAGAAAAGTAAAGAAACACACACTTCAACAATTTATTAAAAGCAATAAAAATCAACCAAAAATTCAAACAAAAATATTTTTTGGTGTTTTATGATTTTTAATGTTGTTGGTGAATTTTTGAGAATTTTCTGATGTTTATTTAATTTTCTAAAAATCAAAAGGTAACTGAAATGAAAGGTACTGTCCAGCCGAGCTAAAAGGGCCTAGATAAAATATCTAAAGGCCCCAAATTAGCTGGGAAGTAATTTTCCTGTGAAGAGAAGAAAATAAGGAAAATTTAGGCACCTATTTTATTGTTTTTGGATTTTTAATTGATTTACTGGAATTTTTATAAGATTTTGAATGTTTTTCAATTTTTAGTGGTTTTCAATAATGAAAAATAGCCAACATTGGCTAGAAAATCAAACACAACAAAATAGACAGTAGACAATTTTTTTTGTAATTTTTGGACACTATTTAATATTTTTTTGTGCTTTTTAAAGTTAGACAATGAAGAATATAGAGGTTTTTGACTTTTTAAAAATATCAAATGAAAACAAAAATGTCCTCAAAAATCCTCGAAAATTTTACACCATGGCAGGAGCCATGTGTCCAATTCTCGTTGGATTTGGAGGTAATTTGTTATTTTATTCAAAAATAAAGAGAGGGCATAGTGCACAGGGACCAAAGTGCAAATACCCGAGAGCCTGGGGGGTCTGGTGCAAATAACCCAGCAAAACACGCGCCACGCGCGTGCCTGGGGCACTCAGGGACCCAAATGTAAGAAAACCAAGTTCCGAGGGCTTATTGGTAGCAGGTACCAAAAGTCCATGGGCTTATCTGCAAAATTCCCAAAAATAAACGCACATGCTCAAAAGTTTCACGTACAGGGGTATAAATGCAAATAAACAAAAACTTTCATTCAACTGTTAACATCCAGAACAACAGGGGAATCTAGTGCAATTAACCCAAAGAAACCACGTGACGAAGCACGTGTCAGACCATGTATAGGGGTATAACAGCAAATAAAGGCAAGCACAAGGGTCTCTATGCAAGTTTTCCCAAAACTAAACAACTGAATCAACTAATTACAGGACTAACTACGAAATAAAATAGCAGAGGGGGCCTAAGGGTAAATTACCCTTTATTACTCGAATCGCAGGATGAACGCCACGTGTCTGATCAAGCGGTCGAGGGCGACTGGGGGTCCAACGCTGCTCTCCTCGGGGTGATCCAACGGCGGGGTGCTGGCCACGTGTCTGATCAAACGGTCGAGGACGCTCAGAGGCTACACCCCTCACTGGACCGACGGCTGCGATCGATCTCCTCTGATCTGACGCTATCTGCAGCTCCACGAACGAACAACCCGGATACGGTCTGGAGCTCTGAGGCTGATCTGACGGTCGCTGGAGGTCTTCGAAGAACAGGCGACCGGCGAACTTCGTCGGCCCAGTACGCTCGCTCCGAGCCTCCCCTGCTGCGCCTGAGGATCGGAGAAGCTCCGGCGTGACGATGCGCAGCTGATGGTATCCTCCGATGACGCCGCTGAGCTCTGTAGAGTCCCTGCGAGGTCGGCGGAGGAGGAGCTCCTGGCTCGATATCGAAAGGCCTCAGATGGCCTTCCTTCAACCTGCAAAACAACCCAGGAGACTCGCGGGTCGAGGGCAAACTGCCTCGACCCGGTTAGGCGAGGTGACGATGAACGATGGGTCGAAATGGCGAGCTCCGGCGAAGGGGGTAGACGGAGGATCTCGGCTCCCAGCTCCTGTGCGAGCTGGGTTGGATGGAAGGGTGAAGAAGGTGCGTCGGAAGGAGGTGAGGTCTATGGCGATGCCCGATGATCGAATGGAAGTCGGTCGTGGACGGAATCGGAAAAATGCGGCGGAGCGGCGATTTGGGCGTAATCGAAAATCAGCAAAAAAGAAAGGTCTACGTGATTACCTGGGTGGACGAAGAGACTGGGGAGGAGTTGGGAAAGCTCCTGGTCGTTGCCTCGAGGAGCGTCTCCCTCCGAGGCTCGGTACTCCTGCTGGTGGCGGAGTAGCGGCGGCGTAGCTCGCCGGATCGATGGCCTCTCTTCCTCTCCTCGCTTCGACAGCGCCAAACGCGAGCTGTCACTCTCGCGCACTCACTGGAGCTCACAGGGGTGGACTCGAATGGCCAAAGATAGGGAATTAGGGTGGCGAGCTCGAGCTAAATATGGGCGAGGGTCCGGGAAGACGAGGTCGGGTAGGGCGTGGAAGCTCGCGGATCCCGAGGATGAAGCTCTGGCGAGGGTGTCGGATGTGGCATTAAGGAGTCGGACCCGGGGTTTAGGTGGTAGGCGATCGGGTTTAGCGGGGAAAAATCCGAGAAGTTGGGGACCCGCTAAGGACCCGAGTGGAGTGGTCCTGGGGGGGGTAGTTGACCGGGCGGTCAACATCCCCAGGAGCCAACAGGAATCGGCCACGTGGCAGGATCTTAGGAGTGAAAATTAGGGTAGCTAGGGGCCGATTTAGCAAAAACTCAAAACATGAAATATTTTTATTTTATTTTTTTCTAATTTTTAGTGATTTTTAATAATTTTTCGAAATAAAAATAAGGTATATACATAGTATGTAGTATATAGCTATATGTACACTATAGAGTTTTTAATTTTTGATTTTTTTAATTATTATTTTTGTGCAATTTTATCCCTATTTTACATTTTATTTATTTTCATTATAAAATAAGGAATAAAAAGGTATTTTTATTTTTATTATTTATATACATAGGTAAAATAAATACATATATACATTTATTTACATGGTATATGTACAATATATTTTTGGTGTTTTTAATTTTATTATTTTTATTTTGTTTTTGTTTTAATTATTTTTATTTAATTTATTTACATTATATAATATAGAATATTTACAAAAATTTTGGAAATTAATTTTATTTATTTACAAGGTTAAATAAATATATAAGAGTGGTTCATGTACATGATGAAAGTGGTGTTTTTGTTCTTTTTGATTTTTACCCTTTTTCTTTTGTTTTTATACTTATAAATATGTACAAGTATTTACAAGCATATTTTGGGCTATTTTTGTGAGGAAAAATATTTTTATTTATTTACATAAATGTTTACACACATGAGCCCCTATCTCCCTCTACTTTGGCTTTTATGCGGTCAGGCCCATGTTGAGCCCTCCCTTGGGTTAGGTTGCTCAATATTTATTCTAAATATTTCCCTCTTTTTCTTTTTAATCTTTGTTATTTTATTTTTGCACAAAAACATGCTAATTATAGGTTTTTACACAATGCATGCTTTTAGTAATTATTTGTATTTACACATGTCTACATGCATTTGCAAAGGTTTTTTGTAGCTAAAATATAAGAATAAAGAGTGATGAATGGGTATTCATCACTCAACTTATTTCTATTGAGGATGTGCCCGTTGTTCGAGAGTATATTGATGTTTTTCCTGAAGACCTTCCTGGTCTACCTCCTCATAGAGAGATTGACTTCACTATTGAAGTCATGCGGGATCATTTCCCATCTCCAAGCCACCTTATCGCATGGCTCCGGCAGAGTTAGCAGAGCTTAAGAAGCAATTTGATGTACTTCTTGAGCAAGGCTTCATTCAGCCTAGTGTCTCTCCATGGGGTGCTCCTGTGCTCTTTGTCAAGAAGAAGGATGGGACACTTAGACTATGCATTGATTATCGAGCTTTGAATCAGATCACAGTCAAGAACAAGTATCCCTTACCTCGAATAGATGACCTATTCGATCAATTGCAGAAGGCTGCTATCTTTTCAAAAATTAATTTAAGATCGGGTTATCATCAGCTCAGAGTCAAGGCAGAAGATGCTCTAAAGGCCGCTTTTAGATCAAGATATGGGCATTACGAGTTTCGAGTAATGTCATTCGGATTAACCAATGCTCCAGCAGCATTCATGGACCTTATGAATAGGGTAATCTGTGACTTTCTAGATAAGTTTATCATTGTTTTCGTCGATGACATCCTTGTCTATTCAGAAGATAAGAAGCAGCATAAGAAACACTTGAGGACAGTGTTAAGGACTCTCAGACATCACCGTCTCTATACTAAATTCTCTAAATGTGAGTTTTGGCTTGATAAGGTGACATTCCTTGGTCACGTTATATCAAAAGATGGGATATTTGTTGACCCATCAAAGGTCGAGGTGGTTCTGAACTGGAACCAACCAAAGACAGTCACAGAAGTTCGTAGCTTCTTGGGTTTGGCTGGTTATTACAGGTGCTTCATTCGGGACTTCTCGAAGATAGTTTTACCTCTCACGAAACTGATGAGGAAAGAAACTAAATTCATCTGGAGTCCGCAATGTGAAGAGAGCTTCCAAAAATTAAAGGGATGTTGACTTCAGCACCGATTTTGACACTTCCTTCTGGTACTAGAGGTTTCACAGTGCATACTGATGCTTCAGGGTCAGGACTTGGTGTTGTTCTGATGCAACATGATAAGGTCGTAGCTTATGCATCTCGGCAATTGAAAATTCATGAGAGAAATTATACTACTCATGATCTTGAGCTAGCTGCAGTTGTTTTCGCCTTGAAATTGTGGAGACATTATCTGTATGGTGAGAAATTCCAGGTCCTTACTGACCATAAGAGCCTTAAATATCTTTTCTCGCAGAAGGACTTGAATATGAGGCAATGGAGATGGTTAGAACTATTGAAGGATTATGATTTTTCCTTAGACTATCATCCGGGAAAAATTAACGTAGTGGCAGATGCGTTCAGTAGAAAATGGGAAGCTAAGTTTTCTTGCATGAAATTGCAATGGAAGCTTGTCGGAGATTTTGTTTAGTGGAAGCTTTTTATAGATGGAAAACATGATATTTTTGTTGCTGGACTGCAAGTTCACTCAGCATTGATTGAGAAGGTGTTGGCAGCACAAAAAGTTGATCCAGAACTATTGTTGCTGGTTGAAGCATCGAAGAAGCCTTCTAGCGAGTTGTCGATTGCAGTCGACGGTGGAGTGAGATTTAAGAATCGATTATGGGTTCCTAATTATCAAGAAATTAAAAAGGAGATCTTAGAGGAGGTACATAGTTCTATGTACTCTATTCATCCGGGGAGTACAAAAATGTACAAAGACTTGCAAAGGAATTTCTGGTGGAAAAATATGAAGCAAGAAATTGCAGAGTTCGTTTCAAGATGTCTTGTTTGTCAACGGGTAAAGATTGAGCACCAAAGGCCATCTAGAGTATTGCAGCCGTTGGACTTGCCAGAGTGGAAATGGGAGCACATTACTATGGATCTTGTAGTAGGTTTGCCTCCCACAAAAGGTGCCAAATATGACGCTATTTGGGTGATTGTGGATCGATTGACTAAATCAACACACTTTTTACCTATACGGTGTGGTCAGTCTACAGAGAGTCTGGCGAAGTTACATGTCCATGAGATAGTGAAGTTGCATGGTGTACCTGTATCCATTGTCTCTGATCGAGACGCACGTTTCACATCCAGATTTTGGAAGAGCTTGAATGATGCATTGGGTACGAACCTAAAGTTTAGCACATCATTTCACCCGCAGACTGATGGACATTCAGAAAGAACCATACAGACATTGGAAGATATGCTTAGATCTTTGATGACCACAAAAACCACCAAGACACGGGTGAAAGAAAACAGATCAAGGGTCGTTGCGACCCGGATCTCGGAAGTCAATCGGTCAATCAAGAAAATGAAGTTCAGACCACAAAATCAGATAAAAACAAATAAAAACACAATAGCGGTCCTGGCTATTAGATTTTAGCCTGGTATAGCGACCAGGGTCGGACTCAGGGAGCACGTGATGGCCTTGCGGCCTACGAAGTAGTCTAAAGAATCAATAAAACAAAAGGAAAGTGTTTTTGGTGGATTTTTAAATTTTTATATTTTTTTTGGATTTTTATTTAATTAAGAAAATGAAGAAAATAAGGAAACAAGCCTACTCAAACAATTATTTAATGCATCAAAAATCAATCAAAAATTTCACTAAAAATGTTTTTTGTGTATTTTATGTTTTCTACTGTTTTTAGTGATTTTTTTGGTATTTTTCTGATTTTTATTTCATTTTCTAAAAAATAAAACAATGCAAGAAAACAGCAACATTGTCCAGCCAAGCTTGAGGGACTTAGATAAAATATCTAGAAATCCCTAAAAAGCTTGGAGGTAATTTTCCTGCATAAAAGAAGGCACAAGGAAAATTTAGGCACTGAAATTATTGTTTTTGGATTTTTAAATTAAATATTAGAATTTTTATAGGGTTTTTAGTGTTTTGTAATTTTTATGAGTTTTATACGATGAAAAATGACCAAACATGGTCAGAAAATCAAACAAGGCAAAAGACACAGTAGCTAATTTTTTTTATAATTTTTAGATGAGTTTTAATATTTTTTGTGATTTTTCAATTCAGACAGTAAAGCAAAAGGTCGTTTTTGAATTTAAAAATATCAAGTAAAAGCAAAAATGTCCCCAAAAATTCTAGAAAATTTTATACCATGGCAGGAGCCATGTATCCAATTTTCATTGAATTTGAAGTTAGTTTGAAATTTTATTCAAAATCAAAACCAAGGTAAAGTGCACAGGGACCTAAACGCAATTAGTGAAAGTTCCAGGTTCGGTGCAAAATTTACAAGGTGGCACGCGCGAGGTGCGTGACCTGGGCACTCAGGGACCTAATTGCAATAAAAACAAGGTTCTCGGACTAATTGGTAACATGTACCAAAAGTCTGAGGGCCTTTCTGTAAAAATACCCAAAAATATACGCACATGCACAAATAAACCACGCACAGAGGTATAAATGCAATTATCTAAAATATTTCATTCATTCATTAACACCCTAGAAACACAAGGCTAAACATGCAAATAACCCAAATAAACACGTGTCGACGCACGTGATCCACTACACACAGGGGCATACATGCAAACAGCAGAAAAGGTAAGGTCCAAAGTGTAATTTACCTAACACAAATAAAATCCTAAAAATATTTACAGGACTGGAAGCAAATTACTAAAAAGCTAAGGGCCTAAGGATAAATTACCCTTTTATTAAATGTCGACGGCTGAGATGACGCCACGTAGATGATCCAACGGGTGAGAATAAGGGCGCCTTTAATCAAGAAGCATGGGCCTGATCGAACGGATGAGGGTCCACCACGTGGCAGATCTGACGGTCCTCGTACGTTGTGGTGAAACCCTTGGTGAATCGACGGCTGAGAAGATGGCACGTGGAGATCGGACGGCTCAGGAATCACGGATGCCTCTTCATCTGATCGTGCGGCTCAGATCGATCCTCAGAAGGATCGGACGGTGGCGAAGCTCCTCGAATGGGTGGCTGGGATTGAATCTGGAGCGTCGAGGCCGATCGGACGTCTAGGGAGGATGTTGGAAGAAAAGTTGGCCGGCGAGCTTCGCCGACCCGATGCACAGTCTGTGGTCCTCCCCTGCTGCTTCTGGAATGCGGAAGAGCTCCGCCGTGAAGGTCCGCAGCTGATGCTGGTCTCTGATGAGTCGGACAACCACCAGAACGGCCCCGCGACGGCGGTGGCCTGGAGCTCCTGTGCCTGAGCTATTGGCCTCCAGATGAGGCTCTCCTCACGTCGTAACCTGCACAGGAAGAAAGATGGGTCGAGGGCAAACTGCCTCGACCCGTCAGAGCACGCGAACGGTGAAAGGAGCGTCGATATGGGGGCCCTCCGGTGAGCGGCGGAGGTGGAGGGCCGAGGTCCTTGCTCCAGGGCGAGCCAGGGGGAATGGGTAGGTGGACAAGGTGCGGAGGAGGCTCGTGAAGGTGGTGGCGAAGTCGGATGCTTGAATGGATGGACGGAGACGAAAGGCGGAGGCGGCGGAGCTACGACTACTGTAACTGAAAAATCCTAATCTAAGCTAATCTACGGGCTAAAAGGTCTACCTGGTGGAGGCTATCGACTGGGCTGAAGCTCGGGGAGCTTCTGGGTCATTGCCTGCAAGGGGTCGTCGTCTCCCCGAGGCTGGGCGCGCTCGCGGCGGCGGAGCCACCGGATCAAAGGCTTCCAGAGGTGCTCGAGCCTCCCTTCCACTCCGACGGGCACAGCTGTCACTCAGGCTCACCAGAGGAGGTCCTTGGCTGCAAGTGGAAGGTCCAGAGATGCAGGAAAAGGTCGTCAGAGGAGATGCTTTATATGATCAGGGGTCCGAGAAGAATTGGATCGGGCGAGTCGCTCGCGACTCGGATCCCTAAGACCCACCCCGGGCGAGGATTTGGGATGAAGATCAATCGGGGCCCGGGGTTAGGGTGTTTGGTTGTCAGATCGAATGGGAAATAAATGGAGAAGTCGGGTCAGTCATCAGATCCGCAAGGGAAGAGGGTCCGCGGGGGAAGTTGACCGGGGTCAACAAACCCCCGTGGACCAATCAGAATCCACCAGGTCAAAATTATTTGATTATTTATTTTAAAATAGTAAATGATCGAATTAAGAAAAACTTAAAACATGAAAAATGTTTATTTTATTTTTTTCTATTTTTTGTGATTTTTAATTAATTTTTCAAAATAAAAATAAGGTATTTACACTATAGAGCTATATATAGGTATATATACAATATAGGATTTTTATTTTTGATTTTTAATTTGTTATTTTTATACCTTTTTATCCCCATTTTATATTTTATTTATTTATATCATAAAATTAGGAATAAAAAGATATTTTTATTTTATTTTTATTATTTATATACAAGGGGCAAATAAATAGATATATACATCTATATACATGGTATATTTACAATATTATTTTTAGTTTTTAATTTTGTTCTTTTTATTTTGCTTTTGTATTTGTTGTTTTTATTTTATTTATTCACTACATAAAAGATAGAGTATTTACAAGTTTTTATAGAAATTAATTTTATTTATTTATAAGGTGAAATAAATATAAGTGAGTGGACTATATTCATGATGAATATATACAAGGTAGGTCATTTTTGTTTTCTTTTTGATTTTTCAATTTTTATTTGGATTTTATATTTATAAATATATACAAATATGTA
Organism: Ottelia alismoides; assembly: GCA_037367405.1. Taxonomy (NCBI): domain Eukaryota; kingdom Viridiplantae; phylum Streptophyta; class Magnoliopsida; order Alismatales; family Hydrocharitaceae; genus Ottelia; species Ottelia alismoides. Next base: position 670,810 of record JAZKJV010011818.1, on the reverse strand, counting down.
CAAGCACATATTCTTCTATTTTTTAGAGGAAAATATTCTTATTATATTTACAGGTATATTTACACACATGAGCCCCTATCTCCCTCTACTTTGGCTTTTATGCGGTCAGGCCCATGCTGAGCCCTCCCTTGGGTTAGGTTGCTCAATATTTATTCTAAATATTTCCCTCTTTTTCTTTTGTATCTTTATTCTTTTATTTTTGCACAAAAACATGCTAATTATAACTTTTTACACCATGCATGCTTTTAGTAATTATTTGTATTTACATGAATATACATGCATTTGCAAAGGTTTTTGTAGCTAAAATATAAGAATAAACAGTGATGAATGGGTATTCATCACCCCCTATACTTAACTTTGCTAGTCCCTTAGCAAACACTTATTTGAAAAAGAAGTGAAAAAAGAAAGAAAGAAAGAAAAAGAAAAAGAGGAGAATATACATGGATTAAGGCTGATTATTAAACTCGCCTTCATTAAATTGAAATATGGAGCTCGATCAGATCTTTGGATTATTAATGTGTCGGAACCTTATTTGGACTTCAGCTTAAAACTAAAAAGCCTCTAAGTTCCACCAATCTATGGACAAGACTCCTCAATAAACCAATTCAGAACAAGTCTACATACACAAACTCTAATGACCATGAATCTTTCCATGCAGTGTAAGTGATAAGTAGCTCCCCACCTCAGAAGTAACAAAGAAACAACCTCCCCCAACCTGGTAACTCTAGTGCCTCGGTCTAGCAACTCTTTCCTCGAGAAGCGGGGTATTCCCTTCTAAGTTCAAGTGCAACCGGCTCAAGAAGAGGGGGAATACGAGGTATAGAATTTTGGGAGCTCAACCAGTGTAGCTAAGTCTCCTGCTGCAAGCTTCATGAGATGTAGCATGGATACCATAAGTTTTTGCTTTATTTGACTATATACACTCCGGTGGGGTTATTAAATTTTCAATCCGACCCACCACTTTTTTTGGAGTTCTTTTTGCATTTTTTTCAAGTGCATCTGTACAACATATCTACATGGTGCAGCATATATACAAGAAATTTTCCTCTTGAGCCAGTAGACTATCCCTCTTTTGAAGCTTTATTGCAACCCACGGCTTCTGTCTTTAGACTTCATCACTACTAGACCAAGTTGAGACGCACTTCCTTCACTAGAAGAAGAAGAAAGGTTCCGCCTAGAAGTACTACCCTCATATGCTACCCCAAGCCAAAGGAAACTGCCTCCTCACCACCTCATCCGTGGAGAGCTATGTGTAAAGTGCTGGTGCAAGTCAAGCCATTGTCTCTAAGAGTCATGCGTGTGTTGTTAAGTGCTCTACTTAGGCTCATCAAGATGACATATGCTCATAGCCTAGTGGACTCAAAGAATTAAGTCCTTATGGACCTGAAAAGCCTTAACCCTAAGCCCTATAAGGTTCCTCTTAGAATTAGGTGGATTAAGATCTTAATCAAGCTCCATTTCCCAATTTAATTCTAGGCTTAGTTTAAATGTCAACTATCATCCAGGAAAACTATATACATATATACAAAAGATGCTATTTACACATATTTACAATTGTGCAAAATTTTGGAAAAATGTTTTGAAATCATGAATGGATGGATGCATGAAGTGCAAGTTTTGCAAAAGTATTTACACACATTTACACAAGATTTTTGCAAACTTTTGATTTTCAAAACATTTTGGAAAAAATTTATACTATATACATAATTTTGATAAGAAAATATTTACACAAACTTTACACAAAAGATTTTTGAAAACATTTTTACAAAAATAATTTGTATACTAGCTATGTATGTGCAATAAAAGAATGATTATTTACGGGAAAAATTTTTAATTTTTGTGATTTTTAGGGTTTTTAGCCATTTTATTTATTCACACACTCACACAAAGTACGAGTTATGGCTAAAGTATATATGAAATATATACACCCCCCCCCCATACTTAGCTCGAACGATGTCCTCAGAGTGATCAAGAGCGATGAATAAGACATAACTCGTGCTTAGTATGGGGACGTGAAAAGGAGTGGCTATATACATATATGAATCAAAGAATAGAATGAGAACTCGGTGGTTTCCCTCTATACTTAGGATCAAGTAATCCTAAGTATAGCAAGCTGTACATGTAGGGAAATCCGAGTGGAGAATATACAGGGTCTACCCCCCCTATACTTAGGGTGAAATATCCCTAAGTATAGGCAGCAAAACAGTGGTAGCAAGACACGAAGAAAATTACGAATATATACAAGAAGGAGGATCATCACTCCCCCTATACTTAAGGTGAAGAACCTTAAGTATAGGCAACAACAGAAGTGACGAAACAGAATGAAGAACAACCCGGTGTTTCCACCCCCCCCCTATACTTAGGATGAGCAATATCCTAAGTATAGCAAAGATAATCCTAAGCGAGACCTGGGGTGAAAACAAGAACGGAAGACAGAAAGATCAAACTAAGACAAAATACGTATATACAAAAGAGTACAATGTTGAGGTGCCACTCAACAAGCGCTAGATTTTACGCCCCTAGCTGGGCGCAAAGGCTAGGATAATGCAGTATCGAGATTCAGTACAGCATCGGTAAGGCGAATGTCGTACTGTCGTCGCAGTCTCGGTATGAGATCAGCGACGAACTCTAAGGTGTAAAGTAAGACACCCAGGTCTGCAATCAAGCGGGTGTCTGCTACCAGCATGTGATATGGAAAGAAGTGATCGGAATCCGGTAGCACAAAAGAAATCAGCGGCTCTGGGTCAGACTGGAGTGAGAGTATAGAGCCGAAGAAATCAAATGTGGAGAAGTATGGATCAGTAATAGAATCATCCACGTCAATCAGTGTCTCAAACAGGTGTGGACAAGCAAGATCAGGAGACTCTCTAAGCAGACTGATATCCGATGCATGAAATAGAATCAGATCAGGCAAATCATCGAATATCTCCAGAATGGTCTCATCCTTGCGAGGGTCGTCGAGGTGAGAAGAATCAGAATCAGAAAGATCTAAATACTCGGTTTCGTGCTCCGCCAAATCGGAAACACTCTCAGCAAGTGAAATCGAGTACTCATCGAGTGTGGCATCCTCCCACAGATAACCCTCGGGGAGAGATGCATGATCAGAAGTGACAAGAAGAGGATCAGGATCTAGATGGGCATCTACGCTGCTATCAAGTATCCACTCGGTGCACCAGGATGCATCATCATTGGAAGTGTAGCTCTCGGCAATCTAGAAGCAGGAGAAGGTACTAGTCAACATCGCGGAGGCTGGCAAAGTGTATGCGGCTGATCCTCGCTCTGCGGCTATGCTGGCTGTCAAATGGTCCTCAGCAAGTGTGTCTATCTCGTCGGAGTGGAGGACAAAAGTCTCTAATACGGGACTCTCCGTGTCTGTACTCTCAAAGTGGTGTCCCATATCGAACTGTGCCTGTTGGGCTGAGTCCTGGTAACTGTCAGAATCCGAGAAGTATCTCTGCAGAAAAACGGCTGACTCCTCCGAGACTGGAAACTGTAGCGGTTGAACCAATGGTTGTAGTAGCGGGGGCTCTGCTGGTTCCTGGAGTATCAGAAGCTCTGATATCCAAGACTCGTCGACTGGAAACTCTGAGGCTGCCTCGAACTCTAGCTGGAAGACCAATGGGAACTCGAGTAGACTCTGGGTCCGAACCTCTACTATCGCAGTCATCTCCTCAGTGCTCTGTGGTGCTGGAGCATCCAAGTCCTCGGGCTGGTGTGTAGAAGCTGTCTCATCCTGTAAAGTGACACACCGCACTGGTATGGCTACATCCGCATGTGTTGTCCGGACGAAGGTATCTCGTGAAGAAGTACTCTGTGAAAGTAAACTCGAGATGGTGTCCATAACGTGAATGTCGGAACGCGGTGTGAACCGCCACATATGGTAATCACTAGTGCTATCTGCTCTGCGGTCATCCCCTGCAGGGAGATCTCTATCAAGTCCGTCACTGGAAGTCCGTGGTCAGTAAATCTCCTCAATAGGTCAAGAAATCTCGGCCATGCCTCATGCAATGGCTCCTGGGGGTCAACTGAAAAATCCGTGATCAAAGACCACATCAAGTCTGCTCTACGTGGGGGGAAGTATCTCTGTAAGAACTCTCGGCGTAGCTCTCCCCACGTATCGAATGTCCTCCCCAATCGTCTGTGCCATCTCATGGCTCTCTCGTGAAGTGTAAATGGGAAGGTCCTCCTCATCAGCTCCTCTGTAGTGATATCTGAATATCTCTGTGCTCGGCAAAACTCCTCGAATGCGGACAGGTGAAGATAACGCTCCTCGTGTGCCTCTCCTGAAAATGACGACAGTCGCTGAATGTAATCCAAATCCAAGACGAATGGTCCCAGTGTAGAAGCTGACTCAGCTTCCTGTGCTATCTGCTCCTCCATCCTTCTGGAACAGGATATGTCTGCTGATCTCCACTGCTCTCTTTGGTCACCAACGGAGTGCGCTCTCAACTCAGCAACATCATCGTCCGGGTCTCGCATCTGCTCTATCTGGTATCCTCGGACGTCTCGCACAGCATGCCCAGAGTAGTTAGATGAAAGGGAGGGAGGGAGCGGGAGGTTGGTCGGAGATCCGACCTCCCTAGAAGGTGGACTGGAATGATGGTCAGATAGAGAAGAAAAAGCCGCTAGAGTCGGTTCGAAGTGAGGGGGATCCATCATCCAAGGGTAAAGTAGACGAAGAGAAGAAGAGTGAAGGGAGGGAGGGTGGGAAACAGATGGATAGAAAGGAGGATCGAAGGGATCTGGAAATCACACAAGATGAACAAGCAAACCCCCAATTCACCTACGCACACGAGCTGAAGACCGAAAGGGATCGGTCAATTATCTTGTCGCTTGACGGGGCGAGCTCGCGGCGCGTAGGCTCGAAGGTGGTGAATCAACTATTTTTATTAATGTTTTATTAGTAGGTCCAATTAACGAACTATAGGCACAAGCAATCTATCAAGTGTGTGGATCCTACTGAGTACGGCACAGTCAAGCAGAAAGTCCTAAGGCTAAGGGCTCGAGAAAAACCGCGTAAAACCGTAAAAGGCAGCGAAAAATCAAGAAGCCGCGAAAAAGCCACGAAAAATCTAAGCTAGCTAAAGGGTCCCCCGAGCACACCAGTGCTCGACGAAACAGACCCCGAAGAAGGAAGTCCAAGTCCTGTTATCCATGTGTTATTATAATAATCAAATGTACTCAAATAAACCTAAACTACTCTCTCACTCGGCTACTCTCTCGCTCTCTCCTGCGGCTCCATGCAGAAGGGAGCCGCCTCCGAATCCCGCGGTTGCGCCGGCTCCTCGAAAGTCACCTCCTCGGTCCTCGGGCCCTCGCAAGAAAGTAAACAAGAGTGATCAGACCAAATTATGATATAAATAGTGTCAGAAAATATATCTACAAAAATCTATACAGAAAACCATGAAAACAAAAACCGCGGAAAAAGACGACTACTAAGCCGTGCTCCCCGGCAACGGCGCCATTCTGATGACCACAAAAACCATCAAGACACTGGTGAAAGAAAACAGATCAAGGGTCGTTGCGACCCGGATCTCGGAAGTCAATCGGTCAATCAAGAAAATGAAGTTCAGACCACCAAAATCAGATAAAAACAAACAGACACAATAGCGGTCCTGGCTATTAGATTAGCCTGGTATAGCGACCAGGTTCGGACTCAGGGAGCACGTGATGGCCTTGCGGCCTACGAAGTAGTCTAAAGAATCAATAAAACAAAAGGAAAGTGTTTTTGGTGGATTTTTAAATTTTTATAATTTTTTGGATTTTTATTTAATTAAGAAAATGAAGAAAACAAGGAAACAAGCCTACTCAAACAATTATTTAATGCATCAAAATCAATCAAAAATTCCACTAAAAATGTTTTTGTGTATTTTATGTTTTCTACTGTTTTTAGTGATTTTTTTGGTATTTTTCTGATTTTTATTTCATTTTCTAAAAAATAAAACAATGCAAGAAAACATCAACAATGTCCAGGCGAGCTTGAGGGATTTAGATAAAATATCTAAAAATCCCTAAAAAGCTTGGAGGTAATTTTCTTGTATAAAAGAAGGGACAAGGAAAATTTAGGCACTGAAATTATTATTTTTGGATTTTTAAATTAATTATTAGAATTGTTATAGGGTCTTTAGTGTCTTGTAATTTTTATGAGTTTTATAGGATGAAAAATGATCAAACTTGGTCAGAAAATCAAACAAGGCAAAAGACACAGTAACTAATTTTTTTATAATTTTTAGATGAGTTTTAATATTTTTTTGTGATTTTTCAATTCAGACAGTAAAGAGAAAGGTTGTTTTTGAATTTTTAAAAATATCAAATAAAAGCAAAAATGTCCCCAAAAATTCTAGAAACTTTTACACCATGGCAAGAGCCATGTATCCAATTTTCATTGAATTTGGAGTTAGTTTGATATTTTATTCAACATCAAAACCAAGGTAAAGTGCATAGGGACCTAAACGCAATTAGTGAAAGTTCCAGGGGGTTCGGTGCAAAATTTCCAAGGTGGCACGCGCGAGGCACGTGACCTGGGCACTCAGGGACCTAATTGCAATAAAACAAGGTTCTCAGACTAATTGGTAACAGGTACCAATCCGAGGGCCTTTCTGTAAAAATACCCAAAAATATACGCACATGCACAAATAAACCACGCACAGGGGTATAAATGTAATTATCTAAAATATTTCATTCATTCATTAACACCCTAGAAAGACAAGGTTAAACATGCAAATAACCCAAATAAACACGTGTCGACGCACGTGATCCACTACACACAGGGGCATACATGCAAATAGCAGAAAAGGTAAGGTCCAAAGTGCAATTTACCTAACACAAATAAAATCCTAAAAATATTTACAGGACTGGAAGCAAATTACTAAAAAGCTAAGGGCCTAAGGATAAATTACCCTTTATTAAATGTCGACGGCTGAGATGACGCCACGTAGATGATCTAACGGGTGAGAATAAGGGCGCCTTTAATCAAGAAGCACGGGCCTGATCGAACGGATGAGGGTCCACCACGTGGCAGATCTGACAGTCCTCGTACGTTGTGGCGAAACCCTTGGTGAATCGACGGCTGAGAAGATGGCACGTGGAGATCGGATGGCTCAGGAATCACGGATGCCTCTTCATCTGATCGTGCGGCTCAGATCGATCCTCAGAAGGATCGGACGGTGGCGAAGCTCCTCGAATGGGTGGCTGGGATTGAATCTGGAGCGTCGAGGCCGATCAGACGTCTGGGGAGGATGTTGGAAGAACAGTTGGCCGGCGAGCTTCGCCAGCCCGATGCACACTCTGTGGTCCTCCCCTGCTGCTTCTGGAATGCGGAAGAGCTCCGCCGTGAAGGTCCGCAGCTGATGCTGGTCTCCGATGAGTCGGACAACCACCAGAACGGCCCCGCGACGGCGGTGTCCTGGAGCTCCTGTGCCTGAGCTATTGTCCTCCAGATGAGGCTCTCCTCACGTCGTAACCTGCACAAGAAGAAAGATGGGTCGAGGGCAAACTGCCTCGACCCGTCAGAGCACGCGAACGGTGAAAGGAGCATCGATATGGGGGCCCTCCGGCGAGCGGCGGAGGTGGAGGGCCGAGGTCCCTACTCCGGGGCGAGCCAGGGGGAATGGGTAGGTGGAGAAGGTGCGGAGGAGGCTCGTGAAGGTGGTGGCGGAGTCGGATGCTTGAACGGATGGACGGAGACGAAAGGCGGAGGCGGCCTACGCCTACTGTAACTGAAAAATCCTAATCTAAGCTAATCTACGGGCTAAAAGGTCTACCTGGTGGAGGCTATCGACTGGGCTGAAGCTCGGGGAGCTTCTGGGTCATTGCCTGCAAGGGGTCGTCGTCTCCCCGAGGCTGGGCGCTCTCGCGGCGGCGCACGGCGGCGGAGCCACCGGATCAAAGGTTTCCAGAGGTGCTCGAGCCTCCCTTCCACTCCGGCGGGCACAGCTGTCACTCAGGCTCACCAGAGGAGGTCCTTGGCTGCGAGTGAAGGTCCAAAGATGCAGGAAAAGGTCGCCGGAGGAGATGCTTTATATGATCAGGGGTCCGAGAAGAAATGGATCGGGCGAGTCGCTCGCGACTCGGATCCCTAAGACCCACCCCGGGCGAGGATCTGGGATGAACAAGGATCAATCGGGGCCCGAGGTTAGGGTGTTTGGTTGTCGGATCGAATGGGAAATAAATGGAGAAGTCGGGTCGGTCATCAGATCCGCAAGGGAAGAGGGTCCGCGGGGGAAGTTGACCGGGGTCAACAAACCCCCGTGGACCAATCAGAATCCACCAGGTCAAAATTATTTGATTATTTATTTTAAAATAGTAAATGATCGAATTAAGAAAAACTTAAAACATGAAAAATATTTATTTTATTTTTTTTCTATTTTTTGTGATTTTTAATTAATTTTTCAAAATAAAAATAAGGTATTTACACTATAGAGCTATATATAGGTATATATACAATATAGGATTTTTATTTTTGATTTTTAATTTGTTATTTTTATACCTTTTTATCCCCATTTTATATTTTATTTATTTATATCATAAAATTAGGAATAAAAAGATATTTTTTTTATTTTTATTATTTATATACAAGGGGCAAATAAATAGATATATACATCTATATACATGGTATATTTACAATATTATTTTTAGTTTTTAATTTTGTTCTTTTTATTTTGCTTTTGTTTTTGTTGTTTTTATTTTATTTATTCACAACATAAAAGATAGAGTATTTACAAGTTTTTATAGAAATTAATTTTATTTATTTATAAGGTGAAATAAATATAAGTGAGTGGACTATATTCATGATGAATATATACAAGGTAGGTCATTTTTGTTTTCTTTTTGATTTTTCAATTTTTATTTGGATTTTATATTTATAAATATATACAAATATGTACAAGCACATATTCTTCTATTTTTTAGAGGAAAATATTCTTATTATATTTACAGGTATATTTACACACATGAGCCCCTATCTCCCTCTACTTTGGCTTTTATGCAGTCAGGCCCATGCTGAGCCCTCCCTTGGTTAGGTTTCTCAATATATAAATATTTCCCTCTTTTTCTTTTGTCTCTTTATTCTTTTATTTTTGCACAAAAACATGCTAATTATAACTTTTTACACCATGCATGCTTTTAGTAATTACTTGTATTTACATGAATATACATGCATTTGCAAAGGTTTTTGTAGCTAAAATATAAGAATAAAGAGTGATGAATGGGTATTCATCAATCTTGTGCTTTGGACTTTGCTGGAAATTGAGATTTTCACCTTCCACTTGTTGAATTTGCTTACAATAATAGCTTTCATTCTAGTATTGGGATGGCCCCATACGAAGCTCTATATGGTAGACCGTGTCGTTCTCCCTTATGCTGGGATGATGTGGGCGAAAGGAAAATCCTAGGACCAGAAATTGTCTTGGATACTACAATAAAAATTGATATAATCAAGAAGAGATTGCTAGCTTCTCAAAGTAGACAGAAAAATTATGCTGATCGTCGGAGATGCGATCTTCAATTTGAAGTGGGCGATCAAGTCTTTATCAAAGTCTCTCCTATGCGTGGAGTCGTTCGATTTGGTAGAAGGGGAAAACTGAATCCTAGATACATGGGTCCTTTCATGATCACCAAGAGAATTGGTGAGGTAGCTTATCGGGTCGATCTCCCCCCTCAATTCAAGAATATACATGATATGTTCCATGTTTCGATGCTAAGGAAGTATATAGCTGATCCCTCGCATATAATAGAGCATGAGATTCCGGAAGTGCAAACAGATCTATCTTACGTAGAAGAACCCATCAGGATCATCGATGGTGAGGAAAATCAATTGCGACGCCGAATGATCCCCATGGTTAAGGTGATCTTATGGAAACACCAGGAACGTGAGGAAACTACTTGGGAGTTGGAGGAGGAAATGCGAGCCAAGTACCCCGAACTGTTTGGTAAATCCTTATACCTTTAAATTTCGGAACAAATTTTTTTTTAGTGGGGTAGATTGTAACGGCCACTAAATCTAATATCCTAATAATAAGACCATTAGTTAGCTAATAATGATAATTTAATAGAATTATTAGAAGAGAGAGAGAGGGGAGTGGGGCAGTTATGGATTGCCGATGCAACCCTTCTGTTTCCCGGTGCGTGAATTCCATCTTTGGAAACGCAAGAGCCTTCATCTCATTACTTAAGAGAGGGCGGAAGAGATGAGAGGAGTCTAGTGATCAACCTATTCTTCTTCTCCCTTGGTCGAGTATTACACAACCTCCATCACCGTGTGGGGCGTCATCTTCAGGCTGCGAGGCTGGTTGTGATCGGAAGAAGATGATCACAATTTAGATCCAACCCTTGCAGAGTATACCCCTTGCGGATACGGTATGTGGTCTATCGTTTATTGTTCTCAGATTCTGATCCTTTCTTGATTCGGCATGCGTTCTACGTATTGATCGAGACTTTCAGATTCTCTAATTTAACTCCTTAGATCAAATCCGAAATACCCTGTACATCTATACTTATGATTGTCATTCTATACGACATCTTATCTGTGGATCCCGTAGACACCTTTGCCGTTATATCCAAGAGGATTTGGACAAATACACCTATGGCCGCATGATTGTATAAACCACCACAATAACACACCCTTAGCAATAATGTTAGAGTTGCAATATTTTTGTTGCCTTCTTATACATATTTTACATCATTGCCGTAAGATTTAAAGGATGCCATGATAGTTGTGGGAGAAATGAGTATATATATACAACTTTTAGGAATCACGCTGAGAATGAAATTATACAAATTTCATCAACGTGCAATGTGTTTGGTTTTTATGGCATTAGAATCTGCACGTTGATGTTTTCTATTCCAGAGCATCAAATTTAGTATCTATCTTATTAATTGTGCTAGAATTAAAATAGATAGAAATATGATTACTAATTATTAACCAAATTGTCTGTAGAGTTATGTCCGACTATGGCTGCATACACTTTCATATTACCAGTAAAGTTCTTATAATAAGCAATAAACAGTGTGAAGTTGTTCATAACTAGATCATCCGACATTAACATTGATGCCTTCCAATGATAGGTCTTGCCTCATACGAATCATACCATGAGAATATATGTATGTCTAATATCAGCTTCATCTCAATGTACCTTGCTTTCACCTGTCTCTTGAAGGGTCATCTCCGTGAATCATGCGGATCCTAAAGGTGTCATCTCGTTACTGCTAAGTTGGTGTCACGATAAATCCATCCACTACTGGTTATGACAATAACTATTTAAGATAAGCATAGTGAAATGTGAACGGCACCACACCTCTGTATTTATCTCAATTTAGGACCCTATTTTTTTCATAACATTTTCTCACAACAAAACCATTAAGAGTTGTGCCTGAGTTTTTATCTTCAGCCTTCTTGATTCAATTAGATTTTTTAAAAAGGAGTATTGAATAATATTAGATAATGGCACGATAACGGTAGGCGGAGCTAAGTGCTACACCTTGTGTGGGAGCCACCTCTAGAGTCCGATTACCGGGTCCGATACGGACATAAATGGCCTAAAGGGCAACACCTTCCGGGGGTGTCAGGTTCAGTAGAACCTAGTGGAAAGTCCACCTATTGACTCAGCGCTGATGTCATCACGATGTGTTTAATGTATGATTGAATGTGCAAATGAAAACCGCTAGTGCCAGCGGAATGTAAAATTGAACCAACTTAACTATAAGAGTGAGTTAAGTGTATATGTGCAACAATAGAATATCATTATTGAGAATGTATGAACCCCTCATAAGTATGTGAATATAACGATATCGCCATGCTTCTTATCCATTTTACCAGGCCATTCTTATTATTTTTAGTATTCCTCTTTTCGCATGCTAAGTTGTTTGGCTTAGGAGCATTTTGTTTCGCTCCTGTGGTTTTGCCCTGCCGCAGATTCTTTGGAGGAGTAGCACTTGGAAGCAGTTCAGTGGCTGGTTGAAGACTTATCACCTTCTTTTGGTAGTGCTAGTTCCTTTTCTTTATCTTAGCTATAGATGTACCCAAGGAACATTTTATGAGTTGTTCTAGTCTAGTTATTGTCTTTGTCAATGAAATCTCTAGAGGGATGAACTCGATCTTTGATTATGTCAAGTTGTTAAGTGATGTTATCCTTTTATTTGAAGTATCTCAGTGATTGTTTTCATTTCTTATCTTTTTACCGTCTCCTTAATTGTGTATTTGATATGTATGAGTAACGTTCGGATCTGACGTGGCATGTTGTTTATTCATGCTTCCGCTGGTCACACGGATCTGGGATGTTACAAAATCTGATCTAGTTCTATACTATATTTGTCTCTTTTATCTTTCTTACCTAATCTGGATCCATTTGATCATATTCGTTTTTAAGGATTTGGTAATGCTTGTGTTGAATTGCTTCTGTTCTATCGTTATTCCTAGCTTGACACATCCTTGATCTTAGGGGGAAAGAACCTTCGCATCAGCCTCAAATCATGTTCCAACTTAGCTCTGGGTTTAGGATGGACTGCTATATAGGAGTGCGCAATAGTGTGTACCCAGAGAAGTGGATAGTAGTAGACGAGGGAGATATATTTCCATATTCAAATCTATATCCACATCCATATTTATATTTTAAAACAGATAATAATAATGTAACACACACACACACACACACACACACACACACACACACACACACACACACACACACACACACACATATATATATATATATATATATATGGGAAAAGGGAGCCTCCTCTCAAGAGGAGGTAACTTCCCTCCTCCTTTGTGAAAGAGGAGGCAAATTTTTTATTTTTTTTGAAAAATGTCATCGTAGATTTTCATATTTATATCCCTCTAATATGTTATTCAAATGAGTATCCGTGAGTTTAGAGCCAAAGTGTATGGGACAAACTCGGTAGAAGTTGGCCTGAATATTTTGAATTAAATACCCCAACTTATCCCTATCTAACTTTATACATGAATCAATCTCAACGAATATTTTGGTCCACCAAGGGTTTGTTGGTAATTTTACACAACTCTCAACCCTATCGTTTGGTTGCAGGGTTGGGCAGGGTTGGCTTGGTCCAACCCGGATTGGCCCTGCAACTAAACAGGGTTCTCCTCCTCACAGTTTACTATTCACAGGGGTACTCCTGCCCAACTCAACCCTGTCCAACCCTGCAACCAAACGAACCCTAGAGTTGCAATATAATTAAGCCTTTCGGTGCTCTATAAATAAGTATGTTTGTGTACTCGTGTGTGATTTCGTATTTTTATCAGATCCGTTCCCAACATAAACATTGTGAACTTTCTTATTTTGAAGTTAAATGTTGTGTTCGACCACACACACCTACGCACGCACACAGAACCAATACATCAAACAACACTGAGTTAGAAAAATCAACTTATTAAAGTGTATTGTACTTAATAGAGTTGCGTGAGTTTTAATTTACAAAATGCAAACTTAATGACCAAGTAACCATTTATATTATCATGTTCGTTCTAAATTAGAAGCATAAGATCAGATGAATAGAATGACTGGTCTTGAGTCTTGAATACGATGGATAAAAGACGATATATTTTTCAAAAGTTATTTTTGTTGAACTAAGATGATCCTTTGAGGAAAAAGTTTATTTGGTTTGATTTATTTTGTTGACCACGAACTGTTCTTATGTACGCTGGACTTTGCTCACTGTGTTCTCACTCAGAACACATCATTCGCTAAGTTTTGTCTCAACATTCATTGACTGTAACAGAGATGTCGTGTCCTTTTGCAAACATATCCTTGAGAAACTTGCACAATTAGATAGATATGCATCCATGTAAAATTTGTGGTAACTACTCACTGGCTGGTGACCCGCAGTTCGTTGCGGAAATAAAGAATATTTGAATTATATATATATATATATATATATATATATTAGCTTACTATGTTGTTTAAACAATATTTGAATATTGTAATTGGATAATAAATAATATATTCGATAATTTCGTATAGATTAGTCTCCAATAGTTAAGCCTTTGTTAAGAAAAGAATACATACTAAAATCACTGTAACAACATTGATTTATATATAGCTTCATATTATTTTGTTTGCGTCATTTTATATCTTGTAATTAAATGTATATTGACAATAACTATATGTCAGAAAATCATACTAAAATTGACTTTGCGAAGGATAACATATGTCATTGTATATTTAACATAATATTACATCACTGTGGACTCATTTTCTTGTCGTGCTAGTCTATTAACTCTCTTTATTAATTGTCATTCATGTCCCATGCTAATATGAATTCTAGCATCTCAGATCAAACTTTTCTCAGTGCTTTACACAAAGAGGGAAAATCGTTTCGATCATTTTTTATTTCAATTCTAATGAATATATATAGGGATAAATGGGGCTGCCCCCTGGGGGGAGCTAACTTGGCTCCCCCCGCCCCATTTCGCCCGATTTTTTTATTTTTTTTTTGAAATTTTCTTCCGTAGAATTTCATCACTATATCCCTATATTATGTCATTAAAATTTCGTGCGAAACAGAGACTCCTACGGCCTCCATCCAGACAGTCATTTTTTAGCGGTAACATGATTTTTTAAATCGACCCCGTTTGAATGGAGGTCGTAGGAGTCCTTGTTTCGCACGAAATTTTAATAGCATAATATAGTGATTTAATAATGAATTTACACGGTTTTAGATTTCAAAAAAAATAAAAAAATTATATCAAAAAGGGGCGGGGGAGCTAAGTTAGCTCCCCCTAGGGGGCATACACATTTTTCCCATATATATATATATATATATATATATATATATATATATATATATATGTATATATGACATCCAACAATTATAGGAGTGAGCCTAATATCATATTTACCTTCATTCACTCTATATAATTTTTATATAAATATTTGTCCGTACCATGAGAACTCAATCCCTAACATTTGATTTTGCTCTAGAAAATATTTGACTTGATGAAATCTATTCTGTAAATAAGATTTAATATAGAATATAATCCATGTTTTATATTAAAATAAATTATAAAATTATTATATTAAATTAAAATTATTATATTAATTTAAAATTATTATATTTCCCTACACACATGTAAGGAAATATCGTGATATATCGGCGATATATCACGGATCGATATCGAGATGAGACCGATATGGGTACCGATATGGCGAAATATCCTCCTTTTCAGGCATTTCCTTCACAAAAGTGCATCGATATGAGAGATATTTCGGCGATATATCGTATCGACGCGATATCAAAACGATATGGAAATTGATATGGCTTTCCATGCTTATACAAACACACATCTGATCATATAAGATATATAAATTAGGAATTTTTATACATGTATCCTTAAGAGTTTTTTTATAACACTTATGCTCCTATCTTTTTGATGATTACATTATCACTCTTTCCTATATTGTAGCATAGGGGCACATATGTAAAGAAGAAAGGGCACAACTGTGTGATAACATATCAGTGATGACAAAAAAAGTAGAGATATAAGTAGTATTGGGAAGACCCAGAAGCATACAAATGTAAAAATCCCACGTATGCACGTGGATTTGGGTGGCGATTGGACAGCACACATGGTGCTTTTTGCCAGCAGAATGGTCTGCCTTACGATTTGGGTCCGTTTCTATTGCCGCGGTGGGCATTTTTTTCCTGCAGATATAAACCAAACCGTGTCCATGGGCGGGACCCATCACCTAACTCAGGTCCAACACGCCACGTGTTCACACGAGAAACGGCCTGTTGACCCAACAGCGAGAGCGACGTGACCGGAGAACGCCAACGAGAATAGCACCGCCTCTCCTTTCCCCTATCCGCACACCAATCTCATGACCCGATTTCTCTGTTTATATTCCCATTGAACAACAAACATGAGCCCATCATTGGACGCGCACCCATATGAATAAGTCAAATTACTATTTTAATTTTGAATTTTTTAAATATTTTAATATACTTTCATCGATATTTCAGTAGCGTTTCAACTACTTTGGGTTTGGTAACATCATTTTCAATCCCGAGGATTTTGTGTAGAACTTATCGTCCCTTTTATTAAATTTGTATAGTTTTAAATGAAATACAAATTAACAATAAATTAAATATTTTTATGCTATATTTTAGATTGTCTCCTTCATGATTTTATATGTAAATTTCTCATTCGATCATTGAGAATGTGTATCGATCATATGCTTTCCAAAAATACATATCCTTCCAATCATATCATACTTCCAAAGCAATATGACAATCGATGAAATTTGATTGGTTCAAATATATCATGAGTGAACTCGTGTCTTCCTGTTCAGTAGTGAACATATATGATCCCTTTGAAAGATCATATTACTCATATGCTCCCTATGTACACAACTCGTCGGTGTATAGAAAATGAACTTTTATGAAATTTGTATAGTTTTAAATGAAATACAAATTAACAATAAATTAAATATTTTTATGCTATATTTTAGACTATCTCCTTCATGATTTTATATGTAAATTTCTCATTCGATCATTGAGAATGTGTATCGATCATATGCTTTCCAAAAATACATATCCTTCCAATCATATCATACTTCCAAAGCAATATGACAATCGATGAAATTTGATTGGTTCAAATATCTCATGAGTGAACTCGTGTCTTCCTATTCAGTAGTGAACATGTATGATCCCTTTGAAAGATCATATTACTCATATGCCCCCTATGTACACAACTCGTCGGTGTATAGAAAATGAACTTTTATGAAATTTGTATAGTTTTTTAAATGAAATACAAATTAACAATAAATTAAATATTTTTATGCTATATTTTGGATTGTCTCCTTCATGATTTTATATGTAAAATTCTCATTCGATCATTGAGAATGTGTATCGATCATATGCTTTCCAAAAACACATATCCTTCCAATCATATCATACTTCCAAAGCAATATGACAATCGATGAAATTTGATTGGTTCAAATATATCATGAGTGAACTCGTGTCTTTTTGTTCAGTAGTGAACATATATGATCCCTTTGAAAGATCATATTACACATATGCCCCCTATGTATACAACTCGTCGGTGTATAGAAAATGAACTTTTATGAAATTTGTATTGTTTTAAATGAAATACAAATTAACAATAAATTAAATATTTTTATGCTATATTTTAGACTATCTCCTTCATGATTTTATATGTAAATTTCTCATTCGATCATTGAGAATGTGTATCGATCATATGCTTTCCAAAAATACATATCCTTCCAATCATATCATACTTCCAAAGCAATATGACAATCGATGAAATTTGATTGGTTCAAATATCTCATGAGTGAACTCGTGTCTTCCTATTCAGTAGTGAACATGTATGATCCCTTTGAATGATCATATTACTCATATGCCCCCTATGTACACAACTCGTCGGTGTATAGAAAATGAACTTTTATGAAATTTGTATAGTTTTTTAAATGAAATACAAATTAACAATAAATTAAATATTTTTGTGCTATATTTTGGATTGTCTCCTTCATGATTTTATATGTAAATTTCTCATTCGATCATTGAGAATGTGTATCGATCATATGCTTTCCAAAAACACATATCCTTCCAATCATATCATACTTCCAAAGCAATATGACAATCGATGAAATTTGATTGGTTCAAATATCTCATGAGTGAACTCGTGTCTTCCTGTTCAGTAGTGAACATGTATGATCCCTTTGAAAGATCATATTACTCATATGCCCCCTATGTACACAACTCGTCGGTGTATAGAAAATGAACTTTTATGAAATTTGTATAGTTTTTTAAATGAAATACAAATTAACTATAAATTAAATATTTTTATGCTATATTTTGGATTGTCTCCTTCATGATTTTATATGTAAATTTCTCATTCGATCATTGAGAATGTGTATCGATCATATGCTTTCCAAAAACACACATCCTTTCAATCATATCATACTTCCAAAGCAATATGACAATCGATGAAATTTGATTGGTTCAAATATGTCATGAGTGGACTCGTGTCTTCCTGTTCAGTAGTAAACATGTATGATCCCTTTGAAAGATCATATTACTCATATGCCCCCTATGTACACAACTCGTCGGTGTATAGAAAATGAACTTTTATGAAATTTGTATAGTTTTTTAAATGAAATACAAATTAACAATAAATTAAATATTTTTATGCTATATTTTGGATTGTCTCCTTCATGATTTTATATGTAAATTTCTCATTCGATCATTGAGAATGTGTATCGATCATATGCTTTCCAAAAATACATATCCTTCCAATCATATCATACTTCCAAAGCAATATGACAATCGATGAAATTTGATTGGTTCAAATATCTCATGAGTGAACTCGTGTCTTCCTGTTCAGTAGTGAACATGTATGATCCCTTTGAAAGATCATATTACTCATATGCCCCCTATGTACACAACTCGTCGGTGTATAGACCTTGATCAGGTTATCAATCTAATGAATTGCCTAATGTGCGTACTCAGACATGTAGTTATACATATCTCTTCAGTCAAAGGATACGTACGTATATGTGATAATGTATGGCATGTCTTAGTTATTTCGATCTTGCAAAGTCAACTTTTTTATTAGATCATCCAACACCTCTGAATCTCTATTCTTGTGCAGATGAAATGCATCAAGAGGTCGTCGGATGTCAACCCTTGGAGTAAGGATTGTCATTTCCTTCTCATGATGGGGATCCCTTCTTGATGGTCACTTGACGGTGCGGTTAAGTCATCATTCTAACTCTTTAGATATTCAACCGTGCATCAACCTCTATGATCCCATCTTTGGATCAATAGCTATATGATATCAAGATGACCGTAGTACACAATCCCTTATTATACTAAGGAACCTGTTATACAAATATGTTATTCTTTATTTCAGATAAAGGCATGATCTGCAATAACTTTTATTGCATAATGGCTCGTCGTGGGCTCACATATCCAACAATGTGACAATACTTTTTGATAGCATATTGTATAACTATGATGGTTTATGTAAATTTCGCACTCCTTGTATAATGATGTATGGTCTTCTACAAAATAAAATGTTAATTTATAATATGTAGATTATTTTTCAGAAAATATGATATTTAAAAAATAAATGCAAATTTATAAATTAGTAAATTGATATGTAAGATGTATATTCAGTTGTGTGAAAAATACGACCAACTATATAAAAATAAGATCAATTGGCAGTGGTGGTACGAGATGTTGAGGTGTGGATCATTAGTTGTAGCTCAACAATGGCTCGATGCAGGGTGATAGTGACAAACTTGATGCTTGAGGAAGGCAGTGACTCTAGGCTTGATAGCTCCAACAATGAGCGATCGTTTGAGGTTGAGAATGGACCGATGATGGTGGTGGAGAATGTATGGATGGTGGTAGAGCATTATCGATGGAGGCGATGATGAATGTACATGTGACAGGTAAGGACCAGAGGGTGATAATTTATGATGGGATGAGGGGAGCTAACTTGTGGAGAATAAGGTAGAGGGGCACAGGGTGACGTCCATCGCCTACCACACCCATTACACTTTGCTCGCTTTGTTGTGCATCTCCCGCTGCTCGTCACTTATTGTGTTTAACTTTTGGGCTCGCAAAGAGAATAGAGAGACCAATAAAGAAGTTTAAGCTTGTTGCATTGTATAATTAGAAAAGTGATGAAATAACCAAATGATTTTTTATCAAATAGAATAAAAAATAATTATATGCCTTAAAGTCTTTAATTTTAGTCCTAGGGTTAAAAATAAATAGATGATATGGAAAACTTTCAATATCCAATGAAATAAATCACTTCATTTGAAGTTCTCCATATATATCATTTCATAAGAAGCTATATCGCTCTCAGCCTCCATATTTTCAAGATTTACACATCCTTGAAAAACGCTCATCGAAATTAAAAAAAGACAACTTTTGAAAGCTTGTTTGGTAATATGAATGGGTTGGATTAGATTAGAGTAAACTTCTTGCATAGGGTTATTAAAATGAATTTCCCTTTTGTGAACGGTATGTGTTTGGATGGTTATGATGGCTATATGTTATTTACATTATATCGTAGATGTTGACTTTTTTATTTGAAGGTGGTTGGAATTACTATAGAAAAGGGCACGCTAGACAAATACAATTAATTCTAATCTAAGAATACATGCGTACTTTATGGTTAATCCAGACCCAAACGTAGGTTACATAACAATACCTGATTTAACCTCGAGTAACCGATAATGGGCTAAGATCGCACCACAACTCGGAGGTGTTAGAGAAATCTTGACCTTAGTATGGTCAACGTGTTAACTAGCTTGTCATCTTAGCATGATGAGTCGACAAGTCAAACTCAAGCTCGATGTTCTTATCAATTCAAACTTAAGTTCGACTCTGTTCAACTTGTTGATTTAGCTCGGGGATTTGACAAGATAATAACTCATATTTTTTATATTAAATATCTTTAATTGTAGACTAATAACATTCGTATACGTGGATATGGAGATTAATACGCACTTCTTTAGATACATAAAGAATGAAAATTTAAATAAAAAATAGTCCTATGTTAAAGTTAAAGATTTTTTTCTTCTAAAAATCAGTAAAAATCCAATAGAAAATTCTGCGTTACTTTATGACTTGATTTATTTTCTCTGCTAATGTAGCATTTAAGCTTGATTGTTTGACTAAATAGATTATATTGAATTGGCTTGTTGGCTAGTTCATGAGGTGGCTTTGGTGCTTAGGATCGAGCCAACATTGAAGCTCTAAGATGAGTTGGAGCTCCAGTTCAAAATCACTATCGAGTTCGAGCTCGAAGCTAGATGGGCTCAACTTAATGAACTAATCAGGAGGTCGTTATGTCTAGTTTTGGAGGTCAAAGAAAAATTAATTGGTTTCTTACATATGTACCCTTCTAGACTTTTTTCAATGACACTTGTGATTATATTTATTCTGTAATAATAATACATGGTCTTTATGAAGCATGTTTATTACTGCTGATGTCCTTGCTGTTCAAACTATCAAAATAATATTCAAATGACTAAAACAATCTTTTAAATAAATGTTTCTCAAAACTATTATATTTTTAGGTTTTAGTCCCTTTCTTTGTCATTTTCTAACTTATTCTCTCTTCTTCCTCGCTTAAGGGTATGTGTAGGTGAAGAAGTGTCATGAGTGGCTGTAAGCTCAATGTCAGGAGAGTTTGACTTCCTCAACTCACCTCCTCTCTTTCTCTATCTTATCAATCGCCGCCTTCATTTCCCTCCTTAACTCCCTCCCATCTCTATAAGACAAGGAAGGAAACCATCCCTCAAAAATCGTATTCCCTTCCATTAGCCAACCCCCATCCTTTTTGCTCCAAGCCTCCTTTAGCTACTTCGGCCGATATATCACCAAATGGTCGATATTTGATCTTCCAATATCATTTTCTTTACAAAATCAGTTCGATATCGTCGATATGGCGTCGATATATCATCGATATATCGTACCAATACTGATACCTATATCTATATGGCCTTCCATACTTGTGAGTAAAGTTGACTATAGATACAGAAACTATTATTCATTTGGTTGTAGTTTTTTCAAATAATATAATTAATGTTTATGGTATGGTAAATAGTGTCAACAAAAGATAACACTTGTTTTGTTTCCATATCTTTTGGCTAACAAAAATGTAAGTATACATCTTGATGTTATTATATACATCTTGATTTTATTATATATATATATATATATATATATAATTTATTCTTTGTACATAAGTTTTCCTGAAAGCAAAGAGAAATGGTACAGATTTTGAGATATATGAAAATTTGGTAAGATTATGACATGCTTTCATTCTTTGTTCTTGAATTTAATTTACCTACTGCTATTCAGTGTTATGATATGAGTATAATAATTATCTATGTTACTTGATCATCAATACTTTATTTGTTGTTTTCTTTTGTGTTGAGTCTAACAATTATATTCCGTCAAATTGATTGTAGAAGGATTGGTCGTTTATTATCATGTAGACATCATGGAGATTTTGGATAGTGCGATAATTTTTTTATGCTAGATCATCGATACTTTATACCTATTTTTATGTTTCCTTATGTATTGTTATCATTACTTAGGTATCATCATGATGATAACCTTAAATGAATGTCAATCAGATAAATAAGTCTCCTAAAACTAAAAATGATGAACTGATTTAATTCCTCTCCAAGAACCATGTCGCAACTATTTAAGGTTCGTAGGACCACATTTCAAAATGAGGATTTTGAGCCTATGTTATTTAATACAATAAATTTTCACCTTTAAGGAACTTCATTTTAGCTCAAGTTTTTAGATAATTTATCAACTCAGCCATGGTCGGCCCCAAGACCGGCTAAATGAGGAGGATTGCGTTAGTAGCCGACAACTAGCATAAAACAGTCGGAGACAACTTCCTGAATAATATTTTTATTTTTTTTAGGAAGTTGCCTCATGACAGTCAGATCTTTTCAACATGGATTCAAGTAAACATATAGATTTCGTTTTGGGCGTTCTGCTACATTGCAGCCTTGATGTAGTTCAAAATTTGCAAGGATTCTCGCATGAGGAACGCATGCATGTAAATAAAGCTAGTTCCGCCGCACCACCGCTCGGATGCCGTCCAAATTTTGCCAGGGTTCTCGCATAATGGACGCATGAGAGTAAAGAAGTTAGTCCAAATGATATTACAAAGGAAGTTGCGGATTGGTAGTTAGAATATTGGCACTTTAACTGGAAAATTGATGGAGATAGTGGGTACAATGGAAAGAAGAAAGATTCATATAACATGTCTTCAAGAGACTAAATGGGTTGGAGAGAAAGCAAGGGAGATCGAGAAGACATGCTTTAAACTTTGGTATTTAGGTAAAGATAAGGGTACAAACGATGTTGGAGTGGTTGTTCATAAAGGATGTGAAGGATTGTGTGGTTGAGGTGCGCAAAGATTCGGGGATCTATGAATATCATCTCAGTTTATATATGCACAGCGAGTTGGTTTAGATAAAAGGACTAAACAAGATTTTGGGGATGATCTGGATAAGATTTTACAAGGAATCTCACAAAGAGAAATACTTTTTATAGGCAGAGATCTTAATGGACATGTGGGAAAAGATGCTTCAGTGTATGCTAGTGTTCATGGAGGACATGGTTTTGGGGAAAGAAATGAAGAGGGAAAAGTCATTCTGGATTTTGTAACGGCATATGATCTTTTCATAGTAAACACTCTTTTCAAGAAGAGGGAGGAACATTTAATTATTTATAAAAGTGGTCCAACTAGAACACATATACATTACTTTACGTTTAGGAGAAGAATTCGGTTGTGTTGTAAAGACTGCAAAGTCCCAGGAGAGAGTTTGACAACCCAACACTGCTCGTTAGTCTTGGATATGCAAATAAAAGGGCGGGTAAAGAAAAGAAGGGTTCCTAAGATCACTAGAACTAGATGGTGGAATCTTCCACTGAAGCAATTGAGCTTCAGGGAGAAGGTTTTAGAAGACTTATCTTGGGATTGTAGCGGAAGTGCAAACAAGATGTGGGAGGCAATAACATATTGTATCCAAAAGGTAGCCAAAGAGATGCTAAGCGAGTCAAAGAGGAGAGCTCCATATCAAAAGGAGATTTGGCGGTGGAGTAAAGGGATGCAAGAGAAGCTAAAAAGTAAAAGAGCATGCTTTAAAGCTATGTCTAAGGATAGAATAGAAGAAACTATCACAAACTACAAAATAACGAAGGAGGAAGCAAAGAAGTTTGTAAGCGAAGTTAAATCAAAGCTTATGAAGTTTTGTATAAAAATCTCAACTCTAAGTAGGGCAAGAAGGATATATTCAGGTTGACCAAAGCAAAAGAAAGAAAGACCAAAGACCTTTCTCAAGTGAGATGCATTAAGGACGAGGAAGGTCATGTACTTGTTACTCATAAGGATATAGAGACTAGATGGGAGTAGTACTTCCACAAACTTTTCACTGAGGAAGGAAATAGAGAGATCACTTTGGGTGATATAGCTAGTAGTGAAAGTTACTTGAATCATGCATGCTATATACGAATACAAAGAAAGGAAGTAGATGAGGCTTTGAAAGTTAAGAGACCTGGGAAAGGTGTAGCACCAGATGACATCCATGTAGAAGTATGGAGGGTTTTCAGGTGAGCGTGTTTTGACTTGGCTTACGAATCTTTACATTGTTATTTAACGAAGCAAGAAAATGTCTGAAGATTGGAGGAGGAGTATCATGGTGCCTCTTTATAAGAATAAAGGAGACATTCAAAATTATTCAAATTACAGAGGTATCAAGCTGATGAGTCACACTACGCAAATTTGGAAACGTGTGATCGAAAGAAGGTTGAGGCAAGTTTCCAAAGTAAAAGAAATTCAATTTGGATTTATACCATGTCGCTCAACTATTGAAGCCATACATTTGCTGAGAACAATGGAGGTTTATAAAGCTAAAAGGAAGAACCTTCATATGATCTTCATTGATTTGGAGAAGGCTTATGATTCTGTCCCATGAGAGATGTCGTGGAGAGTTTTGAAGAAGTGACAAGAATTAACCTTATAATTATATGTACCGATCGAGGATAAGATACAAGGAAACCGCTTTAAGATGGTTTGGCCATTTGCAAAGAAGGTCAGCTGATGCACTGATTAGGAGACGCGAGTGTTGGGATGTTGAGTCGGCTAAGAGAGGGCGAGGATGACCCAAGAAGTGTTGGAAAGAGACTATACGAAGGGATCTTAGTTTTTCAATATAAGCCCGAGATTGACCCAAGATAAATCTGAATGGAGGCGAAGAATCCATGTAGCTGACCCTACTTAATCGTTGGAAAAGGCTTGTTATTGTTGTTTTTTTATATACTTTATCACATAAAATCTGTACAGGATCTGACAATGGTAAAAGACTATCCAACGATGTAAGATCAACTATAACTTAAAAGTGTAATAAGTTTATTCCTATATTCGTGTTTTCTCACTTACTATTTTATTACTCACAAGAAGCAATGCCAATAACCTTAAGTAAAGTGAAAGCATACGGATTATTCTTCTTACACTTGAAAGTCATGAGGTAAATACGATGCCCCTTAAGGAACCAATTTGCATCGTTTTAAGGTTCAATGGACAAAAACTGCAAAACATTCTTAGCTTCGTTATAGTTGTTACAATAATTTTTTCCTCTAATGTAATTTTATTCATGCTTCCTATATCCTCCTGTGCACCAAAGTTGCACATACACTGCAAGGATGGAATGATGAATACTTTCTTTTAAACATGTTGAGCTTAAAGTTTTTGAGGAGAAATACCGAGAAGGTACAGCCCAATCGTTTTGTATAAAAATGTAGTACTTACTTCATTGGATTTACATTGCTCAAACAGTTTTTGCTAAATGTTAGTTCACGTCTCTCTGAATTTATAAACCAAATATATATTAAATATTTACTCGCACCGAAGAAGCCGCGAGACTGGGTTGTCATCGGTGACTTCAACACTGTGTGCTACTTCTCTGAAAAGGTGGGTGGTAGAGCGCCGGCTCGTGGTAGCATGGACGACTTCAACAATTGCATTGCCCATTGCGGCCTTCTGGAAATGGACTCCTGTGGTAACCACTGGTCGTGGTCCAATTCTAGCATTGGCCCCTCTAGAATCGCTGCTCGGTTGGATCGCGCACTGGTCAATGACGCATGGCTTGCTCTCTTCCCAAACGTCAAGCTCTTTTACACACCGACGACCTTGAGCGACCACCTGTTACTGCTAATCCGCCTGGCTGAGGCGCCACTCTCATAGAAACCCTTCCGTTACTTTGACTATTGGGCATCTCGTCCTGGTTACTCTGATGAGGTCGGGCTACCCTGGAGTTCCTACGTCCACGGTAACCCTCTCTTTCGTCTGCAAAAGAAGCTTAAGTTGGTTAAGCTTAGTCTTAAAGATTGGACGAGTAGGGAGGCAAATGTTATTAAAGAACACAAGTCTGGAACACACGCTCTCCACTATCAATTGCATCCTCTCGATGGACCCCCTAGACCCTATCATGGCCCAGCTTGAGGCTGACGCAAAAGACTTCATCGATAAGCTGGAGGATGACCTTGAGTCGGCTTGGCGGCAGAAGAGCCACATCGACTGGCTCAAGCTCGATGACAGAAATACTAAGTTCTTCCATCTCTCGGCCAAAGGTCGTGCTTCTCGCTATACAATAGCTTCGCTCATTGGTAGTGATGGGCACCGTATGGATACCTTCGCTGAAGTGGCATCTGCTGTTGTAGACTTCTATGGTAATTTGCTTGGCCCTGCACTCCCCCGGCCTACTAGACTGGACCCCCCTACTCCTAGAGCCATTCTCTCTGAGGAAGCTCGTACTTGGTTGTTGCGTCCTTTTGACGAGGATGAGATCTTTAACGCACTTCGCTCCATACCTTCCTCTAAGGTCCCGGGGCCGGACGGGTTTAACGCTGGCTTCTTCAAAAGGCACTGGAACATGTTGAAGGGGGACATTATTGATGCTATGAATTTCCTACATAAGGGAGGTAACATGGTTCGTGAGGTCAACCACACATTCTTGACGTTGGTGCCTAAGGTCCCCTCTCCTTCGGGTCTAGGCGACTACAGGCCCATATCATGCTGCAACATGACATATAAAATATTCTCAAAGCTTCTTGAGCTGCGCCTCTCCGTGGTCCTGCCTCATCTCATCTCTGCCAACCAAACAGCTTTCATCAAAGGGAGAGTGATTGAAGATAATTCTAGGTTGGCTCAGGAACTTACAAGTGGATTTGACCGGTCGACCAATCGTTCCCGTGCTTTCTTAAAGATTGGCCTTACTAAAGCCTTTGACACAATGGAGCATCAGTTCATACTTAAGTGCCTGGATGGGATGGGATTCCCGCAGGTTTGGATTGGTTGGATTGCTAATTGCATTCTCACTTCTTCATTCTCGATCTTGGTGAATGGTTCGCCCGCGGCCTCTTTAAGGGTTCCCGTGGCCTCAGGCAGGGTGACCCTATCAACCCTCTATTATTTGCTCTTGGTATGGAATCTCTGTCTCTTCTTGTGGAGGCTGCAGTAGACAGGGGGGACTTAAAGACTTTGGATAGGGGGCGTCTCCATGCTCCGACCCACCTTATGTTCGATGATGATATCCTCCTCTTCTGTAAGGGTACTGCTGCTTCGTTGCTTGCAGCCCGGGAGGTGTTTACTGAGTTTGAGGCAACCTCGGGCCTCAAATTGAACGCTCGTAAAAGTAAATTATTTCGGCCAAGGAGCGCACCTATGGACTTTGGTGTTACCTTGCAGCTGAGCATCCTCAGATCTTCCCTCCCTACTACCTACCTTGGGTTGCCCCTAACTTCCTCCTCCAGGAATGGGGTTCTTGCCGCTGCTTTGGAAGATAGGGGTTAGGGCCTTGCTTTGTGGCTGGAAAGCAAAGGCCCTATCCCTCGCCGGCCGCCTTCAGCTCCTTCGCACGGTTGTCTCCGGTGTCCTTCTATACTGGGCTGCGGGGTCTCTCATTCCAATTGCCTCCGCGCGCCACATTGACAAATTGTGTGCTAATTTTCTTTGGTGCTTTGGCCGCCATGATGTGGACTGGCACACCGTCTGCCTTCCTAAGGCCGAGGGAGGTCTTGGTCTAAGATCGCTCGTCTCCCTCCGCTCTGCGATGATTGTGGCATGGTCTTGGAGGCTAACTTTTTGCGAAGGAAATACCTTCATACTGGTACTTTTTAGGAGGTTACTCCGGGGTCCAATGCCTCCTCGATTTGGCGGACCATCCTTGCTGGGCGCGATTCCATTCGTAGTGCTATTAGCTCTACTCATGCTGGTCATTCATGGACCCGCTCCCCAAAGGGTTTCACCTTCAACGATGCTTTCGACCTTGTTCGACACCGTGCTCCTGTTGTCCCGTGGGAGGCCATTGTTTGGAATGTATCTTCCGCCCCTAAACATTCTTGCACTCTGTATCGCGTTGCTCTGAATCGGTTGCCGACTTTGGATAGGCTTGCGAGGCATGGCTTTGCCGTGCCTGGCTTGTGCTACCCTGGTTTGTGCTACCTATGTGGGTTGGAACATGAATCCTGTGATCACATTTTCTTCCACTGCTGCTTTGCTGCCTCCGTATGGGACCTGGTCATTTCCGGCCTTCGCCTTCCAAGGCCGCCCTCTCCCTCCTTGGTTGGTATTATGGATTGGGCTGGGGCTTTGCAGGGTAAGGACTTAAAAAATTTGCTTAGCATAACGCTTGCTTCTACTACGTGGACAATTTGGAGGGAACGCAACCTCAGATGGTCCTCCGACACTGTCTCTACGGCCCCGGCTGCGACTCGAGCCATCATTTGTGCTGTCCATGCTTTGATGTGCTAATCTATCCTGTTGCTTGGTTTTTGTTCTCCCGAGCAAGGGTTGGTTTGTTTTTTGTTTGCTTCTTTCCCTTTTGCTATTACCTCTTGAGCTGATGCCTGTAAATGATCATTTTTTACATCAATGATATTATATACTTACCCATAAAAAAAAAGAAGCCGCGAAACAAGGATACGATATCTCGCGAAGGAAGGGAAGAAGCAAAAGATATACATCACATGACGACACGTGACGTAAGAGCCCATTAAATCACGCGCATCAAACAAACAGACACGTCCATGCGAAGTGGATTTTCCCCTCCCCCGCCCACATTGCATTTCCCACCTTCCCTTTGAATCTTTGACCTCAAACATCTCCAAACAAATCACCGAATCGAAAACCCGAGGGCACTCCAACGTCTTCCTCCTCCTCCTCCGCACATCCCATAGCGCCATCCCGATTTCTAGGGTTTCCATCCACCTGCGCACGGGAGTGATCGAGCAGTGGGGAAAAAGGAGCGATCTACGCTGCTAGGAATCCATCCCATGAAGTCATCTCTGAAGAAGCTGCAGAAGTTGGCGGCCGTCCACCACAGGGACGACCCCAAGGAGAAGAGGAGGCGGGATTCTCTCGCTCAGGTCGACGAGCTCGAGCAGGCGTCGCAGGTATAATCCGGAAAAAATCGATTC
The DNA here is from genome assembly GCA_037367405.1 of Ottelia alismoides. Taxonomy (NCBI): domain Eukaryota; kingdom Viridiplantae; phylum Streptophyta; class Magnoliopsida; order Alismatales; family Hydrocharitaceae; genus Ottelia; species Ottelia alismoides. The sequence goes on along the minus strand of JAZKJV010011818.1, from coordinate 641,806 downwards.
TTCTTGGTGTATTTTGGGAGGAAAAGATATGACAGTTCATCGTGGCACAATTGTTTAATTCATTGTTGGAAACTTTTACAATTGAGTATTTCGTTTTAATATAGGATAATTAATTTTGATGCCGTTCTTTTTACGACTGTTATCTCAGGGAACTGTAATTTCGGTTGTGATGATAGGTATGCATGTTTTGGATTTGAAAGTTTTGGTTATTTCAGGATATGGTCGACATGAAGGACTGCTACGACAACTTGCTTTCCGCGGCTGCTGCTACCGCTAATAGTGCTTATGGTACTTTTCTTAATAGATATGCTCCATCTGTGATCACGTTTACATTTAGTGATATTTGTAATTCTGGAAGTTGGCGGTCTTTGTACCACCTCTATGTGTACGTTACTAGTCCTTGTCACCTTACGAGTATTGATGGATTATGTGCCAAAAAGAATGTTGATGAATTTTGATACTGGATGTAGCTAAAATCTATCGTACTTTTTGTTGCATAACCTCTTTTAGCTTCAATTTCCAGCTATTTGATATTTATTCACTCTACCGAAATCGTAGGCGTTGCACAGAAATTTTGTTTCTAGAAAGACATACCAACATGGCATTAACTAGCTGGATTCATCATTAATTGTATATATGGAAATTCAATGCGTTTCACTTTTACATGAGAAGTAATGTCAGTCAATCTATCACAACAAGGAACAACCTCCTTGCAAAAGTTTCCCTTCCCTGTATATTCTTGTTCTTGTTCTTCTTCTTATAAGACCTCTCTATTTGCTAAAGACTTACAACTGCCTCTTGCTCAGAATTTTCAGAAGCCTTGAAAGAGTTGGGGTTTTGTCTACTTCAGAAAACTGCCTTGAATGATGATGAAGAAAGTGGTATATATGCCTTCTCTTTGGCTACTTTGCAATTTAAAACTGCATCATATGCATGTCTATTATAATTAAGGAGTGCATGGCTTGGTTTATTTTCTATTCCAATCTGTTTCTTGAAAGACTATTATTTTGATAAACATTAACAAATAAAAGTTTGTTTATGACTCACCTACATAGCGGGATGCTGTCTATGTACTTGCTTCTCATATATCTTAGGAATCAGGTTTTTACTTGAAATATTAGCAACTTCCTCCATTTTTTTGAAGATTTTACGACATCATTAAAGAGTTTGGGATAATACTATTGCTTTGTCAAATAGCACTACCGATATAGCAAATAAGATAACTAACATTTACTTTGAGCATTAATTCTGCTGGGGTTCTCATGTTTTGGGTTGTTGCAATGTAACAAAGAAAGTCCAAGTTGTTGCCTAAGTTACTGATTTTTTTACAAGTTTGGTTAGATAGGCAATGCGGGACCTTGTTATCCTTACTTGATTTTGATCTAATATTAGGGACCAGATCTAGTATTCTTAAAGTGGCTATTTTCTGGATCCTCCGTGGCTGGAGATTTGTACCACCAGACTGACCTTTTTATTGAGGGAACTGTGGGTCTGCAGCATAGTAGTCTCAAAATGGGCAATCCTTCCCTGGACCCTCCACAGAGGGAGCTTTATATCACCAAGCTGACTTTTTTTGTTGGGGGGAACTGCGGGTCTGAAGTTGAATTGACATTTTCTTCTTTTGTATATTGGTTAGTTAATGAATTATATGTATTTTTAGATACAACAGTAAATATGGAGCTTCTGCTATCAATTAAGTATCTGGGAGATATGTTTGTAAAATCATATTCCTTTTAGGAAAATGTTTCCATCATATATTCCTTTTCTATCTCTCCGACAGGCAGGGTTTTATTGATGATTGGTAAAGTCCAGTTTGAACTACAGAAGCTTGTTGATAATTATGTGAGTTTTTTGTTTTTTGCAATAACAGCAACAAATTCATCTGATTTTCCATTAAAATGACCTTGTTTTTCCCTGTTGTTTATTCTTTAGAGATCAAATATATCTCGAACCATAACAACTCCATCAGAATCACTTCTCAATGAACTTCGAACAGTTGAGGTTTGTGCTCTGGTTCCCAAAGAAATTCTTAATTGCACCAGTTTAAATACTGAATGATAAATCTACTTTCTCAGGTGTCTAGAAGCATAAACTCATGCGATTGAATTTCAACTAAATGCAAAAAAAGACAGAAAGAAACACAGCATGTATAAATTGTCACTTGTTGAGCTTTTTTTATAATACTTGCCATGGTTATTCATTATTTCCAGCCTTCAGAAGTCTTAAAATTAAAAGGTAGTCTCTTTGTAACAGAAGATAACTTACATGTTGCTGGTTAAGCAATAAAGATGCCATAATGTTTGATTGCCTTTGGCATTATCCACATTAATCAAATTCAGATGCCTTTTGTACAGCATGAATGGATATCCAGCGTGACCTTCATAATCCCAGACTAAAGCCATAATCAAGTTTTTAACCATGTCTAATGGGAAGATTCCAAATGTAGTTGATAGGGATTCAACCTTGGTTGCATGTATGACATACTTGAACACACATCCCTATATTTTGGGGAAAAATATTCTTTACTTAAAAAGCATTCTCTTTAGCTACCATTGATTGCGGGTGGTCCTCTGTAGGGTGGAATTTATATATGGAGGTTCGTATTGTGGTGAGAAGCGGAGATGTTGGTTTGGGACTATACATGCTATAGACTCTCCCTGTTTGCCAGAGATATATACTAACTTATATGTAGAAGTGAGAACTATCATTCTGTCCCAATTTTGAATAGTTGTTGTTGGAGTATTTGGTTGTGTGCTTCTTATATTGTAGATGGGTAAATGGATCTCTCCAGGATCCATTTACCTCATCCAGAGTTTAGTCCCACATCTATTGTCTGTGGGATGTGGAGACTCGGTGGGGGCTATATATAGACCCGACTACCTATTGTATTCAGATGAGAGAAAAGCAATGCAACATATGGCCCGTAGTTCCATCCTGCTCCTTAGGGAGTATGGTTCCACATAATCTTGTTTTTCATGTTTCATATTTCTTGATTTAGTGCTTTGTTTATCAAATTGCTTCCGCATTCTTATTTTCTAACATGGTATCAGAGCTATGTTATTTTTTAACACGGTATCAGAGCGGGTCGATTCTTGAGTATTTTAAGTTCTTTATTTTTATTCTATTCGAGATTCGTTTCAATTATGATTTGTCCTTAAAGTTCGTTCATGAAGTTCCAAGAAATTCGGGTTCCAGTCAGGAATCCTAATCAACCATTGTTTCTATTCATGATGATGATCGTCCATTCCTAAGCATGCTCCAGCCACATCATCGTCTCCAGGGGCACCAACCTCGCTCCAGGAAGATCCATACTCAAGGGCACATCTCATCCAGCTTCATCAGCCCTGTGTAGTAGTTCTCCAACCAGGCCAGGAGTTATGAACACCGGACGTCATGACTCCAACAACAGAGCATATAATCACATCGCTCAGCAGGTCGATGTCTCCATCTCTTCATCGCAATCTCCAACATCGCAGTTCCATGAGCTATAGGAGGAGCCCTATCTTCAACTGCGTGGCATCAGGGTTAGGGGTTTCTCCTCCCGCAGCCATGAACGTCGCCGATGTCACTGGAGCGCCCATCGCCAAGCGCCTGGCCTCTTGCAGCAAGGCCACTCACGAACACACTCTCTACTCCCTGGAGTAGTGTCTCCCCACCTCCATCATCTACGACGACGAGGTGCTCCATTGCTGCCTCTTCCCAAAAACCCTACAAGCGACGATGAGTCCTTCACTCCTGGCAGAGCTTGGGGCTCCAAACCACAAGCCTCGATCTTCTTCCACGCGTGCAAGATGTGCGCGAGACCAGGCGACGACCCCCCGCAGCTGCACGGCTCTCCTCCCCGGTAAGACCAGTCGTAGGAGGAGGTAGTGACCTCTCCTCTAGCAGAAGATCCTGGCAGAAGTACCCCTTGCAGCAGACCTTGGCGGTGGCCTCGACCTTCCAGCTTTGCCCCATCGTGGGCGGCGCAGGTTTGAAGAAACAGGGTTCCCAGCTGGGAACCTTAAAGAAGCGTGTCCGTTTATAAAAAAAATTCTCTGCTCGGAAAAAGGAAAAAAAGGCCACGGGTCCCAAAATCCTTTGGACCGTGATATTAAAAAAGAGGAAAAGGAAAAGGGTCGTACAAAAGAAAAAAAATCGTATGCAAGATACATTTTGCAAAAAATGGAATCGTACAAAAAATGTACGATAAAAAAACACAAGAAAAAACGTAAAAAAGAGGTGAACGACTTATTTAAAAAATCATTTTGATTAAGAAAAGCCAAAAAAGAATGAAGTCAGCTTATTTGGATTCATGTATTTATCCCCATTTTCTTGTCTTCTCTCAACTTGGTCGTCGTCATTGTTTTCCGACAAGTATGAGAGAAAGGGGGAGTATTGTGTAGAGTCACAAGTCAGATCCAGATTCCAGATTTAGATGTCAGATCTTCCAGATTCAAGATTTCAGTCCATTCAGATTTCAGACTCTACAGTTTTTCAGTGTCGACGTCAGATTGGTTCCGAGTCTTCAGTTCAGACGCGCACATATATGCGATCTTCTTTTCAGATGTGCGCATGTTTGCCATCTTTTGTGTGGTCCCCATCTTTTATGTTTTGGCCAGAGTTTTCTTGTGAGCCATAGGGAAGAGGACCATTCCCTATGCCATGTTGGTTAGGGTTTTCACGTGGTTCATAGGGACTCCAAAGTAGAGTACCATTCTCTGTGCCAAATGGGAAAGACCAAGTTCTCCGACGAAGAGACTTCTTCAGACTCCATTCTCAAGCGATCGTGAACTCCAGTACGAGATCCTTTCGAGGCTCCTATGAGAGAGAACCCACTTCGAGGTCCCTATGAGAGAGGCCCATCTTCAGAGGTCTGCGTATGGATAATTAGTGATGCTCTTTGTTTGACCCCCTTTTTTGAGATGGAGCAGTTGTTCACATGTTGTGGCGGGCCAGAGTTCTCCATGTAGAGGCTCATTCTTCAGTTGCAATGACTCTGATAGGCGCAGTACAGAGCACATGCTCTCCGACGATGAGATTAATTTTGACTCACACTCCAGCCCATTCATCCTCCTCACCTGCATGACATGAGAAGCAACACCCTCGACAATAATCGACAGTTGTGCACTTTGATTTGATATTGTATGTAGTATCATGTATTGTGAGTTGTGTTTCTTTCTGTTTGTCCAAGCTGCGCATGCATGCTCAGCTTGGGGGGGGGAGTGTTGAAGTATTTGGTTGTGCGCCTCTTATATTGTAGATGAGTAAATGGATCTCTCCAGGATCCATTTACCTCATCCAGAGTTTAGTCCCACATCTACCGTCTGTAGGATGTGGAGACTCAGTGGGGGCTATATATTGACCCCCACACCCATTGTATTCGGATGAGAGAAAATCAGTGCAACATATGGCCCTTTGAGGCCTTCTCCCGTGGTTTTATCTCTCTCCTTAGGGTGTAGGGTTCCACGTAAAATCTTGTTCTTCATGTTTCATATTTCTTGATTTAGTGTTGTGTTTATCAAATCGCTTTCGCATTCCTATTTTCTAACATGGTATCGGAGGTATGCTATTTTCTAACAGTTGTTAAGTTTGTTGGAGTATTTAGTTGTGCATCACTTATGTAATAGGTGGGTAAATGGATACCTTCAGGATCCATTTACCCCATCCATGTATTTAGTCCCACATCTACCAGTGATGGGACTTGGAGGCTCTGTGGAGACTATATAGGGAGCCTCAGACCTCCTGTATCCATTGAGAAAAAGCAATAAAGCAGATGACCCTTGAGGTCTTCTCCTGTGGTTTCATCCCGCTCCTTAGGGAATATGGTTCCACGTAAAAATCTTGTTCTTCCATGTTTCATATTTATTTATTTCTGCTCTGTTTATCGTTTCGCTTCCACATTCCTACTTTTTAACATGATATCAGAGCGGGTTCGATTCTCGGAGTTTCGTGTTGTTCATGTTTTTGAGATTTGAATCTTGAAGATTATTTTGAAAACTATTGTTCATGTTACGAGAGATTTATTCAAAATCTCTAGGGTTTTCTGAAACCCTAGATCCACGAGTACAAGCCGCGACGCTGCGCCATCATCTCCAGCCTCCTGCAGATCTCCAGATCTGCTATCTCCTTCAAGCGGCGTGCATCGACCATCCAGTTTCCAAGACCAACGATTCCCTCGCAAGGCATCTGCCTTCCATGCCGTACCTCGTGCTCCTCCCCAGGACAGAACTAGTCCTTCAAGCAACACATATTCTGCTCCAGTGTGAATTCACGAGAATTCTAGTTCACGCGCTACACCAGCCGCCCTCAAGCCCAGTGTAGGTGGCGCGAGGGGATCTCCACGGGCCAACGGTATCGCCCTTCTCCCAGCAACACTGCATATGATCTCCTCGCCTCTTCATCTTGCGACAACCTCGAGCACGATGTACAACAGCGACACACCATTTCGATCTGGCAGAAGCATTGCTCAGATGCGTTGCCGCAGTTGGCGGCGCTATTCCTCGTAGTCGGCGGCGATTCCCCTGCAAAAATGGTGGTGGCGCACCGCCACACCTCCTCCTAGCATGCTGGCTGCGGTCTTCTCCTCGCATGTCTCAAGCGTACGGTATTCTTCTTGCGGGCAGTTGCACATCTTCAAAGCGGCTCAGGCAGTGGCACCCCCTTCTAGCCCTGCTCCAGGCAGTGTGCTAGGAGCATCTCGAGACCCAACGCACCACATCGAGCAGGTGCCCTATCAACAAGCGACCAACACTTCCTGTAGTCGCCCCTCCCTCCGTTCTCGCGATTCCAGACGAGAGTGCAACCCATCGGGAGGCGGCGACGATAACAGAGAGAGGGTTCCCAATCGTGGGAACCCTAGTTGCATACAGGAAGGGGGGACTTGATGGCTCCTTTGGTGTATTAAAAAAGGAGGGGGGGAGGCTGTAGTTAAGTTTGGGACGAGGCCCAGAAAAAACGCTGCTGCTTTGTATAAAAAAAGAGGCATAAAAAAGGAGAGAAAGTCATTAAAAAAAGAGACCTCTTAATTTTTTTAATTGAAGCCAGAAAAAACACGGCTTATTTTTTTAAAAAGGGGTCACAACTATAGATTTTTTGGAAATAACCATGAAAAAATAGGAAAAATTATGCAAGAAAAGCCGAAAAAAGGATGACGGCTTATTTGGTTTTGTTCGTCCCTATCTATCTTGTCTTCTCCCAACTTTGTTGAAGTCATTTTCTGACATGCATGGGAGAAAGGGGGAGTATATGTAGAATCACAGGTCTATTTAGATTTCTCCAGATACAGATATTATAAACCAATCAATTGTTCAGACTCTACAAGTTATCAGATTATCCATGCTTAATTACAGACTCGACGTTCAAATGTTTTCGAGTCTGCAATTCGATGTGCACATGTGTGCCATCTTTGTCGTGGTCCCCATCATTCTTGTTGTTTCGGCCAGAGTTTTCATATGTCCTTTAGGGACTCTAGTGTAGAGGACCATTCCTTATGCCATGTGGGCAAGGGTTTTCATGTGGTGATATCATAGGGACTCCATAGTAGAGTACCATTCTCTGAGCCATATGGTCGAGACCCAGTTCTCCGATGAGGAGACTTCTCCAGGCACAGTTTCAGACTCGATGGTCAGATTCCGAGTCCTCAGTTTGACTCACACTCCAGCCCGTTCGTCCTCCTCACATGCACGTCATGAGAAGCAATGTCCTCGACAACAACCGACAGTTGTGCACGTTGAGTTGATATTGTCTGTAATGTCATGTATTGTGAGTCAAGTTTCTTTTCGTTTGTCTAAGATGAACATTGCATGCTCCAGCTTGAGGGGGAGTGTTGAAGTATTTAGTTGTGCGTCACTTATGTAATAGGTGGGTAAATGGATACCTCCAGGATCCATTTACTCATCCGTGTGTTTAGTCCCACATCTACCAGCGGTGGGACTTGGAGGCTCTGTGGAGGCTATATAAGGAGCCCTAGACCTCATGTATCCAATGTTCCATTGAGAAAAATCAATAAAACTTGGGATTTTTACCCGATAGACCCTATAATCTTTGTCAATTACCTCTACGACCTTTGAAACATCCTAATTCCTCTCTCGACCCTATAAACTTGCTAACCCTTACCTCACAGGCCCTTTGGTTAACCCCCATCCATTTGCATATTAAAACTGACCGGATTCCGTTACATTTTTTCTTTTATATTAGGGATTTTTACATCCATAACCCCCTTCGCCCATACGCCCCGCCGCCTCCGCTGCTCGAAGCCTTGCCGCCTCCCTTGCTCCCCCCGCCGCCTCCCTTGCTCGGCCTTCGCCCTGCCCGCACCGCCCGAAGCCCCCTCCGACCCCCGCACCTGCTCGAAGCCCCCAACCCCCCATGCCGCTCGAAGGTCCCCCCGCTCCCATGCCGCTCGAAGCCCTCCTCTCTCTTCGGCCTCGCCTCCCCTGCTCCCTCCCGAAGCCCCGGCCCCGTCCATCACATCCCCTGCTCCTCCTGTCCCCCTCCCCCTGGAAGTCGACCCTCCATCCAGAGAAGCAACGCCCCCCCTTCCCCCTGCATCGTCCTCCCCGAACAGTGCTCCTCCTGAAAGCCTCTCGTTCTCCACCGAGCTCCGCCGTCGAGGAGTCTCACGTCCACCTCCCAGTTGCACTTGAGGGAAAGCTATTAGATGAGGGGGGATAATTTTTTCATTTCTTGGTTAATTTTAGCCGTCCGATCACGGATTGGTTAAATTAACTCATTTTAACCCATGTAAGTTAATTCTAGATGTGTAAATTTAACGGTAGAGTTCGTGGGGTGAGACGGAGCAAGTTTACGAGGTCGAGAGATGAATTAGGATGTTTCAAAGGTCGTAGTGGTAATTGACAAAGATTATAGGGTCTTCCGGGTAAAAATCTCATAAAACATATGACCCTTTGTGGCATTCTCCCGTGGTTTCATCTCGCTCCTTAGGGAGTAGGGTTCCATACAAAAATCTTGTTCTTCAATGTCTTATTTATGCTCCGTTTATCATTCCGCTTCCGCATTCCTATTTTCTAACATAGAACATGTTGTGTTATTACTCATGTAGTAACCAAGTACGCATCATAGATTATCAAACTCAAAAAAGAGTTTAAAAAGTAATTAACATCTAATAAACATGCCATGCTTTAAGGAGAAGGAATTCTACATCAAACATAGTAAAGGAGATTTGGTGATATTTTCTCATTCCCCATCATTCATAGATAACAAAGGCAAACATGCAATATACAATATATCATGAACATACACAAAGAAATGCAATTTCAATGAAGTGTCATGTTTAATGTAGAGTTTCCTATTCTACCTCTTTTCTCCACGAACATTTAGAAGGCAGTCAAAGAGAAAAGTGGTGATTACTTTCATTATTGTTACTTTACCTTCACTAAAAAAATCCTCACAAAAAGGCCTCTATGACATACGTACATACATGCATACATTAGTTATGTTATGTACTTACACACATACCTACGCAACTGCCTTCATAATACCTACATACGTATTACATACATACGTGTAGAAATATTTCATATTTATGTATTTTATCTGTTTTCTTTTCCCCCTGTCTACTTTATGTAATTCACCCATAGGTCTCTCCGTATATAAGAGAGCCTAGAGCTAAAGGAATAAAACAAGTTTTTCATTTTTCCCAACATGGTATCAGATTGACGATCCTAGACCGGATCTTCGAAACATAAACCTAACCCTATCCCACCCGTCATCCCTCTCCCCCTCCGGGGGTGGCGCTCATCCGGGTAACCCATCGCCATCGCCACTTCATGCGGAACACCCGTCACCCCTTCAGCCCCTCCGTGCGGCTCCTTCAACCGCTCCTGCGTGCGACCCCTTCCCTCGGCCGCTCCTACGGCTTCTGCGCACCTTCGGTTTCAATGGCCGTGCGGCCCCAGCCGCTCCAGCAGCCCCAACCGCTCCATCGGCCCTAGCCGCTCCTACGACCCATGCAACCCAGTCTCTCCTACGGCTTCTTGCGGTGTTGCGACTCCCTGCTGCCCTACGGTCTGCAGCTCCTTTTATTCTGTCTCGTCACCAACCTTCAGTTGAGATAATGGATTTGAGCGCATAAGTCTATATATGCATTCAAATCCTTGCATGTTTATGTAGACACTTGTTGTAACATCCGGGAATTCGCGTAAAACCAAACTCGTCCGATTTTGGGTCTAATAAACCTAAAAGCGTTGTCGGTCAATACTAAATAACCTAAAACGATCATTTGATCGAGAATCAAAAGTTGTTCGGGTGAAATCGATCAAAAATCGGTCACATTGTATTGCGTGCCGTGAAAAGCCGCGACGCAAATTCGGAAGCCGCGGAATAAACCGAGACCATCATGAGATCCGATTCGACGATACGAAATCAACGGAATCGACTGTTCGTCAATCGGAGGTCGTTTGATATTTTTAAATCACAAAATTTAACCTTAAACAAAAATCGTATCCGAAAATTTCGGGGGTTCAAAACCCAACCGAAAGTATATCAATATTATACTTAAATTGATCGTCATTCCGAGACGATCAAATCGAGATATTTCGCGTCAAAAACGGAAGCTCGAGGTGCGCGTACGACCCGTTTTAAATATGTAAAAAAAAAAATATATAAAAGAAAAAAAAATAATTTAGATAAGCAGACGACTACTGTCTGCTCTGTTGTCTGTAATATATATATATATAACCACAAATGCCAGCCGTGAGTTGTGCCTTCTCTCTCAGCCCATTTGTCACTTAATTATACAATACTTGGATGATATATTCACCACTTGGCAAGCTATTGAACCCTCACTCTTCCTATATATATAACTGCCTTCTCTTCAAAACCTCCCACTTCTCCGGCCATAATTCAGATGTTTTTTTTTTCCATTCCCCAAACTCCAACGAAAACCACTTCTTTCACTCTCTAAATTTGATATTCTTGGAGTTCTTCTTTTGGAGACTTGGAGTATCCAAACCTATTGTAGCAGCTCTCCAAAGCCAAGCTGCTGGAGCCACTTTACCTCCTGTTGCAAGCCTGTTCAGAAGCAAAAATCAGCAGCTATTGACGGTTGTCTTCCATTCCCTAGAAGCTACAGCAACTCTCCATGTTGCATGCAGGATCAGCCCTTCTTTTCCTTCAAAAAAAAAATTGATCCAAACAGGTACCTCCCTATACCCCTATTTGCTGCCATTCATGTGAAATTCCTCTCTATCTTTTGTTGCCATGCATGCCATCCTATAATTTCTAATTCCATGTTGCTGCTCTTGTGTTTCGTGGTATGATGCCAGTTTTCTGTAATTGATAGTTAGCCTTTTGTGTAATTAAGACAACCTGGATGCCAAGCATGTGGATCTCACGGTTGCTCTGTTGCTGCATTTTATGTAAACTAAGACTCAAATTCACAACTCCAAGTTTTAACCACTGAATTCATGTTGAAAATATAAAAGTTCAGTATAATTGCATGCAAATTCAATTAGAAATCCAAGATCTTCATACGAGAATATATTGTAATAGCCTGGAATTGACCCCAATACTATTATATTGGAAGTATCAAACTGGTTCACATTTTTTTTTGGATATCTCGTCAAAATGTGCCTTCTACTCTTACAACTTCCTTTATTTGCCTTAAATTTTGTCCTTAAAGAAACATTGCCAGCAAGTTCATATCTCAACCTTTTGGACACGTCCCCTATCCATGTTTCATCCGTGCCTTCTGAATCTGAATAACCATTTCAGCATCGTATTGTCATAGAAGAGTTAAAGAACAAATATATGTACAGCCTAATCAAGGCCTTTACGAAGTCCCCTCGATTGAAGAACAATGAAAGAAAGATTGTTATTGAATTCAAAATAGAATACAAAGGGATCGGTTGTTTATTTTGATTATTCGACACGGTTCATTGTGATATTTACACTACATATTATTTTTCTGTCTCTTAAACCTGGTTCATTTGTACATAGTATTTTTTTTGGTATCATCACTAGAGACGCTGACTATAGAATATTTGCCCCAGGATTTCGGGAATATTCTAGACCTAGATATTATCTTTCTTCTTGGTGGTTATTTCTATCACACCTCTTATGATATTGTGGAGAAATTATTGTACACATAAAATTACTGTCTGGTATTGGTAACTCGGGAAAACTAATTTCAAACCCTAATTATTTTACAATACTAACTAACCATCCTTGTTAATGATTCAGTAGTTTAAATCTTCTATGTGAATACAACGTATTACAACTGATGGAGTGGACATTTAGTTAGACATGTAAAGTCAATTATATAAGGTACTCCAGTATGAAAATTAAAAAAAAAAATTACATAATAAATTATGCGTGTGAATATGGGTACCTTCTCTTATATAAGCTAACATATACGGAGCTATTATCCAAGAAACATCTTAGATATGATTACATCATCAATAATGATCTGTGACCACAAAGTTTGATAATCTTCATGAAATCATCCTTTAAAGTATACTCTGCTATCCATGAGTCAGTGTCAATAAGATCATCAATCAAGAGAATTAGATCTGTACGATTAATCATAGAAAGGACTGAGAAAGAAAGGAGATGACAAGCAAGTGACAATGATCGTGAATCAGTAACAACTTATAATTAAGAGTGCCGGTCATGGTGATATTTACACATGATTGTGCGAGGGCGCGGTGACCCTCAGCTGGGCGGAAGGATTGGAAGCCCAGTTTGGGCAGCGGCCGCCAAGTGCGCGGGTCTAGGATCCCAGTCCTCTTTCGGTTTTTACGCGAGCTCGCGGTGTTTTTACGCCTCGTTGGGATCCCGACTTTAGACCAGTTACGCTGACCCTGTTTAGGATACCCAGGCGGGGGATCCTTGGTTTTCAGTTTTTACGTACGAGCTCGTCCGCCCGTACTAGTCGGGCAGTTTTCTAGAGCGACTTTTCTAGGGAGTCTCTCTCACCCGTCTCAGTGGCGTAGTTGGGGAGTAGACCTATCCCTCTATTGGACCGCACTTCCAATTAGAGGGCGAGACGGAAGAGCCATTTGTAGGCTTCTTCACCGCTTGAGTTTCTTCGCCAAACAGACTTGGCGATTCTATATCTAGATCATCCATATCTACATCTACAACATCTGGAGTTATATCTGAAACATTGAAGTTGAGGAATTGAGAAGTTAAGATCAAAAGACCATTCTCTCTACCCAAGAAATTAAATAAATTAAGAGATCTCTACAATCTCAACTTTTCCATTCTTTCACCAACCAACATGATCTCTAAGGAAAATGATATATGCATTCCCCCTCACACACTCATAATTACGCAACTGCTATCGAAATAATGTTACATATGGGAAATGCCGGGTTCAGGGGAAAGTCATTAGAAATGCATTACGAACATTTGAGATGCTTACAAATAACCTGAAAAACCATTTTCATTTGCAAGTAGAATTAAATCTTAATTTGAGTTACTCTCGCCTTTCTGCTTGTTTCTTTTGTAAATAATAAATGCCCGTTATTTTATATAAGTTTTTGTGAGGTACCAGCAACCGCTGACGCCTTTTCTTCCTATTGTGTGTGGCAGGCAAACAGCCTGCAGTTTAGTAGCCGCTCAGTACATACATGCTTCCAGGAGATATAGTGTACACCCGACGGTATGATTTACTTTGTCTTAGTTTTTGTACAGATGATGATGTAAATGCTATCTCTTTTGTCACATTTTAGGATATATGTTGTAACATGTAATATGCTTGTACATGTTGTAAATGGATATGAATATTAATGAAAAGAAATTTTGGTGATGCCTGTCTCTTTTACTTGTGGTCATGAGTTGAGAATGAATGTCATAGTCGCGAAAAATTTTCCCTGTATTTTTACAACTTGTGCGATATAATTGTGAATGATATCTTGCGAATTGCGCGTAAACGGGTACCCGGATCCTGAGGGGTCGACAGTTTGGTATCAGAGCAGTGGTACCCCGATACGCACATTCGCAGTATTTCAATTCCGATCGCATTAAGTTCTCGAATCGCGACAGTCTTCCGACTTGTCGTGAGTTCGAGAAGGGAAATATGACATTCATATTCAATAACCACAGATGTCACCAATTTCATTAATTTTCATATCATATCCCAAGAAGAGAAAAGCATTATGATCAATATCTATCTAGGGCATCCTTATGACTAATTATGGTTCTCATGCAGAGCCATGGCATCTCGACCAGGCCAGGATACTTCTGATCAGCTGGCACGCATACTGAGCGCACTTACTGATCTTCAGCAGCAGCAGGCTGCTATGAGAGGCCAGCAGGAGCAGATATTGGCCCAGCAGACCGAGATTGCTGACAGGCAGACGGACATAGAGATGAGATTTGAGGATCTGTCAGATTTCACGTACCATCCATCTCAGGATGGGATACGACAGGACCAGCACCAGTCCGTTGAGGTGGAGCAGCCTCATCCTGATGATCCACTAGAGGACATTCCAGAGCATGGAGCTGAGGAGGATGCAGACTTAGGCAGGGAGCAGGACCCTGTTGACTTTGCTGACGAGGATACACACGAGTTTGCAGCCATTCACAGGCACCAGTCAGTCTTCACTTCCTATCAGCGGGCCAACATACCCTTGTTCGAGGGCACAGGTCCACCAGATGACGCTGAGCAGTGGCTGATGAGAGTAATGAAAGTGCTCAGGGCGATTAATGCGCCACGAAACACGTGGCTATCTTTCGTAGAGTACTCACTGATAGACTTCGCCGAGCGATGGTGGATGGCCGTAGTGTCCGAATTAGGCCGAGAGCCTACTTGGAACGATTTTGTGACGAAGTTCAGAGCCCACTTCTTTTCTGCGAAGTGGAGGGAGTCCCAGCGCCGACTGTTTGCTGAGCTTCGTCAAGGACAGATGACGGCCCGGGATTACTTTATCAGATACACAGAGCTGTCACGACACACACGAGCAGCTGGCGCATTTCCAGAGGAGAATCTGGAGAAGTTCATTGGTGGCATGCGAGAGGAGGTGCAGGAGAAGCTGGCTGGACTACACATCACTTCTATCTCCGAGGCTACCGATGCTGCGGAGAAGTTCGAGGACATCAGAGGGAGACGTTACGGGAGCTCGTCTGGAGCACCGCCTAGACCGCGGCGATATTTTGGGCCGATACGTCGACCGTTTCAGCAGCAGAGGTCAGCCAGACGGTTCCGACCTACAGGTTCGGCATTCTCTGGCAGTGCTCGCTCTTCTCCATCGACTACTCTAGGAGGAGCACTTGCCGGACGAGGTACAGAGTCCGCTCGACCATCTGGGTCGCAGCAAGCAGATAGGCCACCTGCAGGACCAGCTCGGAGCACGGACACAGCTACTTCCTCTACTCGACCAGTCCGGTGCTACCGATGTCACGAGTGGGGACATTACCGTGCACAGTGCCCACAGGCTTCTGGCGAGCCTCAGCCACAGCCTTCACAGCCGCAGCCTCAGACACAGCGTTCAGGGAGTTTCCGTGGCAGGAACTCCAACTTTAGGCGGCAGCAGCAGAGACAGACGCAGAGTGTGGCAGGTTCTAGTGCTGCATCAGCCAGGCAGGGACAGTTACATGCCGTTACTGAGGAGCAGGCACGTTCAGCGGCTACAGTGGTGAAAGGTATGGTCTCAGTCTTGGGCCGGCCTTTCCATGTTTTATTTGATTCCGGCGCGACACACTCTTTCCTTGCTTCGAGGTTGCTTATTTCTTTAGATAGAGTTGCTGAGACGCTATCGTCTCCATATCACATCCGAGGGCCAGGTGGCCAGTTATTTGTCATATCTCTGATAGTCAGGCACTTGCCCATACTGATAGGAGGTCATGAGATGATCGCAGATTGCCTACTTCTGCAGCTTGATGAGTTCGACTTGATATTGGGCATGGATTGGCTATCCACTCATCATGCACTTGTTGATTGCTTTAGGAAGACGGTTGTCTTCAGGATTCCAGATCTACCCGAGTTCACTTTTGAGGGTACTACACATGACTCCAGTATGGAGTACATTTCAGTATTGCGAGCCCAGCGACTTGTTGATCAGGGTTGCGATTCATATCTTGCTTTTGTTCGGGAGGTATCTGATCAGGAGCCGATGATACAGGACATCCGAGTAGTCTCAGAATACCCTGACGTATTTCCTGATGAGCTACCAGGGCTACCTCCTGAGAGGGAGATTGAGTTCGAGATCACATTGTTGCCAGATACACAGCCGATCTCGATGGCACCATATCGCATGGCACCAGCCGAGTTGAGGGAGCTGAAGGTGCAGTTGCAGGAGTTGCTTGACTTGGGATTCGTGAGGCCGAGCACTTCACCTTGGGGTGCTCCGGTTCTATTTGTTAAGAAGAAGGATGGATCCATGAGGTTATGCATCGATTACAGGCAGCTGAACAAGAGAACGGTGAAAAACCGTTATCCCTTGCCACGTATCGATGATTTGTTTGACCAGCTCCAGGGATCTTCGGTTTTCTCGAAGATCGATCTTCGCTCAGGCTACCATCAGCTGAGGATTCGCGAGTCGGACATTCCGAAGACAGCCTTCAGGACTCGCTATGGACATTACGAGTTTGTGGTGATGCCGTTTGGGCTCACCAATGCACCTGCGGCTTTCATGGATATGATGAACCGTATCTTCCGTCCATACTTGGACAAATTTGTAGTGGTGTTCATCGATGATGTGCTCATCTATTCACGAACGGAATGGGATCATGCGAATGATCTACGGATTGTTTTGGACACATTACGGGAGCACAAGCTATATGCCAAGTTGAGCAAGTGTGAGTTCTGGTTATCTCATGTCTCATTTCTCGGGCATATCATTTCTGGAGCAGGCATTGCAGTTGATCCTGCAAAGATAGATGCAGTCATGTCTTGGGAGCAGCCCAAGACAGTCACTCAGATTCGGAGCTTCCTCGGATTAGCGGGCTATTACAGACGCTTTGTCAGCGGATTTTCACGCATCGTCCGTCCATTGACACGATTGACGCAGAAGGGAGTTCCATTTATTTGGGACGATTCATGTGAGCAGGCCTTCCAGACACTGAAGGAGAGGTTGACCACAGCGCCTATTCTTGCTCTTCCTTCAGGCACTCAGGACTATGCAGTCTACACGGATGCATCTGGAGAAGGTCTCGGAGCAGTGTTGATGCAGAGAGGACAGGTGATCGCTTACGCATCACGACAGTTGAGACCGCATGAGCGGAACTACCCCACACATGACTTGGAGTTGGCGGCAGTTGTCTTCGCCTTGAAGATCTGGCGTCACTACCTATATGGGGTGAATTTCGAGATTTTCACAGACCACAAGAGTCTGAAGTACATCTTTGATCAGAAGGAGCTGAACATGAGGCAGCGCAGATGGCTCGAGCTGTTGAAGGATTATGATTGCACGATCTCTTACCATCCCGGTAAGGGAAACGTGGTGGCTGATGCGCTTAGCAGGAGAGCACATGCAGAGGGTACGGCGAACTGGCTATACACGTGGGATACACTTGCAGCTTTGAGTGATTGGCATCCTCAGGAGAGCGCATCCATTTCTACCGCCGTACCTCCACGATACAGCAGTCTTTGGGATCGTATTGTTGAGGGCCAGAAGACCGATCCTTGGATTCATGATAGATACATGCGCGCCATCAAGGACGAGTTTGACGACTTTGTTGTGATGGAGTCTATTTTATGGAAGGCAGGACGGGTCGTTGTACCCCATGACGAGCAGCTTCGCAGAGATATTTTGGACGAGGCACACAGTTCACGGTTATCTATTCATCCAGGCAGTACGAAGATGTACCGTGATCTGCGTCGACATTTCTGGTGGGATGGGATGAAGCGCGATGTGGCGCTACATGTTAGCAGATGCATGACCTGTCAGATGGTCAAGGCCGAGCACAGGAGACCGCCAGGATTACTGCAGTCTCTCCCCATTCCCGAGTGGAAATGGGAGAGCATTTCTATGGATTTTGTCACAGGTCTGCCGAAGACACCAGGTGGCCATGACTCCATATGGGTCGTTGTTGATAGGTTGACCAAGTCAGCCCATTTCATACCTGTCAACACGACTTATACTCCATCTAGGTTGGCCAAGCTCTATGTGCAGAACATTATCAGGCTGCACGGTATACCACGAGAGGTGGTGTCTGACAGGGATTCGAGATTTACATCTCACTATTGGCAGCAGTTCATGTCAGCACTACAGACAGAGCTGAAGATGAGTTCTGCTTATCATCCGCAGACAGACGGGCAGAGTGAGCGCACCATTCAGACACTTGAGGATCTACTTCGCGCATGCACTTTGGAGTGGAAAGGGTCCTGGAAGGACCATTTGCCTTTGGTGGAATTCACGTACAACAACAGCTATCACTCCAGTATTGGCATGGCACCATTCGAGGCCCTATACGGGCGAAGATGCCTCACACCTCTCAGTTGGCGTGAGGTAGGTGATCATGCTTTATATTCCGTGGATCTCTTGGAGGAGACTGCGAGAGCTGTTGATCTTGTGAGACGGAGACTTCTGACGGCACAGAGCCGCCAGAAGAGCTATGCGGATCGTCGGAGGAGAGACTTAGAGTTTCAGGTAATCTAATTATTTTCTCCTCATCCACTCAATTTGATATATATATGTTCAACTTAATCTCATACTAATGACAATCCTATAAATTATAGGTTGGAGATTGGGTATTTTTGCGAGTATCTCCCATGAAGGGAGTGCAGAGATTCGGTGTTCGCGGCAAGTTGGCGCCGCGATATGTTGGACCTTTTGAGATTCTGGCTAGAGTAGGGAAAGTGGCATACCGAGTAGCCCTTCCTCCACATCTTTCAGCTATTCATGATGATTTCCACATATCCAACCTGAGGAAGTATGTCCATGACCCTCGCCACATTATCAGTTACAAGAATCTTGATGTAGAGCCGGATCTGACCTACGAGGAGAAGCCTGTCCGGATACTTGATCGTGCTGTGAAGAAGCTTCGCAGCAAAGAGATTTCATTGGTCAAGGTTTTGTGGCACCGACACGGCGTCAAGGAAGCGACATGGGAGACTGAAGCCGACATGCGGGCACGATACCCGCAACTATTTTGATGTAATCGTCAAAACAAGCTTTTGTAATTTGACACATTATAAATATATGGCTTGTTTTCCCTTTGAGGTTTTTATGGGTTCAAAACCCTTTGAGGTTTTTATGGACATATGAAATTTAAACAAGTCACAGAATAGCCTTAACTCGAGTCTCGAGGACGAGACTCCCTTTGAGGTTTTTATAATTGTAACATCCGGGAATTCGCGTAAAACCAAACTCGTCCGATTTTGGGTCTAATAAACCTAAAAGCGTTGTCGGTCAATACTAAATAACCTAAAACGATCATTTGATCGAGAATCAAAAGTTGTTCGGGTGAAATCGATCAAAAATCGGTCACATTGTATTGCGTGCCGTGAAAAGCCGCGACGCAAATTCGGAAGCCGCGGAATAAACCGAGACCATCATGAGATCCGATTCGACGATACGAAATCAACGGAATCGACTGTTCGTCAATCGGAGGTCGTTTGATATTTTTAAATCACAAAATTTAACCTTAAACAAAAATCGTATCCGAAAATTTCGGGGGTTCAAAACCCAACCGAAAGTATATCAATATTATACTTAAATTGATCGTCATTCCGAGACGATCAAATCGAGATATTTCGCGTCAAAAACGGAAGCTCGAGGTGCGCGTACGACCCGTTTTAAATATGTAAAAAAAAAAATATATAAAAGAAAAAAAAATAATTTAGATAAGCAGACGACTACTGTCTGCTCTGTTGTCTGTAATATATATATATATATAACCACAAATGCCAGCCGTGAGTTGTGCCTTCTCTCTCAGCCCATTTGTCACTTAATTATACAATACTTGGATGATATATTCACCACTTGGCAAGCTATTGAACCCTCACTCTTCCTATATATATAACTGCCTTCTCTTCAAAACCTCCCACTTCTCCGGCCATAATTCAGATGTTTTTTTTTTCCATTCCCCAAACTCCAACGAAAACCACTTCTTTCACTCTCTAAATTTGATATTCTTGGAGTTCTTCTTTTGGAGACTTGGAGTATCCAAACCTATTGTAGCAGCTCTCCAAAGCCAAGCTGCTGGAGCCACTTTACCTCCTGTTGCAAGCCTGTTCAGAAGCAAAAATCAGCAGCTATTGACGGTTGTCTTCCATTCCCTAGAAGCTACAGCAACTCTCCATGTTGCATGCAGGATCAGCCCTTCTTTTCCTTCAAAAAAAAAATTGATCCAAACAGGTACCTCCCTATACCCCTATTTGCTGCCATTCATGTGAAATTCCTCTCTATCTTTTGTTGCCATGCATGCCATCCTATAATTTCTAATTCCATGTTGCTGCTCTTGTGTTTCGTGGTATGATGCCAGTTTTCTGTAATTGATAGTTAGCCTTTTGTGTAATTAAGACAACCTGGATGCCAAGCATGTGGATCTCACGGTTGCTCTGTTGCTGCATTTTATGTAAACTAAGACTCAAATTCACAACTCCAAGTTTTAACCACTGAATTCATGTTGAAAATATAAAAGTTCAGTATAATTGCATGCAAATTCAATTAGAAATCCAAGATCTTCATACGAGAATATATTGTAATAGCCTGGAATTGACCCCAATACTATTATATTGGAAGTATCAAACTGGTTCACATTTTTTTTTGGATATCTCGTCAAAATGTGCCTTCTACTCTTACAACTTCCTTTATTTGCCTTAAATTTTGTCCTTAAAGAAACATTGCCAGCAAGTTCATATCTCAACCTTTTGGACACGTCCCCTATCCATGTTTCATCCGTGCCTTCTGAATCTGAATAACCATTTCAGCATCGTATTGTCATAGAAGAGTTAAAGAACAAATATATGTACAGCCTAATCAAGGCCTTTACGAAGTCCCCTCGATTGAAGAACAATGAAAGAAAGATTGTTATTGAATTCAAAATAGAATACAAAGGGATCGGTTGTTTATTTTGATTATTCGACACGGTTCATTGTGATATTTACACTACATATTATTTTTCTGTCTCTTAAACCTGGTTCATTTGTACATAGTATTTTTTTTGGTATCATCACTAGAGACGCTGACTATAGAATATTTGCCCCAGGATTTCGGGAATATTCTAGACCTAGATATTATCTTTCTTCTTGGTGGTTATTTCTATCACACCTCTTATGATATTGTGGAGAAATTATTGTACACATAAAATTACTGTCTGGTATTGGTAACTCGGGAAAACTAATTTCAAACCCTAATTATTTTACAATACTAACTAACCATCCTTGTTAATGATTCAGTAGTTTAAATCTTCTATGTGAATACAACGTATTACAACTGATGGAGTGGACATTTAGTTAGACATGTAAAGTCAATTATATAAGGTACTCCAGTATGAAAATTAAAAAAAAAATTACATAATAAATTATGCGTGTGAATATGGGTACCTTCTCTTATATAAGCTAACATATACGGAGCTATTATCCAAGAAACATCTTAGATATGATTACATCATCAATAATGATCTGTGACCACAAAGTTTGATAATCTTCATGAAATCATCCTTTAAAGTATACTCTGCTATCCATGAGTCAGTGTCAATAAGATCATCAATCAAGAGAATTAGATCTGTACGATTAATCATAGAAAGGACTGAGAAAGAAAGGAGATGACAAGCAAGTGACAATGATCGTGAATCAGTAACAACTTATAATTAAGAGTGCCGGTCATGGTGATATTTACACATGATTGTGCGAGGGCGCGGTGACCCTCAGCTGGGCGGAAGGATTGGAAGCCCAGTTTGGGCAGCGGCCGCCAAGTGCGCGGGTCTAGGATCCCAGTCCTCTTTCGGTTTTTACGCGAGCTCGCGGTGTTTTTACGCCTCGTTGGGATCCCGACTTTAGACCAGTTACGCTGACCCTGTTTAGGATACCCAGGCGGGGGATCCTTGGTTTTCAGTTTTTACGTACGAGCTCGTCCGCCCGTACTAGTCGGGCAGTTTTCTAGAGCGACTTTTCTAGGGAGTCTCTCTCACCCGTCTCAGTGGCGTAGTTGGGGAGTAGACCTATCCCTCTATTGGACCGCACTTCCAATTAGAGGGCGAGACGGAAGAGCCATTTGTAGGCTTCTTCACCGCTTGAGTTTCTTCGCCAAACAGACTTGGCGATTCTATATCTAGATCATCCATATCTACATCTACAACATCTGGAGTTATATCTGAAACATTGAAGTTGAGGAATTGAGAAGTTAAGATCAAAAGACCATTCTCTCTACCCAAGAAATTAAATAAATTAAGAGATCTCTACAATCTCAACTTTTCCATTCTTTCACCAACCAACATGATCTCTAAGGAAAATGATATATGCATTCCCCCTCACACACTCATAATTACGCAACTGCTATCGAAATAATGTTACATATGGGAAATGCCGGGTTCAGGGGAAAGTCATTAGAAATGCATTACGAACATTTGAGATGCTTACAAATAACCTGAAAAACCATTTTCATTTGCAAGTAGAATTAAATCTTAATTTGAGTTACTCTCGCCTTTCTGCTTGTTTCTTTTGTAAATAATAAATGCCCGTTATTTTATATAAGTTTTTGTGAGGTACCAGCAACCGCTGACGCCTTTTCTTCCTATTGTGTGTGGCAGGCAAACAGCCTGCAGTTTAGTAGCCGCTCAGTACATACATGCTTCCAGGAGATATAGTGTACACCCGACGGTATGATTTACTTTGTCTTAGTTTTTGTACAGATGATGATGTAAATGCTATCTCTTTTGTCACATTTTAGGATATATGTTGTAACATGTAATATGCTTGTACATGTTGTAAATGGATATGAATATTAATGAAAAGAAATTTTGGTGATGCCTGTCTCTTTTACTTGTGGTCATGAGTTGAGAATGAATGTCATAGTCGCGAAAAATTTTCCCTGTATTTTTACAACTTGTGCGATATAATTGTGAATGATATCTTGCGAATTGCGCGTAAACGGGTACCCGGATCCTGAGGGGTCGACACTTGTCTATTTGGTCTACATAACCCTAGTACTCCTATCCCGGCAATATGTCAAGACAAAAGGTCGATGTACCCGCCACATGCGCCTTCAGAGATCCAACGCCTATAGTCAAGATGGACAGGACCAACTACGAGCTCTGGGCTATGCAGTTCATGAGCCTCATGAAGTCTAATGGTAAGAAACATATTCTTACTGAAGAGGAACCAATGAAGACTGGGGTTAGCGCCTCATGGGAGGCGGATGATGCATATACGAAAGTCTGGTTGTCTGGTACTTTGGCGATTGAGATCGCCAACGATGTGCTACATCAGCCTACTGCCAAAGCGATGTGGGATATCCTCGTAGCAACTTATTCCCAAACGAGGAATGAGACAAAGATACTTCGATTACAACATGATATCTTCACCATCAAGCAGAATGGATGACCACTACATTCTCTGTATACATCCCTGTGTGGGATGTTTGAGAAGCTCCACAGTTTCTTGCCCCTCACAGCTACTCCTGAGCAACAAAAAACATATCGTAATGCTACCGTGGTTGGTATCTTCCTTGCAGCGCTAGACCCTAAATATGAGGCAGCTCGATCACAGATCCTAGCGGATGCTACCATCTAGGGATGCAAACGGATACGGATATATTCGTATCCGATTCATCACCGTATTCGTTTTATACAGATTTTGACATCCATATCCGTATCCGTTTTAAAATGGATACGGATATGGATATCATTTTGATATCCACAAACATCCGTATCCGTATCCGTATATCTGTTTTTGTATATAAATATAGTCATAAATTTATTTTTAACCCTATATAACATATCTCTATGCTCCTTTTACCATATTTATCTAACTTTTATGATACAAACACATTTAATAAATTAATATCCTGTGTTTTCCATCCAATTCTTATATATTTTAGTCGGTTCTATAGAGTATTTCTAACATTACTTGTGTGCGATCAGTATCCCTTTTACATCCGTATCAGTTTTTTAAAGATATGGTAATTGGTAAGATAGTTTTAATATCCGTCAATATTCGTATCCGCATCCGTATTCGTAATAAAAAATGGATAAGGATACGGTAATCCCTATATCCGTATCCGTATCCGACCGTTTGCATCCCTACTACCATCCCTCCTATAGAGGAGGCGTTCAGACGACTCAGTAGGATTACTGTTCCATCTTCTGCTTCAAGTCAGACTTCTTCATCGATGGATGCCTCTCGAGGTAGAGAAGGCCCTTCCTAGTTTCGCGGACGTGGACCTCATGGTAGGGGTGGTTGTACCCGTCAGCCCTGTACTTACTGCCGTCATACAGAGGACACATGCTATTCCAAGCATGGTTTTTCCGCTTTGGCTCAAGTTGCTGAGCAGATTGAGCCCTCGACTGCTGCTGCCTTGGATCAAAGATTTGATGACCTTGTGGCTCGATTGAGGGAAGTTATTACCTCATGACAATCCCACTGCTTCTCTATCGGCTTCAGAAAATCGTTTAGATGTTGCTGCTTCAACATCTTCTAGTACCTCAGGTAGTACTTATGCACTTACTAGCTATAGTGTATATGACATTGTTGAATGGATTATGAACTCCGGTGCTACACATCACTTGTGTGGAAACAGAGGTCTACTTGCTGCATACAGATAGGTCCCTTCAGGATGGACCGTGGTTATAGCAGATGAGACTCATTCCCCATCACTGGACATGGGGTGATTAGCTTGACACCATCCATGCGTCTGCAGAACGTGTTGCATGCGCCTGAGTTTTATATGAATTTGTTATCTATTAGTCAAATTACGAAGGATCTACATTATCGAGCTATTTTTGACCCATCATCTCTTGTATTTCAGGACATCCTTACGGGCAAGGTGATTGGCACTTATTGTGAGCGGGCGGTCTCTATGCTTGGTTCGAACCCCTTACGCTGGCATCTCTCCCATTCTGTTGGACCCGTTTCACCATTTATGCGGTACCTGTGCTTTGGTCATCTCCCGCTCCAGAAAATGTCTCGTGTTCTGCCTCAGATTTCTCCTCCTTCGTCCTTTCAATGTGAGGCATGTAATTGGGAAAGCACCATCAGTCTGCCTTCCTTAGTCGTCAGAATCGGAGCAGTGGCTCTATTTTTGAGCTATTTCACATAGATATTTGGGGTCCCATCCTTGTTCCTGATCATCAAGAACACATGTTTTATCTCGTTGCTGTCAATGATTTCTCTTGTCTGTCGTGGGCCTTTTTATTAAAAAATAAATCTGAAGCTTAAATGTTATCAAGAACTTTATCATTGAAGTGCATAATGTGTTTTCTTTGTCTGTGAAATAGAAGTGCATAATGTGTTTTCTTTGTCTGTGAAATATGTGAGAACTGATAATGCTTTGGAGTTATGTACTCATACTCTTTCTAGTTATTTCTCAACTCGTGGTATTATTCATCAAACGTCATGTGCCTATACTTCCCAGCAAAACGGCGTTGCAGAGAAAAAGCATCGTCATTTGCTTGATGTTACCAAAATCCTTCTCATTTAGAGTCGTGCTCTGCACTCTTTTTGAGTGATGCTGTTCTTACGACATGTTATCTTTTAATTGCATGCCCTTGTCGCTCTTGGGTGAGAAAATTCCTTCTCTCTTGCATTTTTTGAGAAAGAATTGTTCTCTCTTACTCCGCGCGTGTTTGGCTTGGTCGCCTTTGTCCACCAGTTGTCTCCAGGTCTTGACAAACTCTCTCCTCGAGCGGTGAAGTATGTTTTTGTCAGGTACTCCAGCACACAAAAAAGGTATAGATGTTATGATCCAATGCGCAGGAAATATTATGTTAGTGCTGATGTCACCTTTTTCGAGTATGTGATGTACTTTTCTCATAAATGTGATAAGTTGACTTCTTCAGACCGGGATGATGAAATATACATGCCACTACCACCACCATCATCACCGTCACCACCTCCTTCACCACCATCATCACCACCGTCACCGCATCCTTCACCACCATCACCACCACCTCCACCCCCTACTATGGTCCCAGTCCTACCGTTGCCGCATCACTATGCTAGCCAGCAAGCTTCTGCTCATGGTAATTGCTCATCATCTAGCACACATGAGGTATGCTCTGAATACATAGTTTCTAGTGATGGGTCTGATGGTCTACCTGAGCAGGGTTCTTTATAGGGGATAGACGTGGAGGTTGCTGATTTGGACTTACCTATTGCGCCTTGAAAGCAGAAGCGTAGATGTGCATCATATCCTATCACATCTATGGTCTCCTTTGATCGTTTGACTGGGGATTTCAGGAAATTTGCAATTGCTTTGTCTGCCGTGGACATTCCACGGAATTATCAGGCGATTTTGAAGGACAGTCGGTGGTGATTAGTTATGGAAGAAGAGATGATCGCCCTTCAATCTAGAGGTACTTGGAGCCTTGTCCCAGTCCCCACTGGGACGTCTATAGTCAGTTGCAAATGGGTATTTATAGTGAAGCACAATGCTGATGGGAGCATTGATAGGTACAAGGCTCGACTTGCTGCCCGTGATTTTACTCAGACATACGAGGTGGATTATTTTGACACATTCTCACTAGTTGCTCATCATTCTACAGATATACGAATTATCTGTTGTCGTGGTTTGAAATTGGCTCTTGTTTCAGTTGGATGTCAAGAATGCCTTTTTGTATGGTGATCTTCAGGAAGAAGTCTCCATGCAACAACCGTCAGGGTTTGCTGTTGAGGGGGAGTATTTACATCTGTGTAGACTTCATAAGACAATCAATGGTCATAAGCAGAGCCCGAGAGCTTGGTTCAAGAAGCTCTCATATTTGTTTGAGAAGCAGGGGTTCAAATGATCGAATGTAGATCACTCTCTTTTTGTACGGAGAACCTTTAGAGGTATGACTGCTATTATGGTGTACGTTGATGATATACTTTTCACATGAGATGATTTGTATGGAATAAAGAGGGAGAAAGAATTTATAGGTCGTGAATTTGTTAGCAAGGTGTAGGAGCTCTTAGATACTTTCTGGGATTGGAGTTTGCCAGAAATCAACTAGGGCTCGTGATGGCTCAGAGAAAATATGTCACTGACTTAAGTGACACATGTATGCTTGGATGTCGACCTGCGACTATACCCATGGTTCCAAGCATAAAACTCTATGGTGATGATACTGATGAGGTTCACATGAGAAGATATAGGGAACTGGTGGGAAAGCTTCTTTATGTTACCATTACTAAGCCTGATATTTCTTTTGAAGTCAATCGTGTGAGCCAGTTCATGGAACAACCTCGTCAGGTACATATGGATGCTATACAAATGATACTAAGTTATCTTAAATTTTCTTTAGGTGCATGGTTGCTATTTAAAAAGGGTGGCACTATTGCTATCTCAGCATGCGCAGATGCGGACTATGCAGGGTGCCCCAAGGATATGAAGTCTACATCAGGATTTGCTATATTTGGTGGAGATTCACTTGTCTCATGGGAAAGTAAGAAGCAAACTGTTGTTGCTAGATCTAGTGCTGAATCTGAGTATAGAGCTATGGCATAAGCATGTACATAAGTGATGTGGGTTCGAGCAGTCCTAACGGATCTACTTATAGATGTTCCTCTCTCCATGTCGCTGGAATGCGACAATTAGGCTGTCTTATTCATTGGCAATAATCCTGCATTCCATGAGAGGACAAAGCACATTGAGGTCGATTGCCACTACACACGTGACATGATCCAGAAGGGATTCATTTCTACATCCCATGTCACCTCAGGGACCAGACGACATACATTTTCACCAAAAGCCCTACTTATAGGGTCCTTCCAGAAGTGTTCATCCAAGCTGAGCATGATAGATATATATGCTCTATCTTGAGAGGGAGTGTAGAAATATTTTATATTTATGTAACTTTTTATCTGTTTTTTCCCCTCTGTCTACTTTATGTAATTTGCCCATAGATCTCTCCCTATATAAGAGAGCCTAGGGTTCAAGGAATAAAACAAATTTCTCATTTCTCCCAACAGTACGAACGTAACATACATACATGCATAATGTAAATACGCCCATATCTACATACTTACGTACATACATGTACATAGTAATTTAAGATTATTATTGCACTTCATCTCAAAATATTTCACTGAATCATGGATTTTTTAAAACAGATTCCAACAACGTCAAGAATCCCCGAGTTTAAACTGATGAAAGCATGGAAAATCTGTTGCTTGCGAAGATTTTTCTTTCTGAATCGAAGTTACTATTTTTTTTCACATTTCTCAATGTGACAACTAAGTTAGAGTTGGTGACCATTTTCCTACTCGTGCATCTTCCCAATTGCTTTTGTACTACAATAGACGCAAAAAGGAGTATACATTCAAGAGAATGATGCTATATCATCATTGTCGGACAAGGAAAAGAGAAACTTATTGTAGCGTTAAAAAAACACATCCAATGTTTGGAAGGTTCCTCAAGGAGGCAGAGGGAGACCATGACTTCGATTACGAGGTGTAATCACCATCCCTTGTGATAAGGACGTAGACCTATATATAGTGTCGATAATCAGCTCCATCCAGTGATGTATGGTGGGGTCGATGCTTGTAGGATACATACTTGAAGATTGCGTACACGAGCAATGAGAGTAGAGAACCTTGGAAATTAGCGATGGATGGTGGAGGGAGAGGATGATGGCAGAGGGGATGTGACAACGAGGGAGGAACTCATGTAGAAGGAACCTTTAGGTTAGGTTTGTTGTCGCTTCAACAAGTTGATGAAGGGGAAAATGACATAAAGGTGGGTGGAGGAAGGACTTTAGGGGGTGGGGGGAGGTGGGGTACACAAGGGGTAGCTGAGGAAGTGGGTGCTCTTACATTAACACTATCTCATGGGAAGAGTACATGGTTTTTTCTGAATTCACGGGGTTTGGGGTGGTTGAGAAAACCCATGTTTTTGAGGGGTTTGGTTATCCCAGTTGTCAAATAGAATTTGACATTCTATTTTCAGGTGCTATTGTTTTTTTAAAGTAAAAAGGACGACACACTGGGAAGATGCACACCCAACTTTTGAGTATTGTTGCCAAACCAACCCCGATAGAGTTGTCCTTCCCTGGCTGGGGTTATAGTTGTGCTATCGAGGCATGGGTTTGGGGTTCTCTCCTTGATTGACTTTGGGAGGGAGGTGGGCCCATGGGTTGTAGGTGAGGAAGTAAGTGTTCGTATATCCCCACTAAGTGTTCGTAGATCCCCACTATCTCATGGGAAGAACACGGATTTTCTTTACTCGAGTGGTTAGGGGGTTTGAGAAAACCCATGTTTTTAAAGGAGTTTTAGGTTATCCTCGTTGCCAAATCGTGTTTGACATCTATTTTCATGCGTTATCACAATTTCCATACCAACCCTGATTGGAGTGTGCCTTCTTAGCATGGGTCGGAGTCATGCTCTTGGGGCATGGTTTTGGGTTCCTCACAGTTATCTTTGGACTAAGTTAAAGGCAAAATGTGTTGTTATTTAGAGAAGGGCCTGCACTACCACTGCCAGGATAAGGACCTTGGCATGGGTGTCCCTAATACAGTACCTTCACGGTTCACCCTTCCAGGTAGGAGTGTCAGAAAATTCTCAAGTTCGATATTCGCTCAAGTTCGGTTCGCTAAAAGTTCGATTCAAATTCGGTTCAGAAATAAATGAACCGAACCTAAAAATCATAGGTTCGCTCAAGTTCGATTTGTTAAAAGCTCGATAAAAACACACACATACATATTTACAAATCCTTATCCGCATAAGTGGACCTTATTTTGAGATAAGTGGATTTTGTCCGAGGATAAGTAAACTTTGTCCGAAGATAAGTGAATATTTACGGGATAAGTAGGTTTTATCTCGGTATAAACTATCTCAAAATAAATGGTCACGTTGTGGTTACAACCATCCATCATCTATGTGTATAGTACTTTTCCCTTCTTTATTCTCAAATCTACAGAACAAGTATAAACCTTAATTATGGCATATCCCCACATTATTCCTTATCCTCTGAACGGATATAAAAATATATTATAATTATACTTTTTTCAAAGAGAGCAATCCTTATTAATCTAATTTTCTCGAAAGATGAATAAGAGTTAGATAAAGAAAAAAAATGAATGAATGTTTATTCTTATTATAGACACACACATATTTCCATTTTTTTCTTTTCACTCCCTCTTATTAGAGAATTCTCAAGTTCGACATTCGCTTAGATTCGATTCGATTAAAAAGAGGTTCGATTCAGATTTGGTTTGAAAATAAACGAACCGAACTTGAACACAAGTTTAGGCTCGATTAAATAAGCGAACCGAACATAAAAAATATAGGTTCACTCAGGTTCGATTCGTTTACACCCCTACTTCCAGGGCACCTGTAATTCTAGAGGATTGTCCCATATGTGGGGTGTACATTGCATGCTAAAGATCAAGGTCAAACTAATCTGGTCTACTTGGCCAATAATTTGAGGCGTCTGTCCTTCCAGAAGTAAAGAATCTTTTGTTTAAACTGAGCGCACTTCAGCCTAGGTTTCCCTTGAATCTGCATACCCGACTCCGGAAATTGTTCCAAGAGTATTGCCTCTGATTATTTGGGCCTGCATCCAAGTCCAGGGGTCTTTGTCCCTTAGTCATGTGCTTATCTCATGTGGCCATTTGATCGCTCATCAACTATAGGTGCGATGTATGTTGTAATAAACAGTGTCAGTGTTGAACATTGCATAATAGGATGAACGATGAAATCTCATTCAGATTGATGTCGTATGACGGCAGCCTACAGTCTGACGTTTTCCATATTACTATGCTTAATCCTGTTAATAGAGATTTTATAATGCTTGTTTAGTAATTCAGTCAGTTATCATGGTGTGAGAATATCACACATCACATTCTTTCTTCATTTAACATTGGTTGTCATTTTGCAAGAAGAGAATGTTAAATGAATTTAATATGCTTTTGCAGGACATGAAACGGAACTGTGATGAGAAGAGGCAAGTATACTTAACTATATTTCTGGTATGGTTTCGTATCGTTTAAGTTGACTTTGACATCTTATTCAGGGAGATTCTTAACTCTATGCTTGCTTCCCATAAAGAAAAAGGTAAATCGAAAAACCTTAAAGGAAGGTCTAGTTTATCTCAACAGTTAAAAGAAGCTCAAGTTGATTATGAGGAGGAGGCATCTTTGTTTGTCTTCCGTCTGAAATCCCTGAAGCAAGGTCAGTCCAGAAGTCTTTTAACACAGGCAACTCGACACCATGCTGCACAGGTTATTCACTCATGTTCTTTCAAATAAAAAGGATTCTACTATATCTATTCCTGGTTCCATTGACTGAACGACAGGATGCATTTTGTTATTCATGTTGCACGCAGCTGAATTTCTTCCGAAAGGGAAGCAGGGCTCTTGAAGCTGTGGAACCTCATGCTAAGCTAATTGCTGAGCAAAAGTGTATTGACTATCAGTTCAGTGAACTTGAGGATGACGAAAGTGAGGATGGAGATGATTATAGCTATACCAGTGATGGTAGTGAACTAAGTTTTGACTACGAACAAACTGGTCATGATCCAAAAATTGATTCAGTTTCTCAGAGCTCAATGGAGGTGATGACTACTTAATGTTCCTTTCTCTTGCCGGCTCGCTCACTCGTGTCCTTAAGTATTTTATGTGCATGAATTCATCTTTCTCTTATTTCAAAGGTTGTCATCTTTTGCAAGGATAATGGAACCTTCAAATTTCTACTGGAATAAAATTCTTAGAAACGTGCTTTTATGAATATCATGAGATTAATAGGATAAATCTTATGTTATTTATTAAAATATTTAATGCTGTTCGGAGAAATTGTTTATACACTAGATATCACTGCACGTGCTCATATCAAAAGGTTGGCTCTAGCGGTAGAAAATGCGTTGCCATGAAGTTAATGAATATCTTCCCTGGCCAATATGCACTCTGGACTGTGTGCTCAGTGTCAAGGCTTTTACTTATTTTAAACAGAATTAATTTGCAAAATGATCCATAGTTATCTTTTTTTAGCTAGACCCATTTGTGTAAAAGCAAATTGTATCCGCACCATATGTTAGCCATATATACATTTCAGTAATAGAATCATTGCTAAAATGAACTTTGTTTGTTTTATTCTGTGAATGGGCATAGTTGCTTCTTCTTATCTTGCACTGGAATTTTTGGATCGAGGTTTTCAAACTTCTGTGCTTATTGCTTATTCAGCAAAGTTCTTATTGTCTAAAGTTATGGAGAAGACATACAGTTTGTAACAAAGCTCTTAATTACATGTTCTCAGCTCCTTGCTCTGCAATGAACATTCAAGCGGTATGGCAGAACTTGGAAATAATTATAACTTCTTAGTGGAAAAATAATTATATCTCATTTTAAAGCTTTAGTTTATTCCTGATGGTCTTCATCCACAAAATGAAGCTGATCAGGTTGTTTGATATTAAGCACTCTGGGGACTGGTAATATGTTCACGACCTTATGTGTGAAGTCTGTGGAGCAGAAGGATCATTAAGGTAGAGCACATTGAAGCTATATTAGGTGGGCTTATTGCTTTCATGGGGACTTTTTGGCTAGGGTGGAGGGGTGTATCGCGATGCTTCTATATGTTGTCTACATCCTTTTTACCATTATTATTTTGCTATATAAAAACGAGTGTAAATACCTGATTGCTTGATGGTAACAAAATCACAGTTAATGGGTGAATCCATAGTTTCACAGCTGATGAGTAATCAAACATTATGAAGTCCTATGCCACACATTTTGATGAACCTTCTGGGAGTAAATTGTCTCAGTTTTTATGGATTCAAAATCTTCACAAGTAAAGAATTGTTCTGTAAATTAGAATAAATGGATTTTTTTTCATGGAAAATCACTTCTATTTTATATCGATTTACCGTAAAAAATTGAATCTCGCTAAATTGTAATTTAAAATGACTTGTAAGAGTTCGAGTATTATAATTTCCTGAATGTCTTCCAAATATTATGTGTTCTTCCAACTTGTGTGTCAGAAAAGTATCAACCAAATGAAAGCACAGTCTCTTAGTAGATAATTAGTTATATCCCATTCTAAGAAATAGTTTATTCCTGCTGGTGTTCATCCACAAAAGGATGCTGACCAGGTTGTTTGATCTTAGGCACTCCTACGAATGGCAATTTGTACATATTTTAGTTTGAGAAGTCTTCGTAACATTGGATCATCATGGTATTGCTAAGTGAAGTTATATTAGGAGGGTTTGGTGCTTTTGCACGGAGTTTTGGCAGTAGTAGAGGTGTTATCATACCGATCCTGTCTGTTGTTTATGATACGCCAACCACTTCAACATTACTTAATTGCAACGTTAAGATGAGTTGAAATGCTTGATTGCTTGATGGCTACAAGATTGTAATTGAGGAGTGAACCCAACGTCTCACAGCTGATGGTTATGGGTGAATTAGACATTATGAAAAATCTTACCTTTTGATGAACCTCTTGGGTTGTAAATTATCACAGTTTCTATGGATACAATATCTTCACAAGTAAAGAACGGATCACTAAACTAGAAAAATGCCATCGAATAAATTTGAAGAAAATAGCAGTTTTTTTGGTGGGAAAACACATCTGTTTTATATGGATCTTGTTGTAAACGAACGAGCGAAGAAATTGACTTAAAATGGATTGTAAGAACTTGAGTATTTTAGGTTTCTGCAAGTTTTCCAAATATTAGCATAATAGCATTCTTTAACTCGTGGGACTTTAAAGGGATCTGTCAGATGAAAGTATAGCAAGCTTGTTGCAAGTAGGAATCTGGTTCGATCTTCTTCGCTTATAATTGTTTTTGGTTAATAATATGCAACATCTATGCCATTTATCACCAAGTTTCAAATTTTTGTGTGTGATGAACTCCTGTATTCTGAACCTCTATAGTGAAGCCATGATGACTTATCGGGATTGGTTACAAACTTGATGGATGTTAGTTACAAGTCTGTTATAGTGGGTTTGATTAAGAATATGCCAATTTATCTGACCAATTATTTTGTTCATGTAGTTGGACCAGAGGGACAATTCTTTCACAGCAGTCTTAAATTCAGAAGCAATAAAGGTAATTCTTAACTATTGGAACCCATGTTTCGGTATATGGTAGTGAACTGTTTTCATGCTCTCTCATTGGTATTACTTGTTATGATGTACGGAGTTTCTAGGGAAGAGTATCTTGAATAATTTTTGAATGCATTTACTTATCAGCATTGGTTAACATACTTGAGGGATGTTAATTCTGTGGCTATTACAGTGGGTTTGGTTAAGAATATGCAAATTATATCTGACCAATTATGTTGTTTATATAGTTGGACCAGAGGGATAATTCTTTCACTCCAGTCTTAAATTCAGAAACAATAAAGGTAATTGTAAACTTTTGGGAACTTAAATTCCAGTATTTGGCACCGACCTGTTAATATTTAGTAATTGGTCATATGGAAGTTATAAGTAAATTACTTTATTTATACTTTCAATAAAATATTTCTCCAATTGTGCTTATTTTTCAGGTATA
This sequence comes from Ottelia alismoides, assembly GCA_037367405.1. Classification (NCBI taxonomy): domain Eukaryota; kingdom Viridiplantae; phylum Streptophyta; class Magnoliopsida; order Alismatales; family Hydrocharitaceae; genus Ottelia; species Ottelia alismoides. The sequence continues at coordinate 607,292 of JAZKJV010011818.1, read as the reverse complement.
TTCTGTTCAATTTTCCTTTCCATTAAGTACAGAAATCAAAATTCAGACTCACCTCAACAGAAACACACCTGTTGCCTTGAGGAATTTTCATTCCTACATTGTCTAAAATTTGTCTTTTATCTGTTCCCCAAACATTGAATAGAAATCAGAGATGGAGTTATTTCATTCCCAATCCTTGCATGACTTGTCTCAGGAGCTTTTCTCTACAAAATCATTTTGTGGCAAATCTCATTCTTTTTCATTCATTAGGGGAAAATTACCATATTTTGAGGAGTGCATAGAGTCCAAATCTTTCTGCAATCTATTGTTAGAGACATGATTATCACACCATTTTCCCTCGACATCCCATTTACATTTAAAAAAAGAAGGATACAGTAATCTATACTACTGCATCCGGTCCTTCTAAATGATACAATCATTAAAAAAAATACATCAAGCAGAAGTCCACTAACCTGGTCCTGATAAAAGTCTTTGGATCAATGACCATGTACCTCAGTTTCCTTCGAGGACGTCAAAGATGCGGATGCCTGGGAGTTTTTATATAGCATTGAGTATGCAACAAATGAGGTGCCGGATCTGCATAATTATCTGACCAAAACTTGTAGGAAGAAACTCACTGTGGTATAGATGACTGATTACGGGTTAACCACCCAGCCACCTTTTGAAAGCATTATTTCCGTCCTGTCAGAAGCCTCTTTCTAGCCTCTCCAACGACTTTTAGTCTCTAACAATGCTGGAAGCGGAAGATCAAATAAGTCATGGGTAGATGTGCTACAATTGCTTTCTTTGTTTTTCCTTGTCTATTGTTGCCAAAAGGATTGAAAACCGGCCATTGCATCAAAAAATCATTGATGATGTTGACCATAGTTGCAATTTTTTACTAAGAATACCTTTTTCATCTATAGTCTTTCCGAAAATGTAGGAACGACTTGTTCTTTTTGCATGTCATTAAATTTCTTTGAAGTTCAATTTCGACAAGTGACCGAAATCGACACAACACATCCTATATTTAAGGGTTTAAGGTTGCCGATAGAAGGGCTTCTAACTGATATGGTCGAAATTTCGATCAAACAGAAACCAACATTTAAGGCCTTGGGTTTTTGAGTACATATCTTTTCCAGGGCAACCCATTTCTCCGTTTATTGCAATATGCGATACCGTTTTTGATCGAGGTAATTTTTTTTTGAATTAAAAGAGGGGGAAACACATGAAGGTGCCCACCCCAAAAATTTTATTAAAAGGTTAAGAAATGCACTTACAGAAGTCAAGACTCGAGGATAGTCTAAGAACGGAGATTGAACCTTTCTAAAATCGCTCAACACAAAGCCCCAACAAAAACTTTCAAACCTTGATCCTCTCTAGTAAATAAAATCTTTGAAAACAACGCCCTGATTGAGCACTATTCAATGAATGCCCTATTGTAAAGTAACCACCCCAGATCATACTGTACTGCCCAAACTACCCACACAACAACGAAACCTCAGGGCTCCACATCGCCAAGTCCCCTATTCTCCTGAAGTTGCCTCCTCTTTTATTAATCACATTGTTCCCTGAGGCTGGAACCAACCTCCATTATTTGTGCAGTGGTCCTTCAGAGAAAGATTTTCAGTTCAAATCATCTTTTTGTGCAACTTGATGACCATCCACATCCCTTTATGTATTTATCTCTTTATGTATGTATAGGTCTAGTAATTGTAGCTGTTGAGATATTTATCTCTTTATCTTTACTTTGTAATTTTCTATTTCTTCCGTCCCTTTATGTATTTTCCCTAAGAGCTTTTCTTCTATATAAGAGAGCTCTAGGCTATGGTCAATACCAACTTTCATTTCAATCCTTTCTACTTGGTATCAGAGCGACTGTCCTAGACCGGAGCTTGTATCCTAGAATCCCTACCCCACCAAAACCCTAGCGTGTCCTCGCGCTATCGTCATCGTCGTCGACATCTGTGCTACAACGACAACCACAACCGTTGCTGCCAGGAAGCAGCAACAACGGCTACAGCTGCCGCTGACCATCAGGGGGGCCACCGTCGACTAAGCTTGTCATCGTAGGCAACCTGAGTCTGGAAGAGCTGCCGCACCCCCTTTTTCGTGGGTCTTGCTAGGTCTGATTTGGTTTCTAGAGTGTGGTTTTTGATCCTCTAAAACCATCCTAGGTACCTAAAGAAGCCTCCATTAGATGGAAGAGGTTGTGTTATGAGTCTACACTCACAATCGTCTCCCTATATATATGTGTAGACATAGTTATTCCAATTTGCAACCCTAGTCTTGGAGATTGTTGTCGTCATGTCAGACAACAAAGCATATGTCCATCCCTGAATGCCTTCAAAGGTCCTGCACCCATCGTGAAGATGGATGGAACGAACTATAAACTATGGGCCATGCAATTCATGAGCCTAATGCAATGCAATGAAAAGAAGCATGTCCTCACACAGGAGGAGCCTGGTGATAAGACTGGGATTAATTCCTCGTGGGAGGCAGGTAATGCTTATGCACGTGTGTGGCTTTCTGGGACTGTGTCTATATAGATAGCCATTGATATATTGAGTCAGCCTATGACGAAAGCTATGTGGGACATTCTCGCCACTACGTACTCTCCGGCGAAGAACGAGTCAAAGATTCTGCAACTTTTGCATGACATCTTCACGTCGAAACAGAATGGTCGTCCTCTCCATACCCTTTACACTTCTCTAAGGGGAATGCTTGAGGAGTTACATGGTTACATTCCCTTGACTGCCACACCAGAGCAACTCAAGGCATATAGGGATTTGATGATGACCGGAGTTTTTCTAACGGCACTCGACTCTGAGTATGCTGCTGCTAGAGCACAGATTCTTACTGATGCCACAAAGCCTCTGATGGAGGAGGCATATCGCAAGTTATGCAGGCTCTCTATACCATTTGGTGGTACTGAGCTGCCTCAGTCATCTTCAACCATGGAAGCATCTCGTGGTAGGGGGAGCCCTACACAGTATCGTGGTCGAGGTGGCTGTGGCAGGGGAGGGGGTAGTAGCCCCCCCTCCCCCCAACCTTGTACTTACTGCCACATGCCAGGTCACTCTGAGGAAACATGGTATTCTAAGTATGGGATTCCAGCTTCAACACGTGTGGTAGAATAGACCCAGCAGGTTGGTAGTTCTTCACTTACATCTGATCAGAGATTTGAGGAATTAGTAGCGTTGCTCAGGGAGATTATGCCTGCTCCTGGGTTAACTAGCTGCTCTCCGTCAGGATCATTAGAGGTAGCAGCCTCAGCTTTTGTGCCCACATCATGTATAACCATAGAAGGCCATATTGGTCTGCCTGGAAAATAATATATCGAGATATATCGCTGATATATCGATGATATCGATATAAATATCGCTCAAAATAGCATTTTTTGCTAATTTTTTTCAGAAATTAAGATCATCCAAGATATTAAAACAACAAATAACCTACAAATACATATTTGTATCACACATATCGGTCATTTATGCCCCATATATCACACATGCCAGTCGTTTCAAACATATCGATGCTAATGTTGATTCTTGATTTATAGATATTGGAAATGGAGTCTGTCCAAGTTCTTAGAGCACTAAATAACTTACAAATATACTCTTAGATCACACATATCGATCATCTATGACCCTTATATCACACATATCGGTCATATTGAACATATCACTGGTACCGTTAATTGTTAACCTATAGATATTGGATATGAAGTTCGTCTAAGTTCTTCTGAATAACTTACAAATATACTCGTAGATCACACATCGATCATCCATGACACTTATATTGCATATATCGGTCATATCGTTGTTACTGTTTATTGCTAACTTGTGGATATTGGAAATGTAGTCTATCCAAGTTCTTATAACACTAAATAACTTACAAATATATACTTATATCACATATATCGATCATTTATGACACTTATATGACTTATATTGCACATATCTGTCATATTGAGCATATCATTGTTATTGTTGATTATTGTCTTATAGATATTGGAAATGGAGTTTATTCAAAACTTATATTGCATCAAATATTATGTATAAACAATATTTTTGAGCTATATTTGGAACCAAACAAATAAAGAGCATAATCACATTTTTTAAAAGAGACAATTCATAATAATATTTTTGAAAGGGGGAAGAAGATGGATAAAAATCTATTAGACCCCTCGAGTTGAAGAACCATTGTATGCACCCCTCTGTCGCATCATACCCTACCAGATGGGGGTCTCGTTGCCCGCTCAACAAGGCCCTCCTTTGTAGGGGTGTGGGTGCAGTGCCCTTGACCCGAAATAAAATATATAAAACATAATGCGTTTTAATACTAAGACCAGCAAAATAAGTAGCGAAATAAAGGAGACAACGAGGTGGGGGAAATTCTATCCATTCTCTAGCGGTAAATGGCTCCATCGTTACAGGGGACAACGAGGTGGGGGAGATCTTGGCTGATCATTTCAAGTCTGTCTCAACGGAGGTGGCGATGGGAGGGACGTGGTGCTCCTTCCATATCGCAAATGGATGCTGCGGCTTTGGTTAGGCCGTTCTCACTGGCGGAATTAAAGGAGGCTGTCTGGGACCTAAACGCGGATGGCTCGCCAGGCCCTGATGGGTTCCCCATTGCTTTCTACCGTGATTTTTTGGGATGTGGTGGGCGCTGACGTCTTGGAGGTCGCTCATGAATTCTGTGGCGGGAACAGTGGGCTTGATAAACTTAATAGGGCCCTTATTGTGTTGATCCCTAAGTCTGCTGCGGCCATTCGCGTGGAGGACTTTAGGCCTATCTCTGTCTCGAATGGGGTCTACCTTATCATCGCCAATGTCTTGGCGAGGAGGCTTGCTCCTCTCCTACTGGCATTGATCTCTCCAATCCAGGCCGCTTTTATCAGGGGTCGACAGATATCCGATTGTTTCGTAGTGGCTTCCGAGATGGTCGCGGCTTGGAAGAAGACCAATAAGTTGGGAGTTCTGTGGAAGATTGATTTCGCAAAGGCTTATGACTCTCTTGATTGGCACTTCCTATGGTCCGTTCTGAGGCGGAGAGGCTTCCCGGAGGCTTGGATCTCGTGGGTGCGGAGGTGCGTGACGACGGTCTCCCTTTCGGTCTTGCTCAATGGCCGGCCGGTTGAGGGTTCCTTCCAACCTAGGAGGGTGGTGCGGCAGGGGTGTCCGCTCGCTCCCCTTCTCTTTGTGCTGGCGGCCGATGTTTTGGCTCGGATGATTGACAACGTCCGCAGTGCGGGGCTGACTAGGGGCTGCTCTGTTGGGCCTTTCCATGTACCCTTACTTCAGTTTGCGGACGACACTCTTTGCTTCATCGAGGGAGGCCTTGACGAGATCTCCGGTATGGCTTTCACTCTTGAGTTTTTCAGCGAGCTCTCAGGCCTCGTGATTAATGGTGCTAAATCCAAGGTAATCCCATTCGGGATGTCGCAGGCGGAGGCGGTGGCGTGTGGCCGGGTGCTGGGATCTACTCCTTGTGGCCTCCCCATCGATTACCTAGGCTTGCCCTTGACTGTGGGTCGCAGCAGGATCCGTGATTGGAGGCCGGTGGTGGAGAAGGTGGAAGCTCGCCTAGCGGGGTGGCGAGCGGCTCTTCTGTCGAGAGGGGGGCGATTGATCCTCTTGAAAGCTGTGCTCTCCTCCATTCCTTTATATTTCTTCTCGGTTTGCCGCTTGCCTAAGGGGGTTCGGAAGCGCTTGGAACGTTGTATGCGGGGCTTCTTGTGGGGGAAGAAGGGGGAGGGGGGGGTGCCATTGGTGACGTGGGAGGATGTCTCGCGGCCAAAACGGGAGGGTGGGCTGGGGGTGCGGCGCTTGGATGCTGTTAACGACGCGCTACTGTTGAAGTGGGCTGCTAGGTTGTGGGGGCCTGGGGACAACTTCATGATCAACATCTTGCGGGAGCTTTTGGGGGAGGTGTTGGTGGCCGCTCCTCAGCGTGATGCCCACGGCCAACTCTCTCCTTTATTGCGCGAGGTGGTGGCCGTTTTTACTCGCAATCTCTTGCTTTTCAAACCTGTGCTGGGCTTGGGTGATTCCTTTAGGTTTTGGACCGATGATTGGTCGGGGAAGGGTATTCTGAAGGATTGCTTTCCTCGCTTGTTTGCTTTGGTGGATGAGAAGGATGCTTCTGTGGCTTCGTATTGGGTGGACGGCTGTTGGAGTCCTCGTTTTGTTGCAAACTTCTCGAATCAGGGGGTGGAAGACTTTCTCTCGCTCTTGGGCTTGCTTGCTGACGCGCCTCAGCCTGGCGTTGGCCGTGATCACTGGTCTTGGAAGATTGGTACTTTTTCCACGAGGAAAGCTTATCTTGCGCTTACGACCGATTCTATGGTCGGGGACATTCCTCATGTTCGTGATTGCAGCTTCTTGTGGTCCTTAAACCTTCCTGAGCACATTGGTTTCTTCCTTTGGATCTTACGCAGGGGGAGGTTGCCAACGTGTGACCGCTGCGCGCGTTTCATTCCAAACGTGGTTCCTAATTGCGGGCTATGTGACGCGGAGCGAGAAACCATCGACCATCTTTTCTTCGATTGCAGATTGGTTCGTGATCTATGGGACGATCTCGCTTGGGTTAACTCCGGCAGTGTGGTCGGCCTCTGCAGTAGCTTGTTGAACTTCAGGGGCAGGGATAGAAAAGTTTTGTTGGCACCGATTGCGAGACTGTGGGCCATTTGGCTGGGGAGGAATGAAGCCGTCTTCAAGGGCCAATGCTTTTACAGGGAAAATATTATTATAAGTGCTATGCGACTCTTGGCAGATTGGTGTACTACCTAGGTGGTGTCTGGTTCTTTTGTTTTGACCTTGGGCCGTTAGCAGTGCGCTAACAAGCTCGGAGCTTGGATGTTGTTTCCCTTCTTCTTTCTGTACTCCTTCCTTTTTGTTTTCTTTTTAATAAATTGGTGTGAACTCCGCTGAGAGTCTCCCCCTTTTTTAGGAGTCAAAAAAAAGTAGCGAAATAAAGCTTACAAAGGTATTTTTCATAATATTTAGATATCAGTGAAATATTGACGATATCGGTCGATATTCAGGATTTTTTGTACTGAGTCCAGTCATTTTTAACCGATATGGGCCAAGATGTCCATATATCGCTGATATATCGGTCATATATCGCTGATATATTGGTAAATATATATGCACCCTAATATCGATATCCGCTTCCTCTCGATACCGAGATATCAACGATATATCGTCGATATATCGCGATATGGCCTTCTATGTGTATAACATATGCTTTCACTAGCTATTATAGGGCATATTTGTTGGAATGATTATAGATTCAGTAGCTTCCCATCGTCTCTGCAATGGCAGAGGACAATTTAGTACTTATTGCCCAACTCAACCAGGTAGATCAATTGTAATAGCAGATGAGATACACTCTACCATTACTGGTTAGGGGGAGGTGTAGTTAACTCTTGCAATGCGGCTTCAGAATGTCCTCTATGCTCTTGAATTTTCTATGAATTTACTATCCATTAGTCAAATCACCAAGGGTTTACATTGTCGTTCCATATTTAACCCTTTTGCTCTTGTGTTTCAGGACATTCTTACAAGCATAGTGATTGGATCTGGCTGTGAACAAGGAGGCCTCTACAGTCTGGTGCAATCTCCTTATGCTGATGCCTCTTCTCTTCGTACTGGATCTGTTTCTCCCTATGTATGGTATCTTCGGTTTGATCATCTTCCTCTGCAAAAGCTGTGTCGTGTTCGGATCGGTTGCTTTTGTTCATCAGATGTCTCTGGGTCTTGACAAGCTCTCTCCTAGAGCTGTCAAGTGTGTGTTTGTTGGGTATTCCAAGACCCAAAAGGGATATCGTTGCTTTGACCCTATTCGACGAAGGATCTATGTTAGTGCGGATGTCATCTTCTTTGAATCCATCATGTATTTCTCTCCTACAGGTGACAAACTCATTCCTTCAGAGAGTGGAGAAGAGGTCTATACGCCTCTACCTCCGGTTTCCCCTACTCCAGGCTCCACAACACTGCCACCACCACCTCCCTCTCCTCCACTGTTACCTCCTCCACCTCCTGCCACGCCTACTTTCTTTCCGCAGGTTTACTAGTACCGACCTCGTGCTCATGTGCCTCTACCATCATTCAGCACACTCAAGGTATGTTCTGAGCATTTGAGGTCTACTAATGGCACTGGTGATTTGAGTGTGCAGGTTGAGGTGCAGAATGTCCTAGATGATACACCTTCTGAGGATACTACGGACTTGGATGTGCTTATTGCTCTATGGAAGAAGAGGCGTGCATGCACTATGCATCCTCTTGCTTTCCATATTTCCCTGGCATGGCTCTCTGGGGATTTTCAGAGGTTTGTTGTTGGATTGTCAGCTGTGGAAATATCACGATCCTATCAGGAAGCATTGTAAAGTAGTCAGTGACGTCTGGTGATGGAGGAAGAGATGGCAACTTTACAGTCTCGTGGTATGTGGAGTGTAGTACCGGTTCCTCCAAGTGTATCTGTTCTTTGCAGTAAATGGGTGTTTACAGTGAAACATCATGCAGATGGTTTTGAGGATAGATATAAGGCCAGATTGGTTGCTCATGGGTTCACCCAAACCTATGAGATGGATCATCAGGACACCTTTTCTCCAGTTGCGCGTCGTCCTACACTGCGGATTCTTATTGTTGTTACTGTGGTACATGACTGGTTGCTTTTCCAATTAGATGTTAAGAATGGATTCTTATATGGAGATCTGCAGGAGGAAGTTTATATGCAGCAACCACCAGGGTTTGCTGTTGAAGGGGAATCCAGTATGATGTGTAAACTCCACAAGGCTATATATGGCCTTAAGCAGAGTTCGAAGACTTGGTTTCAGAAGCTCTCAGAGTTGATTGAACACTAGGGGTTTGTCAGATCTACTGCAGATCATTCTCTTTTTGTTAAGAGAACCTAGAGATGTACTGTTGCTATTTTGGTTTATGTTGATGATATTATTGTTACAGGCAGTGATGATCATGGTATTCAGGCAATTAAGGATTTCCTTGGACAACGGTTTGACCAAGGACCTTGGCAAGCTGCATTAATTTTTTTGGCCTAGAATTTGCAAGAAATCAGCATGGTATGATAATAACGCAAAGGAAATATGTCATTGTTCTTCAATCTGAGACGAGCATGACAAGATGTAGACCTGCTACTACTCCAATGGATCCCAATGCTAGGCTTTTTGATGATGACTTCACGGAGGTGGATAAGAGACAATACAGAGAACTAGTAGGGAAGCTGTTATATGTTACTATTACCAGGCCCTGATATATCATTTCTTGTCAGCGGTGTCGGCCAGTTTATGGAGCAGCCTAGTCATGCTTACATGGATGCAGTCAACATGATCTTGAGGTATCTGAAGTCTCCTCCAGGTGTAGGACTTCTATTCAAGAGAGGCACGTCTCTCACAATTTCTAGATGTGCAGATGCAGATTATGCTGGGTGTCCCAAGGACAGGAAGTCTACTTCATGTTTCACTGTGTTTGTGGGCAGCTCGATGATTTCATGAAAGAGTAAGAAATAAACAATTATAGCTAGATCCATCGCTGAATCAGAGTATAGGGCCATAGCCTAAGGGACCACGGAAATGATGTGAGTCAAGTCCGTTTTGACTGACCTAACTGTTAAGGTGCCTCTTCCTATGCACCTCAATTGTGATAATCAACCTGCTCTATTCATAGCTAATAATCCAGCCTTCCATGAAAGAACAAAATATATTGAGGTTGATTGCCATTATACCCATGATTTAATCCATAAGGGGCTTATATCCACTTCTCATGTTGCTTCAGGCGATCAGATTGCCGACATGTTTACCAAAGCTCTTGCAAAGGACCCTTTCCACTGTTGCTGTTGCAAGCTGAGCATGATAGACATATATGCTCCAACACGAGGAGGAGTGTTGAGATATTTTTATCTCTTTATCTTGTAATTTTCTGTTTCTTCCGTCCCTTTATGTAATTTTTCCTTAGAGTTTTTCTCCTATATAAGAGAGATCTAGGGCTACAGTGAATACCCCTTTTCATTGCAATCATGTTTCACCAGATATCGCTTTGTCTGTTATGCCACTAGCATCCAATCAGGATTATGTCATCAACGTATACCAACATAGATTCATTTCCTTTTCCTGTTCTCGTGACAAATAGAGACTGATATGTGGTGGAACGAATGAACCCAACCTTGGACACAATGCCAGATAGCTTTTGAAACCAAGGCCTTAGCTGTCGGTTTCGGTCACTATTTCGGTATCGACCAAAACATAATTTCGATAGAATTTCGATCGAAATTTCGGTCATATTTTAGTACTAGGACCCCCATATTTCGGTCGAATTTCGATTTCGATTGGATATCGATATTCGACAGAAATTCGACCGAATTTCGCTGAAATTTGAGGCCATGTTTGAAACTAGGCTCTGACGTTTTGTTTGAGATCATATATTGCTTTATAGAGCATGCACACCTTATGGTACTCCCCTTCGGTCTCAAAGTCAGGAGGTTGTTGTATATATACATCTTCATTTATATCACCATACATAAATGCATTTTTCACATCTAATTGGAAAAGATGCCAGGAGAGTTGAACTGCAATGGAGATGAGAATTCACATTGTAGAAAGACGAGCCACCGGTGAAAAGGTGTCTAGATTGTCCATACCGTAGGTTTGAGTGTACCCATTTGCTACCAGTTGAGCCTCATAACGCTCCACAAACCCATCTGGAAGATGTTTGGTGGTAAATACCCACTTGTTGCCAATCATCATAGCATCCCTTGGGGGATCAACCAGCTTCCATGTACCATGAGACAATAACGTCTCCATTTCCTCCCTCGTAGCTACTGTCCATTCATGAATACGTAATGCTTGTTGATGAGTGGAAGGAATTTTAATAGCCGAGAGCTTAGCCACAAAGATCTTGTATTGCATAGATAATCTTTCTGTGGTGACATGGTTGGAAATAGGGTGTTGGGTACACATCCGTTTCCCCTTTCGAAGAGCAATGGGCAAATCAGAATGTTCCTGAGAGGCCCTCTTTTCAGCAACTTGCTCACCTGTATGTGGAGTGTCATCACACAATTTTATCAGAGGTCTTATCTTGACACCTTAGGATCAAGTGCGGGTGTGAGAAGAGGGGGTGCCATCTGACGAGTATACACGACCCAAAACCTTTGACTATCATCAGTAGGAGCATCCTGGTTCGTAGACTTAACTTGAGGAGACTGTAAAGGTAGTCTGGCCATCTCAATGTCATCAAAAGACACAACACTAGAACCGGATGTGGAGTAATATGGTGTGGACTCAAAGAAGGTCACATCATCACTTACATAGTAACTACGATGCATTGGATCATAACACCAGTACCCCTTTTGTGTTTTAGAATAACCGACAAAGGCTCATTTCAAAGTACGAGGAGCAAGCTTGTCGCAACTCGGAGAATTTGTGGACAAAGGGAGTGCAACCAAAGACTTTTGGTGGAACATGAAATATGTTTTTGTCAGGGAAGAGTAGAGAATATGGTGATTGTTCCTCCAATACTGTATATGGCATACGATTTACAAGATGCAGTGCTATAAGAACACCATCACCCCAGAAGGTTAGAGGGATGGTACTTTGAGCTAGTAAGGTCCGAGCCACGTCTAGGATATGACAATGCTTTTTTTCCGCCACACCATTTTGTTGGGATGTATACGAGCATGTTGTTTGGTGGAGGAGCCCACACTTAGTAAGAAAAGAACGGAGATTTCGATTGCAAAAATCAAGTGCATTATCGGTACAAATAGCATAATAGTACTGACTTCAGTCTTTGACTTCAAAAGAAAGATCCATGACACTCGGGTAAAGTCATCAACCGCTACAAGATAGAATCTATGACCTGAATGTTGGGGGACTCGACTCGACCCCCATACATCAAAATGAACTAACTCAATAACAGACTTGCTAACACGACCAGACAGCTTGGAAACAAGCTTCTATTATGTTTTCCTAGTTGACATGTTTCACATTGAAAAGATGTGGACATAGGGATATGAGGAAGGATCCTTCTCAATTTTGGTAGAGGCAAGTAACCCAAACGCAAGTGGCATGTGTAGGAAGACGACTCCCCAGTAGATAGAGAAACCTAACCTGCAAAAGCAGATTGTGTCAAGTGGTAAACACCCCTGTCTTCACGGCCACAACCAATCACTTGGTGCATTACCACATCTTGAAAGACACGAGACACATGATGAAAATTGAATCGACAATTAAGTTTCTTAGTATGTTTGGACACAGATAAAAGGCTCATAGGAAATTTAGAAGCAAGAAGAACATTGTTTAACCGAATGTTTGGGGCCACTTGAACCTCCCCCTTGTCCAACAATAGGAGACAAACGAACATCGACTGCCACAATATGTCGGCTTGGTGCAACCTCTCGAAGCATACTGAATTGATTTTTGTTGTCACTAATGTGATGTGAGACACTTGAGTCCACCAACCGATCATGCATATGAGGACTAGATGAACTGTCACATGCAATGCTTGATACATGTATACATGAGGGATCAATGAAAGCTACGATGTCTGTAGGATTTATACCTATGGAGACCCCTGAAGATGAAGAAGGTCGAGATGTAACCCCATGCTGACTCAGTCGATGCATCATATTCTCTTATTTTGCCCTGGAAATGCTCAACGAAAAATCATCATGCACTGGTATGGCTTGACGAGCCATCGGAGGTCTTCCATGCTTCCCCCATCAACGATCTTCAGTGCGACCCACACAGAAGGTACATGGGGGCTTACCGTGCCTGAAGTCACGACCACGTCCCCTACCTCTGAAGGTCACTCGACCTCTGCCAGAGGGAACGACCATAGCTGACATTGTCTCAACACGAGTTTCTGTTGGAATGGACATGGACAACCTACTGAACTTGCTGAAGGCTTCTTCCATGGACAAAATCTCAGAAGTAGTGATCATTTGTGCTCTAACGGCTTCGTATGTAGGATCCAAGCCTCCAAGGAAGAGTTCGACCATAAACTGATTCCTGAAGGCAATTTGGGTTGGACACATACAAATGGGAATGTAGGAGTTCAATCTCCGGAATCTGAGTTCAATGTCAATTAAAACTAAGTGAGGGAACACCCTTTCTACTTGAGTTGAGACATATTCACATATGTCCGAGGAATCTTGGCATAATTCTTTTCTTCTGAGTATGTCTTGCACAATCTATCCCACATGCACTTAGTCGTTCTGTAGTGCACAGTATCATTCGCAATGCGAGAGATGCAACTACTCATGATCCACACCTTGACCATATCATTGCCCTTCCATGTTGCATTTATGGCGGTCTTCTCGGTTGATTCCTCTTTTGTATGATATGCTCTTTGTCATATCCTTCTATCACATTCAGAAGTGACTGTGACCATAACACATAATTTATGCCATCCAACTTTGTAATGGTTCCAAAGAAGAGGTTCTTCATTTCCCCTTCACCGGTGGATGAGTCTACCACCTCAGACATAATTTCTCACAATAAGGATGACCAAACCACAAACACAACATAAGCAACATGAAGAAAAACTCAACAGAGAGAACTTCAAATCATGCAATCTAGATCATGACCCTCATTTTCAAGTGCTGATTGCTTGTATGGCACAAAAATGTAACGACAACTTGCTGATGGAAGGAAACAATACCGCCAACTGTCCCGTGAGAGCACTGGAGACACCTTGGAACGAGTTATGGTGGCGTCTAGGGGAGTCATGAATCTTGGAGGCCCGGTTTTGAGGACCACAAAGGCTGGGGATGAAAAAGGAGTGATTGAAAGCGGAGTTGAAAGGTCTGAAGTTGTCAGAGGCGGAGCTGGAGGCGAGGTCGTGTGGCTGGAGACGAGATACACGCGGCTAGAGACGAGGTACGACGGATGGAGGCGGCTCTGGAGACGAAGCTGGAAGCAGAGTCGAGCGACTAGAGTCAGAGATGAGCTGCTGAAGGTCGGCTGTAGTGGAGCGATTGGAGGGGAAGTGGAGGCGCGAGCATCTGGTCGGAGTGGAGGAGGGGGCGTCCGGTTGAGGTCACGAGACCCTAGAGGGAAGACCCCTCTTAGGGCTCTGATACCATGTTCAATTTAGAGAATGAATTGGGAGAGAAATTTTCTATATTCTATTAGAGTGGATCTCCTTTATATAGAGGAGAGTTAGTTACTGAAACATTTACACACATTCCCTTACAAAAGAGAAGAGCATATAAAAAGAGTTAAAACAACTATACTCTAATCTATACTCTAATAAGTCCCATTAGCGACTCGAACTGACTTCACAGAGGTAGATGATACTATGGAGGTGAGCAGACTACCTTCTCCAATCAGATGAGTACATGCACATGAATCAATAATCTAAGCAGGAGTAGGAATGACAACATAGTTGGTTACTGTACCTGAAGGAATAGCCAGAGCAGCAATGGTAGTATTACTAGAGGTGATAGGCCCTGGAGTATGAAGGATCTGCATCAGGCGGGAGTAATCTGCATTATTAAGATGACCTGTCTTGCCACTGGAGGTTGTTGTAGGCGACACCCCTTCCACATTGTATGCATCCTCATAGGCATTATTGGTGTGATAAGGAGGCATGCCGAACTTCTGCCGACATCTTTCACATGGGTGGTTCCACTGACTACGACGAGTGTATGGGGCAGTAAGTCTTGCCCACGGTTACGACCAAAGTCCCATCATCGTCCACGACCACGGCTTGAGTCACGTCCGCGGTCTCCTCGAAAGCTGTATCTGCCTCCTCTCCTAGATGAGGCTATATACGCAAAGTTCTCTAATGAAGGCGGGGCAAGAGCCGTGCAACAAATGTCTCCAATTCTATTAGTTGTCCAAAGATGGCCTTCATCGTTGACAGTGTGTTGGATATAAGAAATTGTTCCTTCAATGCCTGATACCTAGAATGCAGGTCGTCAAGAAAATGATATACCTGCATGTCGGAATGCTCTTGTACCTGTTTGATACAACATGAGGGCTAAAATATTACAAGCTCCTCATACAGACTGGAGAGATGCTTGTAGTACTCAATGAGGGTGGAATCACCCTGAGATGTCGACCGGATTCATATGTAAATGTCTGCAAGGCGTGATTTCATCTTCTTCTGGGAGTATGTCTGCTCAAGATCCTCACACATTTCCTTTGTCGTGCTTTTGTAAAGAAGGTTTGAGGTAATGTGAGCCTCAATACAGTTGGTCATCCTGTTGATAATCAAGTAGTTGTCTGTCTGCCAGTTGTCGCACTCTTTATCCTTTTCATCTAATAGGCCTTGACTCTTGAGTTAGGACATGATGTAGTGTTTTCTCTAACCACCAATGAACACCATAAGCGATCGAGACCAGAACACGTAATTTTATGTGCCCTTAAGTTTGATAGTAATGTCTTGCGCCATAATATTCATGGCCAAGGACTTTGTTTGGTAGAAGGAGGTGCCATGGTGATCTTAAAAAAGAGAAAAAATCCTGTTATTGACTAATGATGCATATGAGCGCTAAAAGATACCCTAAAACTCACTTTTGGATGCAAAAGAGGCTTGAAAAATGCACTTTACAACAGTTCAGGAGAAAATAAGGATCTTGCGGCATCAATGGTGGTCCTAGGAGGCTCTAACGGTGGCGTGGAGGCCCTGGGGGGCTGATGGCGGCGACTGGAGGTTGTGGAATGGAAGCGAAATGTCGCCAATATAGATATCGAGATGAGACTGATATCGATATCAATATGCCGATATATCCTCTTTTTCAGGCATTTCTTTCACAAAAGTGTGTCGATATGGGTTATATTTTGGCGATATATTACCGATATATCGTCGAAATATCGTATCGACACGATATCGAAATGATATTGATATGGCCTTCCATCAGGGTTGCCGACTAGACCTACGAGGGCCCTTGGATGGCTGCTGCAGTGTCTGCGACGTTCCTGGGCAACCCTGGTGTGTGCAATAGCAGAACCAGAGGCAGCACACTTGGAGGAGCCCACACGGGGCCCTAGGTGAGGAAGAAGAGCTCGCTCAAGCACGAGGAGAGGCTTGAAGGTCGCGGCGGGATGGAGTTAGGTCAGAACCCCGATCTAGGACCGTTGCTCTGATTACCATGGATAAAAGAAATGAATCGTTGTTTATTCCTTATGACTAGGGTCTCTTATACAGAGAGAAAACCCTAGAAAGCACAAGAGGAAAAATACACAAGTACCCCTAAGGGATATTTGTTGGGAAAATAAAAGAACTTGTTTATTCCATCAACCTTAGGCTCTCTTATATAGGAGAGTAGCCTATGGGTAAATTACATAAAGAGTAAGGCATTAACGGAAAATAACAAAAGAGTACATAAGTAAATAATATATGTTTACACTCCCCCTCAAGATGGAGCATAGATATCAATCATGCTCAGCTTGGACGCACACTTCTGAAATGGGCCTCATTGTAATGCCTTGGTAAAAATATCTGCCGTTTGATTCTCTGAACTAACATGAGATGTATCAATGAATCCCTTCTGGATCATGTCACGTATAAAGTGACAGTCAACTTCAATGTGCTTGGTTCGTTCATGGAATGCTGGATTGTTTGCAATGAACAAGGCCGCCTGATTGTCACATTCTAAAGCCATAAGAAGTGGGACTTCTATATGTAAATCTGTAAGCACAGTCTTTACCCACATCATTTCTGTGCTAACCTGGGCCATAACCCTATATTCAGATTCAGCACTAGACCTTGCTACCACAGTTTGTTTCTTGCTCCTCCATGAGATTAGGGAATCTCCAACATATACAGCAAACCCAGAGGTAGACTTCCTGTCCTTGGGACATCCTACATAATCTGCATCCGTACAGGCTGAGATAGAGATCACCTTTCCTTTCTTGAACAGCAAACCCACACCTGGAGATGACTTGAGGTACCTGAGTATCATATGTATGGCATCCATGTGAACCTGACGTGGTTGCTCCACGAACTGGCTCACTCGATTCACAGCAAAAGATATATCGGGCCTAGTGATAGTGACATACAAAAGTTTGCCCACCAGTTCTCTGTATCTTCTCCTATCCACCTCCTATGTATCATCATCATCATCATATAGCTTCATACTAGGGTCCATTGGTGTGGTAGCAGGTCGGCAACCAAGCATTCCTGTTTCACTCAACAGGTCAGTGACATATTTTCTCTGAGACATTACCAACCCATATGGATTTCTGGCGAACTCCAGTCCCAGAAAATATTTAAGAACTCCAAGGTATTGGTGATAAATTCACGACCCAGCATTTCTTTCGCCTCCTTTATTCCTTGTACACCATCACCTGTAATTAAGATGCCATCTACATAGACCATGATTGCAATAATACCTCTGGAAGTATTTTGTACAAACAAGGAATGATCAGCATTAGAACGTTTGTATCCCTGTTTCTCAAAGAGGTCTGAGAGCTTCTGAAACCACGCTCTGGGGCTCTGCTTAAAGCCATAGATAGCCTTATGAAGTCTGCACACCTTGGAACACTCCCCCTCAACAACAAAACCAGGTGGTTGTTGCATGTAGACTTCCTCCTGTAAGTCACCATATAAGAATGCATTCTTCACATCCAACTGATATAGCGGCCACTCACGAGTGACCGCAACTGACAGCAAGATCCGTAGAGTGGAATGGCGGGCTACTGGCGAGAATGTATCAAGATAGTCTCCCCGTATGTCTGTGTAAAGCCACGAGCAACAAGACGAGCCTTGTATCTGTCAATACTGCCATCCACATTCTGCTTGACTGTAAATACCCACTTGCAGCTCACTAGTGACACGTCAACGAGTATAGGAACCAGACTCCAAGTTCCTCTAGACTGGAGTGCTGCCATTTCTTCCTCCATTGCTAGACGCCATCTACTATCCTTCAGAGCGTCTTGGTAATTCCGTGGAATAGCTACAGCTGACAATGCGACTACAAAGTTCCTGAAATCTCCAGTTAGCCGTTCAAATGACACAGAAGCTGCTAAAGGATATGATGCACAGCTCCGCTTCGACTTTCGTATAGAAATAGGAACATCTAAATCAGATGTGTCCTCGTCTGTTCTCTGTGACACATCCTGCTCAAAAAAATTATCAGATACATCAATAGTAATATCTTCAGAACATACCTTAGGCGAGCTAGGCGATGAGCAATGACCATGAGCTGAAGCAGGCCTCGGGTATAATGAAATGGTAGTGGTGAAACAAGTATAGTAATAGGAGGTGCAGTTCTGGTGGTAGTGGTTGTGGTGATGGTGGTGATGGTGGTGGTGGTGACATGTAAATGCCATCAGTATTAGCTGGGGGTATCAACTGATCACCTGATGCTGAAAAATACATAACAGATTCAAAAAATGTAACATCTGCATGCGCAATGGATCATAGCACTTGTACCTCTTCTGAGTCTTGAAGTACCCAACGAATACACACTTGACAGCCCTAGGAGAGAGCTTGTCAGTACCAGGAGACAACTGGTGTACAAAGGCAACCGAACCAAACACACGAGGAGTAAGGCAAAATAGACCTTTTTCAGGGAAGATAAGGGAGAAAGGAATCTTTTCACGTAGAACAGATGACAGCATACGATTGATTAGGTAACATGCTGTAAGAACAACGTCACCCCAGTAAGAATGAGGAGCATGACTCTGTACAAGGAGTGATCTGGTTACATCTCGTAAGTGGCGATGTTTTCTTTCAGCGATCCCATTCTGTTGGGAGGTATAGGCACATGATGTCTGGTGGATAAACCCTTGGGATGAGAAATAACTGGCTAGGACATGAGTACACAATTCCAAGGCATTACCACTTCTCACAATTTTAACAGATGCAGAAAAAACATTACGAATCTGATTAAGAAAATTGATAATAATATTCCCTGCTTCAGATTTATTCTTTAATAAAAACACCCATGACACACGAGAGAAGTCATCCACAATAACTATATAAAACCTGTGTCCCTGATGATCAGGAACACGACTCGGACCCTAGATATCAATGTGAAATAACTCAAACTTGGAGGTACTGCTCCGACACTGACGACTGGGAAAGGTAGACTGATGATGCTTTCCCAACTTACATGCCTCACATTGGATAGATGTGTGAGGCAAAACCTGGGGTAACACACGACACAGCTTTTGAAGTAGTAGATGTCCAAAGTGCAGATGCCATAGCAGAGGAGAGACAAGTCCAGTAGGTAGAGATGAGGTTCCAGCAAAAGAAGTCTGACTGAGGCGATATAGGCCTCCTTGCTCATAGCCACGCCCAATCACGTTGCCCGTAAGGATGTCCTGAAAAACAAGAGAAGATGGATCAAAAATCGCCCGACACTGTAAATCCTTTGTAATTTGGCTGATAGATAATAAATTCATTGAAAAATCAGGTGTGTGCAACACATTCTTGAGCTGCATAGATGATGTCAGTCTAATCTCCCCCTGTCCAGTAATCGGAGAATGTGTGCCATTGGCAATGACCACTGTTCGACCTAGAGGGATCTGTCTGTATCCTGTAAGTAGATTTTGATCACCACATAGATGATGTGTGGCGCCAGAGTCCATAATCCATGCTAAAGTATCTGATCCACTACTAGTAGATGCATGTGTGCTACCTGATGCACTGGTAGATGCAGAGACGAATGCAGCAGCATCAGACTGGTTCTCAGTAGTGGGTGCTTGGTCAGATAGAGGAATAATGCCCCTTAGACGGGCAACAAGATCATCAAAGCGCTGATCCAAAGAGGCAACAGATGGAGGCTCTATCTACTCAGCGACTCGTGCAGATGCAGGAAATCCATGCTTAGAGTAGCATGTGTCTTCAGTATGTTCGGTGCGATGGCAGTAGGTACACGTTGGCCGAATACGGCCTCCTCTACCACGAGGGCCACAACCATGGGTATGATGGTGACCTCCACGACCTCTGTTGGCAGCCATGGCTGAAGCAGTCTGATTCGTGGCCGTAGAGGGAACAATGATCCGACTCAATCTGTGAAAGGCTTCCTCCATAGGAGGAATAGTAGAATCTGCCAAGATCTGAGATCGTGCTGCCTCATACTTAGGATCAAGGGCAGCGAGAAAAACTCCTACCATAGTAGCATTCCGGTAGGTCTTCTGTTGCTCTGGTGTGGCTGTCAGGGGGATGAAGCTATACAGCTTCTCGAACATCCCTCGTAGAGATGTGTACAGTGAGTGTAGAGGACGTCCATTCTGCTTGATAGTGAATATGTCATGCTAGAGTTGCAGAATCTTTGTCTCATTCTTCGCTTGAGAATGTGGCGGCCAGAATATCCCACATATCTTTCGCTGTGGGCTGATGAAGAATATCATTGGCAATCTCGATTGCCAGAGTTCCAGATAGCCATACTTTGGCATATGCATCATCTGCCTCCCTCGAGGCATTAACTACAGTCTTCTCAGGAAGCTCTTCTTCAGTAAGAATGTGCTTCTTACCGGTTGACTTCATCATACTCATGAAGTGCATAGCCCACAGTTCATAGTTCGAACCATCCATCTTCATAATCGGCGCTGGACCTCGAAAGGTGCCTACAGATAGGATATCTGCCTTGCTTTCTGACATACTTATAACCGAAGACTGGAGTAGTAGACTGAGGATAAGATCGTCTACACGGACATAGACGGGTTTAGTTGCAGGTGTAGACTTCAAGCAACCAAACCATTCCTTTGGAGGTGTGCGTGCTAGAAGTACGTGCAAGGCTAGTGCAGGGCTAGTTCACGGCTTAAGGGTGCGCAGAGACAGGAGGCGAGCGCGTGAGACAGGGGGCTAGTGCGCAAGACAGGGGGTGCACCGTGCACGCGAGGCAGGCACGCACAGTGCACAGGCTGACGCGCGTAAAGTCGCGCACAGAGCACACACAGAAGGCGCGCAGGGGGCGCGCGAGAGGGCGCACAACGCACGAAGGTGTGCATGCGAGCGCGCTGGAGATGCGCGAGGGGCGCGTGGAAGGTACGCCTGAAGATTCGCTGGAGATGCGCGTGGAAGACGCGCTGGAGATGCGCGAGGAGCGCAGGAGGAGCAGGCGCAACGCGCGGGAGACCGAGGCGCACAACCGACGGCGTGCGGAGAGAGAGGGAGGGAAGCTCGACGGTAGGGTTAGGGTTAGGGTTTCAAGAACTCCGGTCTAGGACCGTCGCTCTTAATCCATGTTGGGAAAATAAAAGAACTTGTTTATTCCATCAGCCCTAGGCTCTTTTATATAGGAGAGTAGCCTATGGATAAATTACATAAAGAATAAGGATGGAACGGAAAATAACAAAAGAGTACATAAGTAAATAATATATGTTTACAATATTGAACATAAAACACATGTATATTAACTCTAACATCTATGAATATAAGATATACATGAAGCATACTTTTTATTTTTAGAATAATTTAAAAATACATAACACCTGAAAAGGTTTTATTC
Source organism: Ottelia alismoides (assembly GCA_037367405.1). Taxonomy (NCBI): domain Eukaryota; kingdom Viridiplantae; phylum Streptophyta; class Magnoliopsida; order Alismatales; family Hydrocharitaceae; genus Ottelia; species Ottelia alismoides. The sequence goes on along the minus strand of JAZKJV010011818.1, from coordinate 585,887 downwards.
TTTGCTTAGTGACCCGCGTGGCTGCATACCGGATATAAACTTTTTCGCCATTGTGTAGTATTAGTTTTTGGGATACTTAATTTAGCGAATTCATGGTTAAAAAAAGTAATTGTGGTACACGTAGCTAAACTTTGGTGGATAAGTGTCCACACTCTCCATTGTATTCATGTCAACATGAAGGGATTTTTAAACTTGTGCCCTTCCGAGTTTTTGCAATAACACTTGTGCCCCTACCTTTTTTCACAAATACTAGTTGTCCACATCCGTTACTTTACGGCCTATTAGATAAATCAAACAATAGTTTATTCAAATCGAAGTCTGGTTCAAATGAATTTATTACATTGTACCCTTAAGTTGGGTCCCTCCTCTATCCCTTTAATGTCGGGTCCGTCTCGTGGACGTTGAACTTGTCGATGACATCAGATACTTTTAAGAGGGCGTCGAGAAGGGGCGACGGAGGATGACTTTGGGCACACCCATGGGTTCCTTGTTGCTTTGGATGAGCGAAGCCCTGTAAATGAATTGTTTGTCCTGATGTTGCCATTTTTGTCCTAAAAAAGTTGCCAATTTTTTTATTATGTCACTATAAATTATATTATTTTTATAGTCCTCATGCCCTCTGCCTTTTTATATCGGCAATAATTGTGTCATATTGTTACCTTGATTTACTTTTTCAGGAATACATGGACAAAAAACAACCTCCTCGGTTCTCTTTTAATAGGTTGCCCAGACCTGGCAGCTACTCTGCACCAATCTTCCCAGACAAGAAGATGGGTCACCCAGAGAAAATGAAGGAATTTCAGCATTCCAGAATCCACTCTTACGTGCTACCTACACCCTCTGATTCTAAAAGTTCGAAGTTGGTAGCATCTGATGAAATCTCTGTGATTAGGTTAGCAAGTTCTGGTCTGAATCCGAGACAGATGTTGCACTCATCCCCGTTGCATCCTGACAAGAATATGGCAAGATCAGGAGGTGAACATACATCTGTATCTGCCTTCTCACCAGGCAGACAATCAGGGCTTAAAGAGAACAAGGAACCCACACAAATACCCCCACCTTTATCTGAACATTTTTCTTTGCCTAGGCTTACTTCTGATGTAAATTCTAATACAAAAAAGATCAAAAGGCAAGCTTTCTCGGGTCCCTTGACAAGTAAAGCATGGTTAAGTAAGCCTCGCTTCTCATCACCCTTGACGGAGTATCCCTCCGTAAGTCCCACTGTTTCGATGCATGGTTCATCACGCCAGCCTTCGTATCCAAAACCAATTGTAGGTTCGTCACATCCTCCTGCACATTCTCCTAAGATAAGTGAGCTCCATGAGCTTCCACGACCTCCTTCACCTTCGTCAAAGTTTGCACGACCATCTGGTTTAATTGGATACTCTGCCCCTTTGGTGCTTAGAAGTCCAGAAAATTCTACAATGAGAAAATTACGATCAGTCTCACCACTCAAGGCTTCCCCGTTGCCAGCACCTCCAGGCACCATAGCTCGTAGTTTTTCTATACCTTCTAGTTCCCCAAAGCCTGACCTATCAGCTGCTCACAGACTATCAGAGGGTCACAGTTCAGATGTGACCCGTGGAATTGCTTCACCTACCTTTTCACCTATTTCACTAATCAGATCTAAACCCATCTCAAGAACAGAACTGGAGGAGGACAATGCCAGGCGGAGGTAAGTGCAGTTGTTTATTGCACGGCAGTCCTTTGTATATATTGCTTTATAATATCACTGTCACTTTTCATCTTACAAACTTTGATTTTTTTCCGCATGCATGTTGATTATTTATATGTTAATTGCTGTCCTTTTCTATAATGCACGTGCTTGTGGTTCATTCCTGCCACTCAAACACATCACTGGCCTTTATTTAGGGGGTAGGTGAAGGCTATCACTGCATATCAAGTTAATCCTTTGAGCTATTTACGCGGCGGGTATCCATGAATAATTAGTTTGTTGTGTGTATACCTCAAGTTTAGAAATTAGATGTTTGCCTCCTTAAACTAATGCTGTTTTAACACATGCCTACATCGTACATGTTTGCCGCCTTCAACTAATGATGTTTTAAACAAACATCTACGTTGCATTTCTGTTGTTTACAAGTCAGCTATCCCAAGGGGTTGAAAATGATACCATCAATCATGGATAACGGGAAGCGCAAGAAAGGGGAGATAGTTTGGAGGGCTATTTAAAAAAGACCTCTAAATCTAAAAGCATTCAAGCTCAATTACAAAGCTGGATATATTATGAGGCCTTGAGTGGTCACCTTCTTCCAATCCATTAGTTGGATATATTATATTTCAATTAGTGAATGATTTTATGCATCTTTAGGCAATCAATGACATGCACACCCTGGGTTACTTCATATTACATCTGCTTTTTTGGTAAGGTTGGAAGAGCCACATAACAACAAAAAACACGCAGACATGCTCTTGATGAATGCATATCCACTATTAACTCAAACCTTTTTTGACAAACCTAATCACTGAAAACATGACTATAACAATCACAAACTGAAGAAGAGATTACAAAGACGACTTGCAATTAGTTTGTAAAACTCTGTAATTGTTTTCTGTCATCAATTATCCTTACAATTCTTTGTACATGTCTGATCGATATCTGCTTGCGCCACAGGTGACAGCCATCGAAGCCCGCATCAGCATCCGATCCGGCTCTTTTGTACATATTAATCGGTTGAAAATCCCTGATTTTTTTGTTCTATTGGGTAAAGTATCAAAGGTGTAAGTATGACAACCTAGGTGCGATTTCTTCATTTAATACTGAGGCAGCCTCGTCACGCCTTCTTACAAAGTGCAAGTTCAGAAGCTGTAGTTTCTCTCCCAGAAGAAAGACCACACGGAAGGAATCCTCTCTGCCATTTCAAGTCAACAGACTTGTACAGAAATTACCGTGCAAAGCAGCATACACGATAGACAGTCAGATTTATTAACTTCTTTGGTCGTAGTAATCTGCATCTATGCTTGGACTACACGATCCTATGCCGCATTTTTGTATGATTTGCGGCTTCTTGGTGCCAAAATTTTGTTTTCTAGTAAAGAATCATGCTAATTTAATTCTATAGGTTAATTTCATGACATGATTGGATATGATCTGATGTGCAAAAATAAGATAAATCCAAACCTCAATTCTATGCTGAATTAAGTGGGATTTGTTCGCAGTGCTGCCAAAACTTCCGACTGTACAGAGGGCCAATCGAGGCAACATGATCTGTTTTTTTACAGGGATTTCAGTCAGTGTATTGTTGCCAAGTTCCTAATATGTCGGTAATGTCAATAAATGTTCAACACACGTTGAAATAATGTCATATAAATGCAACGGGCTCTAGTATACTATATTCAGAGAAATGGTTTAAATCTAAAATAGGAAAAATGGTTACATCGAAACAGGAGATTGAAATGTTAAATCGCTATAAACAAATACGTAAAAATATTAAAACCACTAAATTACATAAAATATGAATAATAAAAATCAAAGCCACAGTATATATGTAGTTATATATCGCTGATATATATAGTTAGGGTTATATGTGGCCGCCGTACGTGGCTAAGTTATTCAAGATGGGCAGTGAAACCAAGGAGAAGATATTCTATCGTCAGGAGCTTCGAGAATTGGAAAAAGGTTCGGAAAGGTAGGGAAAACATCCTCTTGCTTATCAGAAAGGGGGATTCTACCAGAGGGAACTGCCATATACTCAAAAAATAGCTGTTTAGATAGAAGGAATTGGATTGAGGCTTCAGAAACGCAAATTCCTCTTTCATAGGAATTGTCTTCAGTGAAAAATGATGGGACCGAACAAGTACTTTCTGAGAAGAAAGGACTGATCTCCCATAGATCTTTGTCTGAGACAAATCCACTTCGCTGAAGTAGTACCTGCTTTAGTCATTTTTCAAGAGTAGGCTGCTCCTACTTCATTTTCGCAATTTTTTTTATTTTTTTGAAAAATATCACAATGTATATTCATCCCTATATTCCTCCTATATGTTATTCGAATTTTGGCTTCCATCTAGACAATCAATTTTTGACGGTAACATAATTTTTTAAATCGACACCATCTCGATGGAGGCTGTAGGGGTCTCCGTTTTTGACGAAATTCGAATGACATATAGGAGGGATATAGGGATGAATATATATGGTGATATTTTTTAAAAAATAAAAATTTTAACGAAAAATGGGGCGGGGGCATCTCCCTTTTTACCAGTTAGTTACACAGCACACGTACATGTGTACAACTATGCGTGCAATGCATGTAGTTGATCATAATCATGCAACAGAGCTTTTTCTTACAATTAATTAGGGTCGATTATATGGATTTCCCCCTTCATTTAGATCTATTATGCCTTTCGGATAGTCTCATTCCAATATTTCTCGGCCTTCCTCGCCCTCTCTTAATTGGCTAAACATCTTAAATCTCACATCGTTGGACTGGTGCATCAATCGATCTCCTTTGCAAATGATCAAACTATCTTAAGCGGTTTTTTCTCATCTTATCATCTATTAGAGCTACACCAACTTTCCTTCTGATCGTAAAGACTCTAAATGTTTCAGTCACCATTTCGGTGACTGACTGAAACTAGGGATGTCAACAGGTCGGGTTTGGCGCATGTATTACTATTCTCAAACCCATACCCATTTATAATATCACTACCCATACTCGCCCATTTATTAAACGGGTAATTTCTAGCGGGTACTCATATACCCATCGGATACCCGTGTACCCAATGAGTACCCATATCTTCGACATGGTAAATATTAAGTTGTTTATAAATGTATACAAGATTTTCACAGATAGACGAAATAGAGTGAGATCGTGTAATACGATGATTCATAAAATTGTGCAATATATAGATAATATTAAACTTATATATGTTAAGTGTTTAACTCTTTTGTGTTGATAGTTTTTATTTATTAAAGATACAAAAAATTAGTTGACTATGAATACATAGATGGAGAGGAGAAAATTGAGTTGGATATTTATACATGTAGATCGATGCATATTAGATATGAAATGGATTTGGGTCTAGTTTGATTAAAATAAAACACACACATATATTTTTTATATATTTTTTATTCGGGTTTGGGGCGGGTTCGGGTTCGGATACCCACAAGGCAATTCGAAACCCATACCCATACCCGCATGGGTAGTCAATTCAAAATCCAAATCCGTCTAAAAATAAATGGGTCGGATTTCGGGTCCTTAAATGGGGTGGGTTTGGGTTGGATACCCAATGGGTAGACCCAGATTGACATCCCTAACTGAAATGGAATTTCGGTCGAATTTTGATAGAATTTTGATCGAAATTTCGATCATTTTTTGTATTAGGGTCCCCATATTTCGGTCATTTCGGCCATTTCGGTCGAATTTAGATTTCGATTGGATATTGATATTCGACAGAAATTCGACTGAATTTCGCTGAAATTTGAGGCCATGCTGATTGTAACATTATGAAACCTATCTTTCTGTGCATGACCACATATCCAGCTTAGCATTTTCATTTTTGCTACTGTCATTCTCTGCACATGTCTATGGTGAAGAGCCAACATTCTGATCCATATAGCATAGTAGGTCTAATGACTGTTTTGTAATACTTTCCTTTGACTTTCATGGGGATTTTCTTATCATAAATAACAATAGAGGCTCCTCTCCACTTTGGCCAGTATGCACTTATTATATGAGTAACATCTCCAATTTTCCCATCCTGTTGTAAAATAGATTCCAAGTATCTAAGAGAATATTTCTTCTGAATGTTATCATCTCTAATATTCACCTCGAGTCCTCTACCATTATTTCCATCAAATGTGTATTCCTTATATTCAGTCTTATCAATACTTATATGCAATCCTTTAGTCTCTAAGGCATATCTCTAAATCTCGAACTTCTTATTTACTCAATTTCTTTTCTCATCAATCAACACAATATCATTGACGAACAACATACACCAAGGTATCTCATCGTGGAAGTGACTAGTCAACTTGTTCATAATGAACATAAAAAGAAAACAGACTCAAAGACGAACCTTGTGAAGGAGATGGAATAATCGTTAAGCGCATCACTAAAGCGTGAGGATCACATCATATACAATCGGGAGCGACTAGTCGCACCAGTTGCTCAGTTCAACAGAATTTAAAATTTTTAATCGCTGAAAACACATGATCCAATAACACTTCTCAGATCATTTCATCTAAATCACATACTAGATAAATGAATACCTCTTGTAGCGTGGTTATGATCGAGTATCTAAACAAAGAGACCTCCTATCTCAAGTCCGATCTGTCGGAGGAAACGCTTGCGAGAACGGAGATGAGTCGCATGCTTCTCGTCATCCAAGTTGTTAATCCAAAGTAATGGATCTTCTGATCCTATCTCACGAGATCAAATGTCTTCTTCATGAGTGAGGCACACCAAAGGAGACAGAGATCCACAAGTAGTCGAGGCGACAACAAAACGACGATGCGATGACGGTGACAACCTTCTCTCCAGGGTTAGATAGGACGACCACTCTAGAAGAGAGAGAGAGAGAGGTGGCGTGAGAATGAGGGGGAGAGAGAGAGCTATTGATGTTGTAACTCGAAGAGCAATGGGTTTCTCTTCTTATATAATATTTTGGGAGTCCATTAATCTCAATCCATGGACAACACAAAATCAATGGATGAGATTGATTTGTGTTTCTTTCAATGGCCACGATTTTGTTGTAAAAACACAACAACAATTAATTTAATTTGTTTAAATATATATTGAATAATCAATATAAATAAATTTCAAATTAAATCAATTAGTCTTGGGATAATAGGAAAGAAGATTGATCTCATCCTTAAAAGGAGAGGGGTGGGGGGGGGGGAGAGGATGACCACCTATTCCCTTTAGGACTTGGTGGCCGTCCACCACCTCTAATTGGAAGGAGGTAATCTTCTTCCAATTCTTGAGATTACATTATCTCATAAAAATCTTCAATATTTATAACAATGCTTTTTGTAAATTATCTCACAAAATAATTCATAATTATCTTATGAATATTGGATTATGCCATTAGAAATTTGTGAATCACATTCACAACCCAAAATAAAATGTAAGTTATATTTTCAATTAATTCTCCAATGTGAATCTAATTCACATTAATAATTAATCAATAAATATAAATTATAATAGGCTCTCTCTAATACATTATAAATCACATTTATATTATATATATATATAGAGAGAGAGATAGAGAGAGATAGAGAGAGAGAGAGAGAGGAAAGGGAGCCTACTTTGTGAAGTTGGTAACTTTACCTACTTCACATCCATTTTTAGCAAATTTTTTTTATTTTTTTGAAAAATACCATAGTGGATTTTCATAACTATATCTCTCTAATATATTATTAAAATTTCTTAAAAAGAGACTCCTATGCCCTCCATCCAGAACATATAAAATACAACAAATCTGTGACTGCTAAAATTGATTGTCTGGATGGAGGCCGTAGGAGTCTCTGTTTCTGACAAAATTTGAATGACATATTAAAGGAATATAGTTATGAAAATCCATATTGGTATTTTTCAAAAAAAATTAAAAATTGCTAAAAGTGGATGTGAAGTAGGTAAGGTTACCTACTTCACAAAGTAGGCTTCCTTTCCTCATATATATATATGAATAATTGGATAGTGCTATCCACATTATTCTTATCCATAATAATTAAATCTTGATTATATTGGATCATCATTCTTATGCATCTAAATAATATGGATCAAATTCACATTAGTTACGATAATTAAATCATATTTAAGTATCCATTTCTCAATGCTTGGATTTAATCTAACAATGGAATTATTGTCAAACTCTTTCAAGAATGCTGCGCTTTCTCCGTAGAAACGTGGAGATAAGGGCACGACGATCGTACATTCCACATATACTGACTTGGATATTGAGACCACATCTCAAATATAGATCTCATGGACCTCTCATAGATGCTTGATTAAATCAAGACCCTAAATCTAATCTTCTCATTGCATCTGAATCTCATTCAGATCAATGTCCAACATTTGGACCAAGATCAGATCACTTCTCTACTGAGAAGAGTCACTAAAATCCAGACATGTTTCATCACTCCCTCGAAATGGAAGCATCATGATTATACAATCGTTTATGATCATATCACCCTCATGTATTCCTAATACCTGTACATCCTGCATACTAGAATACATATGATAAACCCGAAGATATAGATTAATTTATGCTATCCTTTTTAGGGTTTCATCATTAAGTTTCTCATCCGGTCATTGGGAGTTGGTATCGACCATATGCTTTCCAAAAGCATATATCGTACCTTCAAATTCTTGTCATGATTCCAAAGCATGATGACCATGCATGGAATTTGATCGATCCCAATACCTCATGAGTGAGATCATGTATTCTGATTCACAAGTGAACCTATATGATTCCTTTGAGAGATCATATTACTCATGTATCCTCATATGCACGCCAGCTTGTTGATGTATAGATTATCAACCTATTGGTCTGCCAGATGAACATACTTAGACATATAGTAACACATTTGTCTCCAGTGAGGGAATGTGTGCCTATATCATGACAGTATATGACATAGGACTTGGTTATCTCAATCTCGTTAAGTCAACTCTTTGACTTGACTAATCTAACACCTTCGAATATCTATTCCATGCAGAGGACTTGCATTAAGAGGTCACTCAAATATCAACCTAATGAGAAAGAATTGCCATCTCCTACTCAGGCTAGAGATCATCTTTTAACAATCATTTGATGGTGCTTGATGGATTCTCAATCTAACTCCTTAGATATTCATCCAAGGACCAGCCTTTATGATTCAACTATTGAATCAATAGATGTATGATCATTAAGATGGCCATGGTTCATAACCCTAATTGTACAGAGGGACCTTATAGTGCATTCATTCATCTAATTACGGAAAGGGAGTGAAATAAATAATAAATTTTATTGATAAATCAAATATTAGAATAACATTTATTGTAGGAATGGTTCACCTCGGACACACATGTCTAACAATATCTCACTAGCCCTTTGAACCATTTAAGTACAATCCTTAAACCCATGCTTATTACACGATGGTTGAAAACTTTTACGTCAAAGATTTGGTAAGAGGATCGACAATGTTGTCGGCATAGGCCGCCTTGGTGATGATGATGTCACCATGCTTTTGAATCTTCAGAATGATGTGGTATTTCCTTTCCACACGATTTCTCTTTTGATGCCATATGGGTTCATTCGCCTGAGCAATGGCTTCCATGTTATCAGAGAGTAGCGGGAAGGAAGTATCAGAGGAAACTACGCCAAGTTCCAGGATGAACTTGTGCAACCACACCGCCTCCTTTGTAACATCCGATGCGACAATGTATTCGGCTTCTATTGTTGAATATGTCAAAGTATCTTGCTTCTTGATTCTCGGGCTCACAACATGGACGTTCAACAGGAACACAAACCATGATGTCAACTTTCAATCATCAATATCTGACTGGAAGTCTGAATCTATATATACTAAGACTTGGAGATCTCCATCTCCATAGACCAATATATAATCTTACGTCCATCTTAGATACTTGAAAATGTTCTTCACTAAAATCCAATGTTGTTATCCATAGAAGGATTGGTAACGACTTACCACTCCCACTGCATGACATGTATCTAGCTTTGTACACATCATGGCGTACATTAAGCTTCCTAAAACTGATGCATAGGTGCATCTAGCCATGGCTTTCTTTTCCTCAACACTTTGAGGAACCATCCCTTTAGATAGGTGGATACCATGTCTAAAGGGAAGAAAACCTTTCTTAGAGCTCTCCATACAGAAATGTTCCAAAATTTTCTTAATGTACCCATGTTGTGATAATCCCAATATCCTCTTTTCCCAGTTTCTAAACAGCTTCAAACCCAAGATGTAAGAGACTTCTCCAAGATCTTTCATCTCGAAGGCATGGAACTACCAAATCTTAACACTGATTATCATCCCTGTATCATTCCCAATGATAAGGATGTCATCTACGTAAAGTACAATGAACACAATGGCACTCCCACTAAGCTTCTTGTACACACATAGTTCTTCACGATTATGCATAAAATCATAACTCTTTATGGTTTCATCAAATCTGATGTTGCAGCTACGAGAATCTTGTTTGAGCCCACAGATGGATTTCTTTAGCTTGCATACTTTTCCTTCCTCGTTTATGAAGCCCTGGGGCTGTTGCATATAGATATCCTCCTCGAGGTATCCATTGAGGAAAACTAGCAATGCCCTGATGGACTTAAGAATAGCCACATGAGGGAATGTCTCATCGTAGTCGATGCATTCTCTGTATGTATCCCTTGTCCACAAGTCGTGCTTTGAAGATCTCCACTTTCCCATCAGGTCCCATCTTTATCTTGAAAATTTATTTACACCAAATGGGTTTTACCCCTTTAGGTGGATCTTCTATGGTCCATACACCATTCTTATGCATAGAGTCAATCTGTGACTTCAATTCTAGCATCCATATATCCATGTCATAATCTGTGAGTGCTTCATCAGCTGAAGCATGATCATTGTCAGTTTCACTTGACACATGGAATACGTACCTTTCAGGTGGTGCAACCTCCCTCGAACTCCTTTGAAGAGGTACAAGTGTTTCATCTTTATTTATCTCTTCAGTTCCTCGTTCAGAAATCTCAGTATCCTCAAGGGATTCAATAAGTTCCTTTACTTCATTTTTCTCATAATTTTAAGGAAGTCATCCTCCAGAAATTTCACATCTCTAGAGATGAAAATCTTCTAGTTCTCAGGGTCATAAAGCTAGTATCCAATATCATCTTTAACATACCCAATGAAGTAGCACTTATGAGTGCGAGATTCTAGCTTACTTGCGTCCATGTCCTTCGCATGGACCAAGCAACCCCAAATCCTTACGTGATTAATGCTAGGTTTGGTTCTATACTAGAGCTCATGAGGAGTCTTAGGTATAAACTTTCTAAGAATCTTATTTAGGATATATATTGTAGTCTTCACTGCACATCCTCAGAAACTAAGTGGTAAATGTGCTTTACTCATTATTAAACGAACCATATCCATGATGGTCCTGTTGCATCTTTCAGCAATAATATTAAGTTGGGGGGTTCCGGGAGGAGTGAGATTGGAGATAACTCCATTCTCTTTAAAGTATTCCTTGAATTCATATGAGAGATACGCGCTGCCTCGATCAGATCAAATTCGTTTAATCTTCCTATCGGTTTGGTTCTCAACCAAAGCCTTGAGCTCTTTGAACTTTTCAAAGGTTTCAGATTTATGATGTAGTAGGAAGATAAACCCATATCATGAATGGTCATTAATAACATCAAATAATATCGATATCCATTTCAAGTCGCGGTACTGAACGGACTATATACATCAATATGAATTAAGTCAGGAGTACCTTCACATCTCGTAACCTTGTTATGGAAACATGTCATAGTCATTTTACCGCGAATACAATGTTTGTAGGTAGGTAAAGATTGAACATGTAGAAAATCTAAGGGTCTGTCCTTTTATCAATCTATTGATCCTATCAATAGATAAATGACCAAGCTTTAATGCCAAATCATAGTAGAATGATTTCCATCCTCTCTGGTTCTTTTAGGGTTTTTATTAATGGTAGTAACATTCATGACATTTTCATTAACGCACAATTTATAGAGACCACTAGAAGTCAAAACACCATCCGCAATATGGCTATCATAACGATTTAAGACTAGTTTATTATATAAAAGGAATGAATATCCGCTTCTAACAATCTTAAATACATATATAAGGTTCCTTCTAACTTTAGGTACATAAAGATACTCTTTAAGTAAAATTGACTCTCCCACTAGATAATGATAGTCTGCAGAACTCGATGGTGACTGCTGCAACAGTTGCATCTGATCTCATCTAGATGACTATCTCTCCTTTATCAAGATACCTAGTTTCCTGAAATAGATGCAACAAATTGCATACATGAACAGAAGCGCCAAAATCTATAACCCAACTTCCTTCTCGTACAAGGATAAAATTAGCTTAAATGATGAAAGTAGATTTCATACCTGTTGGGGCTTTACCTTTGTCGATCGACTTGAGGTAATATGGACAGTTATGCTTCTAATGCCCCGGCTTCTTGAAGTGGTGACATACATCGGTTTTCTTCGATGCTATCATATTAGATGCGTTAGAAGATGAGCCAACACCTTTACTCTTCTTCTTTCTCTTATGGACCGGACCCTTCTGAGAACCATGCTTTCGACCACACTTTCCTTTGACTTGTGCAACCGTTGCATTGCCAGAGGGCCAATCTTTCTTCATTACGTCTTCTGTAGACTTTAATGCAGCCAATAGACCATCGTTAGTATAATATACTTTGCTCATAGGGTATATGACCACGAAGCTATTCAAATACTTAGTGAGTAACATAAGAATGAAGTCAACTTGTATATTTGCATCCATATCAGCTCCTAGGGTTTCCAGCTCAGAATGATACCTAAACATTTTGAGTACATGTTCTTTGTTAGAAGTCCCTCCCTGCATCTTGCAGCGAATAAGCTCTGTCATGATATTATAATGCTGTGTATGGTTTACATCACCGAAAATTTCTCTCAGATTCACCATTATATCATGGCATGTGTTCATGTCCACATGTTGCATCTGAAGCATATTGGACAACGAACCCAGAATGTAGCATCTTGCTAAAATACGATCTTCATCATATTTTTCATTAAATTTAATTTCTTTCAGAGTTTGAGGGTCTATGTACTTGTCCTTGGATAGAACATAAGAGATGTGATCAAAGATAGGATAAGATACAATTTTTGGATCCCATCCGAGTACTTTGGTCTAGTCAACTGATTGATCTCCAAGATCATGCTAAGTGGGTTCATGGACTTCATTTTCTGAAATTAATAATGTACTATATAAGAACATATACTTAATTATATATTCAATTAAAATTATATGATTAAAGATTTTTAATCAAATTAGTCTTACATTTTTCAACTTTGAAAGTTCATTCCCTTATTTACTTTCAAAGCAGAAGATATACTTATCAGTATATCTCTAGCAAGATCTGGGATCTCCTTTTCTACCTTAGTCACATCCCAATAATATGAGAAACTGTAACTCGGGTAAGAAGAAGTGGGAATACATTCCTCCTTGTAAGTCCAACCTGCATTTCCCAATTCGGTCTTTAACTCCCGAGCCCACCACCCTTAAGGTGATATTGACTTACTGTTAATTGAACCAACTGTCAATTGGACTAGCACTCGCTATGCACAATCCAATATCGCCCTAATAATATGAGGAACCGATATTGGGGTCACTACGCATACGATCTCACTATTTCGAGAAGCAAAGAGCCTGATCCAGATGCGCTTGTATGCATGAGCAGTCACTTCAGATATGCGTCTTCTACATACAATCCATGGCGACATAACCTTCGCCTTGACATGAGACCATAGATGTCGCTTATGTGATTCTCCTTATAATATTAGAATTGTAATTAATGACCATGAATCACATTCACATAAATAACTCTTCCAAGAGAAATACTACTCTACTCTTAATAGAGTGATTTAATTGGATACAATCAATTTAATCTATTAAATCAATTATCAATCCAATTCAATCAACAACAAACTTGATTGTTACTTGAAGGGTGGTATTATCTCAAAAATACATATTATTATAATTTTATAAATGAAAAGAAAAATACACATGATCTCTTCAAACATTATCCCTTTCGTATCCGCTATCATGGCTAGTATTGATGGGAGTGGGATAGACCACTCACGGAGCAACCTGCTACCCCAATGCTCCCCGACTAGAAACCATATCCTCCTGAGGTCAAGATAATTTGATTTGATCATTTTGTATTTTGAGATGATAATAGATCTTTCAACCAAATTTATACCATATAATAATAATGAAAACTATTTTGATTAATATTATCAGGAGATTTGATAAACAAATTCCCAATCCAGTTCAAGTAACAAAGTTTTGCATGTAGAGATTATCCTATAACTGTTGTAGGATAAAATAGGGTTTTCATGAAACACTCATTCAATGATGTATTAAATCCATTATTTCTATAAATAAATATTATTCATCAATTAATCATGGCAAATTCTCAAATTCCTTGTGATTGAAGGACTAGACTAATAGAAATCACAAATGGAAGAAGTCGATTTGATGCTTGATGAACTAGACTCATCCTCACTCAAACTTATCTAAGGGAAGATAAAGTCGGATACTATAGTCCAATCAAACTAGATATATAATAGTTGTTGAAGCACAAGGAAAGAGGGTCTCAGTTTGGCAGAAGAGGAGGTTCATCTTTGAACTTGTCTAGTCCCTTGTCCTAAGAAGACTAAAGGTCTGAAAAGCAGGAGAAGATCTCTAGCCCTATACTGACCTGTCGGACCACAAGCCATCGAGTGTCAAAACTTGCATTTCATCAACATGTCCAAACAATGGGTTTTTATTTAATAAAAATTCGACTCGAATCTTGTATCCCATGCAAAAAATAATGTTTCCCGTGCATCCAAAACATGAACCATGATCGTCTAGGGTTTTGGATCACATCCAAGTCCTGACCAAGGCTCTGATAGCACTTGGAGGTATATATTAGAATCCTAAAACAAATCATGAAAGAGTGAGGATGACATCATATACGATCAGGAGCGACTAGTCACACTAGTTGCTCGATTCAACAGAATTTAAAAATTTAATCTATGAAATCACACGATCCAAGAAGACTTCTTAGATCATTTCATCTAAACCACATACTAGATAAAGGAATACCTCTTGCAATGTGTTTGTGATCTAGTTTCTAAACAAAGAGACCTCCTGTCTCAAGTCTGATCTTTGGAGGAGATGCTTGCGAGCATAGAGATGAGTCGCGTGCTTCTCTCAATCCAAGTTGTTCATCTAAGTAATGAATCTCCTGATCTCGTCTCACGAGATCAAACATCTTCTCCATGAGCAAGGTGCACCGAAGGAGACGGAGATCCAAGAGTAGTCGAGGCAACAGTACAATGATGATGCGACGGCGAAGGCAACCTTCTCTCTAGGGTTAGAGTGGATGACCACTCTAGAAGAGAGGGAGAGAGGGTGACGTGAGAATGAGGGAGAGAGAGAGAGGGAGTTATTGATGTTGTAACTTGAAGAGCAAGGGGTGCCTCTTCTTATATAGTATTTAGGTGTCATGAATCTCAATCCATGGACAACATAAAATCAATGGATGAGATTGATTTGTGTTTCTTTCAATGGCCATGATTTTGATGTAAAAACACAACACCAATTAATTAAATTAAATATATTTTGAATAATTAATACATATCAATTTCAAATTAAATCAATTAATCTTGGAGATAATTGGGAAGAAGATTGACCTCATCCCTAAAAAGGGAGGGGGGACCTATTCCCTTTAGGACATGGTGGCTGTCCACCATCTCTAATTGGAAGGAGGTAATCTTCTTCCAATTCATGAGATTATATTATCTCATGAAAATCTCCAATATTTTCAACAACACTTGTTATAAATTATCTCACAACATAATTCATAATTATCTTGTGATGCCATTGGAAATTTTTGAATCACATTCACAACCTAAAATAAAATGTAAATTATATTTTCAATTAATTCTCCAATGTGAATCCAATTCACATTAATAATTAATCAAGAAATATAAATTATAATAGGCTCTCTCTAATACATTATAAAACACATTTATAATATATATATGAATAATTTGATAGTGCTATCCACATTATTCTTATCCATAATAATTAAATCACATTTAATTATATTGGATCATCATTCTCATGCATCTAAATAATATGAGTAAAATTCATATTATTTATGATAATTAAATCATATTTAATTATCTATTTCTCAATGCTTAGATTTAATCTAACAATGGAATTATTCTCGAACTCTTTCAAGAGTAATGCGCTTTCTCCGTAGATACTTGGAGATAAGGTCAGGGCGATTGTACGTCCATGTATAGTGAGTTGGATATTGAGATCACAACTCAAATCTAGATCTCATGGACCTCTCATAGATACTTGAATAAATCAAGATCGTAAATCTGATATTCCCATGGCATCTGAATGTCATTCAGATCAATGTCCAACATTTGGACCAAGATCATATCACTTCTCTACTTTGAGGAGTCAATAAAATCTAGACCTGTTTCATCACTCCCTCGGAATGGAAGTATCATGGTTATACAATTGTTTATGATCACATCACCCTCAGGTATTCCTAATACCTGTACACCCTGCATACTAGAAGACCTATGATAAACCCGAAGATATAGATCAATTTACGCTGTCCTCTTTCGGATTTCGTCATTAAGTTTCTCATCTTATCATTGGGAATTGGTATCGATCTTATGCTTTCCAAAAGCAATTATCATACCTTCAAATTCTTATTATGCTTCCAAAGCATGATGACCATGCATGGAATTTGATCAGACCCAATACCTCATGAGTGAGATCATGTCTTTCGATTCACAAGTGAACCTGTATGATCCATTTGAGAGATCGTATTACTCATATGCCCTCATATGCACACCAGCTCACCGGTATATATACCTTAATTAGGCCATCAACCTATTGGTTTGCCAAATGTACTTACTTAGATATATAGTAACACATCTATCTCTAGTCAGAGGATGTGTTCCTATACGACATAGGACTTAGTTATCTTGATCTCGTTTAGTCAACTCTTTAACCTAACTAATCTAACACCGCTGAATCTCTATTCCCATGTGGAGGACCTGCTTCAAGAGGTCGGTCAGATATCAACCAAATGACAAAGGATTTCCATCTCCTATTCAGGCTAGAGATCATCTCTTAATAATTATTTGACGGTGCTTGATAAGTCCTTCTTAGATATTCATCCAAGCACCAACGTTTATGATTCAACTATTGAATCAATAGCTGTATGATCATTAAGATGGCCATGGTATATAACACTAATTATACAGAGGGTCATTATAGTGCATTCATTCATTTAATCTCATAAAGGGAATGAAGTAACCAATAACGTTTATTGATAAATCAAAAATTACAAAAATATTTATTGTAGGAATGGTCCGCCTCAGGCTTACTTTGCTAACACCTTGATGCAAATCGATGCTGATGTTAAAATAGTCAGTCTTCCTAGACTAAATCTTTATTGAAAAACTCGTAAAAGCCCTTGGTAATGTTGTCGAGTTGTTGTAGTCATGCAACCTTGGATTTATCAAAAGTCGCTTAATTAATTAAATGCAAAAGTGATTATATCTTTATTTTAATTGGGTAAGCTCAAGTAAGAACTCAGGAAGACAACTGTCTTATTAGGACAATTTTCAGATAATTCAGTTGTTGGGTTTTGAGGAGTAATTTTTTGATATTTTTTATGCAATTAAAATGCAAGTATGGAATGTGAATGCGATGGAAAGACAATCTTAGGGTCAAATTAGCCTAAAGTGAAAGATACAAATCAATAAGCGAATGCGCTCAAAATTTCAAATGGCTATTTTTCCTAATTTATTTATGAAATGACCTGTCTAGAATATATTTTTAATATTTTTAAGATATAATATGCATGCATGTAAAATGGATCCTTTTCGGGTGTTTCAATATATTTTTTTATGCAAATAGAATTAAAAAGTTATGAAAATTGGGTACAAGCTTGAATATGATGAAATTGACTGTATTTTTGGAATTTTTGTATTCAAAATATACTTCTATGAATTAAATATATAGACAATGTGATTTATAGTAATTTAATTTTAATAACTAGTAAAACTTAATATTTTCAAGAAGTAAAATTATCTTTGATGCTACTAATTAGGATGTATCTAGAAAAAAATCCTTAGATCTTAAAAGATTAATCTTACAGAACACTAAAATTCAATCACTCAATAACTAAATAATTTATTTTAGGCAAGATTTGCACACGAATGACTTGATTTTTGGACATGTGACAAAGAACAAGTTAAGCTAGATAATGTGATTTTCAAGATTTTTAGAGCTTTTATTTACACCAATTTATTTTAATAAATAGATCAAAACTCACAAAAAATACCATGGAGATTGAATTATCCAACACAATGAATTTTTTGGATAAAAATTTAATTATAAATAAATGTTCACATTCAGACACAAACATAAGGGCATAGACGTAATGTTTAGAATAAAAATTAATTAAAATGCAAAAAATATATGAGACAGGGATGAAGTGCAATTACCAAAACTTGCTAGGATTTTTATGCAAAATATCTGGGGTTGCAAGCCATGCGCATGCCCGTCTAGATGGTGGGGATGTGGATGTAATTTTAAATAGTACTGAGGGTGTATCTTGAAATTTCCCCTGCTCATGGGGGCACATGAGATGGGTTGCGGTTCGGGCAGACCCTCTACGTGGCTCACTTGCTTTAGGTAGCCCATAGCTATAGGCTCAGAGACGGTTCGAACGACTGCACATGCAGAGGGTGTGATGGGCTCTGAGCTGCTCGATGGAGATCGATCGGTATCTATATGTCGGCCATACACAAGGTTCACTATGGTTGACGATCTTCTCCACCTCTGTCGGCACACGAGGGGAGGTGGAACTCGAAGGAGGGAGTGGTGCGACTTCACTCCTGATGTTGATAAGCAAATACAAGGGGCTCCATGGACAATTGTCTGCGACAGATAGTGGAGGAGGACGTTCGGTCCTGATTGGTAACACTCCCTCTAATTGAGGGAGATTGTTATTCGATGATGACCCTCGGCCTGACCTCAAGAGCTGCACCCGCCGAAGGTGGCTGCACCTGCAAGGGCTGAGATTATGGAGCTCAAGGTACACATCTCGACTGGAGTTAGATCGTAATCCAAGGATGAGAGGAGAGGAAGATTACTAGTTCCTACATGCATGGGGAATGGAAAGGTATTAGGTGAGAGTGAGTGGAGAGCTCCTTGCGTATGGTGAAAGAACAAAGATTGTCTCCTATCAAAACATGTCAGAGGTAAAATATGTGGGAGGTAGAAT
This sequence comes from Ottelia alismoides, assembly GCA_037367405.1. Lineage (NCBI taxonomy): Eukaryota > Viridiplantae > Streptophyta > Magnoliopsida > Alismatales > Hydrocharitaceae > Ottelia > Ottelia alismoides. The sequence goes on along the minus strand of JAZKJV010011818.1, from coordinate 566,847 downwards.
CGAAGTGAAGGTTAAGTCAGATTTGAGTTATTCGGAGTGAAATCAAACGAAGAAGATGAAGTAGATTTTGGGATCCAGTTGAGAATATAAAGGTAGAGAAGACGAAGAAATAAATAAGAAGGGGAAAATAGAGAAGAGGGATTACTTGGAAAGGGTGGGGCATTGACTTGTGATGGAGCTCACGGATGAGCCCCCTAGCATCGCTCAAGATGATGGTTGGCATCGAGCTTGGCAAGCTTTGGGTGAAGATGAAACAAGGAGCGTGGGTCCTCCTTGGATCACGCCTTCGAAGATTGGCTGTCATCTCTCTTTGTCATCGACGATGTTAGGAGGCCGGTGGAAGAAGCAGAAGCGAAGCGATGTGGGTGGAGTCGAGGAGATTGAGGAGCGTGCAGAAGGAGTCAAGAGCTCGGTAGAGCAATTGAGTGGGCAGAGGCTTCGACCGCAAGGATCATGGGTAGGAGACGAAGACATGGCTGTTGGATTGGCCCAGATCAAAGGATGGAGAAAGCACCACATGGCGTGAGGAATAATAATAAATAAATAAAAGAGGATATGATCTGAACTGTTAGATGAAGGATTCATAAAATTCAGAAAATAAATCAAAAGAAAAATTCAAATAAAATAAAAAATGATGTCAAATCAAAAAGCGATGTACATAAAATAGTTTGTCTTGATGAGATCTACAACTTCTGCGAAGAGGCCAAAATTAAAGAAGTTATAGGTACAAAGTGTATTTTAGTGGTATCCTATGTACATAAAACACTGCATTTTTTGTATTTTGCATTTTTTATGATTTTTTAATATGAAAAATTCAAAATAAAATAAATAATAAAAATATTTACACATTAATCTACTTTTTCAATATTTTTAAAAATTAAGAAAATAAAGAAACAAAATACAAGGGACTTATGTGCAGATTATATATATACACAGAATAAGAATGATTCATTTTCTTTGATTTTTAACTCACTTTATATTTTGATTTTTTTCGAACTTTATTAAAACATAAATAAAAGAAAGTAAAAAAAGAAATAATTTAAAAAGAGTCAATTATGTACATAAAATGATAATATCAAATTGGTCAATATATACACTTTACAATGTGGACCCAAAATCCAAGTTTCACATATTAACTCCAATTCTTTTGAGTGTGTATTGATTCAAAAATGAGTAGGGGTTCATAGGAGACTATACATGCTAGATATTTGACTTTGCGGCTTTTTATCCCAAATTTAGGGTTGGGTTTTATTTTACATATATACTTATTAGTCTTTTTCTAATATTTTTAATTTATTAATGTTAGTATATATACACATTGGAGTTGATTTTCTGTATTAGGGATTAGTATAAAATAATGAAAAATGAGAAAAGTTATGTTAGCATACATGTGATAATATAGACACAATTTCTGGCTTCTTATTACTGCAATTATGAATGCTAAAATATCGATATTATTTACATATGCAAGAATGATAAATATGCAATATTAATGCCTAAATGCAATTAATTGAGCGAAACTTTATTTTCAGGTTTTAAAGTGATGAATCACATGTTCATCAACCCTCTATACTTAAACCTTGCTTGTCCCCGAGCAACAAAAATGAATGCATATGTGAAATGAGATTGGGTTCCATACCAAGGTCATGAACAAAAGGAGAAAGTGGAGCTCGAATCAACCTTAGAGTTAATAGCGTGGTGGAACTCCTCACGAGAATTAGGATTTTATAAATAACAATGTCTATGTTGTACATTCTCCTTCCTCTAGTTCTATCTCGAAGTCGAATCGGAGTGCGAATGCAACAAAGCAAGATGAGGAGGCATCCTACCTATTATAGCAAAGGGCTTGACCACATCAGACAACACTAGGGAATCGTTTATTTGTTGTCAGCTTTTTTATGCAATAATTACAAAAAAGATTGATCATGCTCGTAAGAAGAGCTAGAATGAGGAGTTGAGTTGTGAGATCTGGTTATAGTAAGTGGGTACCTTGCGGATGTCTTTATTTCCTCTTCCCCCCTCAATATTCAAGAATAAGAGATGAAGCGGGCACGTTGATTATGTAAAAAAAATCTTGAAATCACAACCCAATATCTTAATAGCACCCTGGTTTAAAGCTTATAATGAGAATGAATATCCAAAATGCAAAAAACAGAAAGGAAAAAAGATCACTCTTTCTATGCCACTAGAGACCATACTAAGACTCAAAGAGCATGTTTTTCTGAGGGGAGGTGGCTACGGCCTTGTCCTGGGCGTTGACTGGAGACGGAAAGGAGAGGAAAAAAAGGCTCGGGCTTGTAAGTATATATTTGGATATTTATGTATAGTAGCAAGTATTTTCTCTCAATTGATGCTGTGGGTATGATCTCATTCTTGATAATATACCTCCACTCCCTCGCTCGAGTCATTGAATCCGAAACCTCTGTGGAAGGTCTACATCTCTTGCTCTTCCTTACCATTTTGATGATATGGAAAGTCTTGTAGGTCCTCTTTGAGGTCTTTTCTATCTTTTTTTCCACAAGGTTTGTTCTGCATCCTTCTCACTCCGTGGGAGACCGTCCCCCTTCAGGCAGCTAGATCAAATCCCACTTATTTTTCAAAGAGATTTGCGGTCCCGCATTTACGGATAGAGTCCCGCCCCGTCGAGATCGATTTTCCATGGCACCCTAGGCCTTTGATAGAGGAAAGAAGAGCTCACTCAACTATATGACCTCTTTCATCAAGGAACGATCATCTAGGATGAACAAGAATTCTTGATCGGATGCAGGAGAAATTCCTTCCAATGGATGAGATGTTTAGTCGACTCCCTCTCCTGAACCCCCCAGAGAACCCTATGAGTGAGAATAAAAGGTAGGAGGAAAGAGGCCCTGACCCTCTCATCTATAATAAGCTTCAGTCTCTTCTATAGGGTGAAAAGCACGGAATGTATTTGCACCATCGCCATCTTCAGTCTTTTCCGCAATAGCACCATGAATATCACATAGTAGAGCTGTTAAACAACCATAAGCCTATGTCAAAGTCCTGATTTCCCCTATTCTTGCTTCCTCACAACTACAGGGCGTCAGGCCTCATTCATCCCCAGGCCTTGGATTCATCACTGACTTTATTTAATGATAATGGAGATAGAGGGGAAATTACATATTTTTCTTATTTAAAGACAATCATTCCGTACCTACCCAACAGTAAAGCACCCAAGAAGGCAATCAGTACTAAAACAACAAGTGAGAAAGTGGGAGTAGAGCAAGAAGGTAGAGATGGTAGGAGGGTGAGTGAAAGATACCGAGCAAGATTTTCCACTGTGATGAGGCGAGTGAGCTAAGAAAGTCCCTCTCTCAACTCCTTTGACTTGGTTGAAGATAGGTACCTCACCACCTTCTCAATAGTTTACATGGGATTGAGAAAAGAGAATTCTATGTGTTGACCTGAAGGGTTTAGTCTCATCTCCTGATCCTGCCTAGAGAAGTGGTTTTTCTCATCCTTCCAAGAGAAAGAGATGTCTCGCCTCCACCCCTGGTTTTTAATGGGACTATAAATACTCGAAGGGGTACATATTCCACCGGAATGTCGAGGGGCTAGTGCAATTGGAGAAGGCTTGAGGATGGCTGATTACACAACCTATTCTTTCTAAGCGATCTTGGAGGAGCGTGCAGTGCCCGACAAGTCGGATCGAACAAGTTGGATCCGACAATCACTTTATCGGCCCTCTCTCGACTTTTGATTCTCAATCAATCTGAATAGGTCAACAATCAACCCACAATATATATAGCAATGAAAACAACGCGAGGTGAAATTTATCACACCCTATAAAACGTGTATAGTGCACTAGTAGTAGAGGTCAAACCACTTAGAGTAATGGAAGATGTGTATATTTAATAATAATAATAATTCATAATAATAATTATTTTTTTGTAGTTTTCTATATTTTGGTGTTTTAGTTATATTGAAATTTAATGTATTTTTAATTATTATATAAATTTTGTATTTTTAAATGTCTAGTTTTTATTTTATTTTAGTTTTGAAAATTTTTAGTTTCTTTTTATTTTTAAAATACAATATATATATATTTATATGTAATAATGGTAATATATTATTATGAGTAATATATAATATATACTATATATAAGGGTTATACACATATTCCTAAATATAATAAACATTTAGAAAATAAAATGTTTTTGTGTTTTTAATATTTTTATCTATTTTTGGGATTGTTATAGGATTGTTGCTAGGTTTTATGTATTTTAAAGTATAAAAATGTACAAAACAATGGGTAAAATATCATAGCCGACTTATTTTGGATTTTAAAAATAAATAGTTGGTACAATAATTATCAAAACTAATTTTAATATATACTATATATAATAAAGAAAATATAGAATATACAACATTTTTTTTGGATTTTAAATGAAATTTTTCTGATTTTTATAGTATTTTTAGGATTTTATGTTTTTAAGGTTTTGGTTTTATACCTTTTTAGTGATTCTTATTCTAAAGGTAGATTATAAAATAATATACTTATACTATTTTTTCTAGAAACTTTAAAGGTAGTTTTATATTTTTTTGGATTTTAATATTTAAGTAGGGAATAAAATGCTCTTTTTATATTTTTTATAAGTTGGAAAACTGATTAAATGCCTTGCAAAATATATGTGATAAATATAACTAGTAGGCACCTTATATAATTTTCCAAAAATTTTAAAGAATTTAAACTACTTACTAAAAATAGAAGACAAGAAATAAAAATACAAACTAGTAGGGACCTATTTGAAATTTAATAAAACATTTAAAACATATAATAGGGTCATATGTGGCTGCCCCCTAGGGGCATCCAACATGGCTGCCCCCGCCTTATTTGGGCAAATTTTTTTACTTTTTTTGAAAAATAACACCATTTACATTCATCCCTATATCCCTCTTATATACCATTCGAATTTCGTCAGAAACAGAGACTCCTACGGCCTCCATCCGGACAGTAATTTTTTAACGGTAACAGGATTTTTTAAATCGATACCATCGAGATGGAGGCCGTAGGAGTCTCTGTTTCTGACGAAATTCGAATGGCATGTAGGAGGGATATATGGATGAATATACATGGTTTTATTTTTCAAAAAAAAATAAAAAAACGTCGAAAAATGGGGCGGGGGCAGCCCCATTTTTTCCCATATAATAACATGTCCAATAAGTACAAGGGTATGCTGGTAATTTTTACAAGGTCTCAAGTGTTGCCACTTGTGGGTTGGAAGGACATGCTTGCAATATTAAGAATGTTTAGGGAATCCTTGCAAATTTTACCTAAATTATACACCTAAAAAAACATTTACATGGCTATTTAGTAAATAAAAAAGTTAAGTGGGGGATTTGCAATTTACTCCTTAAAGGCGCTCATCTTGCAACAGTGGGAGCGCCACGTACCGTCCCTTGAACGGGTCGAACGACACTGAGAAAGTTTCATTTCATTTTGCTTGGATGGCTTAGATTAGATTTAGGCCATGTTCTTCATCCAACGTTTCCTTATGTCTCGAAGAGCAACTAACAACCATCGCCTGATGGAGCTTCGATCATCGATTTCTCTGTGCTCTAGTGCTCGTTCTCTTCGCTAGCGGGCTCAAAACGATCTAGAAGCTTGCTAGACCTGTAGGTGTACTCCATTAGATTCCAGGCCCCATCAATAGGGACTTGAGTGTCTCATTGTTCTTCATTGTTGGGAGCTTCAAATGGAGCCTCAATTTTACTCCCATGAACCTATTTGGAGCACAGACCTACACAAAATGGTAGAGGGGTTCGAGAGCATCGCTCTTGACCAAAGTTGAAGGTGAATAGTGCAATGGATGAGTGAGGCGGATGACGTTTTGACGTACAATAGAGATGAACCTCGATGGAGCCAAATTCATTCGGAATCAAGTTGAAGGGTGATTAATACAATGGAATAACAGAGGGAAAGATAATAGAAGTGAAGATGCGGGTCAAAATGATGGGGTTCACAGTGAATCAGATATGGAACTCGAAGCTCCAACTTTCACCTAATACTCCTAAATTGAAATCTAATTACAAAAATTAAAGTCTAATCTAAGATATTAGAAATAAATTACACTAAAATATGAAGAAATAGTAGCTCAAACTTGCAGGATAAGGAGTAGATGAAGGCTTCACCGGAGGAGCACTAACGAGACCTGGACCACACCTTCTTCTTCCTTTACCACGCCGACAAGGCTAGGGATTTCCTTACTGTCACTAGGTAGATCTACCGAGGATATCTTATTGGGGTTACAGTAGGAAGAAGGGGATCAAAACCAAAAAATGGAGGAAGATGTTTATTTATAGAGAGAATGGGTAGGTGGAAAGATCACAAGATTGCATGAGCTTCTCCCAAGATTTTGGATAATCATATGTAAGGGCAATATGCATGGAGGTGTGTAGAGAAAGTGTGGTGAAGAATTGGGGGCATTTTTAGCCGATGATTAGAGTCAAAAAAATGGAGAAGGTCAGAGGGTTGCATGCTCTGACAAGGGTAGCTAGAAGGGAAGGATAATTGATCGGGCAGTCAATAGTCCAAGGCTTCTGGTTGGTCCACGTGGACCAACCAGAAAAGGCTTGATTTAATCCCTTATTAAATCGATTAAAAAATAATAAATGATTTTATTAATTAAAACTTAAAACATAAATAGGATTTCTTATTTTATGTACTAATTTATTACAATTTTTATTTATTTATACTAGCTTATTTATTAGGTGCTTATTTTTACATCTATTCATATGTACATTTACCTATATTCTAAGTATTCTATTTTTATTTGTATTTTATATATTTTTATTATTATATGTATATATTTATATGTTTATAATAAATATAAATACATATTTACATATACTTATTTTATTTATATAATATTTAAATTTATTATAGGTATAATATTCATATATATTATATTATATTATTTATTTTAATGCATTTTACATGCTTTTATCTTATGTTTAATTTTAAATATATTTCAACTAACATTTACAAGTATATATACGTACACGAAAGGTAAAAAATATAAAGAATAGAGATAATGATTAAAATATGTCGGAATACAACACAATTGGACCCCAGAAAGTCGATTTCTGCATCTTAAGTCTATTTTTAATGAAACCACTTCATTGGATAGACAAATTAATTTTATGAATAATAAAGATAATTTGATGAATTTTGAGATTGTATGGAGAAGATATAGGTTTGTGAAGTTCGCTTTACAACCTTTTCATCTACGTGTCCCAGTCACATTCTGCATTATTTTTATGTGCAACAAATTTTATATTTTTTATGTATTTTTATGTACAAGTTTTATGCAGAACACTTTATTATTTGAGGTGTGTACAATAGAAACTAAAATAGATGAAAAATGGTAATTTATTGATGAATTAAATTCGAGTTGGGTGTATTTTCTGTACATTTATTATCCTAGTCTCCCCCGACTTTATTCCTGGCTGACCTAGTCAATATTAATTTGGTCTCGAGGTTTACGGTCATTCAGTATTTTCAACACTTCATTTCTTTTTTTGTTTTCCTTTTTTCTTTTATCCCTGCATTTTCCTATATTTACATTTCAGTCCTGTTTGTATATCCTCACGTGCATCGTCACGTGTAGTAGTGGGTTAATTGCATGAACTATTATGTTATGTTTTGAGGTTATAGTTTCAATATTTGTTGTTATACCCCTGTGCGTGCTGAGTTAGGACATGTGCGTGAATTGTTGTGAAAATTGCAGATAAGACCTTGTATTTCTCATGCGTGTTATTGTTTAGGTCCTAAAACATGTTTTCTTTGCATATAGGTCCCTGTGTGCTGTGTGCTTGACTTTTATTTCGATAAATAGCAAATTTCGTCCAAAATTCATGAAATTTTGAAACACGGCTCCTGCCATGGTGTAGAAATTAACGTGAATTGTTGGTTGCATTTTGTTTCCATTTAGTATTTTTCAAAATTCAAAAGCCTTAAAAATTACTACTGTTTTCCTTTAAAAATCCATTAAAAATATTTAGACCCTTGAAAAATTCCAAAAATATTCCTGTTTGTTTGCTTTGAGTTGTTTTTCCTTCAATCCAATTTTCGTTGTACCTGCATTTATAAAAATCATAAAAATTAAAAAAACATTAAAAATCTTAGAAAAATCAGTAAAATTCATAAAAAAATAAAAAATCTGTTTTCTTCTTTGTAGTTAGATTTTATTTTATAGTTTATCATAAAATTGCTGCTTGAATTTTATAGGCATTTTAAGTATTTTTAACTTGCCTTTAGATTCGGGCTGTACACTGTTTAGCATTCTTGCCCTTGTTTCATTTTTAGAAAATTAAATAAAAATCAGAAAAAATTCAAGAAATTAACAAAAACATCTAAATATTTCAAAACCAAAAAAATATTTTTATTTGATTTTTCTGAATATTTTTGAGGCTTTAAATACTTGTTTTTTTGTGAGTTTTTGAGTGCTTTTATACTTTTCTTAATATTAAAAATTACAAAAATTTTTGAAAAACTTAAAATCTACCCAAATTATTATTTTCTGGATTCCCAACTACTTCGTAACCTTCGCATACCGTGCTCCTCGTGTTCGACCCTGATAGCTGTACCAGGTAAAATATATTAGCAAGACCGCTACATTTCCCTGATAGTTTGATTTATCTCTATTTTTGGTGCTCTTCTATTTCTTGTTGAGTCTGGTCTAGGTGGTTGAGGTTGCAATGATCTTTGATACCATTTCTACCTCAGTCGCTCCGTTATCCGTGCTCATCAGAATGGCGCCGTTGGCGGGAAGCACAACTTAGTAATCGGTTTCCTTTTTTGTGTGATTTCTTGCTTATTGTTTCTTATATATTTTTAAATAACTGTGGACTGACATAATTTTGTTCTTACTTTCTTGCGAGGGCCCGATGAGCGAGGGTGGCTATCTTTGGAGAGCCGAGGCACCCGCACGACTTGGAGGCGGCTTGTTTCTGCATCAAGCCGCAGGAGATCATAGGAGAGGAGCAGAATTTTGGGAGTTGTAGTGTAGTAGTTTAGACTTAGACTTTATTTGTGCACTATTATTGTAATAATACAAGACAGACACTCTCAGACTTGGTGATTGCTTCGGGGTCTGTTTCGCCGAGCACCGGTGTGTTCGGGGGATCTCACCGCAGGTTTTTCGCCGATTTTGGTTTGCTACCGCATTTACTGCTTATCTGATTTTCGAAGGTTTTGGCCCTTAGATTTAGGATTTTCTGTGACTGTGACGTAATTAATTAAGGCCAACCCTAATTATCTACCTGCTCCTATAGATCGATAATTGGACTTAATTAATTAACTCACAAAGAAAAAGTTGGTTTAATTAGGCTCGAGTCCACGTGCCGTGAGGAACCACATACAACGCGTGCAAGATCCGTTGTGGCGGAGACCGAGTGGTTCCCAAGATCAGACTTAGGACTTAGTCTGATTAGCTAGCTACTGTGCTTCGCGTGTAGAAATTGCTTCGTCTAAGGCCGATTTCTGCTTGCATCATATAGGTAGTTTAATTTCAATTTTTATTTTATGCACAGATCACCCTGCATGTAGAGATCTGGAGTCAGGTACGCATTTCTTACTCTGCATTCATCATCGTGTTTGATCGCGCATCGTCTTTTTCACTTTCTCCCCCTTTTTTTAGACTTAAAATAATCAGGGGAACTGAAAAATTCATTAGGCGTTGTTTGCTTGAAAAATATCTAAAAAGAAAAACTATAAAATTGGGACTGCAAAATTCACTTGATCTTAAAAGACACCTCACTTACAAATTTGTCTTGGGAGAGTAATACCCTCATTGTATGGTTTGGATAAGCGAGAGAGTGACCCACACACTAGGATAGAGTCTTGCCTGATCTCTTGGCAGATTACCGGCCTTTTATACGGGACAGTCTATTAGGAGCATTGGGTTCCTATCAGCTCGCTTAATCGTTCTGAAAGACTGTCTTATCACCTAATAAAATTGACAAGATAACCGACCGAGCCTTTACGATCTTCAGCTCCGCGTCGAGTAGGTGAATTGGGGTTTTGCTTTCTGATCTTGTTTGTTTCCAGCTCTCATATGCATTACTCGCCGCATCAAGATGATGGGAAAGAGATCCCTTAGGCAGCCTCTGGCTGCACTGCTTTCGAGCACTCCAGCCCATTCATCTAGGTTGGTTCGTGAGAGCCGAGACCCGCTCTCCGAACTCGAGTTCGATTCCACCCTGTTCCCCCTCGACCACCCTTCTACCAGTCCTGAGGTGCCCGAGCAGAGACCGCATCAGATAGATGTTTTATCAGCACCTGAGTTTGAGTCTTTTGCCTTTGCAGAGACCATGGCCAACAATGAGGAGTGCACTGATGGACCCAACGGAGCCCAGACGTACGTACTTGATCAGGGTGCCACCAACTCTACCCTATTAGCCTCTCTGGAGACCATGCAGCATTAGATCAGAGACCAGGGGGCTTTCATGATGGATATGCGCAGAGAGATTGAGCAACTGAGAGCTGCTAGAGAAGATCGCAAAGCCGGTGTAGGCAGAGGACCAGAGATTCCTGAGGGTAGAGACCCTGAGGAGCCAGCACAACCAGCAACACCTGCACGACCGATGAGGGAGTTGCACAACCTTGGTGCAACTCTGACCCACAGATGGATAGTGTTGCCTGCCATTGCGGGAGACTTCACGTTCCCGCCTCAGACGATTCAGCTTCTTCCCCGCTTCCACGCACTCGCCACTGAGGAGCCTCATCTCCATCTTCAGGAGTTTGAGATGATCTGCAGTACTGTCCACGATCGCCTTGTGGATGAGGGTACCATTCGGATGATGGGCTTCCCTTTCTCCCTCGTAGACAGAGAAGCCAACTAGCTGAAGCACATCGGGAGATTTGTCACTACATGGGAACATCTCCGGACTGAGTACTTGAACAAGTACTATCCACTCGGTCGGACCAATGCTGCCAGGGCCCTGATTAGCAACTTTTCCATGCTCCCCAATGAGCAGTTTCACGAGGCATGGGACACATTCAGGGAGCTCATATACCGGTGTCCCCACCATGATATATCCAAGCCCAATCTTGTCCAAAGTTTCTTTTGCAGGCTTACATCGGAGACGCAGGGGCTAGTCAATGGATCCTGTGGGGGTGCATATTTTGCCAAGGATGAGGATCAGGACTGGGCAATCTACGAGGAGATGGCGGAGAACTATACAGTGATGTCTCAGACTTGATTGTACACTCAGGGGAATCCCCAGCCACAAGACGTGTCCTATCAGAGGATATCACGGGCTGATGCCGGTCCATCTACATCATCAGCAGCCGCAGCACAAGCAGAGTCGATAGCTGCTGATATGGGGATTATCAGCGAGAAGTTGGACCGGATTGAATTGATAGAGAAGAAGCAGTGCCAGGGCATGTCTCAGATAGATCAGATGGCACAGACACTGAGTGACCTAAAGACCCAGATCATGTGTCTCCAGGAGGCACAGATGGCTTCTCAGCCCCATCTCAGGTCACAGGCAGATCCCAACAGCAGCGACAACTCGTCCCAACACTCCATCCAGTCCAGACAGGTTCATCATGTTCAGGAGGAGTCGTACCAGCAGCCGCAAAATTACAACCAGCCACCACCACCTCAGAAAACTCAGATGGTGGTCTACCAGCCAGATTAGCCCCCCGACAGTCCTTCCCCCATCCACTTATGAGCAGGAGACGTTGATGGATGTCAACGACATCTAGTTTGACCGACCTCAGCCTGGGATCCGACGAGACCATCCCGGATTCTGTTGGTCGACTGGAGGTACCAGTTCTCAGCAGCAACCTCTAGTTCAGTGTGGCCAGTACGACCAACAGTCACATCAGTATCCCCAGTTCCCCTAGTAGCAACAGCACCAGTAGCCACAACCATATCCACAGTCCAACCAGCAGCATGGTCCTCGTCCCTATCAGCAGAGACAGTCTTGGAGGAAGCATCAACAGCCTCAACAGTATCATACCCAGTACCCCTCTCACTCTCAGCAGCAACAACCTCAGCTGTATTATACCCAGTACCCCTCTTACTCTCAGCAGCAACAACCTCAGATTTAGAGAGGCCACCCGTCAGGTTCTCATGGGCCCGCCTACGAGAACCCCACCTTAGATTATCTTTCCCGCCTCATGTCTGAGCAGTAGGCCACCTTCAGATGGGAGACAGATGAGTTCCGATAGGAGATAAGAGAGATTGTGAGAGGGAAGGTCGTCATACCTGCACAGATTGAGCCAAACCCGAACAACCTGAAGAGGAAGTCTGAGAAGGTAGAGTTTATAGAGGTTACCACTCCTAGTGATTCACTTGGTGATATATCTGCATATAATTTTGATACTGACTTTGTTACACTTAGGAGCGGTAGGATGCCAGCCAGCGGCACCTCACCTGAGCGATGACCACTTTTAGATTCAGGAGCACTAGATAAGGAGGAGAGCGATGCTGAAGCCTCTCGTGATGATGATGATGATGACGACGGTGGTGCTGACACCACCAAGGATGTTGATCCAGCTGACGGCACTAAGGCCGTCAGTTCACCAGATTCAGGAGAAGGTGGTGCTGATGCCACCAATTTCGATGCTAAGCCAGAACACGGTACTAATGTCGCTAGTCCAGATGTTGAGGGTGGTGCTGATGCCACCATTTCTATTCCTGTTGCATTTCCATCTATTACTGTATCTCAGGACTATTATGGAAATAAAGAAAAGGGTAATTCATTTATGAGTCCATCTGTGCTGATTGGAGATGCTTGTATGGATTCTATTATGTCACAACAGCAGCGACCCGATCCTAGACCTCCATCTGAGGAGGGCCCAACCATCCCCTTTCCCCAAACACTCGACTTGGCTAAGGGGATCAAATAAGAAAACTCAAAAAAATCACATCGGATAGAGTTCAACAAACAAATGATAGACATATTCTAGATATAGCTGACTCTACAAGAGGCCTTGGAGAACATCCCCTCTTCCATAGGAACCTTAGAGAGAGGACCACCATTCACAAGAAGAGGAGGAACCACCACTCAGAGATTCATGTGCTCACTCGTGCCACCTGCTTCGCCATCCAGAACCGTTTGCCAGCCAAGAGGCCAGACGCAGGAGCCCCCTATGTCAGATGCCACATACATGAGTAGAGGTTTGATCGGTCTCTATTAGACAGCGGATCTTCTATCAACTTTCTTCCGGCAGCCTTACTTGACTGCTTCGAGTTTAGCCCTCTTCGACAGAGCAGGGCAATCCTTCAGTTTGCTAATCGATCTGTCAAGAGACCGAAGGGTCACAATTCAGAGCTCGAAATTCCCCGTGGACTTCGTTGTGTTGGACATGGAGATCCCTGAGTCTGTGACAGATACCCCCATCATTTTAGGATGCCCGTTCTTGTCCACCACCAAGGCAATGTCCGATCATGATAGCAGGAATGTATACTTTCGCGTCGAGAGCGAGAGTATACAAATAGATACGATCGATGAGATGAGAGTGCGAGATTTAGCTTGCTCAGAGCCACTCACAGCAGAGAAGATGACAGAGGCGGAGCGAGACATCCACCAGGAGTGTGATTTTGTGATCATAGACGATAAGGTAGTTTGGGCAGACCCAGTTTCACGAGCCATCCTCTCACCTTCAGATCCCACTGATGCACAGATTCCAGCAGAGGAGAGATTGGAGAGCACATTCCTGGTAGAGGATACATTCGAGGCAACAGATCGTGTTACAGATAGCGAGGCAATTGATTTCTCATAATCAGATCCCTCGAATTCAGATATTGATTGGGCAAAGTTCGATGATATGATTCCATGTCTGACTTCCACAGAGCCAGCAGCTAGGATGGAGGTTGATCCCATTCAGAGCATAGACACACCAGCAGAGCAGTCTTCACCAGATTTTCCAGTTCAGCGAGAGTTCTCCCAAACGAATTTGGTTGCGTTCACTCAGACCTTTCAGAGACTAGATCCACCAGCTCCCAGTTGTCCAAAGAGGAAGACCTTGCCGCAATCGCTGAAATATAGGTTCCTTGCGGGCGAGCATGAGATGCACCCAGTCATTATCTCAACAGATTTGACTGGAGAGCAAGAATCTCGTTTTATGGAGATTCTTGAAAATAACCGCAAGAAGATAGGATGGAGTGTAACCAATCTCCAGGGGACAATGTATTCAGCTTCTATTGTTGATTATGTCAAAGTGTCTTGCTTCTTGATTCTCTAGCTCACAACATGGACGTTCAATAGGAACACAAACCATGATGTCAACTTTCAATCATCAATATCTGACTGGAAGTCTGAATCTATATATCCTAAGACTTGGAGATCTCCATCTCCATAGACCAAGATATAATCTTACGTCCATCTTAGATACTTGAAAATGTTCTTTACTAAAATCCAATGTTGTTATCCATAGAAGGATTGGTAACGACTTACCACTCCCACTGCATGACATGTATCTAGCTTTGTACACATCATGGCGTACATTAAGCTTCCTAAAACTGATGCATAGGTGCATCTAGCCATGGCTTTCTTTTCCTCAAGACTTTGAGGAACCATCCCTTTAGATAGGTGGATACCATGTCTAAAGGGAAGAAAACCTTTCTTAGAACTCTCCATACAGAAATGTTCCAAAATTTTCTTAATGTACTCTTGTTGTGATAATCCCAATATCCTCTTTTCCCAGTTTCTAAACAGCTTCAAACCCAAGATGTAAAAGACTTCTCCAAGATCTTTCATCTCGAAGGCATGGTACTACCAAATCTTAACACTGATTATCATCCCTGTATCATTCCCAGTGATAAGGATGTCATCTACATAAAGTACAATGAACACAATGGCACTCCCACTAAGCTTCTTGTACACCCATAGTTCTTCATGATTATGCATAAAATCATAACTCTTTATGGTTTCATCAAATCTGATGTTGCAGCTACGAGAATCTTGTTTGAGCCCACATATGGATTTCTTTAGCTTGCATACTTTTCCTTCCTCGGTTATGAAGCCCTGGGGCTGTTGCATATAGATATCCTCCTCGAGGTATCCATTGAGGAAAGCTAGCAATGCCCTGATGGATTTAAGAATAGCCACATGAGGGAATGTCTCATCGTAGTCGATGCATTCTCTCTGTGTGTATCCCTTGTCCACAAGTCGTGCTTTGAAGATCTCCACTTTCCCATCAGGTCCCCTCTTTATCTTGAAAATTTATTTACACCAAATGGGTTTTACCCCTTTAGGTGGATCTTCTATGGTCCATACACCATTCTTATGCATAGAGTCAATCTCTGACTTCAATTCTAGCATCCATATATCCATGTCATAATCTGCGAGTGCTTCATCAGCTGAAGCATGATCATTGTCAGTTTCACTTGACACATGGAATACGTACCTTTCAGGTGGTGCAACCACCCTCGAACTCCTTTGAAGAGTTACAAGTATTTCATCTTTATTTATCTCTTCAGTTCCTGGTTCAGGAATCTCAGTATCCTCAAGGGATTCAATGAGTTCCTTTACTTCATTTTTCTCATAATTTTAAGGAAGTCATCCTCCAGAAATTTCACATCTCTAGAGATGAAAATCTTCTAGTTCTCAGGGTCATAAAGCTAGTATCCAATACCATCTTTAACATAACCAATGAAGTAGCACTTATGAGTGCGAGATTCTAGCTTACTTGCGTCCATGTCCTTCGCATGGACGAAGCAACCCCAAATCCTTACGTGATTAATGCTAGGTTTGGTTCTATACTAGAGCCCATGAGGAGTCTTAGGTATAAACTTTCTAAGAATCTTATTCAGGATATATATTGTAGTCTTCACTGCATATCCTCAGAAACTAAGCGGTAAATGTGCTTTACTCATTATTAAACAAACCATATCCATGATGGTCCTATTGCATCTTTCAGCAATACTATTAAGTTGGGGCGTTCCGGGAGGAGTGAGATTGGAGATAATTCCATTCTCTTTAAAGTATTCCTTGAATTCATATGAGAGATACTCGCTGCCTCGATCATATCAAATTCGTTTAATCTTCCTATTGGTTTGGTTCTCAACCAAAGCCTTGAGCTCTTTGAACTTTTCAAAGGTTTCAGATTTATGATGTAGTAGGAAGATAAACCCGTATCATGAATAGTCATTAATAAACGTCAAATAATATCGATATCCATTTCAAGTCGCGGTACTGAACGGACTACATACATCAATATGTATTAAGTCAGGAGTACCTTCACATCTCGTAACCTTGTTATGGAAACATGTCATAGTCATTTTACCTCGAATACAATGTTTGTAGGTAGGTAAAGATTGAACATGTAGAAAACCTAAGGGTCCGTCCTTTTATCAATCTATTGATCCTATCAATAGATAAATGGCCAAGCTTTAATGCCAAATCATAGTAGAATGATTTCCATCCTCTCTGGTTCTTTTAGGGTTTTTATTAGTGGTAGTAACATTCATGACATTTTCATTAACGCACAATTTATAGAGACTACTAGAAGTCAAAACACCATCCGCAATATGGCTATCATAACGATTTAAGACTAGTTTCTTATATAAAAGGAATGAATATCCGCTTCTAACAATCTTAAATACATATATAAGGTTCCTTCTGACTTTAGGTACATAAAGACACTCTTTAAGTAAAATTGACTCTCCCACTAGATAATGATAGTCTGCAGAACCCGATGGTGACTGCTGCAACAGTTGCATCTGATCTCATCTAGATGACTATCTCTCCTTTATCAAGATACCTAGTTTCCTGAAATAGATGCAACAAATTGCATACATGAACAGAAGCGCCAAAATCTATAACCCAACTTCCTTCTCGTACAATGATAAAATTAGCTTAAATGATGAAAGTAGATTTCATACCTGTTGGGGCTTTACCTTTGTCGATCGACTTGAGGTAATATGGACATTTATGCTTCTAATGCCCCGGCTTCTTGAAGTGTTGACATACATCGGTTTTCTTCGATGCTATCATATTGGATGCGTTAGAAGATGAGCCAACACCTTTACTCTTCTTCTTTCTCTTATGGACCGGACCCTTCTGAGAACCATGCTTTCGACCACACTTTCCTTTGACTTGTGCAACCGTTGCATTGCTAGAGGGCCTATCTTTCTTCATTACGTCTTCTGTAGACTTTAATGCAGCCAATAGACCATCTTTAGTATAATATACTTTGCTCATAGGGTATATGACCACGAAGCTGTTCTAATACTTAGTGAGTGACATAAGAATGAAGTCAGCTTGTATATTTGCATCCATATCAACTCCTAGGGTTTCCATCTCAGAATGATACCTAAACATTTTGAGTACATGTTCTTTGTCAGAAGTCCCTCCCTGCATCTTGCAGCGAATAAGCTCTTTCATGATATTATAATGCTGTGTATGGTTTACATCACCGAAAATTTCTCTCAGATTCACCATTATATCATGGCATGTGTTCATGTCGACATGTTGCTTCGGAAGCATATTGGACAACGAACCCAGAATGTAGCATCTTGCTAAAATACGATCTTCATCATATTTTTCGTTGAATTTAATTTCTTTCAGAGTCTGAGGGTCAATGTACTTGTCCTTGGATAGAACATAAGAGATGTGATCAAAGATAGGATAAGATACAATTTTTGGATCCCATCCGAGTAATTTGGTCTAGTCAACTGATTGACCTCCAGGATCATGCTAAGTGGGTTCATGGACTTCATTTTCTGAAATTAATAATGTACTATATAAGAACATATACTTAATTATATATTCAATTAAAATTATATGATTAAAGATTTTTAATCAAATTTGTCTTACATTTTTCAACTTTGAAAGTTCATTCCCTTAATTACTTTCAAAGCAGAAGATATACTTATCAGTATATCTCTAGCAAGATCTGGGATCTCCTTTTCTACCTTAATCACATCCCAATAATACGAGAAACTGTAACTCGGGTAAGAAGAAGTGGGAATACATTCCTCCTTGTAAGTCCAACTTGCATTTCCCAATTCGGTCTTTAACACCCGAGCCCACCACCCTTAAGGTGATATTGACTTACTGTTAATTGAACCTACCGTCAACTGGAATAGCACTCGCTATGCACAATCCAATATCGCCCTAATAATATGAAGAACCGATATTGGGGTCACTACGCATACGATCTCACTATTTCGAGAAGCAAAGACCCTGATCCAGATGCCCTTGTATGCAGGAGCTGTCACTTTTGATATACGTCTCCTACATACAATCCATGGCGACATAACCCTTTGCCTTGACGGGAGACCGTAGATGTCACTTATGTGATCCTCCGTATAATATTAAAATTGTAATTAATTACCATGAATCACATTCACATAAATAACTCTTCCAAGAGAAATACTACTCTATTCTTAATAGAGTGATTTAATTGGATACAATCAATTTAATCTATTAAATCAATTATCAATCCAATTCAATCAACCAACAAACTTGATTGTTACTTGAAGGATGGTATTATCTCAAAAATACATATTATTATAATTTTATAAATGAAAAGAAAAATACACCATGATCTCTTCAAACATTATCCCTTTCGTATCCACTGTCATGGCTAGTATTGATGGGAGTGGGATAGACCACTCACGGAGCAACCTGCTACCCCAATGCTCCCCAACTAGACACCATATCCTTCTGAGGTCAAGATAATTTGATTTGATCATTTTGTATTTTGAGATGATAATAGATCTTTCAACCAAATGTATACCATATAATAATAATGAAAACTATTTTGATTAATATTATCAGGAGATTTGATAAACAAATTCCCAATCCAGTTCAAGTAACGAAGTTTTACATGTAGAGATTGTCCTATAACTGTTCTAGGGTAAAATAGGGTTTTCATGAAACACTCATTCAATGATGTATTTAATCCATTATTTCTATAAATAAATATTATTCATCAATTAATCATGGCAAATTCTCAAATTCCTTGTGATTGAAGGACTAGACTAATAGAAATCACAAATGGAAGAAGACTAAAGGTCTGAAAAGCAGGAGAAGATCTCTATCCCTATACTGACCTCTCAGACCACAAGCCATCGAGTGTCAGAACTTGCATTTCATCAACATGTCCAAACAATGGGTTTTTATTTAATAAAAACTCGACTCGAATCTTGTATCCCATGCAAAAAATAATGTTTCCCGTGCATCCAAAACATGAACCATGATCGTCTAGGGTTTTGGATCACATCCAAGTCCTGACCAAGGCTCTGATAGCACTTGTAGGGATATATTGTAATCCTAAAACAAATCATGAAAGTGTGAGGATCGCATCATATACGATCAGGAGCGACTAGTCACACTAGTTGCTCGATTCAACAGAATTTAAAAATTTAATCTATGAAATCACACGATCCAAGAAGACTTCTTAGATCATTTCATCTAAACCACATACTAGATAAAGGAATACCTCTTGCAATGTGTTTGTGATCTAGTTTCTAAACAAAGAGACCTCCTGTCTCAAGTCTGATCTTTGGAGGAGATGCTTGCGAGCATAGAGATGAGTCGCGTGCTTCTCTCAATCCAAGTTGTTCATCTAAGTAATGAATCTCCTGATCTCGTCTCACGAGATCAAACATCTTATCCATAAGCAAGGTGCACCGAAGGAGACGGAGATCCAAGAGTAGTCGATGCAACAGTACAATGATGATGCGACGGCGACGACAACCTTCTCTCTAGGGTTAGAGTGGATGACCACTCTAGAAGAGAGGGTGACGTGAGAATGAGGGAGAGAGAGAGTGAGAGGGAGTTATTGATGTTGTAACTTGAAGAGCAAGGGGTGCCTCTTCTTATATAGTATTTAGGTGTCCATGAATCTCAATCCATGGACAACATAAAATCAATGGATGAGATTGATTTGTGTTTCTTTCAATGGCCATGATTTTGATGTAAAAACACAACACCAATTAATTAAATTAAATATATTTTGAATAATTAATACGTATCAATCTCAAATTAAATCAATTAATCTTGGAGATAATTGGGAAGAAGATTGACCTCATCCCTAAAAAGGGAGGGGGACCTATTCCCTTTAGGACATGGTGGCTGTCCACCATCTCTAATTGGAAGGAGGTGATCTTCTTCCAATTCATGAGATTATTTTATCTCATGAAAATCTCCAATATTTACAACAACACTTGTTATAAATTATCTCACAACATAATTCATAATTATCTTGTGATGCCATTGGAAATTTTTGAATCACATTCACAACCTAAAATAAAATGTAAATTATATTTTCAATTAATTCTCCAATGTGAATCCAATTCACATTAATAATTAATCAAGAAATATAAATTATAATAGGCTCTCTCTAATACATTATAAAACACATTTATAATATATATATGAATAATTTGATAGTGCTATCCACATTATTCTTATCCATAATAATTAAATCACATTTAATTATATTGGATCATCATTCTCATGCATCTAAATAATATGAATAAAATTCATATTATTTATGATAATTAAATCATATTTAATTATCTATTTCTCAATGCTTAGATTTAATCTAACAATGGAATTATTCTCGAACTCTTTCAAGAGTAATGCGCTTTCTACGCAGATACTTGGAGATAAGGTCAGGGTGATTGTACGTCCATGTATAGTGAGTTGGATATTGAGATCACAACTCAAATCTAGATCTCATGGACCTCTCATAGATACTTGATTAAATCAAGATCATAAATCTGATATTCCCATGGTATCTGAATCTCATTCAGATCAATGTCCAACATTTGGACCAAGATCAGATCACTTCTCTACTTTGAGGAGTCACTAAAATCTTGACCTGTTTTATCACTCCCTCGGAATGGAAGTATCATGGTTATACAATTGTTTATGATCACATCACCCTCATGTATTCCTAATACCTGTACACCCTGCATACTAGAAGACCTATGATAAACCCGAAGATATAGATCAATTTACGCTGTCCTCTTTCGGATTTCATCATTAAGTTTCTCATCTTATCATTGGGAATTGGTATCTATCTTATGCTTTCCAAAAACAATTATCATACCTTCAAATTCTTATTATGATTCCAAAGCATGATGACCATGCATGGAATTTGATCAGACCCAATACCTCATGAGTGAGCTCATGTCTTTCGATTCACAAGTGAACCTGTATGATCCATTTGAGAGATCGTATTACTCATATGCCCTCATATGCACACCAGCTCGCCGGTATATATACCTTAATTAGGCCATCAACCTATTGGTCTGCCAAATGTACTTACTTAGATATATAGTAACACATCTATCTCTAGTCAAAGGATGTGTTCCTATACGACATAGGACTTAGTTATCTTGATCTCATTAAGTCAACTCTTTGACCTAACTAATCTAACACCGCCGAATCTCTATTCCCATATGAAGGACCTGCTTCAAGAGGTCGGTCAGATATCAACCAAATGAGAAAGGATTTCCATCTCCTATTCAGGCTGGAGATCATCTCTTAATAATTATTTGACGGTGCTTGATAAGTCCTTCTTAGATATTCATCCAAGCACCAACGTTTATGATTCAACTATTGAATCAATAGCTGTATGATCATTAAGATGGCCATGGCATATAACACAAATTATACAGAGGGTCATTATAGTGCATTCATTCATCTAATCTCATAAAGGGAATGAAGTAACCAATAACGTTTATTGATAAATCAAAAATTACAAAAATATTTGTTGTAGGAATGGTCCGCCTCAGGCTCACTTAGCTAACACCTTGATGAAAATCGATGCTGATGTTAAAATAGTCAGTCTTCCTAGACTAAATCTTTATTGACAAACTCGTAAAAGCCCTTGGTAATGTTGTCGAGTTGTTGTAGTCATGCAACCTTGGATTTATCAAAAGTCGCTTAATTAATTAAATGCAAAAGTGATTATATCTTTATTTTAATTGGGTAAGCTCAAGTAAGAACTCAGGAAGGCAACTGTCTTATTAGGACAATTTTCAGATAATTCAGTTGTTGGGTTTTGAGGAGTAATTTTTTGATATTTTTTATGCAATTAAAATGCAAGTGTGGAATGTGAATGCGATGGAAAGACAATCTTAGGGTCAAATTAGCCTAAAGTGAAAGATACAAATCAATAAGCCAATGCGCTCAAAATTTCAAATGGCTATTTTTCCTAATTTCTTTATGAAATGATCTGTCTAGAATATATTTTTTAATATTTTTAAGATATAATATGCATGCATGTAAAATGGATCCTTTTCAGGGGTTTCAATATAATTTTTTATGCAAATAGAATTAAAAAGTTATGAAAATTGGGTACAAGGTTGAATATGATGAAATTGACTGTATTTTTGGAATTTTTGTATTCAAAATATACTTCTGTGAATTAAATATATAGACAATGTGATTTATAGTAATTTAATTTTAATAACTAGTAAAACTTAATATTTTCAAGAAGTAAAATTATCTTTGATGCTACTAATAAGGATGTATCTAGAAAAAATCCTTAGATCTTAAAAGTATTAATCTTACAGAACTCTAAAATTCAATCACTTAATGACTAAATAATTTATTTTTGGCAAGATTTGCACATGAATGACTTGATTTTTGGACATGTGACAAAGAACAAGTTAAGCTAGATAATGTGATTTTCAAGATTTTTAGAGCTTTTATTTACACTAATTTATTTTAATAAATAGATCAAAACTCACAAAAAATACCATGGAGATTGAATTATCCAACACAATGAATTTTTTGGATAAAAATTTGATTATAAATAAATGTTCACATTCAGACACAAACATAAGGGCATAGACATAATGTTTAGAATAAAAATTAATTAAAATACAAAAAATATATGAGACAGGGATGAAATGCAATTACCAAAACTTGCTAGGATTTTTATGCAAAATATCTGGGGTTGCAAGCCATGCGCATGCCCGTCTGGATGGTGGGGATGTGGATGTAATTTTAAATAGTACTGAGGGTGTATCTTGAAATTTGCCCTGCTCATGGGGCCACGTGAGATGGGCTGCGGTTCGGGCAGACCCTCTACGTGGCTCACTTGCTTTAGGTAGCCCATAGCTATAGGCTCAGAGATGGTTCGAACGACTGCACATGCAGAGGGTGTGATGGGCTCTGAGCTGCTCAATGGAGATCGATCGGTATCTATATGTCGACCATACACAAGGTTCACTATGGTTGACGATCTTCTCCACCTCTGTTGGCACACGAGGGGAGGTGGAACTCGAAGGAGGGAGTGGTGCGACTTCACTCCTGATGTTGATAAGCAAATACAAGGGGTTCCATGGACAATTGTCTGCGACAGATAGTGGAGGAGGACGTTCGGTCCTGATTGGTAACACTCCCTCTGATTGAGGGAGATTGTTATTCGATGATGACGCTCGGCCTAACCTCAAGAGCTGCACCCGCCGAAGGTGGCTGAACCTGCAAGGGCTGGGATTATGGAGCTCAAGGTACACATCTCAACTGGAGTTAGATCGTAATCCAAGGATGAGAGGAGAGGAAGATTACTAGTTCCTACACGCATGGGGAATGGAAAGGTATTAGGTGAGAGTGAGCGGAGAGCTCCTTGCGTATGGTGAAAGAACGAAGATGGTCTCCTATCAGAACATGTCAGAGGTAAAATATGTGGGAGGTAGAATCAAAGTGAAGGTTAAATCAGATTTGAGTTATTCGGAGTGAAATCAAATGAAGAAGATGAAGTAGATTTTGGGATCCAGTTGAGAATATAAAGGTTGAGAAGACGAAGAAATAAATAAGAAGGGGAAAATAGAGAAGAGGGATTACTTGGAAAGGGTGGGGCATTGACTTGTGATGGAGCTCACGGATGAGCCCCCTAGCATCGCTCAAGATGATGGTTGGCATCGAGCTTGGAAAGCTTTGGGTGAAGATGCAACAAGGAGCGTGGGTCCTCCTTGGATCACGCCTTCGAAGATTGGCTGTCATCTCTCTTTGTCATCGACGATGTTAGGAGGCTGGTGGAAAAAGTAGAAGAGAAGCGATGTGGGTGGAGTTGAGGAGATTGAGGAGCGTGCAGAAGGAATCAAGAGCTCGGTAGAGCAATTGAGTGGGCAGAGGCTTCGACCGCAAGGATCATGGGTAGGAGACGAAGACATGACTGTTGGATTGGCCCAGATCAAAGGATGGAGAAAGCACCACATGGCGTGAGGAATAATAATAATTAATTAAATAAAAGAGGATATGATCTGAACTGTTAGATGAAGGAGTACCTCATCCAACGACCCAAAACAAGAACGATTAAGTAGGTTAAGTGGGGGGCACGTGGTGTCTCTTGAGCCACCATGTGTCACCTCCATAAAATTCAGAAAATAAATCAAAAGAAAAATTCAAATAAAATAAAAAATGATGTCAAATCAAAAAGTGATGTACATAAAAGTTGTTTCTCTTGATGAGATCTACAACTTCTGCGAAGAGGTCAAAATTAAAGAAGTTATAGGTACAAAGTGTATTTTAGTGGTATTCTATGTACATAAAACACTGCATTTTTTGTATTTTACATTTTTTGTGATTTTTCAATATGAAAAATTCAAAATAAAATAAATAGTAAAAATATTTACACATTAATCTATTTTTTCGATATTTTTAAAAATTAAGAAAATAAAGAAACAAAATACAAGGGACTTATGTACAGATTATATATATACATAGAATAAGAATGATTCATTTTCTTTGATTTTTAACTCACTTTATATTTTGATTTTTTTCAAACTTTATTAAAACATAAATAAAAGAAAGTAAAAAGAGAAATAATTTAAAAAAGAGTCAATTATGTACATAAAATGATAATATCAAATTGGTCAATATATACACTGTACAATGTGGACCCAAAATCCAAGTTTCACATATTAACTCCAATCCTCTTGAGTGTGTATTGATTCAAAAATGAGTAGGGGTTCATAGGAGACTATACATGCTAGATATTTGACTTTGCGGCTTTTTATCCCAAATTTAGGGTTGGGTTTTATTTTACATATATACTTATTAGTATTTTTCTAATATTTTTAATTTATTAATGTTAGTATATATACACATTGGAGTTGATTTTCTGTATTAGGGATTAGTATAAAATAATGAAAAATGAGAAAAGTTATGTTAGCATACATGTGATAATATAGACACAATTTCTGGCTTCTTATTACTGCAATTATGAATGCTAAAATATCGATATTATTTACATATGCATGAATGATAAATATGTAATATTAATGTCTAAATGCAATTAATTGAGCGAAACTTTATTTTCAGGTTTTAAAGTGATGAATCACATGTTCATCAACCCTCTATACTTAAACCTTGCTTGTCCCCGAGCAATAAAAATGAATGCATATGTGAAATGAGATTGGGTTCCATACCAAGGTCATGAACAAAAGGTGAAAGTGGAGCTCGAATCAACCTTAGAGTTAATAGTGTGGTGGAACTCCTCATGAGAATTAGGATTTTATAAATAACAATGTCTATGTTGTACATTCTCTTTCCTCTAGTTCTATCTCGAAGTCGAATCGAAGTGCGAATGCAACAAAGCAAGATGAGGAGGCATCCTACCTATTATAGCAAAGGGCTTGACCACATCAGACAACACTAGGGAATCGTTTATTTGTTGTTAGCTTTTTTATGCAAAAATTACAAAAAAAGATTGATCATGCTCGTAAGAGGAGCTAGAATGAGGAGTTGAGTTGTGAGATCTGGTTATAGTAAGTGGGTACCTTGCGGATGTCTTTATTTCCTCTTCCCCCTCAAGATTCAAGATTAAGAGATGAAGCGGGCACGCTGATTATGTAAAAAAATCTTGAAATCACAACCCAATATCTTAATAGCACCCTTGTTTAAAGCTTATAATGAGAATGCATATCCAAAATGCAAAAAACAGAAAGGAAAAAAGATCACTCTTTCTATGCCACTAGAGACCATACTAAGACTCGAAGAGCATGTTTTGCTGAGGGGAGGTGGCTTCGGCCTTGTCCTGGGCATTGACTAGAGATGGAAAGGAGAGGAAGAAAAGGCTCGGGCTTGTAAGTATATATTTGGATATTTATGTATAGTAGCAAGTATTTTCTCTCAATTGATGCTGTGGGTATGATCTCATTCTTGATAATATACCTCCACTCCCTCGCTTGAGTCATTGAATCCGAAACCTCTGTGGAAGGTCTACATCTCTTGCTCTTCCTTACCGTTTTGATGATCTGGAAAGTCTTGTGGGTCCTCTTTGAGGTCTTTTCTATCTTTTTTTCCACAAGGTTTGTTCTGCATCCTTCTCACTCCGTGGGAGACCGTCCCCCCTTCAGGCAGCTAGATCAAATCCCACTTATTTTTCAAAGAGATTTGCAGTCCCGCATTTACGGATAGAGTCCCGCCCCGTCGAGATAGATTTTCCATGGCACCCTAGGCCTTTGATAGAGGAAAGAAGAGCACACTCAACTATACGACCTCTTTCATCAAGGAACGATCATCTAGGGTGAACAAGAATTCTTGATCGGATGTAGGAGAAATTCCTTCCAATGGATGAGATGTTTAGTCGACTCCCTCTCCTGAACCCGCCAGAAATCCCTATG
Organism: Ottelia alismoides; assembly: GCA_037367405.1. Taxonomy (NCBI): domain Eukaryota; kingdom Viridiplantae; phylum Streptophyta; class Magnoliopsida; order Alismatales; family Hydrocharitaceae; genus Ottelia; species Ottelia alismoides. Next base: position 540,277 of record JAZKJV010011818.1, on the reverse strand, counting down.
AGTGAGAATAAAAGATAGGAGGAAAGAGGCCTTGACCCTCTCCTCTATAATAAGCTTCAATCTCTTCTAGTGGGTGAATAGCACGGAATGTATTTGCACCATCGCCATCTTCAGTCTTTTCCGCAATAGCACAATGAATATCACATAGTAGAGCTGTTAAACAACCATAAGCCTATGTCAAAGTCCTGATTTCCCCTATTCTTGCTTCCTCACAACTACAGGGCGTCAGGCCTCATTCATCCCAAGGCCTTGGATTCATCACTGACTTTATTTAATGATCATGGAGATAGAGGGAAAATTACATATTTTTCTTATTTAAAGACAATCATTCCGTACCTACCCAACAGTAAAGCACCCAGGAAGGCAATCAGTACTAGAACAACAAGTGAGAAAGCGGGAGTAGAGCAAGAAGGTAGAGATGGTAGGAGGGTGAGTGAAAGATACCGAGCAAGATTTTCCACTATGATGAGGCGAGCGAGCTAAAAAAGTCCCTCTCTCAACTCCTTTGACTTGGTTGAAGATAGGTCCCTCACCACCTTCTCAATAGTTTACATGGGATTGAGAAAAGAGAATTCTATGTGTTGACCTGAAGGGTCTAGTTCACCTCCTGATCCTGCCTAGAGAAGTGGTTTTTCTCATCCTTCCAAGAGAAAGAGACGTCTCGCCTCCACCCCTGGGTTTTTAATGGGACTATAAATACTCGAAGGGGTACAGATCCCATCGGAATGTCGAGGGGCTAGTGCAATTGGAGAAGGCTTGAGGATGGCTTTCTAAGCGATCTTGGAGGAGCGTGCAGTGTCCGACAAGTCGAAACGAACAAGTTGGATCCGACAATCACTTTATCGGCCCTCTCTCGACTTTTGATTCTCAATCAATCTGAATAGGTCAACAATCAACCCACAATATATATAGCAATGAAAACAACGCAAGGTGAAATTTATTACACCCTATAAAATGTGTATAGTGCGCTAGTAGTAGAGGTCAAACCACTTAGAGTAATGGAAGATGTGTATATTTAATAATAATAATAATAATTCATAATATTAATTATTTTTTTGTAGTTTTCTATATTTTGGTGTTTTAGTAATATTGAAATTTAATGTATTTTTAATTATTATATAAATTTTATATTTTTAAATGTCTAGTTTTTATTTTATTTTAGTTTTGAAAATTTTTAGTTTCTTTTTATTTTTAAAATTCAATATATATATTTATATGTAATAATGGTAATATATTATTATGAGTAATATATAATATATAGTATATATAAGGGTTATACACATATTCCTAAATATAATAAACATTTAGAAAATAAAATGTTTTTATGTTTTTAACATTTTTCTCTTTTTTTGGGATTGTTATAGGATTGTTGCTAAGTTTTATGTATTTTAAAGTATTAAAATGTATAAAACAATGGGTAAAATATCATAACCGACTTATTTTGGATTTTAAAAATAAATAGTAGGTACAATAATTATCAAAACTAATTTTAATATATACTATATATAATAAAGAAAATATAGAACATACAACATTTTTTTGGATTTTAAATGAAATTTTTCTGATTTTTATAGTATTTTTTGGATTTTGTGTTTTTAAGGTTTTGGTTTTATTCCTTTTTAGTGATTCTTATTCTGAAGGTAGATTATAAAAAAATATACTTATACTATTTTTTCTAGAAACTTTAAAGGTAGTTTTATATTTTTTTGGATTTTAATATTTAAATAGGGAATAAATAGCTCTTTTTATATTTTTTATAAGTAGGAAAACTGATTAAATGCCTTGCAAAATATATGTGATAAATATAACTAGTAGGCACCTTAGATAATTTTCCTAAAATTTTAAAGAATTTAAACTATTTACTAAAAATAGAAGACAAGAAATAAAAATACAAACTAGTAGGGACCTATTTGAAATTTAATAAAACATTTAAAGCATATAATAACATGTCCAATAAGTACAAGGGTATGCTGGAAATTTTTACAAGGTCTCAAGTGTTGCCACATGTGGGTTGGAAGGACCTGCTTGCAATATTAAGAATGTTTAGGGGATCCTTGCAAATTTTACCTAAAATTTATACCTAAATAAACATTTACATGGCTATTTAGTAAATAAAAAAGTTAAGTGGGGGGATTTGCAATTTACTCCTTAAAGGCGCTCATCTTGCAACAGTGGGAGCGCCACGTACCGTCACTTGAACGGGTCGAACGACACTGAGAAAGCTTCATTTCGTTTCGCTTGGATGGCTTAGATTAGATCTAGGCCATGTTCTTCATCCAATGTTTCCTTATGTCTCTAAGAGCAACAAACAACCATCGCCTGATGGAGCTTCGATCATCGATTTCTCTGTGCTCTAGGGCTCGTTCTCTTCGCTAGAGGGCTCAAAATGATCTAGAAGCTTGCTAGACCTGTAGGTGTACTCCATTAGATTCCAGACCCCATCAATAGGGACTTGAGTATCTCATTGTTCTTCATTGTTGGGAGCTTCAAATGGAGCCTCAATTTTACTCCCATGAACCTATTTGGAGCACATACCTACACAAAATGGTAGAGGGGTTCGAGAGCATCGCTCTTGACCAAAGTTGAAGGTGAATAGTGCAATGGATGAGTGAGGCGGATGAGGTTTCGACGTACAATAGAGATGTACCTCGATGGAGCCTAATTCATTCAGAATCAAGGTGAAGGGTGATTAATACAATGGAATAACAGAGGGGAAAGATAATAGAAGTGCGGGTCAAAATGATGGGGTTCACAGTGAATCAGATATGGAACTCGAAGCTCCAACTTTCACCTAATACTCCTAAATTGAAATCTAATTGCAAAAATTAAAGTCTAATCTAAGATATTAGAAATAAATTACACTAAAATGCGAAGAAATAGTAGCTCAAACTTGCAGGATAAGGAGTAGATGAAGGCTTCACCGGAGGAGCACTAACGAGATCTGGACCACACCTTCTTCTTCCTTTACCACGCCGACAAGGCTAGGGATTTCCTTACTGTCACTAGGTAGATCTACCGAGGATATCTTATTGGGGTTACAGTAGGAAGAAGGGGATCAAAACCAAAAAATGGAGGAAGATGTTTATTTATAGAGAGAATGGGTAGGTGGAAAGATCACAAGATTGCATGAGCTTCTCCCAAGATTTTGGATAATCATATGTAAGGGCAAGATGCATGGAGGTGTGTAGAGAAAGTGTGGTGAAGAAATGGGGGCATTTTTAGCCCATGATTAGAGTCAAAAAAAATGGAGAAGGTCAGAGGGTTGCATGCTCTGACAAGGGTAGCTAGAAGGGAAGGATAATTGATCGGGCAGTCAATAGTCCAAGGCTTCTGGTTGGTCCACGTGGACCAACCAGAAAAGGCTTGATTTAATCCCTTATTAAATCGATTAAAAAATAATAAAATTTTTTATTAATTAAAACTCAAAACATAAATAATATTTCTTATTTTATGTACTAATTTATTACAATTTTTATTTATTTATACTAGCTTATTTATTAGGTGCTTATTTTTACATCTATTCATATATGTACATTTACCTATATTTTAAGTACTATATTTTTATTTGTATTTTATATATTATTATTATATGTATATGTTTATATGTTTATAATAAATTTAAATACATATTTACATATACTTATTTTATTTATATAATATTTAAATTTATTATATGTATAATATTCATATATATTATATTATTTATTTTAATGCATTTTACATGCTTTTATCTTATGTTTAATTTTAAATATATTTCAACTAACATTTACAAGTATATAAACGTATACGAAAGGTAAAAAATATAAAGAATAGAGATAATGATTAAAATATGTCGGAATACAACACAATTGGACCCCTGAAAGTCGATTTCTGCATCTTAACTCTATTTTTAATGAAACCACTTCATTGGATAGACAAATTAATTTTATGAATAATAAAGGTAATTTGATGAATTTTGAGATTGTATGGAGAAGATATAGGTTTGTGAAGTTCGCTTTACAACCTTTTCATCTACATGTCCCAGTCACATTCTGCATTATTTTTATGTGCAACAAATTTTATATTTTTTTATGTATTTTTAGGTACAAGTTTTATGCAGAACACTTTATTATTTAAGGTGTGTAAAATAGAAAATAAAATAGATGAAAAATGGTAATTTATTGATGAATTAAATTCGAGTTGGGTGTATTTCTGTACATTTATTATCCTAGTCTCCCCCGACTTTATTCCTAGTTGACCTAGTCAATATTAATTTGGTCTTGAGGTTTAGGGTCATTCAGTATTTTCAACACTTCATTTCTTTTTTTCTTTTCCTTTTTTCTTTTATCCCTGCATTTTCCTATATTTACATTTCAGTCCTGTTTGTATATCCTCACATGCATCGTCACGTGTAGTAGTGGGTTAATTGCATGAACTTTCCATGCTTTATTTTATGTTATGTTTTGAGGTTATAGTTTCAATATTTGTTGTTATACCCCTGTGCGTGCTGAGTTAGGACATGTGTGTGAATTGTTGTGAAAATTGCAGATAGGACCTTGTATTTCTCATGCGTGTTATTGTTTAGGTCCTAAAACATGTTTTCTTTGCATATAGGTCCCTGTGTGCTGTGTGCTTGACTTTTATTTCGATAAATAGAAAATTTCGTCCAAAATTCATGAAATTTTGAAATATGGCTCCTGCCATGGTGTAGAAATTAACGTGAATTTTTGGTTGCATTTTGTTTCCATTGAGTATTTTTCAAAATTCAAAAGCCTTAAAAATTACTACTATTTTCCTTTAAAAATCCATTAAAAATATTTAGACCATTGAAAAATTCCAAAAATATTCCTGTTTGTTTGCTTTAAGTTCTTTTTCCTTCAATCTAATTTCTGTTGTACTTGCATTTATAAAAACCATAAAAATTAAAAAAAACATTAAAAATCTTAGAAAAATCAGTAAAATTCATAAAAAATAAAAAATCTGTTTTCTTCTTTTGTAGTTAGATTTTATTTTATAGTTTATCTTAAAATTGCTGCTCGAATTTTATAGGCATTTTAAGTATTTTTAACTTGCCTTTAGATTCGGGCTGTACACTGTTTAGCATTCTTGCCCTTGTTTCATTTTTAGAAAATTAAATAAAAATCAGAAAAAATTCAAGAAATTAACAAAAACATCTAAATATTCCAAAAGCAAAAAAATATTTTTATTTGATTTTTCTGAATATTTTTGAGGCTTTAAATACTTGTTTGTTTGTGAGTTTTTGAGTGCTTTTATACTTTTCTTAATATTAAAAATTACAAAAAATTTTGAAAAACTTAAAATCCACCCAAATTATTGTTTTCTGGATTCCCAACTACTTCGTAACCTTCGCATACCGTGCTCCTCGTGTTCGACCCTGATAGCTGTACCAGGTAAAATATATTAGCAAGACCGCTACATTTCCCTGATTGTTTGATTTATCTCTATTTTTGGTGCTCTTCTATTTCTTGTTGAGTCTGATCCAGGTGGTTGAGGTTGCAACGATCTTTGATACCATTTCTACCTCAGTCGCTCCGTTATCCGTGCTCATCAGAATGGCGCCGTTGCCGGGAAGCACAACTTAGTAATCGGTTTCCTTTTTTATGTGATTTCTTGCTTATTGTTTCTTATATATTTTTAAATAACTGTGGACTGACATAATTTTGTTCTGACTTTCTTGCGAGGGCCCGATGAGCGAGGGTGTCTATCTTTGGAGAGCCGAGGCACCCGCACGACTTGGAGGCGGCTTGTTTCTGCATCAAGCCGTAGGAGATCATCGGAGAGGAGGAGCAGAATTTCAGGAGTTGTAGTGTAGTAGTTTAGACTTAGACTTTATTTGTGCACTATTATTGTAATAATACAAGACTGACACTCTCAGACTTAGTGATTGCTTCGGGATCTGTTTCGCCGAGCATCGGTGTGTTTGGGGGACCTCACCACAGGTTTTCACCGATTTTGGTTTGCTACCGCATTTACTGCTTATCTGATTTTCGAAGGGTTTGGCCCTTAGATTTAGGATTTTCTGTGACTGTGATGTAATTAATTAAGGCCCAACCCTAATTATCTACATGCTCCTATAGATCGATAATTGGACTTGATTAATTAACTCACAAAGAAAAAGTTGGTTTAATTAGGCTCGAGTCCACGTGCCGTGAGGAACCACATACAACGCATGCAAGATCCGTTGTGGCGGAGACCGAGTGGTTCCCAAGATCAGACTTAGGACTTAGTCTGATTAGCTAGCTACTGTGCTTCGCGTGTAGAAATTGCTTCGTCTAAGGCCGATTTCTGCTTGCATCATATAGGTAGTTTAATTTCAATTTTCATTTTATGCACGGATCACCCTGCATGTAGAGAGCTGGAGTCAGGTACGCATTTCTTACTCTGCATTCATCATCGTGTTTGATCGCGCATCGGCTTTTTCACTTTCTCCCCTTGTTTTTAGACTTAAAATAATCAGGGGAACCGAAAAATTCATTAGGCGTTGTTTGCTTGAAAAATATCAAAAAAGAAAAACTATAAAATTGGGACTGCAAAATTCACTTGATCTTAAAAGACACCTCACTTACAAATTTGTCTTGGGAGAGTAATACCCTCATTGTATGGTTTGGATAAGCGAGAGAGTAACCCACACACTAGGATAGAGTCATGCCCGATCTCTTGGCAGACTACCGGCCTTTTATACGGGACAATCTATTCAGAGCATTGGGTTCCTATCAGCTCGCTTAATCGTTTTGAAAGACTGTCTTATCACCTAATAAAATTGACAAGATAACCGACCGAGACTTTACGATCTTCAGCTCCGCGTCGAGTAGGTGAATCGGGGGTTTGCTTTCTGATCTTGTTTGTTTCCAGCTCTCATATGCATTACTCGCCACATCAAGATGATGGAAAGAGATCCCTTAGGCAACCTCTGGCTGCACTGCTTTCGAGCACTCCAGCCCATTCATCTAGGTTGGTTCGTGAGAGCTGAGACCCGCTCTCCGAACTCGAGTTTGATTCCACCCTGTTCCCCCTCGACCACCCTTCTACCAGTCCTGAGGTGCCCGAGCAGAGATCGCATCAGATAGATGATTTATCAGCACCTGAGTTTGGGTCTTTTTCCTTTGCAGAGACCATGGCCAGCAGCGAGGAGTGCACCGATGGACCCAACGGAGCCCAGACTTACGTACTTGATCAGGGTGCCACCAACTCTACCCTGTTAGCCTCTCTGGAGACCATGCAACGTCAGATCAGAGAATAGGGGGCTTTCATGACGGATATGCGCAGAGAGATTGAGCAGCTGAGAGCCGCTAGAGAAGATCGTAGAGCTGGTGGAGGCAGAGGACCAGAGATTCTTGAGGGTAGAGACCCTGAGGAGCAAGCACAACCAACAACACCTGCACGACCGATGAGGGATTTGCACAAACCTGGTGCAACTCTGACCCACATATGGATAGTGTTGCCAGCCATTGTGGGAGACTTCACGTTCCCGCCTCAGACGATTCAGCTTCTTCCCTGCTTCCACGGACTCGCCACTAAGGAGCCTCATCTCCATCTTCAGGAGTTTGAGATTATCTGCACTACTGTCCACGATCGCCTTGTGGATGAGGGTACCATTCAAATGATGGGCTTCCCTTTCTCCCTCGTAGACAGAGCAGCAAAACAGGAGCAGAAAGAATGAAAAGAATACCCGCAGGTCCTACATCCCCCCCTATACTTAGGGTAAAGTACACCCTAAGTATAACATAATCATAAGATGAGAAAAGGGATGTGGGACTAAAGAATAGAATGATATGGACAACTGGATCTATACAAGGCGGAGGAACAGTGATAATCAGGCGTGAGATGCAAAGGATGTGAGTCAAGAGACCACATCTCACGCAAAATGAATAGGGGCAACAATAACGTCCCACTGCTCATGATCTAGAAATGGCTTGAGCCGCTGGCCGTTCACTCGAAAGGTACTCTCAGAAGACAACTCGGATATATCAATGCTACCATTGTCGTGTACCTTTCTGACCAAGTAAGGTCCCTTCCATTTGCTCTGCAGCTTCCCTGGAAACAAACGAAGCCTCGCATCAAACAGCCATACTCTCTGTCCAATCTCAAAATGCTTGTGGCTGATATGAGAATCATGCCACTCCTTCACTCTCTCCTTATACTGTAGGCTGTTTGAGAAAGTTGTATCTCTAAGCTCCTCCAGGGCAGCTAACTCTGCCCTCCTCTGGTCTCCTACACCATCTGGATCCATAAGAATATCTGTAACTGCCCAAAGTGACGTGTGCCTCAGCTCAACAGGTAAATGGCACGGCTTGCCATATACGAGGCGAAAGGAAGATGTGCCCAATGGTGTCTTGAAAGAAGTCCTATATGCCCACAAGACCGAGTCCAAAAGCTGTGACCAATCCTTTCGGTCAGGGCGGACGACTTTCTACAAAATAGTCTTGATCTCCCTGTTCGAGACCTCGGCTAGACCATTCGTCTGTGGATGGTAAGGTGTAGCAACACGATGGTCTATACTGAACTCGCTAGCAAGTGCCTTCACCTGGTCGTTGATGAAATGAGACCCCCATCAGAAATCAGAACTCGTGGAACCCCGAACCGCGTGATGATGTGCTTCCTCAAGAATCTGCAAACTGTCCTCGCATCAGCGGCTCGGGCGGGGATGGCCTCAACCCAACGACTAACATAATCGACGGCCAACAGAATGTACTCAAATCCCTGACTCTTAGGGAATGGACCCATGAAATCGATGCCCCATGCGTCAAAAACCTCACAGAAGTGAATGGGCTGCATCGGCATCATATCACGTTGTCCACAAGTGCCCATCCTCTGACAGTCGGTACACCTCTTCACGAACTCATCAGAGTCCTTGAAGAGGGTAGGCCACCACAAGCCGGATTGGAGCACTTTCTGTGCCGTTCTCCTCCCAGAATGATGTCCTCCTGCCTCAAGCTTGTGGCAGTAAGTGAGGACGCTATGGTGTTCCTCTTGAGGAATACACCGACGCCAGACGCTATCCCCTCCTTCGTGGTAAAGGATGGGATCCTCCCAGTGGTAGGACTTGGCCCTCGCAAGGAAGGTCTCAAGCCTCTGCCTGGGCCAATCCTATGGGACTTTCCCAGCAACGAGAAAGTTCACAATATCGGCATACCACGGGAGTGAGGCGATAGCAAGGATCACCTCATCTGGGAAGGTATCTCGAATGGGATCAATCTGCTCAGACTCCTCAGGCTGCTCTAAACGGGAGAGGTGATCCGCCACCACATTCTTGACTCCAGGCTTATCCTTGATCTCAATGTCGAACTCCTGGAGTAGAAGGATCCATCTAGTCAGTCTGGCCTTGGCATCCTTCTTTGCCATGAGGTACCTGATGGCGGTGTGATCTGTGTACAAAGTCACTCTAGATCCAATGATATAAGATCGAAACTTATCTAGGGCGAACACTACGGCTAGCATCTCCTTCTCTGTGACTGTGTAATTCCGCTGGGCTGAATCCAATGTGCGGCTAGCGTAGTGGATAGCAAACGGAACTCCATCCCTCCTCTGTCCTAGCACTGCCCCCACGGCAAAATCGGAGGCATCCGTCATGATCTCGAATGGGAGAGACCAATCAGGCGGCTGGAGAACAGGAGCCTCAATCACGCACTGCTGGAGAGTCGCAAAGGACGAGAGACACTTGTCATCGACAAGGAACTCGGTGTCTTTCATCAAGAGGTCAGTCAACGGTCGGGCAATCCTGCTGAAATCCTGAATAAATCTCCTATAAAATCCAACGTGCCCCAGGAATGACCGTAGCTGCCTCAAATTGGACGGCAGTGCGAGTTTTCTAATGACATCAACCTTGGCCGGATCAACCTCCATGCCCTTGTTGGAGATGATGTGGCCAAGCACCGTCCCTTGAGTCACCATGAAGTGACTCTTCTCCCATGATAGAACCAAATGGTACTCAATACATCGCTGGAGTACTCGGTCTAGGCAGTCAAGACAGGAGTCGAATCCGTCGCCGTAGACCGAGAAATCGTCCATGAAGACCTCCAAACACTCCCTACCATGTCCGAAAAGATCGACAGCATGCACCTCTGAAAAGTCGCAGGGGCATTGCATAGCCCAAATGGCATGCGTCGAAAGGCATATGTACTAAAGGGACAGGTAAAGGTGGTCTTCTCCTGATCCTCAGGAGCGATGGCCACCTGGTTGTAGCCCGAGTACCCATCCAGGAAGCAATAATGGCTCTTCCCTGCCAGTCTCTCAATGATCTGGTCAATAAAAGGCAGGGGGAAATGGTCCTTCTTGGTGGCCTGGTTGAGTCTCCTGTAGTCAACACAGACCCTCCAAGAGGTGGGTACTCGTGTAGCAATCTCCTCTCCCGACTCACTGATCACAATCGTGATGCCCGTCTTCTTGGGCACCACATGTAAGGGGCTAACCCACTTGGAGTCGGAAATGGGATAAATAAAATCTGCACTCCACCATTTTGATATTTCCTTCATCACAACCTCTCTCAGGTTGGGGTTCAGCCGCCGCTGGAACTCACGCGACGGCTTCGCTCCCTCCTCGAGATAGATATGGTGGGAGCACACTGATGGACTAATCCCATGGAGATCTGCTACGCTCCATCCGATTGCCTTGCGGTTCTTTTCAAGAACCCCCATCAAACGGGATTCCTGCTCTCCAGTCAGATCGGTAGAGATTATGACTGGGTACATCTCAGGCTCGCCCGCAAGGAACCGATACTTCAGCGAAGTAGGGAGTGGCTTCAGCTCTGGACAGCTAGGCGCTGGCAATTCTGGCTTCGGAAGAAAATGTGTCAATGTTGCTAAGTCTGCCAAATCTGCCTGGGAGAAAGAAAGCGAACTCTCGCGAACTGGATCTGGAGAAGGCTACTCAACTATGTTGTCTCTGATCTGCTCTGCATCTACCTCCTCCTCATCTGTAGGCTCAGGTGGACTCAGGTCTGGCATCTGATCAACGCAATCTGCCCAATCAGACTCTGAATCCGAGGGATCTGCATCAAACAAGGTTGCATCAGTACCACCGTAACACAAGGTGGCCTCAACACCACCATCACTGAAATCTGTGTTGCGATCAAGGACCGGCTCTGCTGCCTTTGTGGTATCCTGAACCAGGGCTGTGCTCTCCAGACTCTCCTCTGCTATCATCTCGGCATCAGCTGTATCTGAAAATGAGAGGATGGCCTGTGCTGTAGGATCTGCGCATGCTGCCTCGTCATCAGTGATCACAAAATCACAGTCCCGGTGGATGTCTGGCTCGGCGTCTGTCAGCTGCTCTGAATCGGTGCTGGCCTCTGAGCGTGCTCTCTCTCTGGCTTTGTAGTCCTCGACCGTCTCTATTTGTATACTCCCACCCTCGACGCGAAAGTACACCTTCCCGCTATCATGATCAGTCACCGCCTTGGCTGTGGCCAAGAACGGACGACCAAGGATGATGGGGGTATCGGCCACTGACTCAGGGATCTCCATGTCCAACACTACGAAGTCCATGGGGAATTTTAGGCCCTGAATCGTGACGATAACGTCTCGCAACAACCCCTTCGGCCTCTTGACAGATCGATCAGCAAACTGAAGGACTGTCCTGCTCTGTCTAAGAGTGCCCAACTCGAAGCGGTCGAGAAGGGCTGCCGGAAGAAGGTTGATCGACGATCCGCTATCTAATAAAGTCCGGTCGAACCTCTGCTCACTAATCTGGCATCTGACATACGGGGCCCCTGAATCTGGCCTCTTGGCCGGCAGATGGTTCTGGATCACGAAACACGTGGCTTTCGTCAGCACATGAATCTCTGAAGTGTGGTTCCTCCTCCTCCTGACTGTAGTCCTGTCTCTCAAAGATCGCTGAAGAAGGGGGATGTGCTGCAAAGCCTCCTGGAGGGTCAGCTGGATGTGGAATCTATCGATCATGCTCTGACTGAACTCCTCCTGCTCTCTCTTTTTTGGATCATTTTCTTTTTTCTTCCTCTTCCCCATCTGAAGGGCTCTAGGGAAGGGGATCACAGGGTCCTTCTCAGATGAAGGACTAGGAAAAGGCCTAGACGGCTCGACGGCCGGATCCGCACATACATCAAGCATCACAGTGGGACCGGAAGAAACTAAACCTTTTCCTTTATTCATAACAGTGTTCTGAGATACATGAGAATGAGGAAAAACAACTGCTCTCTCTACAAAAACACCGGTGGCCTCAGTACCACCACGGGCTGGCTCTGCTACTGGACGTCTCGCGGCCTCAGTACCGCAGGCTGGCTCGGCTCCTCGGGTGGCATCAGCACCACCTCCTCGAACTGGTGAAGTGGCGGCCTCAGTACCGCCGGTGGAATCAGCATCCTTGGTGGCATCAGTACCACCATCATCATCATGTGCGGCCTCAGTACCGCTCTCCTCCTCCTCATCTGGCGCCCTGGGTGGATCCTCGAGTCGTCGCTCAGATGAGGCGTCGCCTTCTGGTGCTCTACCGCTCCTAAGTGTAACAAAATCAGCATCAAACATATCTGAAGACATATCATCAAATGGATCACTAGGAGTGGTATGCTCAGTGTCAACTACCTGCTCAGACTTCCTCTTCAGGCTGTTCGGATTCGGCTCTATCTGTGCAGGGATGGCGGCCTTCCCTCTCATCAGGTCCCGCATCTCCTGGCGGAACTCGTCCATCTCCCGTCTGAATGTAGCCTGCTGGTCCGTGAGGAGGCTTGCTATGTCATCCAAGGCGGGGCTCTCATGGGGGCCCGACGGGTAGCCTCTCTGGTGCTGAGGCTGCTGGAACTGGTGCTGCTGGTAAGAGGGGTAGGAGGAAGGATGCTGCTGCTGGTGTGTCTGGTGAGCCTGCTGCTCACGTCTCCAAGACTGTCCCTGCTGCTGATAGGGACGAGGAACGAAGGATGTCTGCTGGTGTGGCTAGTGGGCTGGGGGCTGCTGCTGCTGGTGATCTCTCTGCTGGCTATACTGCCCTCCCTGACCGGATGACTGCTGCTGGGGCTGGGTACCTCCACTCCCCCACCTGAATCCGGGATGGTCTCGTCGGATCCCAGGATGGGGGTGGTCATACCAAATCCCGTTGACATCCATCAACGGCTCTGCATCGTAGGGGGCTGGCGGGAGTACTGCCAGAGGTTGATCCGGCTGGTATACCACCATCTGCATGTTTGGAGATGGTGGTGACTGGTAGGAGGGCTGCTGCGGCTGGTACGGCTCCGCCTGTACAAGATGAACCTGTTTAGGCTGCTGTAAGGAGCTGGAGCGCTGGGACGAGCTGCTGCTGCCGCCGGTATCGCCTCGCGACAGAAGACGGGGCTGTGAAGCCGTCTGTGCCTCCTAGAGACACATGAGCTGGGTCTTCATGTCGCTCAGAGTCTGTGCCATCTGCTCCATCTGCGTAATACCCTGGCACTGCTTCTTCTCGATCAGCTCCATCCGATCCAACTTCTCGCTGATAATACCCATATCCGCAGCGGACGACTCTGCCTGTGCTGCTGCAACTGCGGATGAACTGGATGGACCGGCGTCGACCCGTGCTATCCTCTGATACTGCACGGATCCTGGCTGCTGCTGGGGTCTCCCCTGTGTGTACAACCGGGTCTGGGACATCACCATATAGTTCTCAGCCATCTCCTCGAAAATGGCCCAGACCTGGTCGTGATCCTTGGCGAAATAGGACCCGCCGCAAGAAGCATTCACCAGGCCCTGGAGCTCTGGTGTCAACCCGCTAAAGAAGCTCTGCACAAGGTTCGGCTTCGTGATATCGTGGTGCGGGCATCGGTCTGTGAGCTCTCGGAACCTCTCCCATGCCTCATGGAATTGCTCGTTGGGGAGCATGGAGAAGTTACTGATCAGGGCCCTCGCTGCATTCGTCCGCCCGAGTGGATAGTACTTGTTCAAGTACTCGGTGCGGAGCTGCTCCCAGGTGTAAACAAACTTCCCCAAATGCTTCAGCCAGGTGGCTGCTCTGTCTGCTAGGGAGAAGGGGAAGGCGATCATCCGAATCGTATCCTGGTCCACATGACGGTCGTGGACAGTACTGCAGATCATCAAGAACTCCTGGAGGTGGAGATGGGGCTCCTCGGTGGCAAGTCCGTGAAAACGGGAAAGCATCTGCAGGGTATTCGGGGGGAACTTGAAGTCCCCCACGATAGCAGGCACCACTACCCAATGATGCATCAGTGTAGATCCGGGGTTGTGCAACTCCCGCATCGGTCTCGGTGGTCCTCCTGCCGCAGCGGCTGCCGCTGCGGCAGCGGCTGCTGCTGCTGCTGCGGCTGCTGCAGCTCGTGCCTCTGCATCTGGTCCGTCCTCAGGCTCGCTCTGATCTCTCTCTGCTCTGAGTCGCTCCAACTCTCTCCTCATCTCAATCATAAAAGCTCCCTGATCTCTCAATTGCTGCTGAACTGTCTCTAAAGAGGCGATCATGGTGGAGTTGATCGCTCCCTGGTCCAAAACAAAATGCTGATCTCCTCGTGGACCTCCAGGGTGATCCTCAGAACTGCCGACCATGACATCTGCAAAATCAAATGAGCCCAACTCAGGTGCTGTCAAATCCGCTAATCTCTCCTTGGGCTCATGTCTCTCAGTACTAGAAGAAAGGGGATCGAGGGGGAACAGGGCGGAGTCGTACTCAGGCTCGGAGAGCTGGTCTCGGCTCTCGCGGGCCAACCTAGATGATCGGGTAGACGTGCCCGAAAGCGGTGCAGCCAGAGGCTGCCTAAGAGAGCGTCTACCCATCATCTTGATCTGGCGAGTAGTGCGGATGAGATCTGGAGAAACTATGATCAGAATACAAACCCCCGGTTCACCAACGCGACGCGAGCTGAAGACCGTGAAAGTTCGGTCGAATTATCTTGTCGATTTTATTAGGTGAACACACAAAATATCAGAGCGCTTACGTGACCTGTTAGGATACCCGATGCTATCCCAACCGACTGGCCCGCACGGAAGAGTCGGTAATCAGTCGGGACTAGCACCGGAGGGCTCTACCTAGGGTGCGGGTCACTCTCTCGCGCATCCAAACCATACAATGAGGGGGTTGCTCTCCCCAAGACAAAATTTTTAGGGTGAGCGTCTTTTAAGATCAATAGTGTTAACCAGTCCCAATTTTATGGTTTTTCTTTTTAATATTTTTCAAATAGCAAACAAACGTCTAACGAATTTTTCGGTTCTCCTGGTTATTAAGTCCAAAACAGGGGGGAGAAGACGAAAAAGCCGATGCACGATAAATCAATGATGCATGTAAAGTAAGGAAGGCGTACCTGACTCCAGCACTCTACATGAAATATGATCCGCGTATAAATGTAAAGACAGGAAATAAACTACCTAAATGATGCAAGCGGAAAACCGAGGCCCTAAACAGCAGTGCTACTCGAAAGAACGACTAGCCGACCACCAGCCTCCAATCCAAAGGGTCCGGTCTAGACCCACCCCTCCTCTTCTCGACAGATCGAGTTCAGGAGTAGCGCTTGACGGGGTGGGCTCGCGGCGCGTAGGCTCGGAGGTAATGGAACGACTATTTTATTATTATTTTTATTATAGGTCCAATTACCGCACTATAGGAACATGCAATTATATTAGGGTGTTTGGATCCTATGAGTTACGTCACAATCAAGCAGAAAATCCTACGGCTAGGGGCTCGATCAAAAACCGCGTAAACACCGGAAAAGGCAGTAAAAAAGATAAGGAAAACCGCGTTAAAAACCGCGAAAATCTCCTAAGGGTCCCCCGAGCACACCGGTGCTCGGCGAAACAGACCCGCTAAGTGTTCAAGCACAGTTCAAGTCCAGTCTCTGAGTCCCTGTATTATTACAACAATAATGATCAAATACAACCTAATCTAACCTCACCCACTCAACTCTCTCTGTCTCGCTCTCTCCTGCGGCTCCGTGCAGAAGGGAGCCGCCTCCGAGTCTCGCGGTTGCGTCGGCTTCTCGAAATCGGTCGCCTCGATCCTCGGGCCCTCGCAAGAAACAGAGACAAGTGGTCAGACCAAATTATTTAAATAATGTCAGGAAAAATATGTATATATATGCAGAAAGCTATACAAAAAGCCGCGAAAAGGAAAAGCCGCGGAAAAGCTCAAAAAAACGACTACTAAGCCGTGCTCCCCGGCAACGGCGCCATTCTGATGACACGCCTGAGCACTCGGGTATAAGGTACTAAATAGGTCGTTGCGACCCAAGCGATCAGACGATGTCAATCAAGAAAAATGAACCACTCAAGACAGATAAAATCGATCAAAACATGAATAGTGGTCTTGCTATTGGATTAACCTGGTATAGCACCCAGGGTCGAACTCAAGGAGCACGGGTTGGCCGAGAGGCCTAGAAGTAGTCAAAATAAAAGGAGAAAATCTTTTTAGTGGTTTTTAATTTGTTTTATATTTTTTTGGATTTTTAAGTAATTAGGAAAATGAAGAAAAACAAGGAAAAGCACACTTCAACAATTTATTCAAAGCATCAAAAATCAACCAAAAATTGGAATAAAAGTATTTTTATGTATTTTATATTTTGTAGTGTTTTTGGTGAATTTTTGAGAATTTTCTGATGTTTATTTTATTTTCTAAAAATCAAAAAGTGAAGCAAACAGTGGGTACTGTCCAGCCGAGCCAAAAAGCCCTAGATAAAATATCTAAGGGCCTTAAAATGGCATGGAGGTAATTTTCCTGTAAAGATGCTAAAACAAGGAAAATTTAGGTACTAATTTTATTATTTTTGGATTTTTAATTTATTTACTAGAATTTTTATGGGTTTTTAAGTGTTTTTATGTTTTTAGTGGTTTTTAGCAACGAAACATAGCCAAAATTGGTTAGAAAATCAAACTAAATAAAACAAATAGTAGACAATTTTTATAGAATTTTTAAGTGAGTTTTTGTATTTTTTTGTGATTTTTCAAACTAGACAGTGACAAAAATGAAGGTTTCTGAATTTTTAAAAATATCAAACTAAATCAAAAATGTCCTCAAAAATCCACAAAAATCCTACACCATAGCAGAAGCCATGTGTCAAATTTTCGTTGGATTTGGAGGTGATTTGATATTTTATTCAAAAAATAAAAGAGGGGCACTGTGCACAGGGACCAAAGTGCAAATACCCGAAGTTCTGGGGGGTCTGGTGTAAAATACCCAGCAAAACACGCGCCACGCGCGTGCCTGGGGCACTCAGGGACCTAAATGTGATAAAAATAAGTCCCGAGGACTTACTGGTAACAAGTACCAAAAGTCCAGGGGCTTATCTGCAAAATACCCAAAATATAACGCACATGTGGAAATAAATCACGCACAGGGGTATAAATGCAAACAAGTAAAAGATTTCATTCATTCAATAACATCCAGAACTACAGGGGTCTCTATTGCAAATAAACCAAAATATCACGTGTCGATGCACGTGTCCACAACTGGCAGGGGTATAAGTGCAAATACGATAAAAAGAAGGGTCCACAATGCAAATACACCTAAAACTAAACAACTACACTACGTATTTACAGGACTACAAACTAAATGCAGAAAGTAAAAGGGGTCTAAGGGCAATTTACCCCTTATTTAATGTCGAAGGCTGGATGTGCGCCACGTCGACGATCTGACGGTGGAGAGAAGCGGGCACTCAAACTCTGGAATGCAGGCCTGATCGGACGGTCAAGAGCCCTCCACGTGGAGATCGAACGGTCACGGTGCTTTGGAGGCCAAGCCCTTGGTGTATCGACGGAGGAGGAGAAGGCACGTGGCAGATCCGACGGACGAGGTATGCTGGTGCCTCTTCCTCCTAGCGGATGGTCAAGATCTGTCCTCGAAATAATCTGACGGTGATGCCACGCCTAGGATGAACGGCTCAGATGACAACTGGGGCGCTGGGGACGATCGGACGGCGATGGAGGATGCTGGAAGAACAAGTCCCCGGCGAGACTCGCCGGGCTCGTGCGTGCGCGATGCTCCTCCTTAGAGCCCTTTGAAGGTCGGAGAAGATCGTGGAAGGCTCCCGCGTCTGCCGGTGGGCTCCGATGATCGAGCCGAGCTCCGAGGAGCTCGGTCGAGGTCGGCGGAGCTGGGTCTCCTGGCTGGATGGCGAAGGGCCTCAGATGGCCCTCGTTTTGACCTGAAAAGCGAACCAGAAGATTCACGGGTCGAGGGCAAATTGCCTCGACCTGGTTAGGCGAAGTGGGGGTGACTGATGCGTCGGGATGGCGAGCTCCGGCGAAGGTGGTGGACGGAGGAGCTCGTTTCCCAGCTCCTGTGCGAGCTGGGTTGAGTGAGTGGGTGAAGAAGGTGCGTCAGAAGGAGGCGGACGTAATGGACGATTCCGATGATCGAAATGGGTGACGGAGTGGTCGGAATCAAAGAAACGCGGCGGCGGAGCGATTTGGGCGTAAACTGAAATTAACGGAAACGGGAAGGCTAAGGGGTTACCTGGGTGATCGGAGAGACTGGGGAGGAGCGGAGGAAGCTCCCGGTCGTCGCCTCGAGGATCGTCTCGGTCCGAGGCTCGGAGCTCACGCTGGTGGCGGAGCTGCGGCGGCTGTGCTCGCCGGATCGATGGCGAAGCTCCCTCTCCTCGCTTCGACAGGCTCAGACGCGAGCTGTCACTCTCACGGTTGCTCTGGAGCTCACGGGAGGAGGAAACAACTAGCCAAAGATGGTGAAAATGGGTGGCGGAGCTCGCTTATGTACGCTGGAGGGGACCGGCTAAGACTGGCTCGGGTAGGTCGATGAGGAGCGCGAATCCCAAGGTGTGTGCCCGGCGAGGATGTCGGATGTGGGAGGATCAAAACGGAGCCGGGGTTTGATGAAATAGTGATCGGGTCGAGCGGGTAGAAATTCGAGAAATCGGGTCCACGACCCAGATCCGCGGGAGGTGGTCCTGGGGGGGGGGGGTAGTTGACCGGGCGGTCAACATCCCCAGGACCCAATGGGATTCGGCCACGTGGCTGGATCTTGAAGTGACAAATAAGGGTAGCTAGGGGCCGAATTTGCAAAAACTCCAAACACAAAATATTTTTATTTTATTTTTTTCTATTTTTTAGTGATTTTTAATTAATTAATTGTTTGGAATAAAAATAAGGTATATACATAGTATGTACTATATAGGTATATGTAGACAATTAGGGTTTTTTTATTTTTTTGATTTTTAATTATTATTTTTATGCAATTTTATTCCTATTTTATATTTTATTTATTTATATTATAAAATAAGGAATAAAAGGGTGTTTTTATTTTATTTTTCTTATTTATATACATAGGTAAAATAAATATATATGTACATCTATATACATGGTATATGTACAATGTATTTTTGTATTTTTAATTTTGCTCTTTTTATTTTGTTTTTTTTATTTTATTTATTTACAATATATAATATAGAATATTTACAAAAAGTTTTGAAAATAATTTTATTTATTTACAAGGTTAAATAAATATATAGATGTGGTTTATGTACATGATGAAAGGGGTATTTTAGTTCTTTTTGATTTTTAATTTTTTTCTTTTGTTTTTATACTTATAGATATATACAAGTATTTACAAGCATATTTTTGGTGAGGAAAATATTTTTATTTTATTTACATAAATAATTACACATGAGCCCCTATCTCCCTCTACTTTGGCTTTTATGCGGTCAGGCCCATGCTGAGCCCTCCCTTGGGTTAGGTTGCTCAATATTTATTCTAAATATTTCCCTCTTTTTCTTCTTAATCTTTATTCTTTTATTTTTGCACAAAAACATGCTAATTATAGGCTTTTACACAATGCATGCTTTTGGTAATTATTCCTATTTACACATATCTACATGTATTTGCAAAGGTTTTTGTAGCTAAAATATAAGAATAAAGAGTGATGAATGAGTATTCATTAGTTACCAATAAGCCCTCGGAACCTATTTTTCTTACATTTGGGTCCCTGAGTGCCTCAGGCACGCGCGACGCGCGTGACTTCCTAGGTTAATTGGACAAGACCCCCTAGACTTTCGGGTATTTACACATAGGTCCTTGTGCACAGTGCCCCCCTCTTTATTTTTGAATAAAATAGCAAATTACCTCCAAATCCAACGAAAATTGGACACATGGCTCATGCCATAGTGTAAAATTTTCGAGGATTTTTGAGGACATTTTTGTTTTCATTTGATATTTTTAAAAATTCAAAAACATCTATTTTCTTCACTGTCTAAATTTAAAAATCACAAAAAATATTAAATAGTGTCTAAAAATTACAAAAAAATTGTCTACTGTTTATTTTGTTGTGTTTGATTTTCTAGCCAATTTTGGCTATTTTTCATTACTGAAAATTACTAAAAATTGAAAAACACTCAAAATCTTATAAAAATTCTAGTAAATCAATTAAAAATCCAAACACAATAAAATAGGTGCCTAAATTTTCCTTGTTTTATTCTCTTTACAGGAAAATTACCTCCTAGCTAATTTGGATTTTATCTAGGCCCTTTATCTCAGCTGGACAGTACCTACTGTTTTAGTTACTTTTTGTTTTTAGAAAATTAAATAAACATCAGAAAATTCTCAAGAATTCATCAAAAACTCTAAAAATGATAAAACACATAAAAATATTTTTGTTTGAATTTTTGGTTGATTTTTAGTGTGTATTTAATAAATTGTTGAAGTGTGTGTTTATTTGTTTTCCTAATTTTCTTAATTAACTAAAAAATCCAAAAAAATATAAAATATTCAAAAACCACCAAAAATAGTTGCTTCTTTTATTTTATCTCCTTTTGACTACTTCGTAGGCCGAGAGGCCAACCCGTGCTCCTTGTGTTCGACCCTGGTCGCTATACCAGGTTAATCTAATAGCAAGATCGCTGTCGCATTTTTGATTGATTTTCTCTGTCTTGGTGGTCTACTTTTTCTTGATCGACACGATCGAGTGACCGAGGTCGCGACGACCATCGTAGAGATACCTGATTGCCTTAGTCGCTCGGTTTTTCGTGCCATCAGAATGGCACCGTTGTCGGGGAGCACGACTTAGTAGTCGATTTAATTCTCTCCGCGGTTTTCTTTTCGCGGCTTTTTGTATAGATTTCTGTAGATATATTTTTCTGACATTTTCTTACAATAATCTGGTTTGACACTCTTGTTTTTGTTTTCTTGCGAGGGCCCGAGGATCGAGGCGGCTTCTTCGGAAGCCGACGCAACCGCGAGAACCGGAGGCGGCTCTCTTCTTCACAGAGCCGTAGGAGAGCGCGAGGAGCAAGCAGGAGTGCGGGAGCCGTGGAATAGCCGCGGATTAGCATAGTTTAGATTAGGATTTATTTCCCGTATATCTGAACGGTTGTAATAATACAGGTACATTCGGACAGACACTGGACTCTCGGGTCTGTTTCGCCGAGCACCGGTGTGCTCGGGGGACCCTTTAGATTTTTCGCGGTTTTTACGCGGTTTTCTCTTACTGCCTTTTCCGGTTTCACGCGGATTTTCGAGCCCCTAGCCGTAGGATTTTCTTCTTGATTGTGACGTAATTCATAGGATCCAAACACCCTAATATAATTACCTGTTCCTATAGTACGGTTATTGGACCTATAATAAAAATAATAATAAAATAATCGTTCCATCACCTCCGAGCCTATGCGCCGCGAGCCCGCCCCGTCAAGTGCTACTCCTGAACTTGACCTGTCGAGAAGAGGAGGGTGGGTCTAGATAGGACTCTTTGGATTGGAGGCTGGTGGTCGGCTAGCCGTTCTTTCGAGTAACACTGCTGTTTAGGGACTCGGCTTTCCGCCTGCACCATTTAGGTAGTTTATTTCCTGTCTTTCAATTCTGCGCGGATCACTTTGCATGTAGACTGCTGGAGTCAGGTACGCATTTCTATCTCTGCATGCATCATTGATTTCTCGCGCATCGGCTTTTTCGTCTTCTCCCCCTGTTTTGGATTAAATAACCAGGAGAATCGAAAAATTCGTTAGGCCTTTGTTTTCATTGAAAAATATTAAAAAGAAAAACCATAAAATTGGGACTGGCTAAGACTATTGACCCTAAAAGACACTCCTTAAAAATTTGTCTTGGGGAGAGCAACCCCCTCATTATTTGGTTTGCTTGCGCGAGAGAGTGACCCGCACCCTAGGTAGAGCCCTCCGGTGCTATTTCTAGCTGACTACCGACTCTTCCGTGCAGGCCAGTCGGTTGGAGTAGCATCTGGTATCCCAACAGGTCACGTAAGCGCTCTGATAGATTGTTTGTTCACCTAATAAAAACTGACAAGATAATCTGACCGAGCCTTCACGGTCTTCAGCTCGTGTTGCGTTGGTGAACAGAGGGGTTTGCATTTTGATCATAGTTTCTCCAGATCCCATCCGCACTACTCGACCAGATCATGATGATGGGTAGACGCTCTCTTAGGCAGCCTCTGGCTGAACCGCTTTCAGGCACGTCTACCCAGTCATCTAGGTTGGCCCGTGAGAGCCGAGACCAGTTCTCCAAGCCCGAGTATGATTCCGCCCTGTTCCCCTCAACCCCCTTTCTTTCGGTTCTGAGAGATATGAGCCAGAGGAGAGACTCACAGATTTGACAGCTCCTGAATTTGGCTCATTTGATTTTGTAGACGCCATGGCCGGCAGTTCTGAGGATCACCCCGGAGGTCCACGAGGAGAGCAGCATTTTGTCCTGGACCAGGGTTCGATCAACTCCACCCTGAACGCCTCCCTCGAGTCAGTGCAGCAGCAGCTGAGGGATCAGGGAGCTTCTATGATGGACATGAGGCGAGAGTTTGAGCAGTTGAGAGCCAATCACGGAGGAGGAGCAGGAGGAGGCCCCGACGATCCGGCAGAAGGAGGAGGACCTGATGATCCTGCAGCCGGAGGGTGGCGGAGCAGGAGGAGCACCACCACCACCACTTAGATCGATGCGGGAGAACCACAATCCCGGGTCGACTTTGACACACCGCTGGGTGGTACTTCCAACTATCGTGGGGGACTTCAAGTTCCCCCCGAACACCTTGCAACTTCTTCCCCGATTCCACGGTTTGGCGACAGAGGAGCCTCATCTCCACCTGCAGGAGTTTGAGATGATTTGCAGCACTGTCCACGATCGTCAGGTGGACCAGGATACGATCAGGATGATTGCCTTCCCCTTTTCCTTAGCAGACAGTGCAGCCACCTGGCTGAAGCACTTGGGGAAGTTCGTTTACACCTGGGAGCAGCTCCGCACCGAGTACTTGAACAAGTACTATCCACTCGGGCGGACCAATGCAGTGAGAGCCCTCATCAGCAACTTCTCCATGCTCCCCAACGAGCAATTCCATGAGGCATGGGAGAGGTTCCGTGAGCTTACTGACCGATGCCCGCACCATGATATCTCGAAGCCGAACCTTGTGCAGAGCTTCTTCAGCGGGCTGACACCAGAGCTTCAGGGCTTGGTGAATGCTTCTTGTGGCGGGTCCTATTTCACTAAGGATCACGACCAGGTCTGGGCCATCTACGAGGAGATGGCCGAGAATTATATGGTGATGTCCCAGACCCGGTTGTATACTCAGGTCAGACCCCAGCAGCAGCCAGGACCCGTGCAGTACCAGAGCATAGCACGGGTCGACACCGGTCCATCCAGTTCATCCGCAGTTGCAGCAGCACAGGCAGAGTCGTCCGCTGCGGATATGGGTATTATCAGCGAGAAGTTGGACCGGATGGAGCTGATCGAGAAGAAGCAGTGCCAGGGCATCACGTTGATGGAGAAGATGGCACAGACTCTGAGCGACATGAAGATCGAGCTCATGTGTCTCCAGGAGGCACAGACGGCTTCACAGCCCCATCTTCAGTCGCGAGGCGATACCGGCGGCAGCAGCAGCTCGTCCCAGTGCTCCAGCTCCTTGCAGCAGCCTAGACAGGTTCACCTTGTACAGGCGGAGCCGTACCAGCCGCAGCAGCCCTCCTACCAGTCACCACCATCTCCAGACATGCAGATGGTGGTATACCAGCCGGATCAGCCTCTGGCAGTACTCTCGCCAGCCCAGTACGACGCCGAGTCGTTGATGGATGTCAACGAGATTTGGTATGACCGACCCCAGCTTGGGATCCGACGAGACCATCCCGGATTCAGGTGGGGGAGTGGAGGTACCCAACCCCAACAGCAGTCATCCGATCAGGGTGGGCAGTATAGCCAGCAGAGAGATCACCAGCAGCAGCAGCCCCCAGCCTACCAGCCACACCAGCAGTCGTCCTTCGTTCCTCGTCCCTATCAGCAGCAGGGACAGTCTTGGAGACGTGAGCAGCAGGCTCACCAGCCACACCAGCAGCAGCATCCTTCCTCCTACCCCTCTCAGCAGCAGCAGCACCAGTTCCAGCAGCCTCATTAGCAGAGAGGCTACCCGTCGGGCCCCCATGAGAGCTCCACCTTGGACGACGTAGCCCGCCTCCTCACGGACCAGCAGGCTACATTTAGACGGAAGATGGACGAGTTCCGCCAGGAGATGCGGGACTTGATGAGAGGGAAGGCCGCCATCCCTGCACAGATAGAGCCGAATCTGAATAGCCTGAAGAGGAAGTCTGAGCAGGTAGTTGACACTGAGCATACCACTTCTAGTGATCCATTTGATGATATGTCTTCAGATCTGTTTGATGCTGATTTGTTGCACTTAGGAGCGGTAGAGCACCAACAGGCGGCGCCTCATCTGAGCGACTACTCGAGGATCCACCCAGGGCGTCAGATGAGGAGGAGAGCGGTACTGAGGCCGCATCCGAGGATGACGGTGGTACTGATGCCACTAAGGATGCTGATTCCACCGGCAGTACTGAGGTCGTCGCCTTACCAGTTCGAGGAGGTGGTACTAACGCCACCAGAGTAGCCGAGCCAGCACGCGGTACTGAGGCCGTGAGACGTCTAGCAGAGCCAGCCTGTGGTGGTACTGAGGCCACCGGTGTTCATTTTGAGAGAGATTTTGTTTTTCCTTCTGTTGATGTATCTCAGAACACTGCTTTGAATAAAGGAAAAGGTTTAGTTTCTTCTGATCCCACTGTAGTGATTGATGTATGTGCAGATCCGGCCGTCGAGCCGTCTAGACCTCTTCCTAGTCCTTCATCTGAGAAGGACACTGTGATCCCCTTCCCCAGAGCCCTTCTGGTGGGGAAGGGGAAGAAAAGAGAAAAAGATCCAAAAAAGAGAGAGCAGGAGGAGTTCAGCCAGAGCATGATCGACAGATTCCATATACAGCTGACCCTTTAGGAGGCTTTGCAGCACATCCCCTTCTTCAGCGATCATTGAGAGATAGGACCACAGTCAGGAGGAGGAGGAGGAACCACCATTCAGAGATTCATTGCTGACGAAAGCCACGTGCTTCGCGATTCAGAACCGTCTGCCAGCCAAGAGGCCAGATTCAGGAGCCCCATATGTCAGATGTCACATTAGAGAGCAGAGGTTCGACCGTACTCTATTGGACAGCGGATCTTCTATCAACCTCCTTCCGGTAGCCCTTCTCGACCGCTTCGAGTTGGGCACTCTTCGACAGAGCAGGACAGTCCTTCAGTTTGCTGATAGATCTGTCAAGAGGCCGAAGGGGTTGTTGCGAGACGTTGTCGTCACTATTCAGGGTCTGCAATTCCCCGTGGACTTCGTAGTGTTGGACATGGAGATCCCTGATTCAGTGACCGATACCCCCATCATTCTAGGTCGTCCGTTCTTGGCCACAGCCAAGGCGGTGACTGATCATGATAGCGGGAAGGTATACTTTCACGTCGAGGGTGAGAGTGTACAGATAGAGACGGTCGAGGACTACAGAGCCAGAGAGAGAGCATGCTCAGAGACTAGCACAGACACAGAGCAGCTGACAGATGCCGGGCTAGACATCCACCAGACTGTGACTTTGTGATCACAGATGATGAGGCAGCATGGGCAGACCCTTCCGCACATGCCATCCTCTCATTTCCAGACACCACTGATGCAGAGATGACAGCAGAGGAGAGCTTGGAGAGCACAGCCCTGGTCCAGGATATGACAGAGGTGGCAGAGCCGGTTCTCGACCGCGACACGGTTTCTAGTGATGGTGGTACTGAGGCCACCTTGTTTGACGGTGGTATTAATGCCACCTTGTTTGAGGCAGATCCCTCGGATTCAGAGTCTGATTGGGTAGATTGTGATGACCAGATGCCAGACCTGAGTCCACCTGAGCCTACAAATGAGAGGAGGTAGAGGCAGAGCAGATCAGAGACAGCACAGTTGAGCAGCCTCCTCCAGATCCAGTTTGCGAGAGCTCGTATTCTTTCTCCCAAGCAGATTTGGCAGATTTAGCAGCATTCACGCACCTTCTTCCGAAGCCAGATTTGCCAGCACCCAGCTATCCAGAGCTGAAGCCGGCTCCCTACTTCGCTGAAGTATCGGTTCCTTGCTGGCGAACCTGAGATGTACCCAGTCATCATCTCCGCCGATCTGACTGGAGAGCAAGAATCCCGTTTGATGGGGGTTCTTGAAAAGAACCGCAAGGCAATTTGGATGGAGTGTGGCAGATCTCCATGGGATTAGTCCATCAGTGTGCTCCCACCATATTTATCTCGAGGAGGGGACGAAGCCGTCGCATGAGTTCCAGCGGTGACTGAACCCCAACCTGAGAGAGGTTGTGATGAAGGAAATATCAAAATGGTGGAGTGCAGATTTCATTTATCCCATTTCCGACTCCAAGTGGGTCAGCCCTTTGCATGTGGTGCCCAAGAAGACGGGCATCACGACTGTGATCAGTGAGTCGGGAGAGGAGATTGCTACACGAGTACCCACCTCTTGGAGGGTCTGTGTTGACTACAGGAGACTCAACCAGGCCACCAAGAAGGACCATTTCTCACTGCCTTTTATTGACCAAACTATTGAGAGACTGACAGGGAAGAGCCATTATTGCTTCCTGGATGGGTATTCGGGCTACAACCAGGTGGCCATCGCTCCTGAGGATCAGGAAAAGACCACATTTACCTGTCCCTTTGGTACATATGCCTTTCGATGCATGCCATTTGGGCTATGCAATGCCCCTGCGACTTTTCAGAGGTGCATGCTGTCGATCTTTTCGGACATGGTAGGGGAGTGTTTGGAGGTCTTCATGGATGATTTCTCGGTCTACGGTGACGGATTCGACTCCTGTCTTGACTGCCTAGACCGAGTACTCCAGCGATGTATTGAGTACCATTTGGTTCTATCTTGGGAGAAGAGTCACTTCATGGTGACTCAAGGGACGGTGCTTGGCCACATCATCTCCAACAGGGGCATGGAGGTTAATCCGGCCAAGGTTGATGTCATTAGAAAACTTGCACCACCGTCCAATTTGAGGCAACTACGGTCATTCCTGGGGCACGTTGGATTTTATAGGAGATTTATTCAGGATTTCAGTAGGATTGCCCGATCGTTGACTGACCTCTTGACGAAAGACACCGAGTTCCTTGTCGATGACAAGTGTCTTTCGTCCTTTGCGACTCTCCAGCACTGTGTGATTGAGGCTCCTGTTCTCCAGCCGCCTGATTGGTCTCTCCCATTCGAGATCATGACGGATGCCTCCGATTTTGCCGTAGGGGCAGTGCTGGGACAGAGGAGGGATGGAGTCCCATTTGCTATTCACTATGCTAGCCGCATGTTGGATTCCGCCCAGCGGAATTACACGGTCACAGAGAAGGAGATGCTAGCCGTAGTGTTCGCCCTAGATAAGTTTCGATCTTATATCATTGGATCTAGAGTGACTTTGTACACAGATCATACCGCCATCAGGTACCTCATGGCAAAGAAGGATGCCAAGGCCAGACTCACTATATGGATCCTTCTACTCCAGGAGTTCGACATTGAGATTAAGGATAAGCCTGGAGTCAAGAATGTGGTGGCGGATCGTCTCTCCCGTTTAGAGTAGCCTGAGGAGTCTGAGCAGATTGATCCCATTCGAGATACCTTCCCAGATGAGGCGATCCTTGCTATCGCCTCACTCCCGTGGTATGCCGATATGTGAACTTTCTCGTTGCTGGGAAAGTCCCACAAGATTGGCCCAGGCAGAGGCTTGAGACCTTCCTTGTGAAGGCCAAGTCCTACCACTGGGAGGATCCCATCCTTTACCACGAAGGAGGGATAGCGTCTGGCGTCGGTGCATTCCTCAGGAGGAACACCATAGCGTCCTCACTTACTGCCACAAGCTTGAGGCAGGAGGACATCATTCTGGGAGGAGAACGGCACAGAAAGTGCTCCAATCCGTCTTGTGGTGGCCTACCCTCTTCAAGGACTCTGATGAGTTCGTGAAGAGGTGCATTGACTATCAGAGGATGGGCACTTGTGGACAGCGTGATATGATGCCGATGCAGCCATTCATTTCTGTGAGGTTTTTGACACATGGGGCATCGATTTCATGGGTCCATTCCTAAGAGTCAGGTATTTGAGTACATTCTGTTGGCCGTTGATTATGTTAGTCGTTGGGTTGAGGCCATCCCCGCCCGAGCCGCTGATGCGAGGACAGTTTGCAGATTTTTGAGGAAGCACATCATCATGCGGTTCGGGGTTCCATGAGTTCTGATTTCTGATGGGGGGTCTCATTTCATCAACGACCAGGTGAAGGCCCTTGCTAGCGAGTTCGGTATAGACCATTGTGTTGCTACACCTTACCATCCACAGACGAATGGTCTAGCCGAGGTGTCGAATAGGGAGATCAAGACTATATTGCAGAAAGTCGTCCGCCCTGACCGAAAGGATTGGTCACAGCTTTTGGACTCGGTCCTATGGGCATATAGGACGTCTTTCAAGACTCCATTGGGCACATCTCCCTTTCGCCTCGTATATGGCAAGCCGTGCCATTTACCTGTTGAGCTGAGGCACAAGTCACTTTGGGCAGTCACAGATATTCTTTTAGATCCAGAGAGTGTAGGAAACCAGAGAAGGGCAGAGTTAGCAGCCTTGGAGGAGCTTAGGAGATACAGCCTTCTCAAACAGCCTACAGTATAAGGAGAGAGTGAAGGAGTGGCAGGATTCTCATATCAGCCACAAACATTTTGAGATTGGACAGAGAGTATGGCTGTTTGATGCGAGGCTTCGATTATTTCCAGGGAAGCTACAGAGCAAATGAAAGGGACCCTACTTGGTCAGAAAGGTACACGACAACGGTAGCATTGATATATCCGAGTTGTCTTATGAGAGTACCTTTCGAGTGAACGGCCAGCGGCTCAAGCCATTTCTAGATCATGAGCCGCGGGTCGTTGATGTTGCCCCTATTCATTTTGCGTGAGATGTGGTTTCTTGACTCACATCTTTTGCATCTCACGCCTGATTATCACTGTTCTTCCGACTTGTATAGATCCAGTTGTCTATATCACTATTCTTTAGTCCCACATCCCTTTTCTCATCTTATGATTATGCTATACTTAGGGTGTACTTTACCCTAAGTATAGGGGGGATGCAGGACCTGCGGGTATTCTTTTCATTCTTTCTGCTCCTGTTTTGCTGCCTATACTTAGGGATATTTGACCCTAAGTATAGGGGGGGCAGACTCTGTATCTTCTTCACTCGGATTTCCCTTCATGTACAGCTTGCTATACTTAGGATTAGTTAATCCTAAGTATAGGGGGAAACCACCGAGTTCCTCTCATTCTATTCATTTAGTCATTTCTGTACATAGCCCTTCTTTTCACTTCCCTATACATAGCACGAGTTATGTCTTCTTCATCGCTCTTGACTCTGAGGACATCGTTCGAGCTAAGTATAGGGGGGGTGTGTATATATTTCATATATACTTTAGCCATAACTCGTACTTTGTGTGACTGTGTTAATAAATAAATTGGCTAAAAACCTTAAAAATCACAAAAATTAAAAAATTTTCCTGTACATAATCATTCTTTTATTGCACATACATAGCTAGTGTACAAAATTATTCTTGTAAAAATGTTTTCAAAAAATCTTTTGTGTAAAGTTTGTGTAAATATTTTCTTATCAAAACTATGTATATAGTACAAAATTTTTCCAAAATGTTTTGAAAATCAAAAGTTTGCAAAAATCTTGTGTAAATGTTTGTAAATAATTTTGCAAAACTTGCACTTCATGCATCCATCCATTCATAATTTCAAAATATTTTTCAAAATTTTGCACGATTGTAAATACTTGTAAATAGCATTTTTGTGTATATATGTATATAGTTTTCCCCTGGATGATAGTTGACATTTAAACTAAGCCTGGAATTAAATTGAGAAATGGAGCTTGAATAAGATCTTAATCCACCTAACTCTAAGAGGAACCTTATAGGGCTTAGGGTTAAAGCTTTTCAGGTCCATAAGGACTTAATTCTTTGAGTCCACTAGGCTATGAGCATATGTCATCTTGATGAGCCTAAGTAGAGCACTTAACAACACACGCATGACTCTTAGAGACAATGGCTTGACTTGCACCAACACTTTACACATGGCTCTCCACGGATGAGATGGTGAGGAGGCAGTTTCCTTTGGCTTGGGGTAGCATATGAGGGTAGTACTTCTAGGCTGAACCTCTCTTCTTCTTCTAGTGAAGGAAGTGCGTCTCAACTTGGTCTAGTGATGATGAAGGCTAAAGACAGAAGCCGTGGGTTGCAATAAAGCTTCAAAAGAGGGATAGTCTACTGGCTCAAGAGGAAAATTTCTTGTATATATGTTGCACCATGTAGATATGTTGTATAAGAAGCACTTGAAAAAAATTTGCAAAATGCAAAAAGAACTCCAAAAAAGTGGTGGGTCGGATTGAAAATTTAATAACCCCACGGAGTATATATAGTCAAATAAAGCAAAAGCTTATGGTATCCATGTTTACATCTCATGAAGCTTGCAGCGGAAGACTTAGCTACACTGGCTGAGCTTCCAAAAGTCTATACTTCTTCCCCATCTTCTTGAGCCGATTGCACTTGAACTTAGAAGGGAATACCCCACTTCTCGAGGAAAGAGTTGCTAGACCGAGGCATTAGAGTTACCAGGTTGAGGGAGGTTGTTTCTTTGTTACTTCTGAGGTGGGGAGCTACATATCACCTACACTGCATGGAAAGATTCATAGTCATTAGAGTTTGTGTATGTAGACTTGTTCTGATATGGTTTATTGAGGAGTCTTGTCCATAGATTGGTGGAACTTAGAGGCTGTTGAGTTTTAAGCTTAAGTCTAAATAAGGTTTCGACACATTAATAATCCAAAGATCTGATCGAGCTCCATAATTCAATTTAATGAAGGAAAGTTTAATATTCAACATTGATCCATGTAAATTCCCCTCTTTTTCTTTTTCTTTTTCTTTCTTTCTTTTTCACTTCTTTTTCAAATAAGTGTTTGCTAAGGGACTAGCAAAAGTTAAGTATAGGGGGTGATGAATACCCATTCATCACTCTTTATTCTTATATTTTACTACAAAAACCTTTGCAAATGCATGTATATTCATGTAAATACAAATAATTATCAAAAGCATGCATTGTATAAAGTTTAATAATTAGCATGTTTTTGTGCAAAAATAAAAGAATAAAAATTAAAAAGAAAAAAAAGAGGGAAATATTTAGAATAAATATTGAGCAACCTAACCCAAGGGAGGGCTCAACATGGGCCTGACCGCATAAAAGCCAAAGTAGAGGGAGATAGGGGCTCATGTGTGTAAATATATATGTAAATAAAATAAAAGTATTTTCCTCACAAAAATAGGCTTGTAAATATTTGTATATATTTATAAGTATAAAAACATATAAAAATATAAAAATTAAAAAGAAACCAAAAATCTCATTCATGTACATGATCACCTTCTACATAGTTCCATCATCCCTATTTATTTATCCTTATAAATAAATAAAAGTTATCTCCAAAAGTTTTGTAAATATTCTATAGTATATAGTGTAACTAAATAAAATAAAAACAATTAAAACAAAAACAAAATAAAAATAACAAAATTAAAAATAAAAAAATATATTGTAAATATACCAAGTATATAAATGTATATATGTATTTATTTCACCTATGTATATAAAAAATTAAAATAAAATAAAAATCTATTTTTATTCCTTGTTCTATAATGAAAATAAATAAAATATAAAAGGGGAATAAAATTGTACAAAAATAACAATTAAAAATCAAAAATTAAAAACCCCATATAGTGTACATATACCTATATATAACATATTATATATATACCTTATTTTTATTTCGAAAAAATATTAACAATCACTAAAAAATAGAAAAAAATAAAATAAAAATATTTCATGTTTTAAGTTTTCACTAAATCGGCCATTTGCTACCCTTAATTTTAATTTCAAAATCCAGCCACGTGGCCGCTTCCTACTGGTCCTGGGATTGTTGACCGCCCGGTCAACTACCCCCCCCCCCAGGACCACTTCTCTCGGGCTTGGGCGCCCGACCCGATTTCCCTAATTTCTAGCGCCTAAACTCGATTGACTCTTACCTAAACCCCGGGTCAGATCCGTCCACGACACATCCGTCACCCTCGCCGGAGCCTTCACCTTGGGATCCGCGCTCCAAATTGCCCTACCCGCGCGCCTCTTTCCGGACCCTCCATGATATATATTCCTAGCTCCGCCACCTCGAATCTCATCTTTGGTCATTTGATTCCACCCCCAGTGATCTCCAGTGTGTGCGCGAGAGTGACAGCTCGCGTCCGGTGCTGTCGAAGCGAGGAGATGGAGCGTGGCCACTGATCCGGCGAGCATCGCCGCCTTGCTCCGCCACCAGCAGGAGCATCGAGCCTCGGACGTCGGCGCTCCGTGAGGCAAAGACCCAGAGCTGCGCAAGCTCACCCACAGCCCATTCAGCCACCCAGGTAGCTCCGTTAGCCTTTCTTTTTCCGTAATTTCTAGTTACCCCCAAATCGCTCCGCCCCCGTCCATCGTCGATTCCTATCGATTCCGACCACCATTCGATCATCGGGCATTGCCATAGCCCTCGCCTCCTTCCCGCGCACCTTCTCCATATCCCCATCCAACCCAGCTCGCACAGGAGCTGAGATTCGAGCTCCACCGTCCTCCCTTCGCCGGAGCTCGCTCACAGCGCTCCATCGTTCACCATCACTCCGCCTAACTGGGTCGAGGCAGTTTGCCCTCGACCCGCGAGTCTCCTGGACTGTTTTGCAGGTTCAATGAGGACCATCTGAGGTCCTTCGACATCGAGCCAGGAGCTTCGCCTCCACCGACCTCGCCGGAGCTCTACAGAGCTCGGCTGGGCCATCGGAGGGTATCAGCAGCTGCGCAGCACCTCGACGGAGCTTCTCCGATCCTCAGACGCTGAAGGGGAGGTCAGGAGCGCACGCACGAGGCCGGCGAACCTCGCCGGCCACCTGTTCTTACTCGACCTTCCGACGCCGTTCGATCAGCCCTCCTGCTCCAGTTCTTATCTGAACCGTCCAGTCCCGAGCCGCCTTCACCGTCAGATCTGAGGAGGACCGATCCCAGCTGCCCGATGCTCGTGGGTTAGCCAAAGAGAGCCACGACCGTTGATCACACCACGTGGCTGAACCCCAAGCGTCGGATCACTTCGAGGACCCCAGTGTTGGAGCGCCAGCCGATCCTCACCGTCGATCCCTCCACGTGGTGTCCATCCTGCGATCCGCATTAATAAATGGTAAACTACCCTTAGGCCCTCCTGTTTATTTCATTTAGCATTTAGTCTTGTAAATACCTAGTGTAGTTGTTGAGTTTTTGGTACTTTTGCATTAAGGACCTCGCACTTTATTTTCCTTGCACTTATGCCCCTGTGCGTTGTATGACACGTGCATCGACACGTGATTTTCTGGTTTATTTGCAATATAGGTCCTGTAGTTCTGGATGTTATCAGTTGAATGAAAGTTTTTATTTATTTGCATTTATACCCCTGTGCGTGAAACATTTGAGCATGTGCATTTATTTTTGGGTATTTTGCAGATAAGCCCCTGGACTTTTGGTACCTGTTACCAATAAGCCCTCGGAACTTATTTTTCTTACATTTGGGTCCCTGAGTGCCTCAGGCACGCGCGACGCACGTGACTTCCTGGGTTAATTGCACCAGACCCCCAGACTTTCGGGTATTTGCAAATAGGTCCTTGTGCACAGTGCCCCCCTCTTTATTTTTGAATAAAATAGCAAATTACCTCCAAATCCAATGAAATTGGACACATGGTTCCTGCCATAGTGTAAAATTTTCGAGGATTTTTAGGACATTTTTGTTTTCATTTGATATTTTTTAAAATTCAAAAACATCTATTTTCTTCACTGTCTAACTTTAAAAATCACAAAAAAATATTAAATAGTGTCTAAAAATTACAAAAAAATTGTCTACTGTCTATTTTGTTGTGTTTGCTTTTCTAGCCAATTTTGGCTATTTTTCATTACTGAAAATTACTAAAAATTGAAAAACACTCAAAATCTTATAAAAATTCTAGTAAATCAATTAAAAATCAAAAACAATAAAATAAGTGCTTAAATTTTCCTTGTTTTATTCTCTTTACAGGAAAATTACCTCCCAGCTAATTTGGTGGCTTTAGATATTTTATCTAGGCCCTTTTAGCTCGGCTGGACAGTACCTACTGTTTTTGTTACTTTTCGATTTTTAGAAAATTAAATAAACATCAGAAAATTCTCAAGAATTCACCAAAAACACTAAAAATTATAAAACACATAAAAATATTTTTGTTTGAATTTTAGTGTATTTAATAAATTGTTGAAGTGTGTGTTTATTTGTTTTTTCTTATTTTCTTAATTAATTAAAAAATCCAAAAAAATATAAAATATTCAAAAACCACCAAAAATAGTTGCTTCTTTTATTTTATCTCCCTTTTTGACTACTTCGTAGGCCGAGAGGACAACCCGTGCTCCTTGTGTTCGACCCTGGTCGCTATACCAGGTTAATCTAATAGGAGACTGCTGTCGCATTTTTGATTGATTTTCTATGTCTTGGTGGTCTACTTTTTCTTGATCGGACACGATCGAGTGACCGAGGTCGCGACGACCATCGTAGAGATACCTGATTGCCTTAGTCGCTCGGTTTTTCGTGCCACCAATCATCTCCAACAGAGGAATGGAGGTTGATCCAGCCAAGGTTGATGTCATTAGAAAACTTGCACCGCCGTCCAATTTGCGGCAGTTACGGTCATTCCTGGGGCACGTGGTTTCTACCGGCGATTCATTCGTGATTTCAGTAGGGTTGCCCGACCATTGACTGACCTGCTGACGAAGACCGAGTTCCTTGTCGATGACAAGTGTCTTTCGTCGTTTGAGACTCTCAAGCATTGTGTTGTTGAGGCTCCTATTCTCCAGCCTCCAGATTGGTCTCTCCCATTCGAGATCATGACGGATGCCTCCGATTTTGCCGTAGGGGCCGTGCTGGGACAGAGGAGGGATGGAGTCCCATTTGCTATCCACTACGCTAGCTGCACATTGGATTCCGCGCAGCAGAATTATACAGTCACAGAGAAGGAGATGCTAGCCATAGTGTTCGCCTAGATAAGTTCAGATCATACATTATTGGATCTAGAGTGACCTTGTATACTGATCATACCGCCATCCGATACCTCATGGCAA
The DNA here is from genome assembly GCA_037367405.1 of Ottelia alismoides. Taxonomy (NCBI): domain Eukaryota; kingdom Viridiplantae; phylum Streptophyta; class Magnoliopsida; order Alismatales; family Hydrocharitaceae; genus Ottelia; species Ottelia alismoides. The sequence continues at coordinate 504,888 of JAZKJV010011818.1, read as the reverse complement.
AGAAGGATGCCAAGGCCAGACTGATTAGATGGATCCTTCTACTCCCAGGAGTTTGACATGAGATCAAGGATAAGCCTGAAGTCAAGAATGTGGTGGCGGATCATCTCTCCCATTTAGAGAAGCCTGAGGATTCTGAGCAGATTAATCCCATTTGTGAGACCTTCCCAGATGAGGCGATCCTTGCTATCGCCTCACTCCCATGGTATGCCGATATTGTGAACTTTCTCGTTGCTGGGAAAGTCCCACAAGATTGGCCAGGCAGAGGCTTGAGACCTTCCTGCGAAGGCCAAGTCCTACCACTGGGAGGATCCCATCCTTTACCACGAAGGAGGGGATAGCGTCTGGCGTCGGTGCATTCCTCAGGAGGAGCACCATAGCGTCCTCACTTACTGCCACAAGCTTGAGGAAGGAGGACATCATTCTGGGAGGAGAACGTCACAGAAAGTGCTCCATTCCGGCTGTGGTGGCCTACACTCTTCAGGACTCTGATGAGTTCATGAAGAGGTGTACTGACTGTCAGAGGATGGTCACTTGTGGACAGCGTGATATGATGCCGATGCAGCCCATTCACTTCTGTGAGGTTTTTGACGCATGGGGCATCGACTTCATGGGTCCATTCCCTAAGAGTCAGGGGTTTGAGTACATTCTGTTGGCCGTTGATTATGTGAGTCGTTGGGTTGAGGCCATCCCCGCCCGAGCCACTGATGCGAGGACAGTTTGCAGATTTTTGAGGAAGCACATCATCACGCGGTTCGGGGTACCTCGAGTATTGATTTCAGATGGGGGGTCTCATTTCATCAATGACCAGGTGAAGGCCCTTGCTAGCGAGTTCAGCATAGACCATCGTGTTGCTACACCATACCATCCACAGACAATGGTCTAGCCGAGGTGTCGAACAGGGAGATCAAGACTATTTTGCAGAAAGTTGTCCACCCTGACCGAAGGATTGGTCACAGCTTTTGGACTCGGTCTTGTGGGCATATAGGACGTCTTTCAAGACACCATTAGGCGCATCTCCCTTTTTGCCTCGTTTATGGCAAGCCGTGCCATTTACCTGTTGTGTTGAGGCAAAAGTCACTCTGGGCAGTCACAGATATTCTTTTAGATCCAGATAGTATAGGAGACAAGAGGAGGGCGGAGTTAGCAGCCCTGGAGGAGCTTCGTGATACCGCCTTCTCAACAGCCTACAGTACAAGGAGAGAGTGAAAGAGTGGCATGATTCTCATATCAGCCACAAGCATTTTGAGCCTGGACAGAGAGTATGGCTGTTTGATGCTAGGCTTTGTCTATTTCCAGGGAAGCTACAGAGCAAGTGGAAGGGACCCTACTTGGTGAGGTACACGACAACGGTAGCATTGATATATCTGAGTTGTCTTCTGAGAGTACCTTTCGAGTGAACGGTCAACGGGCTCAAGCCATTTCTAGATCGTGAGCCGCGGGTCGTTGATGTTGCCCCTATTCATTTTGCGTGAGATGTGGTCTTTTGACTCACATCTATTGCATCTCACGCCGGATTATCACTGTTCCTTCCGACCTGCGTAGATCCAGTTGTCTATATCACTCTATTCTTTAGTCCCACATCCCTTTTTCTCATCTTATGATTATGCTATACTTAGGGTGTACTTTACCTAAGTATAGGTGGATGTAGGACCTTAGGGTATTTTTTTTAATCCTTTCTACCCCTGTTTTGCTGCCTATACTTAAGGATATTTCACCCTAAGTATAAGGGGGGCAGATTCTGTCCATCTTTCACTCGGATTTCCCTTCATGCACAGTTTGCTATACTTAGGATTTCTTGATCCTAAGTATAGGGGGAAAAGCCGAGACTCTCTTGATCTTCTATTCATTCTATTCTTTGATTCATCCCTGTATATAGCCATTCCTTTTCACGTCCTAGACTAAGCATGAGTTATGTCTTCTTCATCGCTCTTGATCACTCTGTGGGCATCGTTCGAGCTAAGTCTAGGGGATGTGTATATATTTCATATTTACTTTATCCATAACTCGTACTTTGTATGAGTGTGTTAATAAAATTGGCTTAAAAACCCTAAAAATCACAAAAAATTAAAATTTTTTCCTGTAAATAATCATTCTTTTATTGCATATACATAGCTAGTGTACAAATTATTTATTTTTGTAAAAATGTTTTCAAAAATCTTTTGTGTAAAGCTTGTGTAAATATTTTCTTATCAAAATTATGTATATAGTACAAATTTTTTCCAAAATATTTTGAAAATCAAAAGTTTGCAAAAATCTTGTGTAAATGTGTGTAAATACTTTTGCAAAACTTGCATTTCATGCATTCATCCATTCATGATTTCAAAACATTTTTCAAAAAAATTTGCAGGTTTGTAAAAATTGTGTAAATAGCATCTTTGTATATATGTATATAGTTTTCCTGGATTATAGTTGATCATTTAAACCAAGCCTGGAATTAAATTGGGAAGTGGAGCTTGATTAAGATCTTAATCCACCTAATTCTAGGAGAGAACCTTATAGGGCTTAGGGTTAAGGCTTTTCAGGTCCATAAGGACTTAATTCTTTGAGTCCCACTAGGCTATAATGTCATCTTGATGAGCCTAAGTAGAGCACTTAACAACACACGCATGACTCTTAGCGACAATGGCTTGACTTGCACCAGCACCTTACACATAGCTCTCCACGGATGAGGTGGTGAGGTGGCAGTTTCCTTTGGCTTGGGGTAGCATATGAGGGTAGTACTTCTAGGCGGAACCTCTCTTCTTCTTCTAGTGAAGGAAGTGCACCTCAACTTGGTCTAGTGGTGATGAAGGCTAAAGACAGAAGCCGTGGGTTGCAATAAAGCTTCAAAAGAGGGATAGTCTACTGGCTCAAGAGGAAAATTTTCTGTATATATGATGCACCATGTAGATATGTTGTACAGATGCACTTGAAAAAAATGCAAAAAGAACTCCAAAAAAAAAGTGGTGGGTCGGATTGAAAATTTAATAACCCCACCGGAGTGTATATAGTCAAATAAAGTAAAAGCTTATGGTATCCATGTTACATCTCATGAAGCTTGCAGCGGGAGACTTAGCTACACTGGTTGAGCTCCCAAAATTCTATACCTCTTATTCCCCCTCTTCTTGAGCCGGTTGCACTTGAACTTAGAAGGGAATACCCCGCTTCTCGAGGAAAGAGTTGTTAGACCGAGGCATTAGAGTTACAGGTTGGGGGAAGTTGTTTATTTGTTACTTCTGAGGTGGGGAGCTATATATCACTTACACTGCATGGAAAGATTCAAGGTCACTAGAGTTGTGTATGTAGACTTGTTCTGATCTGGTTTATTGAGGAGTCTTGTCCATAGATTGGTGGAACTTAGAGGCTGTTGAGTTTTAAGCTTAAGTCCAAATAAGGTTCAGACACATTAATAATCCAAAGATCTGATCGAGCTCCATAATTCAATTTAATGAAGGCAAGTTTAATAATCAGCCTTAATCCATGTGCATTCTCCTCTTTTCTTTTTCTTTCTTTCTTTTTCACTTCTTTTTCAAATAAATGTTTGCTAAGGGACTAACAAAGTTAAGTATAGGGGGGTGATGAATACCCATTCATCACTCTTTATTCTTATATTTTAGCTACAAAAACCTTTGCAAATGCATGTATATGTCTGTAAATACAAATAATTATCAAAAACATGCATTGTGTAAAAAGTTATAATTAGCATGTTTTTGTGCAAAAAATAAAAGAATAAAGAGACAAAAGAAAAAGAGGGAAAAATTTAGAATAAATATTGAGCAACCTAATCCCAAGGGAGGGCTCAGCATGGGCCTGACCGCATAAAAGCCAAAGTAGATGGAGATAGGGGCTCATGTGTGTAAATAAACCTATAAATAAAATAAATATATTTTCCTCTAAAAATAGAATAAAAGTGGTTTGTATATATGGTATATATTTGTAAATACAAAAATCAAAACAAAAATAGAAAAATTAAAAAGAAAACAAAAACATCACTTGTGCATATTCACCATGTATATAGTCCACTCACTTATATTTATTTCACCTTATAAATAAATAAAATTAATTTCCATAAAATTTGTAAATATTCTATCTTTTATGGTGTAAATAAATAAAATAAAAACAACAAAGATAAAAACAAAATAAAAAGAAGAAAATTAAAAACCAAAAATAATATTGTAAATATACCATGTATACAGATGTATATATCTATTTATTTCACCCTTGTCTATAAATAAAAAAATAAAATAAAAATATATTTTTATTCCTAATTTTATAATATAAATAAATAAAATATAAAATGGGGGAAAAAACATATAAAAATAACAAATTAAAAATCAAAATAAAAATCCTATATTGTATATATACCTACATATAGCCCTATTATGTAAATACCTTATTTTTATTTTGAAAAATAAATTAAAAATCACAAAAATAGAAAAAATTAAAACAAACATTTTTCATGTTTTAAGTTTTTAATAATTCGGCCATTTGCTATTTTTAAATTAATTTTCAAATCATTTCGACGTGGCCCCCTCTCATTGGTTCACGGGGATGTTGACCGCCCAGTCAACTCCCCCATGTGGACCACTTCCCACGGGTTCTGGATGCCCGACCCGAGTTCTCAGAATTTTAGCATCCAAACCCGATCACATCGCACTTAAACCCAGGGTCCTAATACTCCCCAAGCATCCGGGAACTCGCCCGACATCGTGCCTAGGGGTCCGTGCTCATCGAGCCGGACCCGAGCCTTTCTTCCCGGACCTTCCACCATATAAGAGTCGAGCTCCGCCATCCATTTCCTCATCTTTGGCTCCCCACCTTTCATTCCCGTGACCTCCACTGCCTTCCTTGAGGTGGCAGCTCTCCGCTGGTGGTGTCGAAGAGAGGTGAAGGTGACCGGACCTCAGATCCGGCGAGCATGCGCCCCCGTGCTCCGCCTGAAGCAGGAGCTCGAGCCTCGGGCCTCGACGACCCGCGAGGCAATAACCCAGAGCTAGGCCAGCTCATCCATAGTCGATTCCTCCACCCAGGTACCCATATTTCCTTCTCGTTTTCTTTGATTTCACGTTCGCCCAATTCGCCCATTTTCTGTTCATCATCGATTCTGGTCATCTCCGTCTTCGCCCTGATCATCGGACCTCACCATCACGATCGCCTTCTTCCCGTGCACGTTCTACGCCCCTCCATTCAACCCAGCTCGCACAGGAGCTGGAGTTTCGAGCTCCACCGTCTACACCTCCCGGAGGCTCGACCGCCCCGCCTCACCAGTCACCGTCACCCCCTCTCACAGGGTCGAGGCACTTTGCCCCTCGACCCGCGAGTCTGCTGGTGCACTTTGCAGGTACATCCAAGCCCATCTGAGGGCTTGGACCATCTGGTCCAGCAGCTTCGCCTCCGCCGGACTCGCCAGAGCTCCTCTGGGGCTCCGTCGGCCATTGGAGGCCACTAGTCGACACGGGAGCCCGCAGAGCTTCTTCTCCAATCATCAGAGTCCCGGAGGAGGCCGGGAGTGCATGCAGCGGGCCGACAAAGGTCGCCGACCATCAGTTCTTCCTCGACCTCCAGCTACCATCTAATGCACCTCCAGCTCCAGTTTGCATCCCCGCCGTTCATCTGAGGAGCCACCAGCAGTGTTAGATCTTTGGAGGAGCGATCCGAACCGTTAGATCGCGAGGTTTAGCCACAGCACCTAACGTCCGTTCGATCTACCACGTGGCGATGCCCTGGCCGTTCGATCAGCACCGAAGACAGCGTTGGGCGCCACCCCTTTCTCAGCCGTTGATCAGCACACGTGGCGCCCATCCGACGGCCTACTTAATAAAGGGTAAATATTCCTTTAGGCCCTTAGCTTTAGCGTAGCTTAGTTTTAGTCCTGTAAATATTTTTAGTATTTTATTTGCGTTAGGTAAATTGCATTTTGGACCTTGTCTTTTCTGCTATTTGCATATATACCCCCCTGCCTGTAGTGTGTCACGTGCATCGACACGTGTTTGTCTGGGATATTTGCATTACCGAGCCTTGTAGTTCTGGGTTGTTGTTGAATGAATGAAATATTTGATTAATTGCATATATGCCCCTGTGTGTGATTTTTTAGAGCATGTGCGTTTATTAGTGGGTAAATTACACTAAGGTCTAGACCTGTCAAATTGCGGGCCGGGCGACCAATGGGCTGGGCCGAACGGGCCGAGGTTAAAAAACCTCTGTCCAAAGCCACCCATGGGCCCCCATGGCCCATTTTGGCCATTTTCCATTGATTTTTTTAATGGTATTTCATACGTATAAATGATTTATTAATACCATCTATACTTTATATACCTAATATACGTACTTTACATGTTACTTGATATGTAATTCATTGAATTTTTATTTAAAACTAGCGTCATAAATGAAAAACTTAAAGCATATCATATTAATATATATATATATATATATATATAAAATTTGACCCAGCCCGTTGGCCAGGTCTACTAAGGTCCCTGGGTTTTTAATACTTGTTATTATTTAGCCCAGATACCTTATTTTCCTTGCAAATAGGTCCCTGTGTGCCCCAGACACGCGGCTCGCACGTGACTTCTTGGGATTTTTGCACCGGACCCCCTAGAACTTTTGGTATTTATGTACAGGTCCCCGTGCACTATACCTAGGTTTTGATTTTGAATAAAATATCAAACTCACTCCAAATTTAATGAAAATTGGACACATGGCTCCTGCCATGTTGTAAATTTTCTAGAATTTTTGGAGATATTTTTGCTTTTATTTGCTATTTTTAAAAATTCAAAAACAACCTTTTTCTTTACTGTCTGACTTGGAAAATCACAAAAAAATATTAAAACTCATCTAAAAATTACAAAAATATTAGCTACTGTGTATTTTGTCTTGTTTGATTTGCTGACCAATTTTGGTCATTTTTCATTATATAAAATTCATAAAAATGAAAAACACCTAAAAACCTATAAAAATTCTAATAAATAATCTAAAAATCCAAAAAATAATAATTCTTGTGCCCAAATTTTCCTTAAATTTTCTAGTTTACAGGAAAATTACCTTCAGAAGTTAAGAGGGCCTTTTGCATTTTAATTGGCATTTTACTCCTAACAGGACAGTACACCCTTCATTTCTCTGCCTTGTTTGATTTTAAAAATTCAATAAAAATCAGAAAATACCAACAATTAACCAAAAACAGTAAAAATCATTAAAAAATAAAACATTTTATTCGAATTTTTGAGTGATTTTTGATGCATTAAATAATTGCTTGAATTGGCTTGTTTCCTCGTTTTGTTTATTTCCTTTATTAATCAAAAATCCAAAAAAATATAAAAAGACTAAAAACCCACCAAAAACACTTTGATTTTATTTTATTCCTTTTTTTGACTACTTCGTAGGCCGCAGGGCCATTACGTGCTCCTTGTGTTCGACCCTGGTCGCTTTACCAGGTTAATATAATAGCGAGACCGCTACTTGTGTTTCATCGATTTTTATCCGATTTGGTGGTCTATTTTTCTTGATCGACCACGCTTGGTTACTTGGGTCGCAACGACCCTTGACGACCTTTTACCCGAGTGATCCAGGCATGCCCATCATTGGTCCAGATCCCGATAGTCCTCCAGCCATCTAGTCTGACGACTCCCTGCCGAGCCTCGCACCATCGCTCCCTCCTTCACACCCTCACACCATGAGCGAAATCAATCAGGAAACCCTTCAACCATGCCAATTTGGAAGCCATGCATCCTAGTGTCGACCCTTCCACCTGCCAACTTCTCCACTGTGTGACGACCTCCTCCTTGAACCCATCTTCCAACATCCATGACCGCTCAAATTTGAAAATGGACCTGGGCCGCTTCTGCTCCTCCAAGGACCATAAATTTGGTGTGTGGTTGGAGTGCACACGGAGGCAACGACCAAGCCTGAGAAAGGGGAAAAACACCACCCCCTCATGCGAGAGGAGAAATCTATCCAAACTCGACCTTGACCTAGCATTCTGCCCGGTGTAAGCACATCCCAGCCGCATAAATACAATGATCCCCAAGGAATGAAGCCGATTCCTGAAGAATTCGGAACCTGTATCGTGCCCACCACCCTCAAAGATCTGTCATCCTACAGCAGGGTCACATTTAGGTCTCCACCAATGAGCCAAATGTCATCATCTCTTTGAGCTCCTACCTCCAAGAGATCCACGGCCAACGATCCCGACATTGAACTCATAGGCCCATACACATTGGCAACCATAAAAATAACCATCATCAGAACTCCTCTTTAGAGATACAGAGAGAGAGAGAGAGAACAAGGATCTCCCACTCTGTGAGCTTCTCAAAATCAAGCCTCCTCCACCCAGTCAGGATCCCCCAGTCGCTCCTTGAGTGTCGACCTCTGTGAAGTCAAAGGAAGATCCACCTCCAAGATCTCACCATGCCTCTCCCCCTAGCCTCAAAACCTTTCGTCTCTAGCAACAGTAAAATATCTGCATGAGCATTGGTTATCAAGTTCTTAACTCTAGTTGTTTCTCGGGAAGGCCCAACCCTCTAACATTCCAAGAGAGCACCTTCATTTAGAAATCATTTTGGCCTTCCCATACGGTAGGACTACACCCAAGCTTTCCATGAAACACCTATCCAACAAGCTGAAGAAGCTCATAGCGTCAGCACAGTCCCCAACAGCCCCCCATGACACAGTCTCCGTCCATTAGCATCCTCCTCTTCACATTTTTCTCCACCCACACTTCTGCCGCTCAAAACATCACCCAACCCGCTCCCCCCTCCGCCCTGTGCAAATCGCCTAGCCACACCAAGCATCTCTTATGTCCCCAGCAACCCCCCACCTTCCACTCCCCCTTCCCCTCCTTCCAAGGCCTCCCCCACCAAACCTTTGGGATTCGCAACCTCTCCCTCCTCCTGTTGTTGACCAGTCTTGACCAACACCCCACGAGAGCTCCCTACCCTTCAACAGAGATGCCATTCCCCTCTGTACAACAGCCGACCTTCTCTATTCCTCCTATCGTAGACTGCCAACACTAAACTAGAGACCCTCCCCTCCGCTTCACTTAGGCTAGCATCCAGCACCACCGCCAGTCCCGAGGCCCTTGTAGCGCTCCCCTTGGGTCGTCTAGATCTTCGTATCGTGTCCAAACCTGGTATCAGAAGCCTGCCCCCAAGTAACTTCCAGAGGTACACCACCAAGTCGAAGGGCATCTCTTGCCCTGCCTCTCCTCTCAGCTTCACAATCGCCTCGAATACCGCACCAAGGTCTAAGGTCGGAGGGCTTGCTTCGCACTGTCGGGCAACCCTTCTTCCAATGGATTCGCTCACCAACCACCCCGACTCTGCGGCAACAAGTAGACCCCGACCCGAGCCCATGCCTAAATGCTCGAGAACACTTGCCTTCTCTAGATGCTGAGGGGCCCTGCCCAGTGAACCTCCCGAATCGCTGCCCAATAAACACTCGGGAAATCAACTTCGGGTTGTGTTGAATCAGATTTTGCGAGGTCTAGAGCAATCCACATGAGGCGGGATCACAATGTCGCTGAGGCGACCGCTCACGATATCCGGGTCAAACAATAATTAATCCATAACAATGATCAAACAATGAAAAGCAAGATGTGGAGTTAAAATTTATTATAATCGACAACAAGGATGTGTATAGGTGCAAGTATGTAGAGGTCGAACACAGAAAGAAAATAGGTAGATCGGGGCAAAGAATGCTCAAAATGCATGTAATGTAATTATCTATATGTATTTTTTGTGAGTTTTTGTTTTATATATTTTTTATTTGATTTTTTCATTTTTATATTTTTATATCTTGATTTTTTTAATTTTCTGATTTTGTATTTTCTTTTATATTAATATATATATATTTGAAAAATATTATAAAGCAATATATAGAATATATATACAAGAGGGGTAAGAAAGAGAGAGATAAAGTAGGATAGGTAAAAATATCTAAAATATTGGAAATAAAATCTTTTTGTGCTTTTTATATTTTTTTGATGTTTTTGTGATTTTTTATGTATTTTTGCTATTTTTTGGTATTTTTAAAGTCCAAAATACTCAAAACAGGGAATATATTTTTCGAAATAAAAATGGAGATGAAAAATAAGAAACAGTATCAAAAATTCTCCAAGTTAATTTTAGAACAAAGATAATAATATCAAGAAAATTTAGAAATAGAAAATGGATTTTTAGTATTTTTATGGATGTTTTACATTTTTATAAAGTTTTTAGAGGTTTTTCAATTTTTATGATATTTATTTTATATTTTTTTAGCAATTTTTGTCTTAAAAGTTAAACATGCCTAAATAAGAAAAATATTTTTTGGTAATTTTTCAAAAAAGTTTTTATAATTTTTATGTATTTTCTAATGCAAATAGCGACAAAAATTCATGTTTTTTGATTTTTTATAAATAATAAATAGATTAAAATATGCAAGATAAAAATATGGCGTGGAAGTGTGTTGTAACAAGAATTTATGCCTATTTTTTAGGATTTTTTAGAAGTTTATAGGGGCATGAAATAGTTAGAAACATTAAAGATAAACTACACTACTAGCAAAGGCATTTTTGTAAATAGTTCAAAGCTCAGGGGATAAAGTGCAAATTTTCAAAAAATTAAACGTGCTCAAAAAGTTATAGGACTAATTATAAATATACAAAGTCCGAGGCCCTTTCCCGTAAAAATCACCAGACCTCACTTATAGAAACACGTACACCTAGTGAGGACTGAATAATAATTTTCCAAAACTCCAGGGGCTTGTCCACAATATTACCAAAAATAATATAACGGAACCAAATAGTTTAAGGACTGAATAGAAATATCAAAAGGCCCAATGGCCCAGCCGTAAAAACTCACCTCACGTGGGCGACCACGTGAGATGACATGGTTGGGACCTACGTCCAAATACCACCAAGTTCAGGGGTCTTTACTATAAATATTACACTAATATTTAACTGTTGAAGAAAGTTTCTATGCTATATATTAAATGCAGAAAGTAGCAGGGTCGACGACGCAAAATACCCACACTTGCGGATCGAACGACGCTCCTCGTTTGACTTGAACACGTATCATCACAGGAGGAGGTGAACTGGTTCGCATGGATGGCTGAAATTAGGTGTTCCTCGATGTGATCAACGGTCGAGGATGAATTAATCGAACGACAGCTGCTCTCCTGGGCTGAGGGCCTTGATCTGATGACTGAGAGAGGATAGGGAAGAACGGGGAAGAACTCCGGCGAGCCGAGCTTCCCTGACCCCGATCTCCCTCCTCTTGCACTCCTTCGAGCTCCAAAATGGTCGGGGTTGTTCCTACCGATGTGCTCTAGGTACCGGTGGCTCCAAAACACTCCAGCATCGATCGGAGAACGCATGCGAGGTCGGAGGATGATGAATCCCCATTCATCACTCTTTATTCTTTTATTTTAGGTAAATATCTTGGCGAAACACCATGTATATAGTTGTAAATACAACAAGTTACAAAGAAGTATGCAGTTATTAAATACCAGTAATTAGCATGTATTTGTGTAAAAAGTAAAATAATAAAGAATAAAAGAAAAAGAAGGAAATATTTAGAATAAATATCGAGTGACCTAATCCCAAGAGAAGGCCCAACATGGGCCTGATCGCCCAAGAAAATAAGTAGAGAGAGATAGGGCCACTCAACCTTGTACATATTCCTTCTATGTATATAAATATTTTATTTTCACAAAAATCAAAATAAAAATATATTTATACTACTCTGTATATATTCTTAAAAATAAAACAAAAATTAGAAAAATAAAAATAAAAATAAAAATAATTTCTATCTCACCTTGTACATATTACATGTAACATATACCTCTTTATTTAACACTTCTAAATAAACAACAAAAATAAAATAAAAATTATTTTATACTCCAAATTTTATTTTTTAATTAAATAAAATATAAAATTGGGGTATTTTTACAAAAATAAATAAAATAAAAATTAAAATAAATAAGTATTTTATATGTGTACATAATGTAATATAATGTATATACCATAATTTAGTTTTCATAAAAATAAATAAAAAATAACTAAAAACTAGTTTGAAAAAAAATAAACATTTTTCATTTTGAAAATATTTTAAAATAAAATCATTTTCTATTTTTAAATCATTTTATAAATAATTTTGACCCTGCTAATTTCTGATAGGTCCACGGGGGAACGTTGACCTCGGTCAACTGCTCCCCTGGACCACTTCCTTCGCGGATCTGATTTTGTCTGATCTTCGCCGATTTTTCTCACCCGGATCTGACCACCTTTTGCTCCGATTCTACCACCCACCTCTTCCCCTTGGATCCACGACCCTCGCGGATCCTTGGAAGAGCGGATCGTCCTCGGTTCTCGAGCCCTCGCCCGATCTTCTTCGCCACCTGGGAAGTCCTATAAAAGCTCCATTCCTTTCCCCAATCCCGTAGCTCGCGCTGCACACCCTCCTACTACCCTAGTCTTCTTCCCCTTGGTGACAACAATTGCCCGGAGCCTTTGGTGGCCGGAGAGAGTAGCTACAACTGAAGCTCAAAGCACATGGCCGGAGATGCCCGCATTTGAGCCTCCTCGCCTTCCGCAGTGTGGTAGAGGCGAAGACCCATACCCACTTCACCCCCTGGAGCTGAGGATTCATCTTGGACCATCAGGTATACTTCAATTCAATACCAATTCCGTTCATTTCGATTCGTCCATTCGTCCCTCCGCCGGCTCCGACCCGACGATCGGAGCTCCATCAATCGCATCCCCCGCTTAGATCTACTCTGTAGACCATCGTCACCCTTCCCCTGCAGCCTGATCACCCAAATCCTGGATATCCGAGCTAGGATTAGGTCTAGGCTCCCTCCTCTACCTCGCCGGAACCCCCCTTCGCCATTCTTCGTCGCTTCACGTATCCCTAGGCCAAATAATCCCAACCGGAGTCTCCCTCCGAGTCGAAGCTTCCATTTGCAGGTCAGCGCGTGCGCAGATACGTCGCAGGACGCCCTTCACCCACTTCGCTGGAGGCCCCCCAGGTCACGCACCCCTTCCTGGAGATCCGACCGTTGACCAGACCATCGGACCAGTCCACCCGACGCGGAGGAGCCCCACAACTTTGTTGCCGCCGCCCGATCATTCAGCGGAGCGCCAGATCACCGCCGGTTCTCTGGTGAACTTCTCCCAGGCAGAGTTCTTCTAGGACCCTCCTGAGCTGTTGGATCATCACTACAACCTAGACTCGATCGCCACCGTCCATCGCCTGCGCCTTGTCAGGCCGTTAGATCTGACATCTAACACCCCCCGTACGCCTACGTTCGAGCCTGCAGGACCGCTGTTAGATCTACCAGGTGTCAGCACTAGAGCCACAGATCTTCTTCTAGTCAGAGAGCGACACATGTCACCCCACGTGACCCGTACGAGTCGGCTGGGTAAATTGCACCACCTCCCCTGCATTTTCTTTTTGTTCTTATTTAGTCTGTAAAATAAAAGTTACACATTAGACTTATTTGCATTATTACCCCTGCAGTTTTTCGTATTTATGGTTTAATCCCTCCGTTGTGGTTGCACGTGCTTCGTAACGTGTTGTTTTGAGATACTTGCATGTATGGACCTGGGTTTAATGGATGTTATGTGTTGAATTTATAGTTTTACTATTTACATCCATGCTCCTGTGCGTGTTGAGTTTCGACATGTGCTAATATTGTGTGAAAATTGTAGTAGGCCCTGAGACTTTTGACGCGTGTTCTCATTTAGTCCTTGGAAGTTACTTTCTTTGCATATAGGTCCCTGTGTGTTTTTCTTCATTGATTGGCTGAAATAAATAGCAAATCTCATCCAAATTTAGTGAAATTTGGATACATGGCTCCTACCATGTTGAAACAATTTCTATGAATTTTTGGGCTCATTTTGTTTGCATTTGGTATTTTTAAAAATTCTAAAACCTTAAAAATTGCTTCTAGCCAGTTTTAAAAATCAACTAAAAATATTAAAAGTCCTCTAAAAATCCAGAAAATTATTTGATTGTTTGTTCTATTGTGTTTTCACTTCTTTCCAATTTTCATTGCATTTGGATTTATAAAAACCATAAAAATTGAAAAACATTGAAAACTTAGAAAAATCATTAAAAATTCATAAAAATTCAAAAAAATGCATTTCCAGTTTCTATAGTTATACAATAAAATTGTTGCTTGAATTTTATAGGCACTTTATGTATTTTTAAAGCACCTTTAGATTCTGGCTGCACATTTTTTGATATTTTCAGCCTCGTTTCATTTTTATAAAATTCACTAAAAATCCAAGAAAAATATCAAAAACATCTGCATATTTCTAAAACATAAAAAATATTTTTATTCGAATTTTCTGAATATTTCGGACGTGCTTAATAATTGTTTGATTGAGTTTTTGTGAGTGCTCTTACCCTTTTTCCTAATATTAAAAATTCCAAAAAAAAAATAAAAAATATAAAATCCACCAAAAATAGTTGTTTTTTGATCTCCGACTACTTCGTATATTTACCATACCATGCTCCTTGTGTTCGACCCTGGTAGATATACCAGGTAAAATAAAATAGCGAGACCGCTATTTGACTTGCTTGATTGATTTTTATTGGTGATCTTCTTGATTTTCTTGATTGATTCCGATCTGAGTAGTTGAGGTCGCAATGACCTGTGGCTCATTTTACCCTTAGTCGCTAGGGTATTCAGTTCATCAGCGGAGCTTGTGAGCTCCAGGAACCACGACAATGTTCCAAAACGAGCCCATGTTCTTCTGGTATGTGTTGTCCTGCAAGAAAATGGTTATGGGGTCGAGGGCAAAGTGCATCGACCCCGCGGCGACGTGATGAATGCGTTTGTTGTGAGAATGGAGCTTGCCGGAGCAAGCTCCGGTGAGGGGGGTGGCATTTGGTGAAACATGCGTAAACAACACGAATAGAAATATGAAATCGAAGCTACTATCTAGAACTAAATAAAGCACAAAGAAAAGCGAAGAAAAACTACCTCGACAGGTTGGAAAAGCCAGAAGGAAGGACCTCGACAACGAGGGTTCGTCGGATGTGTTGGAAGCACACCTACGACTCGTCTAACGCTACCCCAATCAGCTGGAGGTGGTGGTGTCACCACCACTGGTCCGGAGCAAGAGAGAGGATGATCCAAACATGTCAAAAGGGTGTCCAAAAATCAAGAGAGGAGGAAGGGTGATATATGTACAATGTGACCGAAGGGGTGAGAAGAACAAGGCATAGGCTGCGTTGCATCGATGCACTCCCCGAGGAAAGCCAAGGGCGTGTATGGTGGATGTCCGAGGAGAAAAACTTGAGAGGAATGTGATACAAAAGGAGTCAAGACGCGACCTAGAAAAATGGGAGAACGATAAAAAATGCAGCCCTGACAGGATGCAGACCTCGGTCAGAGAGTTGACCGAGGTCAACCAACGAACCCATCTGGTTCCACGTGTACCAACTAGAAAGTTCCTGGAAAAAATGATTTGTAAATTAGATTAAAACTAATAAATGGTTTTATTAATTTTAGATTATTAAATGAAAAATATTTATTATTTTCTAAAGTATATATTCTGATTTTTATTTATTTTTTATGGTTTGAAATTACAAGTTCCCTTTTTAAGGGCTATATATAGGTATATTCATCTATGTTTTTACGCATTTTATTTATATTTTGTATTTTTAATTTTATTAATTAGGTTTATTATTTTATATATTTATATCTTAATTGTATACACTTAAATATATTTTTATTTTATTTTTCTAAAGTAGTATATACAATTAAATAAATAGGAGTATTATTTATATAGGTATAAGTATAGGTATTTTACCTATGTACTTTATAAAAGTATTTTATTTTTGTATTTTCATGAAAATTTATTCATGATTACTCTGTACATATATTATAAATAATATTTACAAAATTATAAAAATATAAAATTACAAAAAAAATGAATAATAAATAAAATGAATATTTTAATCGGTACAAGTATACAATAGGGGTCCAAAACTTAACTTTCAAATTGTAACTCCAAAAATATGAAACTACCTTCATTAAATATCTTATTAAAAGTTATATACAATTAAAGATGATTTTGATATATTTTGAGTTTTTATTTGAAAGATATGGGTATGGGAAGTTGAGATTTTAGAATCTTATTTAGATTGTATTTTGTACATTGTATGCTATTTTTGTATGAAATTAATTTTGTATTTTTTTATATTTTATTATCTACAGCTTCTATGTTCAAAGTTTTTTTTATTTGAAGTATAAAAAGTGGAACTAACAATAGGTCTCAAAAATGAATAAAGAATGAATTAAATAAAAGGGATTTTTATTGTATTTTGGCCCTTATCTCCCCCTACTTTTTTCCTTGTCGACCTAATCATTGAGATGCCTAGGTCTCAGGATTTCAGATCATAAAATATTTTCATTATTTTATTCTTTTTTCTTTTATTTGTTCTATAATTTTAGCTTTAAAAATCGCTTTTTATACACAATATACACAACAATGCATGAATGATAAAATTCATGAATTAAGCCTATTTACAAACATTTACTAGTGTTTTTAAGGCCAAAATGATAGAATAAAGATGATGAAATGGAGATTCATCAGGTTAACTGCACCAAAAGAAATTGCAGCACTGCCTTTAAAATTTTAAACCGTCATGGTTGAATGTTGTATTCGAAGACTTCCTTGCTTCTCCGGTATCGCCTTGGATTGTGTGATTGATTGAGGAATGCCAAGGGGCACGACCATTAAGATTTTTGGTGAAATGACCATCGTGAATATCAGAATGCCATCTGCCGTCCATGACCCTCTCAGAGCCACGTCGCCGACCTGTTACTGATGAAGCTCCCCTCCCACCCTCAACTCCGCCAACGAAATCTCCAAATGTAGCCGATGACCTTCCACAAACAACGTACACCAACCCATCATTCGAATGTGTAGGCGATGCACTCAGATAAGTGGACCCACATGCTCCCCCAGTAATAAACCAGAGGCAACTAAGCCTTCCACCTTTGCAATCCCTTCCAGTAGCTGTTGAACCGATGCAGGTTCCTCCATAGAAAAGAGATTCCCTTCACCCTTACGAGATTGAGAGTCCTCTGTGATAGCTCACCATCGCCTGATTGCAAACTTCTCCATCTGAGCAATGAACTTAACCCGCGACAGAGGCAACATATCTGCTACCTCTTTTTCGACAGACCCCTTACAAGAACCCTCCATGGCGACAATGCAGTCACATAACCTCTGAAGACTATGTTTTTGAAATCGGACCGGACCGAACAACCGGGCCTGGACCGGTCTGGTTAACCAGTTTATGCTGGTTCGGTTTGCTTACTCAAATTTTAATTAACACGTCCGGTTCAACCTATTTTTTTGATCCGGTTTAACCAGATTTGATCAAAGTTGAACCACATTTAATTTTTAAATTATTTAAAAATTTTATTGGTAGTGGGAATCAAACCCATGACCTTTGGTTATCTATTTCACACATCTAACCAACTACACTAACACAACTTTTTGCATGTAATGGATTTTAAATATAATTAAACTATTATCATGTTATACAGCATCTAGTCCAAATAATATATATATATATATGATATGTATGATATAGTGTGAAATAGTATTATATATATATATTTCAAGTATAATAGGTGTATATTATATATATTATTTCATTTCGGTTGATTAGCTGATTCAACCACTTTTTTCACCGGTCTGATTTAATATGGTTTTAAATATTGATGATGTCAACATCCGATTGAACCGGTTTCATTACATGGTTCGACCCGATCCGACCATTTCAGCAAGGTTTCTGGTTCGGTGCCCAGTTTGGTTTTCAAAAACCTTGATTATATGTATATTAGGGTTTAGGGTAATTGTAGGGGTAATTATAGGTATAATTACCTCTGAAGCATATATATGGGTAATTATAGGTATAATTACTTGTATATGGTGTATTTGCTTTTTCTTTTGTATTTTATAATTTATTATTTTATGTATATAAATTTATATATTTATAACTTATTTATAAATACATTTAGATTTTTTAAATTTTATTTTTTGAAAATATTCATTCACATAAATATATATATATATACATGTATATTATATATAGTTCATCTATGTTTTTTTAACATTTTATCTATTTTTTATGAATTTTTAATAGTTTAATCTAGTTTTATTATTTACATGCGTTTTAAGTAATATTTATAAATTTATAAAAATATAAGATAATGAAAAATATAAAGAATAAATGTATTAATTATTTTATACAGTTATATTGCACAATGAGGGTCTAAAAGTCAACTTTTGCATTTTAACACCAATTTACTTGAAGTCGTCTTCATTAAATAGATAATTTAATTTTATGAACAATGAAGGTGAGTTCAGTCAATTTTAAATCAATATGAAGAAGATACGCGTCTGTAAAGTTTTCTTCACACCTTTTTCTTTTGTGTGTCTCGGGCACATTGTGCAATATTTTTGAATGAAATAAATTTTATATTTTTCTATGTATTTGTACGTACAAGTTTTTTGTTCAAAGTTTATTAATCTGAGGTATAAAAATAAGCAAATAAAATGAGTCCCAAAATGCAATTATTGGGTAAAAATAATTAAGGTTTTTGTGCAATTATTGGCTTTTATCTCCTCATACTTTATTCTTTATTGATCAAGTCATCATGATTATTAGATTTCAAGGCTTAGGGTCACTCAGTGTTTTGATACTGCATTCCTTTTGTTTTCACTTCTTTATTTTTTAATTTTAACAATTAAATATAGTATTTTATAGGGCATTGTGTGTCTAGTATTTAGCATTATTTTGTACAAATTAATGCTATATACCTACATCTAATTAGAGATTTAAGGCCAAAAGGAGAGAATAAAAGTGATGAAAATTGAGATTCATTACCAGCATTCTAGATTGATGTAGTTGAATTTGTTTATTACTTAGAAGGGTGTGGTAGCTAAAATCTCTTTCAATGTTGACGTGATACAATGATTTGCAAATCATGTATTTCCTTTTTCCTCGCTGTACACAATCAAAACTTGAAATCACGAGAAATTAACTTCCTTTCCAGCCTTCAACATTTAAATGACGTAACCTTCTTTTTCATTTAAATAACGGTAAATTAGCCTTCATTCTACTTAATCTGCATTAAGTTATGAGAGTGTTTATGATAATGTTATTGTGTACTCCATGAAAATGGCCTTTTTGTAAACTTCAACAACTATCGCTTTGCAATATAAGCTAATGATTTATGATAATCTGTTTTCGTTACTTTCTTACTCAATTGTTTCACTAGACTGTTGCCGTAACGAGATTCCAAGGACTAATTCCTCTTTTATGCGTGATGACAAAATTCCAAATACGGTGTGTATCGTTCAATCAGAAACAAATATAATTTACGGATCAATTAACATCCAAATACAAGGAACCGATACGGTAATGAATCGATCTCGAATCACAAATAAGCAGAAAACGGACAGTTGGTCACGTTAAAAAAGGAATCCATGCAGATTCTGCGATCCATGACGTAGCACAGCAGGTACAATAATGCAGAGTGCCGTCCGATGGGGATCGGACGGCCCTCATAGGGGGCCGAGGATAGTCTGCTTATTTGTGATTCGAGATCGATTCTTTACCGTATCGGTTCCTTGTATTTGGATGTTACTTGATCCGTAGAAATGTAGAAATATTGTATTCCCTCCGTACCTATAAATAACACCACTTTCTCCTCCACTCGAAACCATCAAACCCGAAGCACCTCTCTCTTCTCACTCCATCTGCAACACGTGCCACCGCGCTGCACACATATGGAGTCCAAGGGCAAGGCCATGAAGACCTCGAGGGTCGTCCTCTGCTTCTTACTCGCGCTGCTTCTCCTCTCCGGGCAGTGCTCCGCGGGCTTCCGCGGCTGCATTAGGGCGTGCTTCCACGAATGCAGGGACAAAGGAGGGAACGGCTACAACTGCGCTATGGAATGCTTCAACTCGTGCCTCCCCGGTGGAAGGGGGCGCCACCCGCCGTGCGCTGACGCCTGCGCGAACCAGTGCAGCGACCCGGACGTGGAGAAGATGGGGGAGTGCCTCGGCTCCTGCAGCGAGACCAAGTGCTAGGGTTCTTCGATTTCGTCTCTAGGGTTTTATTTATCTATATATCAAGCATATGCTATGGATAAATGGAGCAGTAGGTAGTAGCAAAGTTCCACGTTTGCATGTTCTGCTTCGGTTATCTTGTTTTTGTTATTCGGTAAAATCTGGTTATTATGAATGTACTCGTTTGATGATCTTTGTGGATTTCTTGTGGCTGATAACTATCGAAACCTTATAAATATTTCTGAATGTGTGTGCATCTGATCCTGACGTCGGTATCCCTTATACGTATGTACACGTAGTTGAATGTATAGTATTTGAATAGATAAACAACCAAGTTATATGTATAGCTTCTGCGAAATACTTTATGTAAATTATGTATATACACTAGATGCTGCATTTTTTATGATAAATTTTTATACTACATACGGTTCCAATGAGTGTCGATGTATGGGGTACTAATTCATAATCCTAATTAGTAGCATACATCTCCATAACATACATTTATTATAACTTCTCAAATACATACAAGGATTCTCATTTATTTATTTCGATTTAGACATGCCTTCATCTGTTTAGCTCTGTATTACTTTGCTTGCTAATAGTTGGTAACAATACAATGTATATACCGACTTCCGACTTCAAAATATTGTATTCATGAAAAACCACTCAAAACTTGAAAAACCGCCTAACATGATAGTTCTAGAAGAAGAAACTATCGTCGTTGTGTCGGGCGGGTTGTTTTACCAGAAAAAATTATGTTTTTATTTATACTCCTAAACTTAAATGTATATTGAAAAGTACGTGAGTGTCGAACTCAGGGAGACAAACTATTGGTAACTAGGGTAGATTTATAGAAAAGTAAGGTAAAACAGGTTTCCTGATTTTTATTTATTATTAAGTAATTTTCTGAATTTATATTTAATTTTATGAATTTTATATTTTTTGTTATTTTAATACACCTATGTAAGAACATAGGTATAGATTTTATTTTTTTATATTTTGGTTTTAGTTTAGTAGTTTTTATATGTTTTATTTATTTTACGATTTTTATTTGATTTTTAAAATGTTATATTATTTTTATTTGATTTTTAATGCTGAAAACTCATTTTTTTTAAAACAGATTTTTAGTTTTGAATTTAAAAGTAGAAAACACAACGAAAATATTTTTATTTTATTTTTATCAAAAAGTAGGTGAACATGTCTTCAATATGATAGGTTGTACGTATTTTTAGGATTTTTTTATTGAATTAGTTATGAATTTTACAAGTATTTGTGTGATTTATATTTTTTATTGGCTTTAATATTCATTATTTTATTTTATTTTTATTTTAATATATGAAATATGGTAAATATAGTAAAATATATTGTAGGTAATTTTTTTAGGATTTTAAAGGTGTTTTTATTTTTTAATGATTCTTTAACGTTTGTTAGATTTTTTGTATTTTTAAATGATTTATTTAAAATAGAAAATAATTTTATTTTTCAAAATGTGATTTAATACTGTATATATAGTAAAATACGGTATTAAATCGAATTTTTATTGTATTTTTATATTTTGAATTTTTACTTATTACGGATATAAGATGCATGGTGGTTATATACAGTGTAAGGCTTTTTAATGTAATATACAGGAAACTAAAGGGCTCGCGTGAAAAATACCCAAAAACACACGGACTTTGCATGTGCATGCTACTGGTGAATGATCTGCATGTGAAATCAAAAACCTCAAAGAGCTTAAACGTAAATTGCTCAAGAATCACACGCGCTCTGTCCCTGTATATGTTCGCTAAATCGAGTGTATAGGGGGAATAAATTGCAAGTGCCAAAATATAGAGTGTGCACGAACGAAGCACGTGCACCGCCAAAGTTAAGCAGAGGAGCGGTGCGGATGATCTAGAGCAGACGCGTGGCGCTGCGGTTAGCGTCGATCAACTGCTGAACGTCTGGCTGTGATTCAATCTGGAGGAGATGCTCTTCCCCAAATCAAACCTGCAACTCCAGATGATCTTCAGTGCGACGGTAGTGATTCTCAGATTCTGATCGCCGATCGGAAATGGTTCCTGGAGGTGAAGCGAAAGGCGGTGGATGTTCGAATCTCGACCTGATGTGCATCTCTGATCAAATCTCCGACGATGGTGTATGTGATTCCAGGCGGAAAAGATACGCATGCAAATTTGCTCTGGTGCGACGTCTGATTCTCGAGATGTTCCTCAATCAGATTCGATAAATATGGAACTGTTGCTCAACAGTTGCATTTTTGACCGGATGAAGATGGTGTTTCATGGTGCAGCTCGATCAGATAGAAGGCAGCTTCAAGTGTTTGATGCTCAAATAACTCCAGATGAAGCTGCTCACTCCAAGCGATGCTCACGAGTGCGCAAGGTAGTTTTGGTCTCGATCAGGTTGCACGATCACTGCTTGGACAAGGACTCGAGGCTGCTCCGATCTCGTAGGTTGCATGCATTTAGCTAGGGATTTTAAGGACAAAATGATATAATAGAGGTGATCAAATTGACATTCATCACCCATCTTCCTGTACTTTATATCTTTGTCGACCAAGTCATCGTGATGACAGGGTCTCAGGATTTATGCTCACTCAACACCTATGGTATTTCATTTATTTCTCTTTTCTTCATTTATTCTTTTCTTTTCGAATTAAATACCATAAAAGTACAATATTTTATATGCTTCATCATGCGTTTATTTTGACAAATTACTGCTATATACATGAATTTAGCTAGGAATTTATGGTCAAAATGAAAGAATACAGGTAATGAAATGGAGATTCATAAGATATGGGATCCGAATTTGATTTTTATTTTTAAAAAAATTTAAATAATTCATGGTGGGTAATGAATCCCCATTCATCACTCTTTATTCTTTTATTTTAGCCAGATATCTTAGCAAAATACCATGCATATGATTGTAAATACAATAAGTTACCAAAATGCATGCTTTGTGTAAATATGAATAATTAGCATATATTTGTGAAAAATAATAAAAGATAAAGAAATAAAGAAAAAGAGAGAAATATTTAGAATAAATATTGAGTGACCTGAACCCAAGAGAGGGCTCAATATGGGTCTGATCGCCAAATAAAATGAGTAGAGAGAGAGATAGGGCCATTCAGCCTTGCTTATGTTCCTTCTTATGTATATATTTTATTTTTCATAAAAACAAAAATAAAAATTGTTTTTATTATTTTGTATATATTTATAAAAATAAAATAAAAATGAGAAAAATAAAATAAAACCCAAAATAAAAATCATTTCTTTCTCTACATTGTACATATACCATGTATATATGTATCTATCACTATTTATTTCACCCTTGTAAATAAACCATAAAAATAAATAAAAATTATTTTATATTCTAAATTTTATGTTTTAAATAAATAAAATATAAAATTTAGAATATTTGTACAAAAATAAATAAAATAAAAATTAAAACAAAAATAAATAAATAATTTTATACATGCACATAATATAATATATCTTAATTTATTTTTCAAAAAAATAAATAAAAATCAAAAAAAATAGTTTGGAAATAAATAAACATTTTTCATGTTGAAAATATTTTTAAATAGAATCATTTTTTATTTTTAAATTAATTTCTAAATAATTTTGACCTCGGAATTATTTGATTGGTCCACGGGGGACTGTTGACCCCCGGTCAACTCCCCCTCCCAGACCAACCCACGCCTGGATCCGTTTTGCGCCGTGCTTCTCGAATTTTTTCCAATCGGATCTAAGGTTCTTTTGCCCCGATTTCTCCAACCATCTTTTCTCCATGGATCAATCACCCTCGTGGATCCCTAGGAGAGATCGGAACTGCATCGGTTCGTGCGCCCGTGCCTGCTCTATAAAAGCTTCACCTCAATTCCCAGATCCCTACCTCGCGTCGCAAGCCTTTCTTTTGCCCTAGACATCTTCCCTTAGGTGACAGCTACTGGAAGCTTGCTTCGGAGGCCGGAGAGAGCGCCTACAGCTGCAGCTCGACGTACTTGGCCGGAGCGCCGCCACGTACGAGCCTCCCAGCCCGCCGCAGCTCGGTCGAGGCAACGACCTCCTTCGCCGCACCCTCCTAGAGCTCAGGATTGATTTGCGATCATCATGTAACCATCTCATTGCCCCGAGCGCTATTTATCTCCGATTGTTCATCTTTCCCTCCACCGGCTCCGCCCTAGTGGCCGGAGCTCCACCTACCATCATCCGTCGTTCAGATCAATTCGCCATTCCATCGTCACTCTCCTTCCATCATCTCAATCCCGGTTGTCCGAGCCAAGATTGAGATAGGCTCCTTCCTCCGCCTACGCCGGAGCCGTCCTCCGTTGTTCCCCATCGCTTCCCTTTATTGTTCATTCAATAACACCAGCCTGAGGGAATCTCTGAGTGAGAGCTTTCCTTTGCAGGTCAATAAGCGTAGGAGGACCCTCCAGATCGCATCTTGCCCTCTTGGTCGGAGTCGCCCAAGCCCCCTTGCTCCCTTCGGAGCATCTAGCCGTTGACGACTCCATCAGCCCCCGCCACTAGATGCGGAGGGGCGTCGCCAGTTGAACCCCTCCCTCTGATCGTCCATCAGCAGCTCGGATCACCTCCAGTCCTCCGACGAAGCTCGCCATGGAGGAGTTCTTCTAGACCCTCTCGGAGCCGTCGGATCGTGCCTATTCGCCAGACTTCATCCGGACTGTCCTTTGCATGCATCTGACAGGCCGTTAGATAGCAGATCTAACGGCCACATACACCCCACTTCTGCCATCTCGTTAGAGCCATCAGATCCTCCATGTGTCAGCACCAGCACCGTAGATCTGCTTCCACTCAACGAGCGCCACCTGTCACCCACGTGATCAGCACGCACCTGGCTGGGTAATTTGCGTCATACCCCTTATAGTTTCTTCGTGTTCTTGTTTAGTCTAGAAAATAAATTTGCACACTGTGTTTTTTTTTGCACTTTGGCCCATATTGTTTTCACTATTTGCATTCTAGTCCTTCCTTTATGGTGGCGTGTGCTTCGTCACGTGTATTTTGGGTGCATTCGCATGTATGACTTGGAACTTTATGGACGTTCTGATCTGATATTATAGTTTTCATATTTGCACTTATGCCTCTGTGAATGCTAAATTGCGACATGTGCTGAATATCTTGTGAAATTTACAGCAGGCCCCTCGAACTTTTAAAGCTTGTTAATCTTCAGTCCTGAAAATTAGTTTTTCTTGTAGAATGGTCCATGTGTTTTGTGCATGTTTGATTGGTTGAATAAAATAGCAATTTTCACCCAAATCTCATGAAATTTGGAAATGTGGCTTCTGCACTGTTTAAAATTTTCAGTGAATTTTTGGGACATTTTTATTTTCATTTTATATTTTTAAAAATTCAAAAACCCCTTATTTTGCTACTATCTAAATTGAAAAATCAACTAAAAATATTAAAAACCCTTAAAAAATCCAAAAAAAATTACCGTATGCTTGCTTTTGTGTATCCGAATTTCGTTGCATTTGGACTTATAAAAACCTTAAAAAATGAAAAACACTAACAATCTTAAAAATCATTAAAAATTCAGAAAAAAATAAAAAATTCAATTTCTTTTCCTGTAATTAGATTTTTATTGGTAGTTTTTTTATAAAATTGTTGCTAGATTTTTATAGGCTAGTTTTCTATTTTTAAATAGCTTTTAGAGTCTGGTTGCACAGTAGCTTGCAGTTTTGCTCTTATTTCATTTTTAGAAATTTCACTAGAAATCCTAAAAATCTGAGAAAAATATAAAAAACATATGAATATTCATAAAACCCAAAAACATTTTTATTTCATTTTCTGACTTGGTATGGTGTGTTTAATAATTTATTTTTTGTGACTTTTCCCCTTCTTTTATATTTTCTTTATAATTAAAAATCACAAAAAATTAAAAACTTGAAAATCCACCAAAAATACTTTATTTGTTTTATTTTTGATTTCCGACTACTTCGTAGGATCTTAGCCAATCCGTGCTCCTTGTATTCGACCCTGGTAGCTATACCAGGTAAAATAAAATAACGAGACTGCTATTTGTTTGATTTCCTTGATTTATATTTGATGGTCTTTGTTTTCTTGATTGAGCCTGATCCGCGGGGTTGAGGTCGCAACGACCTTTGATACTTCTTTACCTTAGTCGCTCAGTTATTCGCGCTCATCAGTGGTTGCTTAACCATTAGGAGCAATTTTTCCTACATTGATGTTACATCGACATTACAAACAGTGGATAGACGATAAGATAACTTTGCATAAAACCAGAAGTTGTAATAACCACCTTTGCTAATCTTGCAATATGACCTTCTTCACAAATATGCCAACGGTTGTCATGAGACATCGACAGAGAGAGATCTGTCGCTGTTAATTTAGTATTGACATTTCATAAACCATCAGTGAACTATGGTTTGCTGGCAGTCAGCTAAATGATGGCCTTACATGAGAATCGTTAGCATTACCTCTGTCAATAGTTAAATCGTCAACGGTCGGTTTACATCATCATCGACAGTTTGCTACATTTTGCCAACGGTTTTGAACCATTGATAATGATATATGTTGCAGTAGTGAAAAATGATACAAATATGGATGCCATAATTTGTACAAGATGATACTATTACAGATTAGTTGCATACATTCCTATCCATTTGCACCCTATCACTTAGATTTCACGCCTTTCTGCTCTATTGGCATGCAATGGTATATTTAAATAACCAAGGCACCTATTGATGAATCCGTGATTCATCGCCTCTATTCTTTCATTTTTGGCTAAAATCCTTGGTAAAATGCATGTAAATATCCAATAATTTACCTTAATTGACATTTTAACCACAATTGTTAATATTTTCTGTTTAACATTTATTTTATCCAAAAATAATAATAAAGAGAAAAGGAAAAATAAAAGAAAAAGAAGGATGTATAATATATATATTGATCCTAACCTTGAGATCTGGTCAATATTGACCAGGTCGACAACAATAATTAGGGTGGATAAGGATCTTAACTTATAAAATTATTAGAAAATCCAGATCATAATTATACATAAACATATTTTCCACCTTGTAAATATTTCATCTATTTTATTCATCATTAAGAAAATCTCAAACCAAAATACTTTCTTTATAAAGTTGTTTATAAAAATATATGTTATTTTGTAAAAATAATAGAAAAATGTTCAATATAAAAATAAAATATTATGATGAAATGATTAGGTCGTAAAAGCCGACTTCTGAGGTTCATAACTCTTTATAGAAAACTCAGAACTGATCAAACTCATTTTAAAATTTATTTTGTAAATAATACTATTTATTTAAAATAATAAAAAATATTAGAATAAAACGAGTGAGTTTTGGCATTTGGACCCTGTTGTCTATATGTATAGTATGTAAAATCTTCTCGGTTTTCTAATTCATTACTCTTAACTTTGTTTATCCTAATTCTTTTTCCAAAGTATTTCTAAAATCAATAGAAAAATATAAAAATATAACTTAAGTCAAAATACCAATAAATCCCGAAGCCATGAAGCCGTGACCAAAATTTCCTGGACCTATAACTTGGTCATATGAATTCTGAATTGAGCAAACTCAATTTTAAAGTTCATTTTATTTAATTATCTATCAAATGGCATCGATTTCACTAAAATCAGAGTTAATATGTAAAATGTGGGTTTTAGGACCATATTGGTTACAATGTACCTTAAGTAATATTCTTATTATATCGATATATTTTATTAATATTTTTTAATTAAATCAAATGAAATTTATTTATTTATTATTTAATTATTCATTAAGTTGTTTAAATAATTCACTAAGTATATATAATTAATTATTTAATTACTAATTACCTAAATAACCCTCTAATTATCTTTTAAATTTATATAACTTATTAAATTATTTAATTTTATTAATTAATTATCTAACTAATTTTTATTTAATTTTCTCTCTTTCTTCACCTCGTGTTCTTGTCCTTCCTTCTTCCTACGCTGCCCACTACTACTCTCCCCTCCGTCAACTGCCCCAACGGTCAGTTGTTGATCGGTCGTTTGCCCAACCTCCTTCCCTCCTTCCGTCCTCCACCGATGTCCAGATCGCTTGACGTGCTCCCCATCCATCTTCTCTATATAAGTGCCCTAACCCTCTTCAATCAGGATATCCGCCATTTAGCACCTTTGCTTCACAAGCTCCGGAGTGACACAAGAGGAGTTGTGAGCATCTCTCATCGTCAAGTGAGGTTGGAGTAAAGGTTTGGTGAGATAAGTCTGACAGAGAGCCATGCTCTGCCACAAGGAGCCTCCATGCAGGCCACCGCATCGAGGCCATAATATAGAGGTTTGCACATCCACCGCAAGCATCGTTCCACCCCCTCATCTCTTGGATGGCTTCCTGATACTTCCTTTTCTTCTAATTTCCTTTGTCCTCGCGATCTATTTTCCTCTCTATTTTGATTCCAAATTGATTTCATATTCGAAATCGATCTGACCACCCACTGCATCATTATCCTGTGATTGATCCGCTTCTGCGCATTCTCTTCACAATTGATACTCTCTGACCACACACGGTGGCTGGATCTCAGAGCAGATTCTATCGCACCCTATTGCTCTTCCACTCACCATTCCATGTATTGTCTTGGATCAAGGTTTTTTGCCTCGAGTTGTCTTATTGTCTACAGGAGCTACTTGGAGGACCACTTCCGACATCATTGAAGAATCGTCGGTGGAATACACCACTGCCTAGATATCTGAAGGCGTCGAGTTCCCCTGCTCATGATTGAAGATTTCTCTCTTGGATCTTGCTTTGTACCTGCGAGACGCACCACCGATCCCTCCTTTCATCCTCCTCTGCAGATCATCATTCATCACAACATGTGTCAACCATCACAAAGGAGCTTCAGATCTGACTTCAAGAATATATGCTCGCTTCCTCAATATTCAAAGGATAACACGTCAACAAGGTCATGATCGGAGCACACCACCACCGACCGAACCCTCGATTTAGGGCTTTTGGTTAGAGCCGCTCGATCAGATTCGATCGAACGGTTGTAGTGAAGCACACATCGTCATTTGATTGTCTCCATCGTCCCACCGACAAAGCTCGAGCAGTAACCTCACATGTGTACTTAATATATTTTGGATAATTTGTATATAAGCCCTTGGCTGTTTAACAAATTCCAACCAGATCCAAGCAGTTGAAGTAGCAAGTGCGCTACACGTGTGTTCTGAGAATTTTATAGGGACACCCTCGGTACATATTGATATTGCTAACAAGTCCTAAGCAGATGGCAGACACATCATCAACATGTGACGTGTGGGTTTTTTACGAATGATACCCCTAAGTTTCTACAGATTTGTGGAAATCTCCTAATACTTCCTATTATTTACATCAGTACCCCTATCCATTATATTATATACTCTAGTATTATAACACATATAAAATAAAATACAAAACATAAAAACAAAAAAAAATATGTATAAACATTGTATTCTATACTTTATATAGTATAAAGTCAGTTTCGCAAAATAAAAACTTTTCTATTTTTCATAAATCTTTTAAAAATACAAATAATATAACGAACTTTAAAAATCCTAAAAATATAAAAACGTATTTAAAAATCCTATAAAAATTAGCTACAATATGTTTTACCATATTTTACCTAGAAAACCAAAAACAAAGTAAAAATTGCATATTAAAACCAATAAAATACAAAATAATAAAAACTTTGAAAATTCATAACTAAATAAATACAAATAACATAAAATGTACAAAGTATCATTTTAAAGACAATTTCACCTACTTTTTCAATAAAAATAAATAAAAATATTTTTTTTTCGAATTCTATTTTAAAAATCGAAAATGCTTCACAATTTTCAATAAAAATATAGTTGTCAACATTAGAAATAATACAAACTACATAAAAATCTTAAAAACCTCTTAAAAATTCATAAAAAAGGAAATAAAATTAAAACATAAAAATAATAAAATAAAAATCAAATAAAAATTACAAAACATTTTCTAAAATTTCAAAAATTACAAAATACTTAAAACCATAAAACAATATAAAATTCACAAAAATTAAATAAAAATCCAGAAAAATCCCTAAAATGAATAAAAATTAGAAAATCCATTAATCCTTAGTTTTCTATTATTTTTCCTAATTTCCAATAGTTTGCCTCCTTGAGTTCAACACTCCCGTACTTTCACTATACATCAAAGTTTAAGAGTATAAATAAGATAGAAATAAATTTTCTTCTAAAATCCACCTGGTCAATACAATCACCTTTTTTATCTCTAAATCAGGAGTGTTAGATGGCTCCATTGCCGAAAAGGCAGCACTAGGGTAGATCGTATACCTAATGTTTAGGGTTTTCTTTTTTGCCATTTTATTTTTCTCACTTCACGACCTTTTGTTTTTGATTTGTGCATCATCGGTTTCGAGCTACACAGTTGAGAACCAGAGAGACGAGGATTTTTATTTTTTTTAATCCCTTGTAAAAGTAAAAAGATCAAGGGTACTTGCCTATTTTTCTGTTTTGTAGAAGGGGCCCCATAAGGGCATCCTGCCTTGTACCTCCCTCCTTCTTTCTCGAGGTCTGTTTTACCAAGTGTCATGCACACTTGGGGAACAGGGTAGCTACCGCAGCTTTTTTGCTTCACATTTTCTCAACATTTTCAGTGACTTTTTTGAAACTAAAAGCTTCTTTAGGTTTTTCAATTTTTCCTTGTCTATGCCTCCGTATTTAGCATTAGGACAACCTACTTATATGCTTATCACCTAGGTCAAAAACAAAATAAATCATTGCACATTGGAAAAAAACACAAAAAAGTGATAACCCGAAAATAAAACAGAGACTACTAACTTTATTTGACCCTAGAATAAATGTAACAGACTTCACATCTTTTGATAGAGCAATCCCCAATGAATGTTTGACAGGTAATCTTCATATCTATGAGTGAGGGACGACCCTTAAAGTCAGAATTGGAGCTCAAATTTTTTGGAATACTACTAATTTCATATAGTTAATCACTTTACTCTTCAGTGAAGACTCTTAGGTAGCCGGAAATGGTATGTGTTTCCTTAGCAGAGTGGGAGGCTTAGAGGACATTGTTTAAGACTCCATCCTCAAGTAATACGGGTAGTCGGAAACAATCCATACTTACTACCATAGTGGCTGAGAATAGGTGATTCTCTGTAAGATCTCAGAATAGTTTTCCAGGAACTTTTGTGAACCTATCAGCTCACGCAATCTGTAAGAAGACTCGTATTTCCAATTAACCCTAAAATTAAAAGATTAGTGACCAAACTTTTACAATCATCACCAAGTTGAGTTGGTGAAACTGGGGTTTGCTATGCATTTGATTTTATGGTGTGAGTCTGATCTTTGAATCATTAGAAGTCGCCTTCTCTTTCTCATTCCCTCTATCTTCTGTTTCCCACCCTCCCACCCTTTATTCTTTTGTCATCTTTCTTATGCTTTCTGCCTCATGATGATGAGTCGCATTCCATTTCTGTTGGATCTTGTGGTTTCGTTCTTTTTATTCTCATTACCCAATTCACCTTCTCATGAGGTCGGAACTCCAATCGACCTCCAGTCCCCAGCTCCGCTCTCTTCACTCTAGAAGATCAATGATATTTTTGATCTTAACCAGGATCTTTTTGAGAATGTTTTTAAGTCGATGGATGATTTTTCTATAACTTAGAGAGAGAATCCGTTATTCGAGTGTGATCGATCGTTCTCTTCCTCGAGTCAATATGATTTTTCATGTCTCCCTGAGGGTTATTTGTTGGAGATGTGTTCTCTCTACTCGATCCCATTTTCTGAATGCCCGATATGTCGGATGTCGAGGTCGAGTATGATGGTTCTAGTGAGTATCATGATTCTTTCGATTTTTCTAAATCTGAGTTTTCTCTACTTGATGACCCTCCCGAGGATGAGTCGATCTTTGAGATATTCAATGATTTATCTAATTTCTCTACCATAGAAATACCGAATATCGATTTTCATATTAAGTTTCCTAATAATGACTTTCCATACCTTTTCAAGATGGTGACTAACGTGGAGGATTCCTTGACCAATCCTTCTTTCTCCACGTTCGATTTCTTCAGCTCGGTCCTTTCACTCTATTCTACTCATGAGCCGATAATTTTATTTGTGCTATCGATCCTTGATTTTATGTTCTCTTCTCTTTTTTCGGTAGCCGGCACCCGTTTGATTGATTATTTGGGTGTCTCTTTTGACTTTGCTGAGTTCGTTGTTGCTCTCACACCGAGACTACAATGACAGTATGACATTCCCGTTACAGATGTCGTCCCTAACCTCGATACTGCTTTGTCCTAGCCTTTGCGTCCAGCTAGGGGTGTAAATGCTAGCGCTTGTTGAGAGGCACCTCAACATTTTCTACTTTGTACATACGTTTTTCGTCTCAATTTGTCCCTCTTTCTTCCATTTGTATTACACCTTTAGATATCGCTTAGAATTTTCTCTATACTTAGGATGTGCTTTATCCTAAGTATAGTGGAGTGTAGACATTGTGTTATTGACATTGTTCTATTCTATTACCCTTATTATTGCTTATACTTAGGGTGTGCTTTACCCTAGGTATAGGGGGTAATATCGCTCATGTCGATTTTTGATTGTGTTCTGTTTTTGCATCATCTGCTCTCTTGCTTGTCCCTCAACTTGTTGATATTCTTGTCTATACTTAGGGATATTTTACTTTAAGGTTTGTTTTGGGGGGTGGGGGACAAGCCGAGTCGTTATTGTGTTCATTCTCTTGACCTCGATCATCTTCGATTTTTGGTATGCTATCTTTAGGATTATTTGAACCTAAGTATAGAGGGGATGATTGAATTCTATTCTTTATTCGTTATTCTTATAAGTCGTTGTAATATAGAATTCTTTTCACCTATCTATACTTAGACCGAGTTATGTTTTCTTTTGTCACTTCTTTGGTAACTAGAAGGACATAGTTCACACTAAGTATATGGGATGTCCTATATATATATGCTATATATACTTTAGAAGCCATAACTCTTATTTTATCGTATTTTTAATAATATGTCTCTAAAAGTATGGGTATCTATTTTAGGTTTTTAAAAACCGATAGAAAACTGTAAATATGATTTATGAAAAACTTAAAAGTATATATAAAGTGTGTTGTAAAATATTTGGATAAAATCCTTAATTATTTAAAACTTGTTAAATTCTTATAAAATCTTGTATAAAATTCTTTATAAACTTGTATATAAAAGTTATATAAAATACTTTGTAAAATATACAAAATCCTTGTAAAATTTGTGTAAAATCAAATTAATCCACTAAATCTTTCAAAAAAAAGTTTTAAAAATATTAAAATCAATAATTTTTTTTTAAAATTCTTAAATATTATACTTAAAAAGTTTAATCCAAAAAATCTACTTCATAAAAAAATGTTGCATTCATTTGCATTTTTCAGAGAAAAACTGATTCTTGAACCGAATGGATCTAAGTCTGAAAGATGGAGCTTGGTTTAGGCTTTAATAAACTTAATTCTAAAGGGACTTTATTACGATCAAGAAATAAGATTCTTCGGGTCTTTTAGACTTATTTCTTTGGGTTCCATGAGACTGCGTTCAGAATTCAACTTGAATTTGCCTGAGTAGGACACATGGTATCATTCAATTTAACTCTTCTCCATTTGAATAAATTTTGAACTCATGCACTTATATCAACTTGCATGGGTATGCGAAGGGCAATCCATTTTGGTGGTGTGTTTCCATCCTTGTCTAGTTGCGTCGACGTCTAAAGATGAGAGAGAATGGGGTTGAAATAAAGCTTTGTATGAGGGAAGAATCTGTTGGCACAATTTTTCCAAGATCTAAAAATGGACAGAAAGAAAAGATGTTATATCCATCGTGTCACAAAAGACCTATGTAGTGCAAGAATTATTTCTACCAAGAAGAAACCATACACCAAATTTAAATTTGACAACAATGATCCATGCTTCAGAAAAGCCTGCATTATCTTAGTGGAGACTTGGCTAAGCTGACCATGCTTCACAAGGAGATGTGATGACATTGATCACGCTCCAGTTCTATTAACATTCTTCTTTCTTCTCTCTCTATTCGATTGTGGACACTACACGACCTTACCTTCGAAGGAAATGCCCCCTCCTCGAGGATCGAGTAGCTGGATGAATGTCCAATGAGAGTGTATTACGAGGATGGGTGGTTTCTTCACTTCTTTAAGCAAGAAGAGCTAAAATCCTTTACACACAATAAAGATTGCTTTCAAAGCTGAAAAGTTTGCGTGATGGATGGGTAGATCTGAGTTGTCTATTGAGATGAACTTGGATAAGGATTTATGGAACTTAAGGGTTGTCGAGGTTTAAATCCTAATTCTACTCCCAACACACTATTAATTCAAATGTCTAAATACAAGTTCTAAATTTTGAGTAAAGTGAAACTCGGTTTAAAGAAACAAACATGTTCTAACTTCTTTTATTTTTCTTTTTCCTTTTCCTTGTATTTATTTCTAAAATAAGTGTTTTCTAAGGGACTAGCAACGGTAAAGTATAGGGGAATGATGAATCCGTGATTCATCGCTTTTATTCTTTCATTTTAGATAAAATCCTTGGTAAAATGCATGTAAAATATCTACTAATTTCCACTAATTAACATTATAACCACAATTATTAATATTATATATTTAATATTTATTTTATCTAAAGTAAAATAATAAAGTGAAAAGGAAAAGGAAAACAAAAGGAAGGATTTATATAATATATACACACACACACACACACACACACACACACACACACACACACACACACAGATTGATCATAACCTCAAGACCGTGTCAATATTGATCAGGTCAACAAAATAAATAAGTAGGGGGAGATAAGGATCTTAACTTATAAAAATATTAGAGAACCTAGATCATGATTGTACATAAACATATTTTTCACCTTCTAAATATTTCATATATTTTATTCATCATCAAGAAAATCTCAAACCAAAACACTTTCTTTATAAAATTTCTTTTATGAAAATATATATTATTAAATAAAAATATCAGAAAAACTATTCAATATAAAAATAAAATATTATGATCAATCGAAAAAGTCGTAAAATCTAACTTAAGAGGTTTATAACTAATTATAGAAAACGCCAAATTGATCAAACTCACTTTTAGACATCATTTTATCAGTAATACTATTTACTAAAAATATCAAAATTATTAGAATAAAATAGATGAGTTTTGGTGTTTGGGCCACATTGTCTATATGTACTATATGTAAAATCTTCTCCATTTTCTATTTAATTATTATTAACTCTATTAAACCTAATTATTTTTCCTACATATTCCAAAAAGCAATAGAAAAATATAAAAATATAGCTCAAGTCAAAATACAAATAAATCCGGAAGCCACGAAACCATGACCTAATTTTTTCAGACCTCATAACTCGACCATATAAACTCCGAATTGAGCAAACTCAGTTTTAACTTTTATTTTATTTAATTATATATATCAAATGACACTAATTTCGCTAAAATTGAAATTAATGTGCAAAATGTTAGTTTTGGGATCATATTAGTGTATATATATTGTACAATATACCTTAATTAATATGAGTTATTATATCTATATACTTTATTAATATTTTATTAAATTAGGTCAAATAAAAAATATTAAATTATTTAACTGTTTATTTATTATATAACTATTTTTTAAGTTATTTTAATTCATTACATATATTTAATTAATTATTTAATTGCTAATTACATAAGTAACCCTCTAATTATCTTTTAAATTAATATAGTTATTAAATTATTTAATTTTAAAAATTCTATTATTATTATTTAATTTTTTTCTCTCTTTCTTCTCCCCATGTTCGTCTCCTTCTTCGTATGTCGCCCACCGCCACTCTCTCCTCTACCAACTGCCCCAACAGCCGATCGTTCGCCCAACCTCCTTCCCTCCTATCATCCTCCGCTGATGTCCAGACCGCCTGACATGCTTCCCAATCCATCTTCTCTATATAAGTGACCTGATAATCTTCAATCAGGTTATCCACCATTTAGCACCTTTGCTTCCCGAGCTCCGAAGTGACACGATAGGAGTTGTGAGCATCTCTCGCCGTCGAGTGAGGTTAGAGTAGAGGTTCAGCGAGATCAGTTTGGCATAGAGCTCTGATCGGTCACGAGGAGCCTCCGTGCACGCCATCGCATCGAGGCCATAATCTTAAGGTTTGCACATCCACCGTAGGCATCCTTCCACCCCCTCATCTCTAGGTTAGCTTCCTGATACTTCGTTTTCTTCTTACTTCCTCTGTCCTCTCGATCTCTCTTCCTATCTATTTTGATTCCGAATCGATTTCATCTTCGAAATCGATCTGAGTATCCACCACATCATTCTCCTGCGATTGATCCGCTTCTGTGCATTCTCTTCACAATTGATCCTCTCCAACCACGCACAATGGTTGGAGCTCAGAGCAAATTTCATCACACCTTGTTGCTCTTCCTCTCACCATTCCCTGTATGGTCTTAGACCGAGGTTTTTCACCTCGAGTTGTGTTATCGTCTATAGGAGCTACTTAGAGCACCACTTCCCATCATCATTGAAGAATCGTTGGTGAAATACGTCACTGCCTGGAGATCTAAGGGGTTCGAGTTCCGCTGCTCATGATTGAAGATTCCTCTATTGGAACATCATCACCATCTTCATCTCTAGGACTGTATCTTGCTTTGTACGTGCGAGAAGCACCACCGATCGCTCCTTTCCTCCTCTACAGATCATCACCGCATGCGTCAACCATCACAAAGGAGCTCCAGATCTGACCTTCGAGAACCTATGCTCGTTGCCTTAATATTCGAAGGAGAACACATCAACGATATCACGATTGGAGCACAACACCACCGGTCGAACCCCTGATTTGGGGCTTTTGTCCACAGCCGCTCGATCAGATTCGATCGAACGACTGTAGTGAAACCATGCGTTGTCATTCGATTATCTCCACCGGTGAAGAAGCTCGAGCGGCGCACGTGAACCTCACGTGTGCACTCAATATATTTTGGGTGATTTTCATATAAGCCTCCGTCTGTTTTGCAAATTCCAATCATGTCCAAGTAGTTGAAGTAGCACATGCGCTACATGTGTGTTCTGAGCATTTTATAGGAACGCCCTCGATGCATATTGATATTATGAACAAGTCCTAAGTAGGTGGCAGACACATGATCAGCATGTGATGTGTGATCTTTTCACGAAGATACTACCAAGTTTCAGCAGATTTATCACATAGACCTAATACTTCCTATTATTTACACCAATACCCCTATCCAGTATACTATATACTCTAGCATTATAACACATATAAAATAAAAAATAAAATAGAAAAATAAAATAAAAATACATATAAACACCATATTTTATACTTTATACAATAGTTTTGTAAATAAAAACATTTCTATTTGTAATAAATCTTTTAAAAATACAAAAAATATAACAAAATCTAAAAACCATAAGAATATAAAAACACCTTTAAAAATCCTATTAAAATTAGCTACGGTATATTTTATCATATTTTGCATCAAAAACAAAAAAAATAAAATAAAAAATTGCATATTAAAAGTAATAAAGATACAAAATACTTAAAAAATTGAAAATTCATAACTAACTAAATAAAAATAACTTAAAAATGCACAACATATCATTTTAAAGATAATTTCACCTACTTTCTAATAAAAATAAAATAAAAAGATTTCTTTGTGATTTTTATTTTAAAAATCAAAAATACTTTGCAGTTTTCAATAAAAACATTATTTTCAACATTAGAAATAATAAGCAATCCATAAAAATCTTAAAAACGTCTTAAAAATTCATAAAAACAAGAAAAAAAATAAAAACATAAAAAATAAAATAAAATTCAAATAAAAATCACAAAACATTTTCTAAAATCAAAAATTTACAAAATACTTAAAATCACAAAAACACTACAAAATTCATAAAAATTAAATAAAAATCCAAAAAATCACTAAAAATAAATAAACAATTAGAAAATCCCTTAATTCTTAGTTTTCTACTATTTTTCTTGGTTTACAATAGCTTGCCTCCATGAGTTTGACACTCCCGTAGTTTCAGTATACATCAAATTTTAGGAGTATAAATAAGATAAAAACATTTTTTTGCTAAAATCCACCTAGTCGATACAACGACCTTTTTTGCTAAAATCCACCTAGTCGATACAATGACCTTTTTTGCTAAAATCCACCTAGTCGATACAACGACCTTTTTTATTCACCAATGATCCATTCAGATAATTTCGGTACTCATGGGTACCTGTGACCCATTCAAATATACAAGATACTGGTTTTGATCAGGAATCTGTTGGATCGAGCCAAAATCAATCTGCATTTAAAATATGCATGTGTTGCGTAAAAAAGTGCATGATTTGTCAGAACATAATAGATGGAATTGCACTGTATATTATATTCCATGGGTACCCATGTGCATCTGTGACCCAATCAATAATATGGATATATGCTAGAACGGGGTACCTGTTGGAATGGATCGGATCAATCTGTATTTGGATTATGCTTATTTTGCATGAGAAAATGCATAGTTCGCCAGGCTAACTACAATAGATAGAATTGTGCCATACATTATGTTCCATAGGTATCCGTAATCTGTTCAAATAATCAGAGTGAGTATTAGAAAGGGATATCTATTGGAACATGGCGGGTCGACCCATGATCCTGTAATGTAGGAGTCAGGGTGCACCAGAAACAATGGATCGATCGGGTACCCAACACGTGAACACTACTCGTAGACTCGGGTATCAATGTTGAGGTGTTTTTTTTCCTTCACGTAGTGAGAAATAATGGTTTTGCCGTGGATGATCTTAGCATTAGAGGTGCTGCTTTGATATAAAGTAAGATCACAGTGGGGGGCAATCGTGCAGTTTTAATATATCCTCTTTATCTTCTTTTCTCTTTGAAATATTGTTATGTATATACAGATCACATTAAAAACAGAAAATAATAATTAGGTAGATGGAGAGATACCTTCTTTATAAAACCCCTCCTCTCTTTGGTTCCATGATGATGGAAGGCACCCTGACGGAAGTGTTTGCAGGAATGGCTAAGCCTGGGGATTTGGCCGCGGCGAGAGACGACCTGATGCAGATGTCATGCACGATTCGAGCGATCAAGGAGAAGTTGCATGGAAGATGTGAGATCGAATACAGGGAGCTCGCGGGCCTTCTCAATACGAAGCAGCTGCAGCAATCGTTGCATTATGTATTATTCGATATATCCTCCTCTATTATTGCTTCATCTCTTGACGTATATACACGCATGGCTGATATCTGTTTCTCGTGTTTGTTGACGTTGAAGGTGGAGCATTACCTTGCCGTGCTTGATCTGTACGATGCGTTGCTTGTCGTCGAAGAGCACTGCAACTCGTTGATCGAGAGGAATAGGTTTTTCAGACGAGGGTAGGTCTCTTACTACATCTGTTATCTTAGATGAAACGCAGATTTCCTTCCATAAGATCTTATGTAGCAGTTCAGTGCAAAGTCATCTGTACTAAATAATATATTAATTTGTTGGTTTCATCCACCTGTTGAGAATATTAATAAGAGAGTAGATCCTCTGCTTTGCCGAAATCATACTTTCTGTGGATCATATTAATAAGAGAGCAAATTGATCGATCTTGATTGGGCGGCTCGGTGTCATCCCGGTTTACAGCAGTCGTGTATCTGATTTTTTAGTCATGTACGTAGTCAAATCTGCCTTTTTGAAATTTGAACTGCTGTTTAAACGAGGGTCTTTAAATAAATAATAATGAGCAGCTAATCTACCTTTGAAGAAGTCAAATCTGTAACACCAACCAAATCGGATAAAGCGCAACAAACCTAACGATCCTAATTATCCAGAACAATTAAGTTGCTCGATGATTTTAAGCTTTTTCTCTACATCTTATTCTGTTCGAAATCAGTATTTAGCCAAAAGAAAGGTAGAAACTGCAAATCTATATTTACCGAGTAAGATTTCAAAACGGAAAAAATGTAATCTAGCTCTTTATTGTGTTAATTCCCGCGGATGATGGTGTTGGCATCGTTGAACTGCAGGGGGGTGCATCCTCGAATCAGAAAAGGTTTGATCTGCATCAACAGTGCCCTCTCTTCGGACTCCTACAATGAACGCCTCCTCATAAATCGCATCTTCTCCGAGTTCGATAGAATGCTCGAAGTTCCCGTATTAAGTAGCCATGTATGCATCCCGGTCTCTTAATCAAACTGAATATATTTTGATTATATTTATTATCAGATGTAGTAAACGTTATCCTCCTTAACAACAAACTATTAGCTTAAAAAAACTTTCATAGATACTGCAGTACTACACATTTCATGTGTCATTGTTGATGCAGCTAGAAAGCAAGTTGCGGACGAAATCTCTTTCGGAGATCGAGCGATTGTTGGTCGTGCAAAGGATTGCGGCTGAACGGGGTATCGACATTGTCGAGAAGACATCTTCATCACCGGAGATCACCGAGTCGTGTCGGCTGTGCGAGTTACCTATCGAGATGGAGAACAAGGAAGCCGTGAAGAGATTGAGTTTCGCCCAGCGAACGATGAAGGGATTCCGCAAAATGCAGGATAGTCTCATTGAAGGACTCTTTCATGGTTGGTAGATCTGCATATTAAAATCAAGAAGCGCTTGTGAAATGGCTTCTTCTTCCCTTGGGCAACTTATGAAATATTTGATCAATGTTTGATATATATATATCATAACACCATGCAGATCAGTCATATCAGTTTTTATTTTTGTAGTGTTAAGTTTAGTAAGTAGTTGAGTGATGCTATCCAATTGCAGCCTTGTTGACAGTAGTCGAGTTTTGACAAATTCCAGTAACTATGAAATGGTCTAAAAACAGTGGATATATTACTACAGTTATTTTGGATATGGTATGTTTGATGTTTTATATATAGTAATATATATTATTTGTTTCAAAATCATTTTTTAATTTTTTTTTCGAAATTCACGGTGGATAGTATATTCATTGCTATATTTTATCTCATGACACTTTGTGTAGAAACTAATAAAATGCACTTCTTGTACAAAGAATTTCGTCAGTTAAATCATGTTAATAATAAAAAATACCATTACACGAATAAAAGAAGAAAAACAAGAAAATTCGAAAAGAGACTCAAATCGTACAAAAATACATGTATATAATATACCTCAAAATCCAAGCTGCCATAATCATTTCATTTCAACTCCTTTTGAAATGATTTGTTTTTTTAAGGAAAAAGGATGTCAAACCGTAAAGGTAGACACCCAAAAACTTTATAATCACAAGTTAGGTACAAGGTTACAAAGACCAAGACTCATATAGGAGTCTGGCATGTTCTATTACACTTTCGGTACAAAAATTTTCCCCACGAAAAAGAGTTCCATTTCTTGCCAACCATATTGCCCATATAATAGATGCTGCCCTCTGTTTCTCAGCCATTGTGCGAGTTCCAATGGACTCCGAGAATTCTATAATCCCCGAGGATGCAACTGCAGGTAAGTTGACCCCTGCCCAGATTTGTCTCGAAGAAGAACAAATAAAAAACAAGTGATTAACATCCTCCACCTCCTCTCCACACCGCAAGCAAGAGCCGTTAGCCCCAAAGAGACGGGCCCTCCGAGCACCAGTCATCACCCGCTCTCTCCCAAACAACCAGAGGAAAACTTTCACCCTTTTAGGAATCCTCCAAGACCATATTTGCCCTAGTCTTGGAATTGCAATTCCTGGATCAAATACGACAGAGGTATAAATGACCTTGTAGGCTTTCTTCACACTGAAGGCACCATCCGACCATATCCAATGACTAATCTCAGCATCATGCCTCAGCACCGGATTTAGACATGGAGAAATCTGGGGAAGCACTGCGCATACTCCACGCCAAAAATTTGAAGGTTTTACCAATCTACTGGGACGCCACTCCAGAATCTCCGTCACGCCATAAATTTTCCTCAACAACATACAAAGTGCATCTGATCCATCACCCCAAATACGAGTGACCCACTTCGCCAGAAGGGCCCTATTCATCACCTCAAGGTTTAGAACTCCTAAACCACCGTCAGCCTCAGCAAGCGTCACTACCTTCCAAGCAACCAGCGGAGTACCAGCCCAAAAGAATCTACGCATCAAGTTCTCCAACCGACCACGAATCCCCACCGGGAGCAAGCGAGACGATAGAAAAAAACAGGAATCGCGGAATGGACCGACTTCAGAAGCACCAAACGTCCACCCTGTGATAAGCAAGAAGCACGCCATGCCGCAAGCTTGTTCTCAAGTCTCTCTATCACTGGAGCCCAATCTGATTGTCTTAGGCGGCCATCCACTATAGGCAACCCTAAATAGGTGATTGGGAGAGCCCCTCGTCTTGAGCGTAGGAAAGCCTCGCATGTCTCAGTCTCCTCATCGGAAAGACCAAACAGAATAAAAGTTGATTTTTCCTCGTTTAGTTTTAGCCCTGAGACTCTCCCAAAAAGGTCTAAAACTGTAGCAATTCCTTCAGCCTCAGTAGCACCACCTTCCATAAACAGGACTGTATCATCAGCATACTGTAAAATTGGGATAGACAAGCCATCTAAGGTGAAACCCTGTATGAAATTTCCATTCACCGCACGAGTAACCATCCTTACCAATGCATCTGCCACAATAACGAAAAGAAGAGGAGCTAATGGGCACCCCTGCCTAACCCCCCTTTGCGGCTGAAAAAAATCCCCCTCCTGTCTTCCATTAACCAGCACTGAACATGAAGTCATCGTCACACACCTCTTCATCCAAGAGATCCACTCATCTGGAAAGCCACGTCTAGAAAGGGACGCCCATATGAATTTCCAGCTAACACAGTCGTACGCTTTGGAGAAGTCAGTCTTCCAGAGAAAACCTTTGACCTTCCTTCTCTTCCAATCAGCAACAATCTCCGAAGCCATGACCACACCATCCATCATATGTCTACCAGGAACAAAAGCTGTCTGCGAGTCATTTATGATGTCACCCATAACAACCCGAAGTTTGTTTGCAAGAACTTTTGCAACAATAAGGTATATAGCATTAGAAAGGGCAATGGGCCTGAAGTCTTCAATTCGTTCCACCACCTCCCTCTTAGGGAGAAGGAAGATTAAAGACCGATTTAACCGATCAAAACCACGGTTTTCTCCTCTCAGCTCTTCCACCACCGCAAGAACATCCTGGCCCACCAAATCCCAGAATTCCGGAAGAAGAAAATAGGAAAACCATCTGGCCCAGGAGACCCATCTGCATTTAGATCAAACACTGCCGTGCAGACTTCTTGTAAAGTGAAAGAGAAAATCAACTGAGCCGCCTGAACCTCCGAAACTCGAG
Organism: Ottelia alismoides; assembly: GCA_037367405.1. Classification (NCBI taxonomy): domain Eukaryota; kingdom Viridiplantae; phylum Streptophyta; class Magnoliopsida; order Alismatales; family Hydrocharitaceae; genus Ottelia; species Ottelia alismoides. The sequence goes on along the minus strand of JAZKJV010011818.1, from coordinate 461,449 downwards.
GTACCTCTCTATCATGCCAGCGAACCCCACCGAGGTGGTCTCTTCTACTCATCTCCCTGAAGTGCTCAACCACTGACGCCCCGATCTCCCTTTCACTTTCAACTCGTACTCCCCTAACCTCCAAAGAGTGGATAAAATTTCGCCGCCTCCTTCCATTTGCCATTGCATGAAAGAATCTGGTATTTGCGTCGCCTTCCCTCAACCAAATCTGTCGTGAGCGTTGTCTCCACTCAACCTCTCTTTTCTTGTCCTCTTCTAGGAGCACCCTGTGATGAGTTGATCTCGTCCGCTTCTCCTCCTCAGAAAGCTCTCTGACATCTTCAACTCTATCCAGCCTACCCACTTCAGCCTGGGCCAGGTCCCTTCGTTCACTACGACGTAATTTGAGCTCCCTACAAAAATTCACCAGCATCAGCCTTAATGCCTTCAAACGAGCCGCCATATCCCTGGAAGCTGATCCAGAAGAACCAATCTCCCTCCAGCACTGAATCACGCGAGCCTTTAGGTCCTCCTCCAAAAGCCAAGAACGCTCGAATCGGAATAAGCTTCCCAAACGAACAGACTCACCAGAATCCCAACAGATAGGTGTGTGATCAGAGTGACATCGTGGCAAGGAGCTAGTACCTGCGAGCGGGAAAGCCTCCAGTAACTCTGCTGAACATAGGAACCTATCCAGTCTAGATCTTGAGGAGGTGTTCCGCCATGTATAGAGGGAGTTTAACGCATCAAAGACTTCCAAAGAGAGCTAAAACAAGGAGAAATAGAGAAAAATATGTTAAAAATGATACCCTCGGGAAGATAAGTATCCCTAATTTGGCAAATTATGAATTATAAAAGGAATATTTACACACATAACCCTAAGTAGTTTCTAATTACGTTTATAACTTTTGATCATCCATAACACTGATATAGTCACTTCGTCTTACACTTATAACCTTCTGTTAGTTTAATCATTAACTTAACCAGACGAGTTAATCTAACTTGCAAACTACTTTAAAGGTGGATAATAAAAGAAAAGAGAAGAAAAGGAAAAAAAATCCAACCTCACCTTCCTCCAACAATCCCCCACCTTCCTCCTCCGATGCCCTCCCCTTCCTCCTCCAACACTCTTGCTCCAGCCCCTCCGCCTGCAGCCTTTGCTCCTCCTCTGCCCGCAGCAGCCACCCCCTCCACCACATGCAACCCACCCTATCCCGTCCCTCCGCCCGCACGACCCTAGATAAACAAAAACACCCCAGACAACTAAGGCTACATCCAGCGATTTGAAAATTAGAATTGAGACAAATCTTCCAAGATTTCCGAAAGAACAAAGAACAAACCAGAAAACGGCATTGTTCAAAACTTCACATTTCCGAAAAGAACAAAGCAGATATGTGCAGCATTACTCTTCAGTTTTAATGGTGAAGATGACGACAAAATTCTGTAGAAGCTTTCAATTGGTTGCCAAATAAGATTCCTAAAAGATCCACAATATTGGCTTTGGTTGAAGCCTTTGAGGTCAATGATAAATACTTAGTCAAAGCATCAAAAGCTCCAGCTTCAGCCATGGCGACTTTGTTTCCGTCAGTCCTGCAATTGCACCTGAATTTACAATAGCCCAGCAAGACAACGTCGTGCGTGAGCCGTGAAGAGCCGACAGGTGGTAATGGTGGAGATGGGTTGGTGGTATTGGAGATGGGGAGGTGACGGTGGATTGCAACATTTGAAAATAATGTGAGCTTAAAAGATGGAATATATAATATTTGATGGATTCCGTCATAGTTAACTGAACAAATGGATGGAGGTTAACACGAGGTTATGTCAGATAAGAATTAAGCATTATTCAGGTTTTGGATATAATTCACGATTATCGAGAGTTATGTATGTAATTACAAAACTATTCAAGATTATGAATGTAACTATCCCATTTTAAAAATACTAAAAAAATCAAATATGCTTAATTTCAAACTCTCCTGTACAATCAATCTAAATAAATAAAAAACTTCGTGAATTTCTACCGGGATGAACCAATTTCAAAATAACAAGATTCCCTTTTCAAAATTATATATGCATATTTATTATGCATATGTTATATTTATTTCTTTCAAAATTAGAAATTTTATATGCATATTTTACTAATAATATTATGAAATATAATACTTAACTAATCATTTGTAATTCCCTATAAATTCACCTTATGGAATTCAAACTTGAAAGGGGCATACTTGTGTATCCTTAGGTGCTTTATTTTCATTAAAAATTTCAAAACCTATGTCATATTCGTGCACATGCCATAGTTTTTTTTTGAATTTTTACATTCTTTGTTACATATTAAGAATAAGATCACAAAAGATGCATTCTATCTCAAAGATACCTAAAAATAGAAAAAGTTTTAAATAAATCCTGAGAAAATCACAATTTGTTTCTTTTAGTTTGTTTTATCATCCATCCAAACTTTATTTTTGAAAGATATTGCATATAAAATCATGAACTAAAAAAATCCTATAAAAATTACAAGAACCCGAAAAAATATAAATAATAATTCATCATGTAGAAAGTAGTTTATTTATCTTTAAAAATATCACCACCCCACTCATTCATTTTTTTTATTTTAAGAGTATTTAACGCTTGATATAATACAAATTTTATTTCAAGTCAACATATTTTAATATTCGTTTTTCATTATTCACAAAATCTTTTTTATTTAAAGATTCAAAACAATCACAAAAAGTGTTTTACATATTAAAAACATAAAAATATTTTCAAACCATAACTTCTTGAATTTTATACCAGTACTTATAACTGTGTAACATATGTACTATATTTTATACTGGTGGCTTTCAAAACTAACCTTTTGTTTTCAACTCTAATATCAAAAATAAAATAAAAATAACAAAAGCATAATCATAAAAAATACCGGATCCCTAACTCTTTGTGATGAGTACTAGTACCAAGTCTTAGTTTTGAAATCGCCTCTCTTAGTTCAACTTTGGAACCACACCAAAAAAACAAATAAAAGCTGTATAATCTATTTGATTGACTTATTCTTAGAGTGTGTTCGTTTCGGAATAGCTTCAAGAATAATGGCGGCATTCCCCTCTCTCCTTATTGCTTTTCCTCTCTTCTTTATTTCATATTAATTCTTTTCTTTATTCTACTTTACTTATTTTTATTCCACTATATTCCTATCCTTCCAGTTGAACATGAATAGTACAATATTCCGGCTTATTCCCGAACAGGACACACCCGATACTATAATATAATCTCTTTTACCATAAGAGATATATCTTAACCTAATCAAAAGTGTCGCAGTGTCTGACTTCTGATTTTGATGCCTTTTTTATTCTTTTGGGGTTCGGATTTGTGAGATTTCTTTGTCGACTTCGTGTTACTAAGTTTGATCTCAGAATGGTGAACTAATCATCACTCGAACACATCTTTTTATTCGATTGTGGAAATCATTCTGAAAGAGTCAAACTTTTCACGTGTTTGCAAAGAATGATTTATTTTGATCTTGTGCATGATTAGTCAAACCACAAGGTCAACAACGCTCTGCAAACGAAGAACAGAATCGGTCATTAACAGACCTCCCATTGACCTTAGCAAATCAAAAAGTCGTCAAACGAGTTTATGTTAGATATAAAGGCTATAAGATGGATATTCGTTGTTTAATAGGGTTGTATTTATGTTTCTAAACGAAGAATATGGAAACTACATTGGATTATTGCATACTCCAAATACATGATATGGAATTTTTTTATGGGAATTATTCTAGATTTGCAATATGCAGCTTTTAAGATACCAACTTAGATTTGTATGAGCAGATGTGCGCCCGGCTGTGCATCAAGATGGTTGGGTTTGGGTGTGGCGAGCATTCATGTTCATGATGTGGAGTTGCTCACGAGACCCTTTGAGATGGAGGAGGTCCGCAAGGTAGTTTTTGATCTGAATCCAGACTGTTGTCCAGAATTAGATGGTTTTCCCGTTTTACTCTTTAGGGAATTCTGGGAGCTAGTGGTATCCAAGGTTATGGATGTTGTCGGGAGTTTTCAGAATGGAACTATGGTTTTGAACGAATAAATAAATCCTTCATTTTTCTACTAGCTAAGAAGGAGTTTGATACAAGGGTAGAGGATTTTCGTCCCATTGTATTGCCTAACATGATTTACCTAATTATAGCCAAGATGTTGACTAATAGACTGAGGGGAGTCTTGAACATGATCATCTCTCCGGTGTAGAGCGCTTTATTGCTGGGCGGATAGTTGATGGATAGTGTGGTGATGACTTCGAAGATTTTGGCGGTCTGAAGGAGGAATAAAACGAAGGATGTCTTCTGGAAGGTGTATTTTTCAGAAGTCTATGACCGTGTTAATTGACATGTCTTGTGATCTTCTCTACATCGAAGAGGTTTTCCGGGCAAGTGGATCTCGTGGATGAAATGGTGTGTCACGACAACCTCATGTGCAGCTCTCGTGAACGGGGAGCTCAAAGGGGGCTATTTTCAGCTGCAGCGTGGGGTTTGATAGGGATGTCCTCCTGCACCCTTTCTCTTTGTACTTGTGGAAGATGCGCTATCAGTAATGGATGATCGCGTGGTTACAACAGGATTCTTTAGAGGATACTCTAGAGGTGAGATATCGGTGTCCATTCTCCAGTGCGCTAATGATACCATTCTATTAGCAGAGGGTGGTTCGGAGAGCTGTAAAGGATTATCTATTGTCCTTGACATTTTTGGTGCATTATCAAGGTTGAAACTCAACAGAGGAAAATCAGAATTTGTGTCTTTTGACTTGACGGGAGAAGAGCTTGTTGTGTGTGCAAGCTGGGTAACGTCACAGTGGAGGGAGTTGTCATACGTTATCTGGGTGTGCCTTTGGTGGTGGGAAGGATGCAACTAATCGATTAGCTTCTCGTGGTTGAGAAGATGGAGGAAAATTTGGTAGGTGATGAATCTCCATTTCATCACCTTGATTATATCATTTTGACCTTAAAAATCCTAGCTAATGCATGTAAATAATATTAATTTGTACAAATTAGCATTCATTCTTTGTTGTATAAATATTATATAAAATATTATTTTTAATGCCAAAATTGTAGAATAAAGAAATGAATAAGAATAATAATAAAATATCAGAGGTATTTAATGATCATAAACCCAGGGACCTAAGCATCTTGATGGCTAGATTGACAAGGAATAAAGTAGGGGGAGATCAGGGCCAAGACTACATAGACCTATTTTATTTTTCACTTTTTATACATAAAATAAATGAACTTTGTACAAAGTTGTATATACTAATGTATAGAAAAATATAAAATTAAGTTTATACAAAAATAATACACAGTGTACTTTCGATACACAAAATAATATCTCAAAATCCAACGTTATAAGTCCCAAATAAAAATCAAAATCTATAAAAATCATATTTAATTATATAAAACTTTTAATAAGCTATTTAATGGAGGCGGGTTTGAATTTTTTGGAGCTAGTACGTAAAAGTTCAGTTTTGAACCCCTATTGTATACTACACCTGAATAAAATAACCATTTAATTTATTCTTTATTATTTTATAATTTTATATTTTTATAATTTTGTAAATATTACTTATAATATATGTATATATTAAATCTATAATAAAATCTTACATAAAATATTAAAATAAAACATGTACATATAATACATAGATGAAATACCTATACTTATACCAATATATTTACTACCCTTATTTTTAAAGTTTCTATGTTACATCAGAAAAATATAATAAAAATATATTGAAGTATATTAAAATAAGTTATAAATATATAAAATAAGAAAAAACAAATAAAATAAAATTATAAAATAAAAATAAAAGAATCAAAGTATAGCTAAATATACCTATAAATGGAAGCCCAAGAAACTTATAATTAAACACGCCAAAAAAATAAATAAAAATCATAAAAATAATTTATAGAATAATATCATTTTTACTATATAACTTTAAATTAATAAAATAATTTAATAATTATTATATATTTTACAAATCTTTTCCGGGTAGGTTTTTCCTAGTTGGTCCACGTGGACCAACCAGGTGGCTATGCTAATTGACCTCGGTCAACTAGCTGGCCTACATATGCGCCCTTGTCAGACCTAACTTATGAACTCTTTTCCTCGATTTTCCCTCGAGGATCTAAGCATCCTCTTGGCTTGATTTCTTCTGATATTTTTTCCCTTAATATTTTCCTTCTTACACGACAATGTGATTCCTCGAGGATGGAGCCATCGATTCAATTGTTCTTCATCGATCTTTAGAGCTACTTGGTCATTGTTTACATAAACCTCCCGTCACCCTTCTCTCAACTTTGAATCACCTTGGACCTAGATTTGGCATCCTCATCGTGTGCTCTCGATCGAGGTACGTGACAGGTCCCTCTCCAGCAATTTTTCAGCGAGGCCGGTCGGGTTAAGGGTGCCTTCCACTTATCTATGGAGACATCACCGCCGTGAGGTAGCATCTGCGAGTTTAGGCCGATCGAGGTACCTTTCCTTGTCTTTTGTAGCTTAGGTTTAGGAGTAGCTTTGATTTCCTACTTTTATTTTTGGTTTTATTGCATGAATTAGCGTAGTCAACCCCCCACCCCCCTTCGTAGTTCATCGAAGCTGAGCTCCGGCAAACTCCTCCATCTGCTTTCGCTCTATCTCCGACCCATATACCACTCCGCTTCCTTCCATGCTGCCTCATATTCGCCCAGCCATCGTCCATTCACCCAAATCGATTATAGATATGGAGACCATATCTCCTTTTCCGCGCGTCGTCGGAGATCTTCGTACTGCTGCATTTCCTCCTCATTCCACCTTCTAGAGCCCCTCTGAGCTCTGCATTTTTGCGCCTAATGTGTTTTTGCAGGATAAAAAAAGAAAGGAGCCTCATCGAGGCTTATCGAAGCTCTAGGAAGGCCTCCAGGTCCACCTTCACCGCCAATCGTCACTAGAGCCCCTTGAGGCATTTTTTACATCACATCAATGCAGGAGGAGAATGAGAGTCTTTTGGGATCATCAACGGTGAGGGGGAAGCTCAGAGCATGAGGATTTTGAAGATTAAAGCTCCTCCAGGTCATGTTCTTTGTGGGTTCATCCAAGCATCCTCGGAGCCATTAGATCGGCCGCGATTCTTCCAGGTGAGCATGATCCCATCGGCTGGGAGTGCCATCGACCGTTGATCTTTATAGGGCAATCTTATATGAGCCATCGTAGGAGGACCGTCATCACTACGTAGGAGACTCAATCTTCCATCGGCAGTTTTATAATTTCTGTAATATTTGCAAACAAACATCTGAGCACATCGTATTTGCATATCAGTTCATGTTAGCTCACCTTACGTGTTGGCCACGTAAGGTGAGTATTTTGCAACTGATCCCCTGAAAATTTTTGTATTATAATTTAATCTATTACGTTTTTATTCTAATTGTAACTTTTTTGCTAAAATTGCATTTTAGGTTTGTTCTTTACTTTATTTATATATACATCCTGTCAGGCCATTGATTTTTATGCATTTTATCTGTATATTTAAAATAGCAATTATGCTCAAAAAAATACCAAATATTAATGTTAGGTTCTTGAATACTTGCATTTTCACTCCCTATAATTAATTTAGCATTCTAGGACTTTTTAATATTTATTAAAAAATAAAAAGTGCACAAAAATCCCTTGTTCAATTTAGAAAATACCAAAAAATATAAAAATTTTTGAAAATTTCCAAAAAAATATATTTATTATATATTTAATTAATTTCTAACTCCAAAAACTAAAAAAACTAAAAATAGAAAAAGAAAATACATAAAAATAAAAAATCTCCAAAATCTAGTGTAAAAAGATTAAAATTTCCTAAAAATCCAAAAAATATATTTTTATATTATATAATTTTATTTATATTATTATTCATCTATTAAAATTTATTAAATAATTTTGGTCTTAATTTGATATTTTTCCTCTTCATTTCAATTTTGGTTATTTATTAAATCGTTAATTTGGGATATTTTTGAATTTAAAAATATATACAAATTATAAAAATTTTCTAAAAAAATCACAAAATAGTAGAAAATATTCAAAACCTAAAAAGGTTTTATTTTGTGTATTTTGATTATTTTTATTAGTAGTTATAATTGTATTAGATCACATTGTACATATGGTCTTATATATTTTATATTGTAAATTTAAAAGAAAAGGAAATATAAAAAATCTAAACTAGAAATATAAATTATAAAATTAAAAAATTAAAAATAAAATATAAAAATACAAAACAAAAATAAGATAAAAAAATACAAAATTAAAACCCATATAAAAATAGACAAAGATCACACAATCAGTTTTGTGCATTTCATTGCCCGATCTATCCATTCTGCTCCCTGTGTTTGACACTCTACATACTTGTACTATTGTTGAACGAGATTTTTCACAGGTCTAAAATAATCCACACAAGGAGGGATCACAATGTCGCTGAGGCGACCCGCGAGAAATCCTAATTCAAACAACAATTAACCCACAACAGATAAATCAAGCAATGAAAGTAAATGTGCGGAGTTAAAATTTATTATAACTCTACAACAAGATGTGTATAGTGCAAGTATGTGTAGAGGTCGAACACAGGGAGTAGACAGGTAGAACGGGGCACTAAGGCACAAAATGTGTGAATGTGATCAAGTGTCTACTAATGCTATTTTTTGTGGGTTTTTAATTTTATATTTCTTTATTTAATTTTTGATTTTATATTTTTGTCTTTTGATTTTTAATTTTCTGATTTTATATTTTCTTTTTATATTTTATATTTTTTTATATTTTCTTTTTCAATAATAGAATATATATACAATATAAGGAAAGAGATGTTAGGCTATTTATAAAAATAACTAAAAATAACTAAAATTCAGAAAATCAAATTTTTTGTGTTTTTTATAATTTTATAATGTTTTTGTGATTTTTCTAGATTTTTCCTAATTTTTTTGGTATTTTTAAAGTCAAAAATACTGAAAACAGTGGATAAAAGACAAGGTTGAACCTAAATTGGAGAAATAAATGATAAAACAGTAACAAAAATTCTCCAAATTAATTTTTAATGAAAGATAATAAAATAAGGAAAATTTAGACACCAAGATTATATTTTTAGGATTTTTGTAGAATTTTTAATATTTTTATAGAGGTTTTTGGAGTTTTGTGATTTTTTGGAGTTTTCTTTTATATTTTTTTAATGATTTTTGGTCTGAAATTAAAACACACTAAAATATGCAAAATATATTTTTTGGAATTTTTCTAGAGTGTTTTTTATTTTTTTGGTATTTTCTTAGCTAGACAGTGCTGAAAATGGCTATTTTATTTTTAATAAATAATAAAATGCAATGAATACAAAAAAATAAAAATATGATGTTAAACTACTATGAACAGAGACCTATGATGAATTCTAGGGATTTTTTGGGTTTTTATAGATGCACGCAAAAATTACTAGAAGCAAAAAGAAAAATCATGTTCGCAGGGGTATTTTGGTAATATTCAAAAAGTGCGAGGGCCTGCGTGTAATATGTCAACAAAATTACACCTTACTAAAATAATTGCTGGACTAAACACGAAAATCAAAAGCTACGAGGTTATCCCCGCAAAAATCCCCAGGAAGCACGTGCAAGAGCACGCGCTCCTGGGGAGGGCGGTTTTTGCAATTAACCAAAATCGTGAGGACCTGATATAAAAATTTTACAAAACTTTCAAACGGCAGAGGAATGTTTATGCGTCTGATAGTAATTACAAAAAGGGCTGGGCTGATAGAGCAAAATACCCAGTAGCGGGGCGGATCGGACGGCGTTTGGGCTTTAGTGAAGCCACGTGTCGACACAATAGGGCTCGATACCCCTTCGGCCACAGACGATCCAGATTAGATTGTGAATTGGCAATCGGACGGCTAGAGTGGCACGAGATCCGACAGGCACTGTTGCTCGCCAAGAACGAGCCAAGATCGAATGGACGCCAGGCCCGTTGGATGAACGCACGAAGAACACTCGCTAGAGTTCGTTCGATCGGCAGAACGGGACAACTCCGACCTCCACGACGGCGGCTATGATGATCAGATGAAAGCTGGGGTGAATCTGCGTCAGTTGGAGGGGTCGACCGGGTCCGGGGCTCAGTGGTGGAGCCCTGGAGCATTAAGGCACCTGGAGCGTCTATCCGAGCAAAAACGAGAAGTACAGGAGTCTCCCTTGGGTCCTGCAAGAGTCAAATAAAACGCAGCAGCAACCAAAAATTGCAGAACCCAGCTCATGGAGATGAAAAGTTGGCGACGTGGAGTGTGAGGGTGTTGGTTGGAGTCGAAGCTCCGGTCAAGGTGTTTGAATGGTTTTAAAGCTAATCGCTACAGGTAAAATCGCGTTGGAATGTAAGGAATGGACTCTCAGGCCTACAGGTAACGAAAGAGCAAAAAAAACGAAGAGAAGCGACCTCGAGCAGTGGTGAAACTGCGAGATATGGACCTCACAGCTTCTCGCCGGAGATGGGGGGTTGGAGACCTTCTAGGTCCTCGCCTGAGCGCTCCTAGCCCAGCTGGAGGCGTCCCTGTCACTGACGTCGATCCGGAGGTGGAAGAAGAGGATCAAACATGGATGAAAGGAGTTCAAAGGAGCAATGGGAGGTCTGGGCGACTTTTGAAAGTGTGGTCGAGTAGGCTCAAAGATCGATGGAGATCTAATGAATCAAAGATCCAATCCCCGAGGAAACTTTTGGGCGTGTAAGAGTGATTCTCGAGGAGAAAAATTGCTTTAGGATGCATCATGAAAGGATGAAAGATGCGGCTCCCAAAAAAGGGTGAAATCCAAGAAAAATTATGTTCTGACACAGCCAGACGTGGGGCAGAGAGTTGACCTGCGGTCAACTGCTGCTGCCTCCTGGTTGGTCCACGTGGACCAACCAGAAAAAGGTCTGAGGAAAAAGATTGGAAAATTGATTAAAAATATATAATGATTTTATTAATTTTTGAGGTTATTAAATAAAAAGTATTTCTAATTTTATAAATTATTTTATTATGATTTTTACTTATTTTTATGAAATGTATTTTTACAAGTTTACATTTATGCCCTTTATAGGTATCTTTACCTACATTTTTATTATTTTATTTTTAATTTGTATACTTAATTTATTTATTTTTGTTTATTATTTTATATATTTATAAAGTATTTTTATACACTTAAATATATTTTTATTTTATTTTTCTGAAGTATTTTATACACTTGATAAAATAAAAGTGTTATTTGTATAAGTATAGATACAGGTATTATACCTACGTATTATAATATATACAAGTATTTTAATTAGAGTCTTCTTTGCATTTGTATTCTTATTTTAATGCACATAATTATTATAAATATTAACTACTAAATTATAAAAATATAAAATTGTAAAAATAATGAATAAAGAATAAATTGAATATTTTATTCTGTACACTTATACAATGGGATCTAAAACTCAACTTTCAAACCGTAGATCCGCCAAATGCGAAACCACCGCCATTAAATATATTATTTTATGCTATATACAATTAAACGTGAGTTTGGTACATTTCGAGTTTTTATTTGCAAGATACAGGTCTGGGAAGTTGGAGTTCTGGAAATTTATTCAGACCATAGCTTTTTATCTGTACATTATTTTTGTGTGAAATCAATTTTGTATTTTTTATATTAAATTATCTACAACTTTCATGTTCAAAGTTTCTTTATTTGATGTATGAAAAGTGGAATCAAAAATAGGTCCCAAAATGAATAAAGAATGAATTAAATAGAAGGTGTTTTTATTGTATTTTGACCCTTATCTCCCCCTACTTTTTTCCTTGTCGACCTATTCATCAAGATGCCTAGGTCTCGGGGTTTCGGGTCATAAAATATTTACAATATTTTATTCTTTTTCTTTTCTTTTCTTTATTCAATAATTTTTGCTTTAAAAACCGCATTTTATACAATATATACAAGACAATGCAGGGATGATAAAATGCCTAAATTAAGCCTATTTACACGCATTTACTAGGGTTTTTAAGGCCAAAATGATAGAATAAATATGATGAAACGTAGATTCATCATCCCCCTATACTTGCCTTTCCTAGTCCCTAGCAAACACTTATGCAATAAGTGCAGAAAAGGAAAACAAAGAAAAGAAAAAGAAGAAATGTGGATTAAGTTTAATTATCAAACTTGTCTTCATAAAATCAAAGTTTAGAGCTCAAGTCGGACTTTTGAAATTTTAGTGTGGACGAAACCTTAATGAGAACCAGACTTGAAATCCAACAGCCTTCGAGAATCCCGAAACTCTGCTCAAGTCTCCTCAATAGCCAGGTCAGAAATATTTCAACTCATACGCAAACCCTTACGACTATGAATCTGACTCGTACAGTGTAAGTGATGGTGGCTCTCTTCAACTGAAATGACAAAGAGACTGACTTCTCCGATATGACAACCCAATGATTCCCCAATCCAACAACTCATCCCTCAAGGAGCAGGGTATTCCCTTCTAAGTTCAAGTGGCAACCAGCTTAAGAGGAGAGAGTGAAGAGAAGAATGAACGGTAGCCAGTGTAGCTACCTATCCTAGGATGCAAGACCAGTGTAGTCAAGTCATCCAGCTGCAGGCTCAAATAATCTGACTTTGAAGCTCAATCTTGCTTATTTGACTTTACAACATATGTACACTCCGGCAGGCATTTTTATTTTTGTACAGGCCTGTCCACTTTTTTTGGAGTTTTTTTTTGCTTTTTCTTTTTTTTGAAATACTATATACAACAACATTTACATAAGGAGTTTTTCCTCTTGAGCCAGTAGACTATCCCTCTTTTGAAGCTTTATTGCAACCCACGGTCTCCTATCCTCGAAACTCATCATTACTGGACGGGTTGGGGCGCACTTCCCTCCCTAGAGGAGGACAAGTGTTTCCACCTGTGTGCATCTCATACCGGCAAATCCAACCTCCTCACCACTCCAACTGAGTTGAGCCATGTGAAAGGTGCAAGTGTCCAAGTTAGGTCATTATCAACAAGAGTCGTGCGTGTGCTCCGAAATACTCTACTTAGGCAGTCAAGAATTCATTGAACCAAGTCCCGTGATCCTCAAAGAATTAAGTCAACTAGACCTGAAGTTCCTCAATTCCAATCCCTATAAGGTTCCTGTTATTAGGTAGATTTTAAGGTCCAATCAAGCTCCAATCTCCGGATTTTATTTAGACTTGTTTAACCATCAAACTCAATCCAAAAAATGCTTATGCTATGCAAATGATATGTAGAATGCAGAAAATATTTCTGTGATGCAAGTTTCAAAGATTTTGAACTTTTTATGGATTTTTGAAAAGATGATGATGATGATGCATATGCAAATTTTTGTATTTTTTTTTCAAAAAGATTTTTCAAATGTTTTTGGATTTTAAATTTGCAAATGTTTTTGGGATTTTTGAAAACAAAAAGATTTGGCTAAAAGCTAGGTTAAAATATGTACACAGGAGTGCTTCTTATATATACAAGAAATGGATTTTAAGCATTTACAAGGGTAAGTGATCAATTTTATAAAGATATATAGTGAATTTTAGGTGTGATGCATATATTCCTCAAACTTATTTGACAATCATTTTACAAACAATTTTGAAAAACTATAGTCCAAAATAATTTTTACAAACAATTTTACAAATATGTACACGCATTTGCAAATCATTTTGCAAAGGTTTTTCAAACAGTATATATAGATTTTTCAAAATTTTTTTACAACCATTTTCCAAACCATTTGCAAATCATTTTTCAAACATTTTATTTCACACAAAAAAAATAAATTTTACAAACCACACATTTTTACAAAGGTTGAAAACATGTAGCAAAACGTTTTCAAAATAGTTTTCAATAAATGTTCACAAAGATTTTCAAACTATTTTTCAAACATTTTGCAAAAAAACATTTTCACCTGATTTATTAATCAGTATATACAAAAAGAATTTGAGGAATAATCACATCTTTTTATTAGGATTTTTAATGAATTTTAAAGAATTATTAGCCAGATTATTAAGAAAAATATGAAAGTATGAGTTATGGCTAAAGTATATACGTCGTATATACGACCCCCCTATACTTAGATTGAGCTATGTCCTCATAGATCAGAGAGAAAAGAGAAGACATAACTCGAACTGAGTATAGAAAAGTCTAAAGAATAGATGAATAATAGATGAATAAACGAACGAATGAGAAGTCGACCGTCCCCCCTATACTTAGGATCAAATAATCCTAAGTATAGCAGATTGTACACAAAGCAGGGAGGGTCAAGGGTGGGAATGAACAGATCGTACTCAGACTGTCTCCCCCTATACTTAGGGTAAGATATCCCTAAGTATAGACAAGAAGAGGAGACAGTGGAGAGGATCAAAGAATCGAATCAACTCGGGGTGCACAACCCCTATACTTAGGACAAAGTACGTCCTAAGTATAGAAAACTGACGAAAAGGGGCAACACCTTTCTGATAGATAAAGAATATAGAATAGGAAAAGAAGAAAAGAAGAAAAGACGAGAAGATATCAACAGATGGAAGAATATAGAGAAGAATGTATGCATCACTCCCCCTATACTTAGGGTAAAAGAAGCCCTAAGTATAGGCAACAACAGGAGTAGTGAAACGAAACGACGAATGAACACTCGGCTCGTCCACCCCCCATACTTAGGACAAAGTACGTCCTAAGCAAGGCAAACACGAGGATGGGTGGATGAGCAAAACGGGAGAGAGACTAGAGGCACACAAAAGTGAATATACAACAGAGATGGATGTACACGGGATCAAGAAGGTTGAAAGCGAACCTTCTTGCGGGACCGTTGAGGAATAGATCTGGTGTGATGCAGGTCGACATCGGAGTCCATAGTGGATGGAAACCGATCAGGGTCGACGGGGTGATGGTCCTCAGTGGCCCTAGGGTGTGAAGGCACAGACAGATCAGTGAAAGAAGTGTGACTAGGTCCGGCCTTGGGAGTCTCACTGATATCAAAGTGAAAAGGGACGAACTCATAATCATCAGAAGTAGTGTACTCGGAGTCGTCCTGCGAGGTGTCGTCCAGGTCAAAATCAAAAGGCACGAACTCATCGGTGGAAGTAGTCGAACTCTGTTCGTCCTCTATAATCTCAACCGGATCATCTTTCTCATCAAAAGGCCCGAATTTCTGAAGAAAAGCAACTAAATCAAATTCGGCCTTAGTCTCATCAGTATTTACATGGACAGGAGCGGACTCATCAGTGGAAGTAGTCGAAACATATCCGTCCTGTCTAGTCTCTACATCTGCCCTCTGCTCAATGGTATCGATCGTGTGAATCCTGCGTATGTCATCAACACAACGCCAAGTCCCAAAAGAAGGAACTCCGAGGACCATGCTTTCCAAGTCTTCCTCAACTGGGAGGAGTTCTCGGGTCTCAGTGGAATCCAATAAGCAGCAAAATTCTCTGATAGTATCATCAAGGTCATGGTCCTCGAGGTCAGCCAGAACATATGTAGTCATATCAGGTGCAAATCTCTGGTCGGCAGTGGGTGCGGTGATCAACACTTCGCTCTCGTCAACAGGACGGAAGCGAATCTCTCCTGATCCGTAATTAATAACGACCCTCGCAGAGGCGAGGAATGGTCGTCCCAGGATGATTGGAGAGTTCTCCCCAGTGGAGGTCTCCATGGGCAATACAACGAAATCAACATTGTAGCTCGTGCCCTGAATCGAAATGACGGCGTTTTCAAGGATACCCTTCGGCCTCTTTATTGATCCATCAGCAAACTGAATGATCATCCTGGTCTTCTTGAGAGGCCCTAAGTGAGGAGACTGTACCAACGGGAAGGGTATAATGCTAATCGAAGCATCGCCATCTAGGAGAGTGTGATCACATGTGTGGTCAGAGATGGTACAGCTAATGGAAGGTGTGGCAGTGTTCTTTTTCCTAGGAATGGGACGTTGTGTGATGGCGTGGGCAGTGGCCATGGTCAAGATATGACGCTCAGATCTGTTCCTCCGCTTTCTCTTCTTGGGAAGAGGGGCAGATAAATCAGTCATGGCCTGCTGAAGTGGGGCACAGATGATCTCATGTATGGTGGCCACCACTTCGGGTTCAGTCAAGATTTTTTGAATCTTTGGACCTCCTCCATACAAGGGAGGAAGTCAGAATCAACATATACACAAGGCATGCCAAGAGCAGTCTGTACAGCGGCATCCTCGGGGTCAAAGGTGGGACAAGGTGTGAAAGGCTGTGAGGTCAAAGGATCTGGCAAGTGGTACCTCTCCTCACAGTCTGGCTCGATCATGTATCTCTCAAAATCTTTTTGTGTTTTTAAAATTTTCTCATTTTTTGTGTTTTGGGCAATTGCAATCTCTCATGATAATCCTCAAATGATTCCATATCCTCAAAGACTGGAGCGGCATTTTGTTTCTTATTTAAACTAGTAAGGTCGGCAATCCTCGAATTCATATGCTCCATCATCTGATTCAAGGTCTCAAGTGTTGATATCATGAAAGGTGACTCCAAAATCTCAGGACCGGGTGTGTCGAATGTGGGCAGTGGATGTGGACAAAAATCACATTCCAGCTCAGGACACTCAATGAAGAGCGGGTTGTCGAAATGTGAGGGTGATGGTGGCGGAAATGAGTGGTGAAGGTCAAAGTCCGAATCCTGAAATAATGGGTTGGTCGGATATGTACAAAAATCAGGAGCAAAGTCCTCCTGGAAAAAAGGAGGTGGACCGGCTGGAGTGAACGAGGGATCCGCAAAGTTCGGATAAAATACGCTCCAGGGGTCCATCTCGGAAACAAAAGACAATGATTGGGAGAGCACGATGGTCAAGTCAAGAGAAGTGGAGAAAAGGCGCAAATGCGCAGAGGTGATCTAGAATGCATACAACAATCACATACAAAAATGAAAACAAGACAAACCCTCAATTCACCTACTCAACTCGGTAGAGACCACAAGAGCGGTCTTTTTATCTTGGCTATTTTAGAGTTAGGTGAGAAGTCCAAAAAGTTACACAAACACTTAGGGGCTCAATGGGATTTGGGCACTAATCCTTAGTGTGTGCGCGAGCAAGTAAAAGCGAAGACAATGAGGGGATCACTCGCCCCAATACAATTTTTTTCTTTTTGGTGGTTTTTAGGGTCAAGTAATATTAACAGTCCCAATTTTATTGATTATCACTTTTTTTTTGAATTTTTAATAAAAATGCACGATCCTATCGAGGAGTCAATTTTGCTTAGCACCTAGGTGATCAAAAACAGAGGTAGAGTAGCGGAAAAGCAATGCAAGCGGCAAAACGATGATGTATGCTAAAGAGAAATGCTCACCTTGCCTCCAGCACTCTACATGCAAAGATGCTCAACAGAATTGAAACCTATCTATATGCAAATGCAAAGCCGATGAAATCGCCCTAAGTTTCAGAAATTGCTATTAGCGGGAAGAACCACAAGTCGGTCACCAATCTTCAATCCAAAAAGTCCGATCTAGACTCACCCCTCCTCTTCTCGACAAGTCGAGTTCATGAGTAGCGCTTGATGGGGTGGGCTCGCGGCGCGGCGGATCTAAGATGATGAAACGACTGTTTAAAATTTGACTAAGTCCAAAACGTACTATAGGTACATGAAATGGTTATTATTGTGTTTTGGACCTAAGTCTATCGCAAGCAATCCTAAAACTAGGGGCTCAATCACAAAAAATAAGAAAAACAAAATTGAAAAACAAAATAAAAAAATGCGATGAAAACCGTAAAAAGCCGCGGTGAGCCCCCAAGTGAACAATCACTTGGAAATTGGGCCCGAAAGTCCAAAGTTCAGGTACCTGTATTATTACAATAACAATGGTCTCTCTCGCTTAAATTACAAAAATAAATGCAGGAAACAAATTCTACTACTAAAGGTGGAGCTCGATCTTCAAAAATCTCTTCTCGTCTCCTCGATGCTCGGCACGCAGATGCCGGCTTCACGTGGGTGCGTAGGTGCCTAGGGTGGAGCGCCTCCCTCGATCCGCGGTTCCTCGCACGAAGTCAACAAAAGAGAAGGTTAGACAGCTCAATAGATACATCAAAAATAAGAAAACTAAAAAGAGTGAAAAGAAAAACCGCGAAACTGACAAACGATCACAATCACAAACAAGACCCGAATTAAGCGTTGTTGCTCCTCGGCAACGGCGTCATTTTTTGAACGAGATTTTTCACAGGTCTAAAGTAATCCACACAAGGCGAGATCACAATGTCGCTGAGGCGACCCGCGAGAAATCCTAATTCAAACAACAATTAACCCACAACAGATAAATCAAGCAATGAAAGTAAATGTGCGGAGTTAAAATTTATTATAACTCTACAACAAGATGTGTATAGTGCAAGTATGTGTAGAGGTCGAACACAGGGAGCAGACAGGTAGAACGGGGCACTAAGGCACAAAATGTGTGAATGTGATCAAGTGTCTACTAATGCTATTTTTTGTGGGTTTTTAATTTTATATTTTTTATTTAATTTTTGATTTTATATTTTTGTCTTTTGATTTTTAATTTTTTGATTTTATATTTTCTTTTTATATTTTAAATTTTCTATATTTTCTTTTTCAATAATAGAATATATATACAATATAAGGAAAGAGATGCTAGGCTATTTATAAAAATAACTAAAAATAACTAAGTTTCAGAAAATCAAATGTTTTTGTGGTTTTTATAATTTTATAATGTTTTTGTGATTTTTCTAGATTTTTCCTAATTTTTTTGGTATTTTTAAAGCCAAAAATATTGAAAACAATGGATAAAAGACAAGGCAGAAACTAAAATGGAGAAATAAATGATAAAACAGTAACAAAAATTCTCCAAATTAATTTTCAATGAAATATAATAAAATAAGGAAAATTTATACACCAAGATTATATTTTTAGGATTTTTGTAGAATTTTTAATATTTTTGTAGAGGTTTTTGGAGTTTTGTGATTTTTTGGAGTTTTCTTTTATATTTTTTAATGATTTTTGGTCTGAAATTAAAACACATTAAAATATGCAAAATATTTTTTTTGGAATTTTTCTGGAGTGTTTTTATATTTTTTGGTATTTTTTAAGCTAGACAATGCTGAAAATGCTATTTTTGATTTTTAATAAATAATAAAATGCAATAAATACAAAAAATAAAAATATGATGTTAAACTACTATGCAACAGAGACCTATGATGAATTCTAGGGATTTTTTGGGTTTTTTATAGATGCACGCAAAAATTACTAGAAGCAAAAAGAAAAATCATGTTCGCAGGGGTATTTTGGTAATATTCAAAAAGTGCGAGGGCCTGCGTGTAATATGTCAACAAAATTACAACTTACTAAAATAATTGCTGGACTAAACATGAAAATCAAAAGCTACGAGGCTATTGGCCTGGATGTGGGGAGGCCTCAGATGGCCTCCTCTTGACCTGCAAAGTAGCTCAAGAGCTTCGCGGGTCGAGGGCAAAGTGCCTCGACCCGGTTAAGTGGGGTGAAGGTGAGCTGTGGGTCGGGGCGAGCGAGCTCCGGCGAGCGGAGGACGGTGGAGCTCGAACCCCAGCTCCTGTGCGAGCTGGGTTGAACGAAGGGGCGGAGAATGTGCGCGGAGGGATGGCGATGGTGAGCGTGGGTTCCGATGATCGAGAAGATACGCGATATGGTCGGAATCAAAGGAACTCGGCGGAACTAAGATTTGGGGGAAACAAGAAATTACGCTAAATAGGCGAGCTAGAATGCTACCTGGGTGGAGTGGAAGGCTGTGCTGAAGCTTAGGCAGCTCCTAGTCGTTGCCTCGAAGTTCGCCAAGGCCTGAGGCTCGAGCTCCTGCACGGGGCGGAGCACGGCGGCGCAAAGTCGCCGGATCAATGGTCCGGCCACCCCCTCCTCACTGCTACAAGGGCAATCGCGAGCTGTCACCTCAGGGATTGCAATGGAGGTCACGGGAATGAGAGTGGAGAGCCAAAGATGGAAATGGAGTGCGGCGGAGCTCAGGTTATATATCACTAGGGGTCCGGCTAGAAGGGAGTCGGGCGTGAAGCTCGGAGCGCGGATCCCCATGCAAACCTCCGAGCGATGGTCTCGGATGCACGCAGAAGGATTAGGACCCGGGGTTTGCGCGAATGGCAGGCGGATCAGGCTGGGAAAAATAAGAGAACTCGGGTCGACAGCCCGATCCGCGAAAGAGGAAGGTCCGCGGGGGGAGTTGACCGGGGGTCAACATCCCCCGTGGACCAATCAGGAGAAGCCACGTATTTTTATTTTTGTTTCTTTATTTTAGGCTAGAAAATGATGGAATTAGCAAAAACGTAAAACATAAAATATTTTTATTTTATTTTTCTCTATTTTTTGGTGATTTTTAATTAATTTTTGGAAATATAAATAAGGTATTTATACTATATAGCTATATATGGGTTTTTGATTTTGATTTTTAATTAGTTATTTTTGTACAATTTTATTCCTATTTTATATTTTATTTATTTATAGAATAAAATGAGGAATAAAAGGATATTTTTATTTTATTTTTATTATTTATACACATAGGTGAAATAAATAGATATATACAACTATGTACATGGCATATGTACAATATGTTTTTGTAATTTTAATTTTTGTTATTTTTATTTGATTTTTGTTGTGTTTCTTTTTATTATTTTTATTTACAAACTATACCATAGAATATTCACAAAAAGTTTTGAAAATAAATACATTTATTTATAGGGTTAAATAAATAAAGGATGATGGTCTATGCACATGGTGGAGGGATATTTTTGCATTTTTGATTTTTAAATTTTTATTTTGTTTTTAAGAGTTTCTAAATACATACAAAATATGTACAAGCATATTTTTGGGTGAGGAAAATACAGTTTTATTTATTTACATAAATATTTACACTAGAGCCCCTATCTCCCTTTACTTTGGTTTTTATGCGGTCAGGCCCATGCTGAGCCCTCCCTTGGGTTAGGTTGCTCAATATTTATTCTAAATATTTCCCTCTTTTTCTTTTTCATCTTTATTCTTTTATTTTTGCACAAAAACATGCTAATTATATGTTTTTACAAGATGCATGCTTTTGCTAATTATTCCTATTTACACATATCTACATGCATTTGCATAGATTTTTGTAGCTAAAATATAAGAATAAATAGTGATGAATGGGTATTCATCAGCTATCCCCGCAAAAATCCCCAGGAAGCACTTGCAAGAGCATGCGCTCCTGGGGAGGGCGGTTTTTGCAATTAACCAAAATCACGAGGACCTGATATAAAAATTTTACAAAACTTTCAAACGGCAGAGGAATGTTTATGCGTCTGATAATAATTACAAAAAGGGCTGGGCTGATAGTGCAAAATACCCAATAGCGGGGCGGATCGGACGACGTTTGGGCTTTAGTGAAGCCACGTGTCGATACAATAGGGCCCGATACCCCTTCGGCCACGGACGATCCAGATTAGATTGTGAATTGGCAATCGGACGGCTGGAGTGGCACGAGATCCGACGGGCGCTGCTGCTCGCCAAGAACAAGCCAAGATGGAACGGACGCTAGGCCCGTTGGATGAACGCACGAAGAACACTCGCTGGAGTTCGTTCGATCGGCAGAACGGGACAACTCCGACCTCCACGACGGCGGCTATGATGATCAGATGAAAGCTGGGGCGAATCTGCGTCAGTTGGAGGGGTCGACCGGGTCCGGGGCTCAATGGTGGAGCCCTGGAGCGTTAAGGCACCTGGAGCGTCTATCCGAGCAAAAAGGAGAAGTACAGGAGCTTCCCTTGGGTCCTGCAAGAGTCAAACAAAATGCAGCAGCAACCAAAAATTGCAGAACCCAGCTCGTGGAGATGAAAAGTTGGCGACGTGGAGTGTGAGGGTGGTGGCCGGAGTGGAAGCTCCGGTCAAGGTGTTTGATTGGTTTTAAAGCTAATCGCTACAGGTAAAATCGCGTTGGAATGTAAGGAATGGACTCTCAGGCCTACAGGTAACGAAAGAGCAAAAAAACGAAGAGAAGCGACCTCGAGCAGTGGTGAAACTGCGAGATATGGACCTCACGGCTTCTCGCCGGAGATGGGGGGTTGGAGACCTCCTAGGTCCTCGCCTAAGCGCTCCTAGCCCAGCTGGAGGCATCCCTGTCACTAACGTCGATCCGGAGGTGGAAGAAGAGGCTCAAACATGGACCAAAGGGGTTCAAAGGAGCAATGGGAGGTCTGGGCGACTTTTGAAAGTGTGGTCAAGTAGGCTCAAAGATCGATGGAGATCTAATGAATCAAAGATCCAATGCCCGAGGAAACTTTTGGGCGTGTAAGAGTGATTCTCGAGGAGAAAAATTGCTTTAGGACGCATCATGAAAGGATGAAGGATGCGGCTCCCAAAAAGGGGTGAAATCTAAGAAAAATTATGTTCTGACATAGCCCAGACGTGGGGCAGAGAGTTGACCTGCGGTCAACTGCTGCTGCCTCCTGTTTGGTCCACGTGGACCAACCAGAAAAAGGTCTGAGGAAAAAGATTGGAAAATTGATTAAAAATAGATAATGATTTTATTAATTTTTGGTTATTAAATAAAAAGTATTTCTAATTTTGTAAATTATTTTATTATGATTTTTAATTATTTTTATGAAATATATTTTTACAAGTTTACATTTATGCCCTTTATAGGTATCTTTACCTACATTTTTATTATTTTATTTTTAATTTGTATACTTATTTTATATATTTATAAAGTATTTTTATACACTTAAATATATTTTTATTTTATTTTTCTGAAGTATTTTATACACTTAATAAAATAAAAGTGTTATTTGTATAGGTATAGATACAGGTATTATACCTATGTATTATAATATATACAAGTATTTTAATTAGAGTTTTCTTTGCATTTTTATTCTGATTTTAATGCACATAATTATTATAATATTAAATACCAAATTATAAAAATATAAAATTATAAAAATAATGAATAAAGAATAAATTGAATATTTTATTCTGTACACTTATACAATGGGGATCTAAAACTCAACTTTCAAACCATAGATCTGCTAAATGCGAAACCACCGCCATAAAATAGATTATTTTATGCTATATACAACTAAAGGTGAATTTGGTACATTTCGAGTTTTTATTTGCAAGATACAGGTCTGGGAAGTTGGAGTTCTGGAAATTTATTCAGACCATAGCTTTTTATCTGTACATTATTTTTGTGTGAAATCAATTTTGTATTATTTTATATTAAATTATCTACAACTTTCATGTTCAAAGTTTCTTTATTTGATGTATGAAAAGTGAAACCAAAAATAGGTCCCAAAATGAATAAAGAATGAATTAAATAGAAGGTGTTTTTATTGTATTTTGACCCTTATCTCCCCCTACTTTATTCCTTGTCGACCTATTCATCAAGATGCCTAGATCTCGGGGTTTCGGGTCATAAAATATTTACAATATTTTATTCTTTTTCTTTTCTTTTCTTTATTCTATAATTTTGGCTTTAAAAATCGCATTTTATACAATATATACAAGACAATGCAGGGATGATAAAATGCCTAAATTAAGCCTATTTACACGCATTTACTAGGGTTTTTAAGGCCAAAATGATAGAATAAATATGATGAAACGTAGATTCATCAACTATATACTTCTTTTATAGAGTTAAATAAAATAAAGTTTAACTCCACACATTTATTTGTATTGCTTTATATATTTGTGGGTTAATTATTGATTGATTGTTGTTTCGTGAGCGGTCGCTTCAACGATATTGTAGTTCTCGCCTTGTGTGGACTACTCTAAACCCTTGAAAAATATCGATTATCAGTAGGTTATAAATCTGTCTGCCAATCTAGGGGTGGTTGTTGGTCCTGGTGGAATCGATTTTGTATGCAGTATCTATCTTTTTCTTGCCAGCTAAGATAATGCCTTTGAGGGTAAGGAAGAGGATGGATTGCATTATGAGACTTTTTTGTTGTCTTGGGTTAGCTCTAATGGGTGGTCTTTAGTGGACTAGAATACAATTTCTCAACCAAAGGATGATGGCAGCCTCATGGTTCAAAGATTGGAGGAGATGAATAAGGCACTTATTTGTACATGGATTGTGCGAATATGTTGAGATTGTGATATTTTGGCGTGTAATTTGGTCCGAGAAATTTATAGCTCTAGGTCCTCCTTGCCGAGACCTAGGGAGGTAGGGAATGCATCATCACACTTTTGGAGAGGAGTTTGTTCTGTGGTGTAGGATATCCAACCTTTCTTGAAGCCGGTGGTTGGAAATGGTGTTGGGTTCAAATTCTGCGCTGATGATTGAAGTGAAAGAGGTGATCTTGGAGTAAGATTCTCACATCAGTGGATCTTTGTTGTTGATCCAAATTGCTCTGTGACAAACACATGTGACGGTCACTCTTTTCTGTTGTAGTTCAGATGCGAGCTATCAGATCATCATTTGGGTGACTTGTTGATGATGCTTGAGGAGTTGGATAGCGTGGAAGGACCTATGGTGGGGCGCAATTGCTGGGTTTGGTGTGGTGGGGGCTTCTCGGTGTGGAAGGCATACCGATATATGAAAAGTCCCACGTTTTTGACCCAGGGGGGTACGTGGTGGAGTGCAGAAGGTTATAAAAATGGAAAATTCCAATGTCGGTGAAGGTCTTCTTGTGATTGCTTGGAAGGAGGAGACTGCTAACTTGGGCCAGATTAACACGTTTCATGCAGATGATGGACCAAGTTTGTTGTCGATGCCAGGGGGTATCGAGGATGCGGATCACTTATTTTTCAAGTGTAGAAGTTTGATGGTGCTTGGGATCTATTTGGAAACACAATGATAGTAATGGATGGGGTTATTGGTTTTTGGAAATCCATTTATGCAAATTGGAGCAGATTAGATAAGGACAGGGCAAGCTGTATTGCGATGATATGAGCCATCTTGGTGGCTAGAAATGGGGTGATACTTAGGCAGGAACGTTGTTATGGTTAGCGTATTGTGGCGTACGCAAAGTTGCTAATTGAGAGTTGGTCACTTTAGATTTGTCACGTTGTATAATGCATTGCATGTATTATATTCTGGTGAATAAAAAGTGAAATTTTTGAGCATTCATCTCCACGGTGGAGGTCTTTTAAAAAAACTTTCAGGGCAATTTCACTTTGAATTGCCTTTTAGTTGATTTAATTATGATTCTCTTTGAATTTGCTTTTGCCAAATTCCCACTGCATCTGTCTTCATTCCTTACTTGTTCGCCTTTTTGTAGAATTGATGGCTTTTGATCCATCATGTGTTTCTTTGTAGGATTTGATAGAGTTTCAAGGCCTATTTTGGTGTCCCTTTGACTGGTCGGAGTTGATCGAAAGGATGAGCATTTCCATAGCATTTATACACTTCTAGGCAAAATGGAGCCCCCAGATATGAAACTGAGGACACGATGAAGAATCTTTGTACTTTCCTACGTTGATTATATTATTAGAGAAACTTTTAAACCTCGGCGGAGGTATGCCAGCACAGCCTGAGCTTTGTCAAAGGAGATCACCATTTATCGCAGACCTCGCATTAAGGAAGAAGAAGACCCACCTGTTGACACCTGACAACATGAGCGTCTTAGATCACATTAGCAAAATCTAATCTCCACCATTCAAGAATGAATCTAGGGCCAAATTTCCAAGATGCCCGACAAGAGACTAGAATTTGCACCTCTACCCCATCCTCCTTCACGTTTTTGGTACTTGCATTTAGGCCACTCTTAGACCTAAGTGTAATCGCTTTCATTTTATTTCTTTTGAATTTCAGCATGTGTCTCGTTTTTGCATCTTAACCCTTCAGTCTTCTCTTATCTATGGAGACATCACCGTTGTGAGGTAGCATCTGCCAGTTTAGGCCGGTCGAGTTATCTTTCCTTGTCTTTTGTATCTTAGTTTTAGGAGTAGATTTGATTTCCTACTTTTGCTTTTATTTCATGAATCCCCCCCCCTCATAGTTCATCGGAGCTGAGCTTTGGCAAACTCCTCCATCTATTTTTGCTCTGTCTCCGACGCATATACCACTCCACTTACTTCCATGCTACCTTATATTTGCCCATCCATCGTCCATTCATCCAAATCCATTATGGATAAGGAGACCATATCTCCTTTTCCACTACATCGTCAGAGATCTTTGTACTGCCGCATTTCGTCCTCATTCCACCTTCTGGAGCCCTCCGAGCTTTGCATTTTTGCATCTAATGTGTTCCTGCATGATAGAACAAGAAAGGAGCCTCATCGAGGCTTATCGAAGATCTAGCAAGGCCTCCAGGTCCACCTTCACCGCCAGCCGTCACTGTAGCCACTTGAGGCATTTTTTACATTACATCAATGCGAGAGGAGAATGAGAGTCTTTTGGGATCATCAGCGGTGAGGGGGAAGCTCAAAGCATGACTATTTTGATGATTAAAGCTCCTCTAGGTCATGTTCTTTGCGGGTTCGTCCAAGCATCCTCGGAGCCATTGGAACGGCCCCGGTTCTTCCAGGTGAGCATGATCCCATCGATTGGGAGTGACATCGACCGTTGATCTTTATAGGGCAATCTTATATGAGCCATCGTAGGAGGACCGTCATCACTATGTAGGAGACTCAATCTTTCATCGACAGTTTTATAATTTTTGTAATATTTGCAAACAAACATCTGAGCACTTCGTATAATGTTGGCCACGTAAGGTGAGTATTTTGCAACTGAACCCCTGAAACTTTTTGTATTATAATTTAATCTATTACGTTTTTATTCCAATTGTAACTTTTTTGATAAAATTGCATTTTAGGTTTGTTCTTTACTTTAATTATATATACACCCTGTCAGGCCATTGATTTTTATGCATTTTCTCTATTTATTTAAAATAGCAATTATGCTAAAAAAATCCAAAAAATAATGTTAGGTTCTTAAATACTTGCATTTTCACTCCCTATAATTACTTTATCATTTTAGGGCCTTTTAATATTTATTAAAAATCAAAAAGTGCATAAAACAACCTTATTTAATTTAGAAAATACTAAAAAATATAAAAATTTTGAAAATTTCCAAAAATTATATTTATCATTTTTTATTTATTTTCTAACTCCATAAACCAAAAAAACTAAAAATAGAAAAATAAAATATATAAAAATAATAAATCTTCAAAATCCAGTGTAAAAATATTAAAATTTCCTAAAATCCTAAAAATATGTTTTATATTATATAATTTTATTTATATTATTATTCATATATTAAAATTTATTTAAATAATTTTGGTCTTAATTTGATATTTTTCCACTTCATTTCAATTTTGGTTATTTATTAAATCCTTGATTTAGAATATTTTTTATTTTAAAAATACATAAAATTTATAAAAAATCAATAAAAAATCACAAAGTAGTAGAAAATATTAAAAACCTAAAAAGGTTTAATTTTGTGTATTTTGACTATTTTTATTAGTATTTATAATTGTATTAGCTCGCATTGTACATACAGTCTTATATATCTTATATTGTAAATTTAAAAGAAAAGGAAATATAAAAATCTAAAAATACAAATAGAAAATATAAAAATATAAAATTAAAAATAAAATATAAAAATACAAAACAAAAATAAAAAAATACAAAATTAAAACCCACATAAAAATATGTAAAGATCACACAATCAGTTTTGTGCATTTCATTGTGCGATCTATCCATTCTGCTCCCTGTGTTTGACACTCTACATACTAGCACTATACACTTCTTTCATAAAGTTAAATAAAATAAATTTTAACCCCACATATTTATTTGTATTGCTTTATATATTCGTGGGTTAATTGTTGATTGATTGGGGGTTTCGTGAGTGGTCGCTTCAGCGATATTGTAGTTCTCGCCTTGTGTGGACTATTCTAAACCCTCACAAAATATCAATTATCAGTAGGCTAGAAATCTGTGTGCTTGTCTAGGGGTGGTTGTTGGTCCTGGTGGAATCGATTTTGTATGCAGTCTCTATCTTTTTCTTGCCAGCTAAGATAATGCCTTTGAGGGTAAGGAAGAGGTTGGATTGCATTATGAGACTTTTCTATTGTATTGGGTTAGATCTAATGGGTGATCTTTAGTGTACTAGAATACGATGTCTCAACCAAAGGATGATGGTAGCCTCGTGGTTTAAAGATTGGAGGAGATGAATAAGGCACTTATTTGTAAATGGATCGTGCGAATATGTGGAGATTGTGATATTTTGGTGTGTAATTTGGTCTGAGAAATTTATAGCTCTAGGTCCTCCTTACCGAGACCTGGGGAGGTAGGGAATGCATCATCACACTTTTGGAGAGGAGTTTGTTTTGTGGTACAAGATATCCAACCTTTCTTGAGGTCGGTGGTTGGAAATGGTGTTGGATTCAAATTATGCGCTGATGATTGGAATGAAAGAGGTGATCTTGGTGTGAGATTCCCGCATCAGTGGACCTTGGTTGTTGATCCAAATTGATCTGTGGTAAACACATGTGACGTTCACTCTTTTCTGTTGTAGGTTCAGATGCGAGCTATCATATCATCATTTGGATGACTTGTTGATGATGCTTGAGGAGTTGGATAGCGTGGAAGGACCCACGGTTGGGCGCAATTGCTGGGTTTGGTGTAATGGGGGCTTCTCGGTGTGGAAGGCATACCGATATATGAAAAGTCCCACAATTTTTAACCCAGGGGGGTGCGTGGCGGACTGCAGAAGGTTATAAAAATGGAAAATTCCAAGGTCGGTGAAGGTCTTCTTGTGGTTACTTGGAAGGAGGAAGCTGTTAACTTGGGCCAGAATAATACGTTTCATGCAGACGATGGACCCTGCTTGTTGTCGATGCGAGAGGGTACCGAGGATGCGGATCACTTAATTTTCAAGTGTATAAGTTCGATGGATGCTTGGGATCTGTTTGGAAACACAATGATAGTAATGGATGGGGTTATTGGTTTTTGGGCAAATTGGTGTAGATTAGATAAGAGCTGAGATATGAGCCATCTAGGTGGCTAGAAATGGGGTGATATTTAGGCAGGAACATTGTTATGGTTAGAGTATTGTGGCGCACGCAAAGTTGCTAATTGAGAGTTCGTCACTTTAGATTTGTCATATTGGATATTGTATTGCATGTATTATATTCTGATGAATAAAAGGTGATTTTTGAGCATTTACCTCCATTGTGGAGGTCTGTTAAAAAAACTCTCAGGGCAATTTCACTTTGAATTGCCTATTAGTTGATTTAATTATGATTCCCTTTGAATTTGCTTTTACCAAATTCCCACTGTAGCTGTCATCATTCCTTATTTGTTCGCCTTTTTAGTAGAATTGATGGCTTTTGATCCATCGTGTGTTTCTTTGTAGGATTTGATAGAGTTTCAAGGCCTACTTTGATGTCCCATTGACTGGTCAAAGCTGATCGAAAGGGGGAGCATTTCCATAGCATTTATACACTTCTAGGCAACATGGAGCCCCCATATATGAAGCTGAGGACACGATAAAGAATCTATGTACTTCCCTACGTCAATTATATTATTAGAGAACCTTTTAAACCTCGGTAGAGGTATGCCAGCATAGCCTGAGCTCTGTTAAAGGAGATCACCTCATGTCGTAGACCTCACATTAAGGAAGAAGAAGACCCACCTACTGACACCTGACAGCATGAGCATCTTAGATCACATTAGCAAAATATAATCTCCACCATTCAAGAATGAAACTAGGGCCAAATTTCCAAGATGCCCTACAAGAGACTAGAATTTGCACATCTAGTTGATGAGCACGGATAACCGAGCGACTAAGGCAGAAATGGTATCAAAGGTCGTTGCAACCTCAACCACCCGTACCAGACTCAACAAGAAAAAGAAGACCAACGAAAATAGAGATAAATCAAACAATCAGGCAAATGTAGCGGTCTCGCTAATTTATTTTACCTGGTATAGCTACCAGGGTCCAACACAAGGAGAATGGTATGCGAAGGCTACGGAGTAGTCGGGAATCCTGAAAACAAATAATTTTGGTGGATTTTAAGTTTTCCATTTTTTTGTAATTTTTAATATTAAGAAAAAGTATAAAAGCACTCAAAAACTCACAAACAAACAATTATTTAAAGCCTCAAAATGTTCAGAAAATTCAAATAAAAACATTTTTGTGTTTTTAAAATATTTAGATGTTTTTGTTAATTTTCTTGAATTTTTCTGATTTTTAGTTAATTTTCTAAAAATGAAATAAGGGCAAGAATGCTAAACACTGTACAGTCCGAATCTAAAGGTAAGTTAAAAATACTTAAAATGCCTATAAAATTCAAGCAGTAGTTTTATAATAAACTATAAACTAAAAGCTAACAATAGAAGAAGAAAACACTTTTTAATTTTTTTTATGAATTTTTACTGATTTTTCTAAGATTTTTAATGTTTTTATTTTTATGTTTTTTTATAAATGCAAATACAACAAAAATTGGACTGAAGCAAAAAAATCAAAGCAAACAAAGAGGAATATTTTTGGAATTTTTCAAGGGTTTTTAATATTTTTAGTGGATTTTTAAAGCAAATAGTAGTAATTTTTAAGGTTTTTGAATTTTGAAAAATACTAAATGGAAATAAAATGCAACCAAAAATTCACATAAATTTCTACACCATGGCAGGAGTCATGTATCAAAATTTCATGAATTTTGGACGAAATTTGCTATTTATCAAAATAAAAGTCAAGCACACAACACACAGGGACCTATATGCAAAGAAAACATGTTTTAGGACCTAAACAATAACACGCATGAGAAACACAAGGTCCTATCTACAATGTTCACAACAATTCACGTGCATGTCCTAATCAGCACGCACAGAGGTATAACTACAAATATTGAAACTATAAACTCAAAACATAACATAAAATAAAGCCTGTATAGTTCATGCAATTAACCCACTACTACATGTGACGATGCACGTGAGGATACACAAACAAGACTGAAATGTAAATATAGGAAAATGTAGGGACTAATATGCAAAATGGTCCATAGAGTAACTTTTATTTTATAGATCAAACTATAAAAGGAAATAAATGCAAGGAAATGGAGCAAGTTACCCATGCGGCTCGTGTGACTCACATGAGGTGACAGGTGGCGCACGCTGCCTGGATGACGACGTACGGCTCTGGTGCTGACAGTTGGAGAATCCAACGGCTCTGATTGGGATGCGAACATGGGCGTACAAGCACCGTTAGATGTCAGATCTAACAGCCTAACAGGTGCAGGCTCTGGACGGCTGTGATGCGATCTGGAGAAGGGGCGAGATCCAACGGCTGAGGAGGGTGCTGGATGAACTCCACCTAGGCAAAGTTCACCGGAGCACTGAGGGAGATCAGTGGCTCCGATGAATGATCGGAAGGCGGCAACAGGGTAGCGTGGCTCCTCCGCGTCGGGTGGACAGGTCCGATGAGGTCGTCGACGGTCGGATCTCCTGGAAGGGGACTGAGACCTGGATGAGCTCCGGAGAAGTGGGTGGAAGGAGAAAGGGGGTGTCTCCGTGCGCACCAAGACTTGCAGGGTAAAGCTCACGCTCAGAGGGGTACTTCGGCCACTATTATTTGGCTAAAACTGAAGAGAAGCGACGGTGAGTGGAGTTAGGGGTTTCCATCGAATGAAGGAAACCGATGGCTAATATTGGCTCGTACAACCAAGATTTGGGTGATCAGGTCGCGTAAGAAGGATGACAGTGAACTGGGGATTCGATCGGAGCGGATAAGGGTGACTGATGAAGCTCCAACCATCGGGTCGGAGCTGGTGGAACGACGGATGGAAGATTCGAAAAAGACAGAACTGGGATCGAAATGAAGGCTACCCGAGGGTCATATCTGAATCCTGAGCTCCAGTAGATGATGTCGAAGTGGGTCTTTGCCTCGACCTCGCTGCGTAAGGTGGGGGAGGCTCGTCGCGGTGGATCTCCGGCCACGAGCGGCAAGCGTCGGCTACAGCAGCCTTCTCCGACTACCAAAGGGCTCCTCCGATTGTTGTCACCAAGGGGAAGGTTTCTAGGGTAGTAGAGAGGTGTGTGACATGATCTGGAGGTCTAGGGAATCGAATGAACATTTTATAGGCACTCCCAGGTGGATGGAGGAATCGGGTGTTGGCGCGCGAACCGAGAAAGATCTGCCCTTCCATAGGGATCTGCGAGGATCTTGGATCCAAGGGGAAGGTGCGGGCGAAGGAATCGGGGCAAGAGGAGGCAAGATCCACTCCAAAGAATTTCGAGAAACCGGGCACGTGAGATGGATCCGCGAAGAGAGGGTCCGGGAGGGGGAGTTGACCAGGGTCAACATCCCTAATGGACCAATCATAAAATAGATTGGTCAAAATTGTTTGAAAAAAATTAAAAATAGAAGATGATTTTATCTTAAAAAATGTTCAAAATGTAAAATGTTTATTATTTTTCAAACTATTTTTTAGTGATTTTTAATTATTTTTATGAAAAATAAATTAAGATATATACATTATATTACATTATATACATGCATAAGATATGTATTTTTATTTTTATTTTATTATTTTTTTAAAAATACCCCAATTTTATATTTTATTTATTTACAACATAAAATTTGGAAAATAAAATAATAATTATTTTTTTATGAGTTATTTACAAGTGTATGATAAATAGGTTTATGATACATATGTACATGTATTTTATACAAGGTGAGAGAGAGTTTATTTTATTTTTATTTTAATTTTCTAATTTTTGTTTTATTTTTAGAAATATATACAAGGGAGTGAAAACATATTTTTATTTTTATTTTTGTGAAAATAATATATATATACATAAATAAGGGAATGTGTACAGGGTGGAGTGGCCCTATCTCTGTCTACTCATTTTATTTGACGATCATGTCCAGTTTTGGACCCTCTCTTGGGTTCAAGTCACTCAATATTTATTCTAAATATTTCCCTCCTTTTTTTATTCTTTATTCTTTTATTTTTAGACAAATACACGCTAATTAGTAATATTTGACAAATGCATGCTTATTGATAATTTATTGTATTTACAACTATATACATGAAGTTTTGCCAAGATATTTAGCTAAAATAAAAGAATAAAGAATGATGAATGGATATTCGTCACCCCCATATACTTTACTTTTGCTAGTCCCTTAGCAAACACTTATTTGAAAAAAAAGTGAAAAGAAAAAGAAAAAGAAGGGAAATCAAGGTTGATTATTAAATTTGCCTTCCTAAAATTGAAGTGTGGAGCTCAGTCAGACCTTTGGATTATTAATTTGTTGGAACCTTATTTGAACTTAACCTCAAAATTCAATAGCCTCTAAGTTCCACCAATCTATGGTCAAGACTCCTCAACAATCCAGATCAGAACAAGTTTACATACACAAACTCTAATGACCATGAATCTTTCCTTGTACTGTGTAAGTGATATGTAGCTCCCCAACTCAGAAATAACAAAGTGACAACCCCCTTAACAAGGTAACTCTAATGCCCTAGTCTAGCAGCTCTTTCCTCGAGGAGCGGGGTATTCCCTTCTAAGTTCAAGTTCAATCGGCTCAAGAAGAGGAGGAAGAAAAGAATGGATCATGACCAGTGTAGCCATGTATCTTTGGGTGCCCAACCAGTGTAGCTAAGTCTCCCACTGCAAGCTTCATGAGATGAGCATGTGTATCATAAGCTTTGCCTTATTTGACTATATACACTCCGATGGGTATTTTATTTTCAATCAGACCCACCACTTTTTTGGAGTTTTTCTTTCTTTGCACTTTTTTTCGATGTGCATACGTACAACATATCTACGTGATGCAACATATGTACATAAGGAGTTTTTCCTCTTGAGCCAGTAGACTATCCCTCTTTTGAAGCTTTATTGCAACCCACAACTCCTGTCTTTAGACCTCAACACCACCAAATCAAGTTGAGACGTACTTCCTTCACTAAAAGAAGAAGAGAGGTTCCGCCTAGAAGTACTACCCTCATATGCTACCCCAAGCCAAAGGAAACTGCCTCCTCACCACCTCATCCGTGGAGATCTAGGTGTAATGTGCTAGTGTGAGTAAAGCCATTGTCTCTGAGAGTCATGTGTGCATTGTTAAGTGTTCTACTTAGGCTCATCAAGATGACATATGATCATAGCCTAGTGGACTCAAAGAATTAAGTCCCAAATGGACCTGAAAAGTCTTAATCCTAAGCCCTATAAGGTTCCTCTTAGAATTAGGTAGATTAAGGTCTTAACCAAGTTCCATTTTTCAATTTAATTCCAGGTTAGTTTAAATGTCAACTATGATTCAGAAAAACTATACAAATATATACAAAAATGTTTTTATGCATGTTTTTGAAAATGTGTAAAATTTTTTAAAAATGTTTGAATGAATGCATGGAGTTTTGCAAAATATTTACAAACATTTACACAAGGATTTTTGCAAACTTTTGTTTTTCAAACATTTTGCAAAAAATTTGTACTACGTACATAATTTTGATACCAAAATATTTACAATCTCTTTACACAAAACATTTTTACAAACATTTGTACAAAAATAATTCTATAAATATCTAAGTATGTACAATAACGAAATTTTATGTACAAGGAAAAATTTTAAATTTTTATGGTTTTTTTGGATAAAAGAATTTTAGAATTTTATTTATTAACACACTCACAAAAAGTACGAATTATGGCATATATGGAATATATACAACACCCCCCTATACTTAGCTCGAACGATGTCCTCAGAGTGGATCAAGAGCGATGAAGAAGACATAACTCGTGCTTAGTATAGGCAAGTGAAAAGGAATGGTGTACTATAACGGTGAATCAAAGAATAGAATGAAGAGGGCTCGGTGTTTCCCCCTATACTTAGGATCAAGTAATCCTAAGTATAGCAAGTTGTAGATGAAGGGAAACCCGAGTGGAAGAATGTACAGGGACTTCCTTCCCTATATGTAGGGTAAAATGTCCCTAAGTATAAGCAGCAAAATAGAGGTAAAAAGAATCAAAAGAATACTCAAGAGTCCAACACCCCCCTATACTTAGGGTAAAGTATAGCATAATCATATGATGAAGATGGGGTGTGAGACTAAAGAATGGAATGATATGGACATATGGATCTATACAAGGCGAAAGACAGTGATAATCAGGCATGAGATACACTAGATGTGAGTCAAAGACCACATCTCACGCAAAATTAATAGGGGCGACGTCAACGACTAGGGGCTCATGATTTAGATATGGTTTGAGTCGTTGCCCGTTAACACGAAAGGTAGACTAAGATGACATCTCAGATATGTCAATACTCCCATTGTCATGTACCTTTAGGACTAGGTATGGTCCCTTCCACTTGCTCTGCAACTTCCCTGGAAATAATCTAGGCATGGCATCGAACAACCATACTCTCTGATCTGGCTCAAACTTCTTGTGGCTGATATGAGAATCATGCCACTTCCTCACTCTCTCCTTGTAATGTAGGCTGCTTGAAAAGGCTTCATCTCTAAGCTCCTCCAGGGCTTCCAATTCTGCCCTCCTCTAGTCTCCTACACTCACTGGATCCAAAAGTATATATGTGACATCCCATGGCAGGGCTTGCCATAAACAAGGCGAAAGGGAGATGTACCCAAAGGAGTCTTGAAGGACGTCCGACATGCCCATAAGATCGAGTCCAAAAGCTGTGACCAATCCTTTCGATTAGGGCTCACAACCTTTTGCAATATAGTCTTGATCTCCCTATTCGACACTTCAGAAAGACCATTGGTCTGAGGGTGGTATGGAGTGGCTACTTGATGGTCAATGTTGAACTCGCTAACAAGGGACTTTACCTTGTTGTTGATGAAATGAGACCCCCTGTCAGATATCAAAACTCGAGGAACTCCGAACCGTGAAATGATATTCTTCCTCAAAAATCTGCATACAGTTCTAGCATCTGCGGTTCGGGTGGGGATGGCCTCAACCCAACGACTCACATAGTCAGCCGCCAATAGAATGTAATCGAATCCCTGACTCTTAGGGAATGGATCCATGAAATCGATGCCCCATGAGTCAAAAACCTCACATAAATGAATGGGATGCATCGACATCATATTACGATGTCCACAAGTGCTCACCCTCTGACAGTCAGTACACCTCTTCATGAATTCATCAGAATCCTTGAAGAGAGTAGGCCACCATAGGCCGGACTGGAGCACTTTCTGTGTCGTTCTCCTCCCATAGTGTTTTACTCCTACCTCCAGCTTATGGCAGTAGGTGAGGACGCTATGGTGCTCCTCCTGAGCAATACACTGTTGCCATACACTATCCCCTTCTTCATTGTAAAGGATGGGATCCTCCCAATGGTAAGAGTTGGCCTTCGCTAGGAAGTCTCAAGTCTCTGCCTGGGCCAACCTTATGGAACTTTCTTGGCAACAACATAGTTCACAATGTCGGCATACCATGGGAGCGAGGCGATAGCAAGGATTGCCTCATCTGGGAAGGTCTCTGTAATAGGGTCAATCTGCTCAGAATCCTCAAGATGCTCTAATTGGGAAAGATGATCCGCCGCCACATTCTTGACTTCAAGCTTATCCTTAATCTCAATATCAAACTCCTAGAGTAGAAGGATCCATCTAGTAAGTCTCACTTTGGCATCCTTCTTTGCCATGAGGTACCTAATGGCGGTATGATTAGTAAAGATAGTCACTCTAGATCCAATGATATATGATCTGAACTTATCCAGGGCAAAAACTACAGCTAGCATCTCCTTCTCAGTGGCAGTGTAGTTCCATTGTGCGGCATCCAATGTATGGCTAGCGTAATGAATGGCAAATGGTGCTTTATCCCTCCTCTGTACCAGCACGACCCCCATGGCAAAATCGGAGGAATCCGTCATGATCTCGAATGAGAGAGACCAATCAGGCGGTTGGAGGACAGGAGTCTCAACAACTAGACTCTTGAGAGTCTCAAATGACGTAAGACACTTATCATTGACTATGAACACGATGTCTTTGGTCAGCAAATCAGTCAACGGTCGGGCAATCCTACTGAAATTGTAAATGAATTGTCGGTAGAAACCAACGTGCCCCAGAAAAGACTGTAACTGTCGCAGGTTGGACGGTGGATTGAGTTTTCTAATGATATCCACCTTGGCCAGATCAACCTCCATGCCCCTGTTGGAGATGATATGACCAAGCACCGTCCCTTGAGTCACCACAAAGTGACTCTTCTCCCAAGATAAAATAATATGGACTGCGTCACTGAGGGACACGGTGTAGGCACTCGAGACAAGCATCAAACCCATCACCATAGACCGAAAAGTCGTCCATGAAGACCTCTAAGCAATCACCCAACATGTCCGAAAAGATGGACAACATGCACCTCTGGAATGTCGCCGGAGCGTTACATAGACCAAAGGGCATACTCTAAAAGCATGCGTCCCAAAAGGACGGGTGAATGTGGTCTTGTCCTGGTCTTCTGGCGCAATGGCCACTTGATTATATCCGGAGTACCCGTCAAGAAAGCAGTAATGACTCTTCCCGACTAGCCTCTCTATAATATGATCAATAAAAGGCAGTGGGAAATGATCCTTCTTGGTGGCCTGGTTCAATCGTCTGTAGTCCACACAGAACCTCTAAGAAGTGGGTACCGGGGTAGCGATCTCCTCTCCAGACTCACTCACAACTGTAGTGATGCCCGTCTTCTTGGGCACCACATGTAATGGATTGACCCACTTGGAGTCGGAGATGGGGTAGATAAAATCGGAACTCCACCATTTCGAGATCTCCTTCATGACAACCTCTTGAAGGTTCGAGTTCAGCCCCCGCTGGAACTCACGCAAGGGCTAAGCGTCTTCTTCGAGATAGATATGGTGGGAGCACAGGACTGGACTTATCCCCTGGAGATTGTCTACACTCCATCCTATCTTCTTGCGGTTATTTTCAAGAACCTCCATAAAATGAGATTCTTGCTCTCCAGTCAAATCCGCTGAGATAATGACTGGGTGCATCTCATGCTCGCCCGCAAGGAACCTATATTTCAGCGACTGCGGCAAGGTCTTCCTTTTTGACAACTGGGAGAAGGTGGATCTGGTCTCTGAAAGGTCTGAGTGAACGCAACCAAATCCGTTTCGGAGAACTCTCGCTGAACTGGAAAATCTGGTGAAGACTGCTCTGCTGGTGTGTCTATGCTCTGAATGGGATCAACCTCCACCCTAGCTGCTGGCTCTGTGGAAGTCAGACATGGAATCATATCATCGAACTCTGCCCAATCAATATCTGACTTCAAGGGATCTGAATATGAGAAATCAATTGCCTCGCTATCTGAAACACGATCTATTGCCTCAAATGTATCCTCTGCCAGGAATGTGCTCTCCAAGCTCTCCTCTGTTGGAATCTGTGCATCAGTGGGATCTGAAGGTGAGAGGATGGCTCGTGAAACTGGGTCTGCCCAAACTACCTCATCGTCTATGATCACAAAATCACACTCCTGGCGGATGTCTCGCTCTGCCTCTGTCATCTTCTCTGAATCTGTGAGTGGCTCTGAGCAAACTAAATCCCGCGCTCTCGTCTCATCGATCGTATCTATTTGTATACTCTCGCCCTCGACGCGAAAGTATACATTCCTGCTATCAAGATCGGACATTGCCTTGGCGGTAGCCAAGAACGGGCATCCTAAAATGATGGGGGTATCTGTCACAGACTCAGGGATCTCCATGTCCAACACAACGAAGTCCACGGGGAATTTCGGGCCCTGAATTGTGACCCTTCGGTCTCTTGACAGATCGATTAGCACACTGAAGGATTGCCCTGCTCTATCGAAGAGGGACAAACTCGAAGCAGTCGAGTAAGGCTGCCGGAAGAAAGTTGATAGAAGATCCGCTGTCTAATAGAGACCGATCAAACCTCTACTCATGTATGTGGCATTTGACATAAGGGGATCCTGCGTCTGGCCTCTTGGCTGGCAAACAGTTCTGGATGGTGAAGCAGGTGGCACGAGTGAGCACATGAATCTCTGAGTGGTGGTTCCTCCTCTTCCTGTGAATGGTGGTCCTCTCTCTAAGGTTCCTATGGAAGAGGGGATGTGCTCCAAGGCCTCTTGTAGAGTCAGCTATATCTAGAATCTGTCTATCATCTGTTTGTTGAACTCTATCTGATGTGATTTTTTTGAGTTTTCTTTTTTGATCCCCTTAGACAAGCAGGGTGCTTGGGGAAAGGGGATGGTTGGGCCCTCCTCAGATGGAGGTCTAGGATCGGGTCGTTGCTGTTGTGACAAAATAGAATCCATACAAGCATCTCCAATCAGAACAAATGGACTCATAAATGAATAATCCTTTCCTTTATTTCCATAATAGTCTTGAGATACAATAATAGATGGAAATGCAACAAATATAGAAATGGTGGCATCAGCACCACCCTCAACATCTGGACTAGTGACATCAGTACCGCACTATGGCTTAGCATCAAAATTGGTGGCATCAGCACCACCTCCTCCTGAATCTGGTGAACTGACGGCCTTAGTGCCGTCAGTTGGATCAACATCCTTGGTGGTGTCAGCACCACCGTCGTCATCATCATCACGAGAGGCTTCAGCATCGCTCTCCTCCTTATCTGGTGCTCCTGAATCTACAAGTGGTCGTCGCTCAGGTGAGGCGCCGCTGGCTGGCATCCTACCGCTCCTAAGTGTAACAAAGTCAGTATCAAAATTATATGCAGATATATCAGCAAGTGAATCACTAGGAGTGGTAACCTCTATAAACTCTACCTTCTCAGACTTCCTCTTCAGGTTGTTCGGGTTTGGCTCAATCTGTGCAGGTATGGCGGCCTTCCCTCTCACAATCTCTCTTATCTCCAGTCGGAACTCATCTATCTCCCATCTGAAGGTGGCCTACTGCTCAGACATGAGGCGGGAAAGATAATCTAAGGTGGGGTTCTCGTAGGCGGGCCCATGAGAACCTGCCGGGTGGCCTCTCTAAATCTGAGGCTGTTGCTGCTGAGAGTGAGAGGGGTACTGGGTATGATACATTTGAGGTTGTTGCTGCTGAGAGTGAGAGGGGTAGTGGGTATGATACTGTTGAGGTTGTTGATGCTTCCTCCAAGACTGTCTCTGCTGATAGGGACGAGGACCATGCTGCTGGTTGGACTGTGGATATGGTTGTGGCTACTGCTGCTACTGCTACTGGGGGAACTGGGGCTACTGATGTGATTGTTGGTCGAACTGGCCACACTGAACTGGAGGTTGCTGCTGGGAACTGGTACCTCCAGTCGACCAACGGAATCCGGGATGGTCTCGTCGGATCCCAGGATGAGGTCGGTCATACTAGATGCCGTTGACATCCATCAACGGCTCCTGCTCATAAGTGGGTGGGGGAAGGACTGTCGGGGGCTAATCTGGCTGGTAGACCACCATCTGAGTGTTCTGAGGTGGTGGTGGCTGGTAGTACTGTTGCAGCTGCTGGTATGACTCCGCATGAACATGATGAACCTGTCTGGGTTGGCTGGAGTGTTGGGACGAGCTGTCGCTGCTGTTGGGATCTGCTTGTGACCTGAGATGGGGCTGAGAAGCCGTTTGTGCCTCCTGGAGACACATGATCTGGGTCTTTAGGTTACTTAGTGTCTGTGCCATCTGATCTATCTGAGACATGCCCTGGCACTGCTTCTTCTCTATCAATTCAATCCGGTCCAACTTCTCGCTGATAATCCCCATATCAGCAGTTGTCGACTCTGCCTGTGCTACGGTTGCTAATGATGTAGATGGACCGACATCAGCCCGTGATACCCTCTGAGAGGACACGTCTTGTGGCTGGGGATTCCCTTGAGTGTACAATCAAGTCTGAGACATCACTGTGTAGTTCTCCGCCATCTCCTCGTAGATTGCCCAGACCTGATCCTCATCCTTGGCAAAATATGCACCCCCACAGGATGCATTGACTAGCCCCTGCGTCTCCGATGTAATCCTGCAAAAGAAACTCTTGATAAGATTGGGCTTGGATATATCATGGTGGGGACACCGGTATATGAGCTCCCTGAATCTATCCCATGCCTCGTGAAACTGCTCATTAGGGAGCATGGAAAAGTTGTTGATCAGGGCCCTGGCTGCATTGGTCCGGCCGAGTGGATAGTACTTGTTCAAGTACTCAGTCCGGAGATGTTCCCATGTAGTGACAAATCTCCCTATGTGCTTCAGCTAGTTGGTTTCTCTGTCTACGAGGGAGAAAGGGAAGCCCATCATCCGAATGGTACCCTCATCCACAAGGCGATCGTGGACAGTACTGCAGATCATCTCAAACTCATGAAGATGGAGATGAGGCTCCTCAGTGGCGAGTCCGTGGAAGCGGGGAAGAAGTTGAATCGTCTGAGGCGGGAACGTGAAGTCTCCCGCAATGGTTGGCAACACTATCCATCTGTGGGTCAGAGTTGCACCAGGGTTGTGCAACTCCCTCATCGGTCGTGCATGTGTTGCTGGTTGTGCTGGCTCCTCAGGGTCTCTACCCTCAGGAATCTCTGGTCCTCTGCCTCCACCGGCTCTGCAATCTTCTCTAGTGGCTCTCAGCTACTCAATCTCTCTGCACATATCCATCATGAAAGCCCCCTGGTCTCTGATCTGACGCTGCATGGTCTCCAGAGAGGCTAACAGGGTAGAGTTGGTAGCACCCTGATCAAGTTCGTACGTCTGGGCTCCGTTGGGTCCATCGGTGCACTCCCCGCTGCTGGTCATGGTCTCTGCAAAGGCAAAAGACCAACCCTCAGGTGCTGATAAATCATCTATCTGATGCGGTCTCTGCTCGGGCACCTCAGGACTGGTAGAAGGGTGGTCGAGGGGGAACATGGTGGAATCGAACTCGAGTTCGAAGAGCGGGTCTCGGCTCTCACGAACCAACCTAGATGAATGGGCTGGAGTGCTCGAATGTAGTGCAGCCAGAGGCTGCCTAAGGGATCTCTTTCCCACCATCTTGATGTGGCAAGTAATGCATATGAGAGCTGGAAACAAACAAGATCAAAAAGCAAACCCCCGATTCACCTACTCGATGCGGAGCTGAAGATCGTAAAGGCTCAGTCGGTTATCTTGTCAATTTTATTAGGTGATAAGACAGTCTTTCAGAACGATTAAGCGAGCTGATAGGAACCCAATGCTCCTAATAGA
The DNA here is from genome assembly GCA_037367405.1 of Ottelia alismoides. Lineage (NCBI taxonomy): Eukaryota > Viridiplantae > Streptophyta > Magnoliopsida > Alismatales > Hydrocharitaceae > Ottelia > Ottelia alismoides. Next base: position 419,468 of record JAZKJV010011818.1, on the reverse strand, counting down.
CTGTCCCGTATAAAAGGCAGGTAGTCTGCCAAGAGATCGGGCATGACTCTATCCTAGTGTATGGGTCACTCTCTCGCTTATCCAAACCATACAATGAGGGTATTACTCTCCCAAGACAAATTTGTAAGTGAGGTGTCTTTTAAGATCAAGTGAATTTTGCAGTCCCAACTTTATAGTTTTTCTTTTTAGATATTTTTCAAGCAAACAACGCCTAACAAATTTTTCGGTTCCCCTGATTATTTTAAGTGTAAAAATAGGGGGAGAAAGTGAAAAAGCCGATGCGCGATCAAACACAATGATAAATGCAGAGTAAGAAATGCGTACCTGACTCCAGCTCTCTACATGCAGGGTGATCCGTGTTGGAAATGCGAGCCCACGACGAGCCATTATGCAATAAATGTTATTGCAATTCACTCCTTAATCTGAAATGAAGAATACATAATTTGCATAATAGCTCCCTTAGTACAATTAGGGTTATGTACCATGGCCATCTTGATAATCATATAGCTGTTGATTCAAGTATTGAATCATAGAGGCTGGTGCTTGGATGAATATCTAATGAGTTAGATTGAGGACTCATCAAGCACCATCAAATGATTGTTAAGAGATGATCTCTAGCCTGAGTAGGAGATGGCAATCCTATCTCAGTTAGGCTGATATCTGACCGACCTCTTGATGCAGGTCCTCTGCATAGGAATAGAGATTTGGAGGTGTCAGATGAGTTAGGTCAAAGAGTTGGCTTAACGAGATCGAGATAACCAAAGTCCTATATCATATGTTGTCATGATATAGGCACGCATCCTCTGACCGGAGACAGATGTGTTACTATATGTCTAAGTATGTACATTTGGCAGACCAATAGGTTGATGACCTAATCAAGGTCTATACACCGGCGCGCTGGTGTGCATGTAAGGGCATATGAGTAATACGATCTCTCAAAGGGATCATACAGGTTCAGTTACTGAACCGGAAGACATGAGCTCACTCATGAGATATTGGGAAGAATCAAATTCCGTGCGCACGGTCGTCTCGCTTTGGAAGCTTGACTGAATTTGTTGGTTTGATATATACTTTTGGAAAGTATATGATCAAGACCTAGGTATGATATATGCTTTTGGAAAGTATATGATCAATACCGATTCCCCATGATCGAATGAGAAACTTACTGATAAAACCATGAAGTAGACAGTGTAAAGATGATCTAATACTTCGGGTTTATTCTGAGTCTTCCAGTATGCAGGATGTACAGGTATTGGGAATACCTGAGGGTGATGTGATCATAAACGATTGTATAACCATGACGCTTCCATTCCTAGGGAGTGATGAAACGGGTCTGGATTTTAGTGATTCCTCTCAGTAGAGAAGTAACCTAATCTTAGTCCAAATATTGGACATTGATCTGAATGTGATTCAGATCCAATGAGAAGATTAGATTTACGGTCTTGATTTAATCAAGCATTTATGGGAGGCTCGAGATCTGGATTTCAGATGTGATCTCAATATCCAAGTCACTATACGTGGAACAATACAATCGCCCTGTCCTTATCTCCAAGTATTCGCGGAGAAAGCGCATTATCCAAGAGAGAATTTCCATGGAGATATGCAATCTCATGAATTATCATGAGATTGCCCTCCATTAGGAAAGGGGTGGGCGGCACCCATGTCCTATTTGGAATGGGTGGCCGTCCACCATGTTATACATGGAATTGTAATCTCCATGTATGAATTCTCTCCTTATTTATTGGTTTGATTTAGGACTAATTTATATTTGATTTTGTCAAATATATTTTAATCTAAATTTGTTGGTTTTACCAACAACAATCTTGACCATTGGATTGACATAAATCAATCTCATCCATTGATTTCATATGTCCCATGGATTGAGATCCATGGATCCCAAAACCCTATAAATAGAGAGGCATACCCATGCTCTCTCTACACACACATAATGCTTGAGAAGCATCTCTCTCTCTTTTTCTCTAGGCGTCAGCCCTCTCTCTCCCTCTCATGGCCGTCCACCATGGATGCTATGGAGAGGTTCTCCATCGCCGCAGCATCGTCGTTATGCTGACCGATCGTCTGCTCGTGGATCTCCGTCTCCTTCGGTGCGCCTCGCTCGTGAAGAGGACGATGGATCTCGTGTGTCGAGATCAGGAAATCCGCCGCTTGGATCATCAACATGGATTGCGAGAAGCACGCGGTTCATCCCCGCGCTCGCAAGCGTCTCCTCCGTCGGATCGGACTTGAGACAGGAGGTCTCTTCGTTTAGAGACTCGATCGCAACCACGCTTCAAGAGGTAACCCTAATACTTGTTTGTGATTTAGACGAAACGATCCGAGAAGTGTTCTTGGATCATGTGGTTTCGTCACATGAAAAAAATTTTAAATTCCGCTGCATCGAGCAACTAGTCCGACTAGTCGCTCCTCGTCGTATTCGATACAACGCTTACGCTTCCGTGATGTGCTTGAGGATTTTACCAAACCTTCAAGTGGTATCAGAGCCAGGTTGATGGTTTCGAATATGATTCGAAAAACCGAGGACGACTTGGGTTCATTAAGGTCGCGAAAGTTTTTATCGCATTTGATTTCGCAGATCTGTTTAGTAAATAAATTCGGCACTGTTTAAATTGTTTAAACACGAATTTAATACTTGAATTTTGTTCCCCATTAAATAAGGAAACCATAGGATCTGAGTTTGTGTAAATCGGATTTCGTATGCTCAAGATATGGTTGTTTTATTGAACATGTATGCACTGTTGCGGGAACTGTAGATCTGAACGTGATTAAAATGTTAATTACTGTTTAGACATGCCTCGGAATGCGTGCAAATCCACTTAGATTCTGTCCGAATCAAGTTAGCAATCTATGAAAATTGAGTTTGCTTAATTTGGATTTAATATGATTGAGATATGCTAATTTTAGTGAGTAGGGGTCACTGCTGAAATTACATTCCTAATCTAGAACCAAGTGATTGTCAATTAGTGAAATTAATTGTTAATTTCGTGAAATAATCTTGAAAAATATTTGTGAAATATTGAAACTTGATTATTTGCCTAATTGACTTGGCCCCAACCAATTAATTGATTAAGATGTGATCTAAATCATAATTGGAAACCACAATCTTTCAAACTTGATGCTTGAATAGGATTTGAGAATTTGTGTAGCAAATTTCCTTATAATCAAAAATGTTTTGATTATTACTATATGGTACAATTTCGGTTGAAGAACCGATGATCATCTCAAGTACAAATTAATCAATTTGGCATCATCCTTTCCCGAGGTGGATATGGTGTCTAGTCGGGGATCGCTGGGGTAGCGGGTTGCAACGTATGCGGTCCGTCCCACTCCCGTCGGTACTGGCCATGACAACGGGTAGGGACGGTATAATGTCCGAGGGATTAAGATGTATTTTTCTAATTATTAAAATATGAATTAATACGTACTTTGAGAATAATACCATATATATTCAAGTAAGACATTCAAGTTTGATTGATTAAATTGGATTGATAATTAATTTAATATGATTGAATTAATTATGTCCAATTAGAATACTCTAATATGATTAGAGTTAATAATTCCCTTGGAAGAATTAATTGTATGAATGTGATTCATAGTAATTAATTAAATTTGAATAAGAAATGGAGGATCACATAAGTGACATCCATGGTCTCCCGTCAAGGCGAAGGGTTCCGTCGCCAGATATTATATGTGGGAGACGCCTGTCCGAAGTGACAACTCATGCATATGATCCATTTGGATCGGCCTCGTCGCTTCTCGAAAGAGTAAGGACGTATGCGTAGTGACCCCAATATCGAGTCCTCATATTATTGGGGCGATATTGGATTGCGCATAGCGAGTTGTATTCCTGTTGACGGTTGGTTCAATTAATGACGGGTCAACATAGCCTTAGGGGTGGTGGGCCCGGGTGTTAAAGACCGAATTGGGAGATGCAAGTTGGACTTGCAGGCGGAATGTGTTCCCGCTTCTTTTTATCCGAGTTGTAAGTTCTCATATTATTGGGATGCAACGAAGATAAGGAAGGAGATCCCAGATCTTGCTTGAGATATAATGGTAAGTATATCTCTTACATTGAAAGTGATTAAGGGAATGAACTTTCATTGTTGACATGGCAAGACAACTTTGATATAAAAATTCCTAAATCAAAGTAAAATTATGTATATATATAAATATATACCCTTATGCAAATATCTTATTTCAGATAATCCTTCATTAAACCCACTCAATATTATACTCAATAATAACCAGTAAAATATCATGGATTGGACCCTTTGATCCAGATATTATACTTGCAATTGGACACATAATGTATGTGGTTGCAATGTGCAAGTTTCCTCATAATAATGAGTAATGATAATTAAATAAGACAATAGGACTAAAATCCTAGGGTTTGTAAGTCTCTATAAGTCTTGATCTCATCGAATGTACTTTTGAAGTAACATGTCGATAATGATCGTAATTATCATACAATCCTTATAAAATCTAAGAAGATGTTCAGGCATACATATGTGCTCTCAACATATAATCATGAATGACATGGTTCTCTGCATTATGCAGAATGGTGGCTCTGTAGGAGATGATGTATTCAAATTGTTTGCGTACCTACCTGAACCTAAGTTTTAAGAGTTTAAATGGATGTAGATACGATGAGTGTCATCATTCTACTATCTTTACTCTAGTCATTCCTGAAGCTTCATAATATTCATATTGTATGAATTGAATGAAGCATGTATAAACGTTGAAATTCTCTTATATTGAATTTTTTTGATTTTAACATAAGAGATCCTCTGTCTTGAGCAATGGTTGCTTATAGATAAAGGAAGCGCAGTGGAAGCATGGGTTGGACTCAAGTAAGAAGTATTGTCAAAAGAGTTGACTGTACTTCTGTGACTTCCATATGACATCCAAAGAGTTGGATAAATGCCAATACTGCAATAAATTTATGTGTTGATAGTATGACTATCAAATCTATCTAGAATCCTTAGAGAAGGAATCCGATAGTACATCATAATAATCTACATATAATCATTGAAATTGACTTACTTATTTGATAAGACAAAGTCTAATAATTGTATCTCAATCTTCTAATGACACTTGCAATTGGTTACATATGTATTAGAATATTAGAAATTTGATCTTAAGGTTTAATGGTCATCTAAGTTGGAATTGATACAATTGTTGCAACAATTTCCACCTGATGAATATACTTCATATTTTCAGTGGGAGTCCTTAATCTTAGAGAATGTCTCTATGACGTAGATATTAGAATACACTCATTATTTATTTCCAAATGTTGGAAATAAGCATGAATTCTGTAATAAATCTATCATAAAGAGTTATGATGGAGATATTTCAGATAGTGATCTAAAATCTTGTGGACTCTACTAAATTAGAAAATTAATGAATGGTTAATTAAGATTTCTAATGCTGAAAAATAAACCATTAAAGATCAATAAGAGGATGAAGATCATTTGATAATGATCTAGCATCATGTTTTGGACATATGTCTGTTGATGTGATCAATAAGACTGAAAAGAGATGAAACTTTAGATTGTCTAAAGATTCAAATCTTGCATACTTGTGTATACTGTATTCAAAGTAAAATGTCCAATACACCCTTCTTTGGGAAAGGTGTAAGATGCCAAGGTATTCAGAATCTCATACATATTGATGTATGTGAATCATCTATATCATAGTAAACATTATGGATATGTGATATCTATTGATGATTATGTATGATATGAGATTTCTTCTCTTCACCTAAGAAACCTTTGAAATGTTCAAAGATTTCACAATTTTGGTTTAGAACTAAAGTTTGAAGGAAGATGAAATGAATTTGATCTAACCAAGGTAGCTTGTACCTATTAGATGAATTCAAGAAATACCTTATGGAGATATGAATATCATTCCTATCTCAATCCTCCTAATGGACCTTAACTCAATAGAGTTGTAGGGAGATACAATTGATCATGTGTCACATGATTTGATCAATGATTAATCTTAGCATAATTATCTCTTAGTTTCCAAGTATATATATATATATATATGTGTGTGTGTGTGTGTGTGTGTGTGTGTGTGTGTGTGTGTGTGGTAGATACTACATTATATATCCTTAATAAAGGTTCCATGTGATTAAGTTGGAATCTAGCACCAGAGAGTGCTACTTCATTAGGAAATTAAAGGATGGTATTGGATACCTACTTTATGACCTTGAGATTCTTAGAAGATCCCATCTTTGATAATATGATTCTTATAGGATGACTCTCTTGAGAATCAAGATGAAAATGAAGTAAAGGAACTCGTTTAATCTTGAGATGATAATGAGGCTCCTAGAATCGGAAACTAAAAGAAAATTAAAGATGAAACACTAATACCCCTTCAAGTATGTTTGATGATGGGTTCCATGTGTCAGTTGAATCTGACAAAGATCTGACTTCATGTGATGAAGCTCCTGATGATCATGACATGGAAAGATGGATGTTAGCAATAAAAGTCTAATGTAGACTTCATATACAAGTGTTGTATATGGACCCTCGAGGATCCACCTATATGGGTAAGACCCATTAAGGTGTAAATGGATCTTCAAGAGAGAGGGAACCTGATGAAAAGGTAGAGACCTTCAATGCATGGTTCATAGCCATGAGCTGCAAACCAAAGAGAAGACATCGCTTGCGATGAGACTTGCTCTCCAGTGACCTTGCTTTAACCCATCAGAATATTGCTAACTATAGCTGCACAACTTGACTATGACATCTTCATGATGTGAGTCAAGATTGCATTCCTCTATTAATTTCTCTCTGAGGATATTCATATGAAGTAGCCCCAAGGCTTTATGGTTGAGGAAAGAAAGGAGTGCAAGCCAAAGAACTCCATCTTTGGACTCAAATAAGCTTCTTGTAGTTGGAACATAAGATTTGATGAAATTATAAATGTTATGATTTCAAATAGAATCTTGATGAACCATGTGAAGCTTAGTGGGAGTGCCAATGTGTTCATCGTGCTAAATGTAGATATTATTCTAATCATTTGGAATGATATAAGGATAATAATAATAAGTGTTTTCTGATTTGGTTGTTTCACACCTTGAGATATGATCTCAAGAATACCTCTTAGATCTTAATTCTGAAATCATTCAGAAGCAAAGAGAAGAGGGTATTGGGACCAACACATTAGTAGAACACCTTGGACTTATTCCATTTTCTGGAAAAGTCCAAGAAAGGCTTCCTTCCCTTAAGATGTGGTACTGACCTATCTAAAGGGATAGCACATCAAAGAGTTGAGGAAGTGAATGCTAGGACTGCTTGCTCTTATGCATCAGTTACGAGAAGCTGAGTGTATGCTAAATGTGCAAAAGAGCCAGATGTCTGCCATGCAGTGGGAGTAGTAATCTGTTACTAATCCTACTCTGGAAATAAAATACTTAGTTGCAGTAATAACAATATCTTCAAAGATGATGAAACTTAGAGATAGTGATCTCAAAGTCTTATCTTCAAAAGTTTAAGACCTTGTAGATAGTGATTTATAAGGGTCTTAACTTTAGATATCTTAGGAGATAGAGATCTCCGGGAATGAAGGTATTCTAAAAAGGATTATGGGAATACTGGTTATAATAATTAATCGAGCTAAAGTGTCAAGGACACTATGACAAAATTGAGTATTGGTTGCATAAGATGCAACATTCGCATTGGATGCGAGCACTGTTACTGGGGATATGCAAGTGCCGTAAAAGGACTTGGCGTAGTCTCTTGGGAACAGAGTGACTGATCAGCTTACCTAGCTATTTTCTAAATAGCATATGATTGTCACATGAGTATGGGTATAAATGATTAGCCCATGGCTCTTTGGGCTAGTGGGAGATTGTTGGAAATGCGAGCCCACGACGAGTCATTATGCAATAAATGTTATTGCAATTCACTCCTTAATCTGAAATGAAGAATACATAATTTGCATAATAGGTCCCTTAGTACAATTAAGGTTATGTACCATGGCCATCTTGATAATCATACAGCTGTTGATTCAAGTATTGAATCATAGAGGCTGGTGCTTGGATGAATATCTAATGAGTTTGATTGAGGACTCATCAAGCACCGTCAAATGATTGTTAAGAGATGATCTCTAGCCTGAGTAGGAGATGGCAATCCTATCTCAGTTAGGTTGATATCTGACCGACCTCTTGATGCAGGTCCTCTGCATAGGAATAGAGATTCGGAGGTGTCAGATGAGTTAGGTCAAAGAGTTGGCTTAACGAGATCGAGATAACCAAAGTCCTATATCGTATGCTGTCATGATATAGGCATGCATCCTCTGACCGGAGACAGATGTGTTACTATATGTCTGAGTATGTACATTTGGCAGACCAATAGGTTGATGACCTAATCAAGGTCTATACACCGGCACGCTGGTGTGCATGTAAGGGCATATGAGTAATGCAATCTCTCAAAGGGATCATACAGGTTCAGTTACTGAACCGGAAGACATGAGCTCACTCATGAGATATTGGGAAGAATCAAATTCCGTGCGCACGGTCGTCTCGCTTTGGAAGCTTGACTGAATTTGTTGGTTTGATATATACTTTTGGAAAGTATATGATCAAGACCTAGGTATGATATATGCTTTTGGAAAGTATATGATCAATACCGATTCCCAATGATCGAATGAGAAACTTACTGATAAAACCATGAAGTAGACAGTGTAAAGATGATCTAATACTTCGGGTTTATTCTGAGTCTTCCAGTATGCAGGATGTACAGGTATTGGGAATACCTGAGGGTGATGTGATCATAAACGATTGTATAACCATGACGCTTCCATTCCTAGGGAGTGATGAAACGGGTCTGGATTTTAGTGACTCCTCTCAGTAGAGAAGTAACCTAATCTTAGTCCAAATATTGGACATTGATCTGAATGTGATTCAGATCTAATGAGAAGATTAGATTTACGGTCTTGATTTAATCAAGCATTTATGGGAGGCCCGAGATCTGGATTTGAGATGTGATCTCAATATCCAAGTCACTATACGTGGAACAATACAATCGCCCTGTCCTTATCTCCAAGTATTCGCGGAGAAAGCGCATTATCCTTGAATGGGTTCAGGATAATTTCATTGTTGATAAAATGTATCCGAGCATTGAGAAAATGGATAATTAAATGTGATTTAATTAACAAGATTAATATGAATTTGATTCATATTATAAAGAGAGTTATCTAAGATAATTGAATATGATTTAATTATCGAAGATGTGAAAAATGTGAATGTGATTCATATTGTTTGAACACATGAGATAAAGAGATCCAAGATGATTAAATATGATTTAATTATCATGGATAAGAATAATGTGGATAGCAATATCCAATTATTCATAATATATTATAAATGTGATTTATAATGTATTAGAGAGAGCTAATTATAATTTATATGTGTTGATTAATTATTATGTGTATTGGATACACATCGTGTAATTAATTGACAATGTATATTATATGTTGTTTTAGATTGTGAATATGATTCACAATTTTTTCCATGGCAAGATTGCAATATTCTCAAATATAATTGTGAATTATTTTTGAAGAATAAAACCCAACAAAAGTTGTTGGAAATAAATAAAGAGAGAAGTTACATGGAGATATGCAATCTCATGAATTATCATGAGATTGCCCTCCATTAGGAAAGGGGTGGGTGGCACCCATGTCCTATTTGGAATGGGTGGTCGTCCACCATGTTATACATGGAATTGTAATCTCCATGTATGAATTCTCTCTTTATTTATTGGTTTGATTTAGGACTAATTTATATTTGATTTTGTCAAATATATTTTAACCTAAATTTGTTGGTTTTACCAACAACAATCTTGACCATTGGATTGACATAAATCAATCTCATCCATTGATTTCATATGTCCCATGGATTGAGATCCATGGATCCCAAAACCCTATAAATAGAGAGGCATACCCATGCTCTCTCTACACACACATAATGCTTGAGAAGCATCTCTCTCTCTCTCTCTTTCTCTCTAGGCGTCAGCCCTCTCTCTCCCTCTTATGGTCGTCCACCATGGATGCTATGGAGAGGTTCTCCATCGCCGCAGCATCGTCGTTATGCTGCCCGATCGTCTGCTCGTGGATCTCCGTCTCCTTCGGTGCGCCTCGCTCGTGAAGAAGACGACGGATCTCGTGTGTCGAGATCAGGAGATCCGCCGCTTGGATCATCAACATGGATTGCGAGAAGCACGCGGTTCATCCCCGCGCTCGCAAGCGTCTCCTCCGTCGGATCGGACTTGAGACAGGAGGTCTCTTCGTTTAGAGACTTGATCGCAACCACGCTTCAATAGGTAACCCTAATACTTGTTTGTGGTTTAGACGAAACGATCCGAGAAGTGTTCTTGGATCATGTGGTTTCGTCACATGAAAAAAATTTTAAATTCCGCTGCATCGAGTAACTAGTCCGACTAGTCGCTCCTCATCGTATTCGATACAACGCTTACGCTTCCGTGATGTGCTTGAGGATTTTACCAAACCTTCAAGGTGCATAAAATAAAAATTGAAATTAAACTACCTATATGATGCAAGCAGAAATCGGCCTTAGACGAAGCAATTTCTACACGCGAAGCACAGTAGCTAGCTAATCAGACTAAGTCCTACGTCTGATCTTGGGAACCACTCGGTCTCCGCCACAACGAATCTTGCACGCGTTGTATGTGGTTCCTCACGGCACGTGGACTCGAGCCTAATTAAACCAACTTTTTCTTTGTGAGTTAATTAATCAAGTCCAATTATCGATCTATAGGAGCAGGTAGATAATTAGGGTTGGGCCTTAATTAATTACATCACAATCACAGAAAATCCTAAATCTAAGGGCCAAAACCTTCGAAAATTGGATAAGCAGTAAATGCGGTAGCAAACCAAAATCGGCGAAAAACCTGCGGTGAGGTCCCCCGAACACACCGGTGCTCGGCGAAACAGACCCCAAAGCAATCACCAAGTCTGAGAGTATCTGTCTTGTATTATTACAATAATAGTGCAGAAATAAAGTCTAAGTCTAAACTACTACACTACAACTCCCGAAATTTTGCTCCTCCTCTCCTATGCTCTCCTACGGCTTGATGCAGAAACAAGCCGCCTCCAAGTCGTGCGGGTGCCTCAGCTCTCAAAGATAGCCACCCTCGCTCATCGGGCCCTCGCAAGAAAGTCAGAACAAAATTATGTCAGTCCACAGTTATTTAAAAATATATAAGAAACAATAAGCAAGAAATCACACAAAAAAGGAAACCGATTACTAAGATGTACTTCCCGGTAATGGCGCCATTCTGATGAGCACGGATAACGGAGCGACTGAGGTAGAAATGGTATGAAAGATCGTTGCAACCTCAACCACCTGGACCGGACTCAACAAGAAATAGAAGAACACCAAAAATAGAGATAAATCAAACAATCAGGCAAATGTAGCGGTCTTGCTAATATATTTTACCTGGTACAGCTATCAGGGTCGAACACGAGGAGCACGGTATGCGAAGGCTACGAAGTAGTTGGGGATCCAGAAAACAATAATTTGGGTGGATTTTAAGTTTTTCAAAATTTTTTGTAATTTTTAATATTAAGAAAAGTATAAAAGCACTCAAAAACTCACAAACAAACAATTTTTTAAAGCCTCAAAAATATTCAGAAAAATCAAATAAAAATATTTTTTGCTTTTGGAATATTTAGATGTTTTTGTTAATTTTATTGATTTTTTTCTGATTTTTATTTAATTTTCTAAAAATGAAATAAGGGCAAGAATGCTAAACAGTGTACAACCTGAATCTAAAGGCAAGTTAAAATACTTAAAATACCTATAAAATTCAAGCAGCAATTTTATGATAAACTATAAAATAAAATCTAACTACAAAAGAAGAAAACAGATTTTTTATTTTTTATGAATTTTTCTGATTTTTCTAAGATTTTTAATGTTTTTTAAAATTTTTATGGTTTTTATAAATGTAAGTACAATAAAAATTGGATTGAAGGAAAAACAACTCAAAGCAAACAAACAGGAATATTTTTTGAATTTTTAAAGGGTCTAAATATTTTTAATGGATTTTTAAAGGAAAACAGTAGTAATTTTTAAGGCTTTTGAATTTTGAAAAATACTAAATGGAAACAAAATGCAACCAAAAATTCACGTTAATTTCTACACCATGGCAGGAGCCATGTTTCAAAATTTCATGAATTTTGGACGAAATTTGCTATTTATCAAAATAAAAGTCAAGCACACAGCACACATGGACCTATATGCAAAGAAAACATGTTTTAGGACCTAAAAAATAACACGCATGAGAAATACAAGGTCCTATCTGCAATTTTCACAACAATTCACGTACATGTCCTAACTCAGCACACACAGGGGTATAACAACAAATATTGAAACTATAACCTCAAAACATAACATAAAATAAAGCATGGACAGTTCATGCAATTAACCCACTACTACACGTGACGATGCACGTGAGGATATACAAACAGGATTGAAATGTAAATATAGGAAAATGCAGGGATAAAAGAAAAAAGGAAAAGAAAAAAAGAAATGAAGTGTTGAAAATACTGAATGACCCTAAACCTCGAGACAAATTAATATTAACTAGGTCAGCCAGGAATAAAGTCGGGGGAGACTAGGATAATAAATGTACAGAAAATATACCCAACTCGAATTTAATTCATCAATAAATTACCATTTTTCATCTATTTTAGTTTCTATTTTACACACCTCAAATAATAAAGTGTTCTGCATAAAACTTGTACATAAAAATACATAAAAAATATAAAATTCGTTGCACATAAAAATAATGCAGAATGTGACTGGGACACGTAGATGAAAAGGTTGTAAAGCGAACTTCACAAACCTATATCTTCTCCATACAATCTCAAAATTCATCAAATTACCTTTATTATTCATAAAATTAATTTGTCTATCCAATGAAGTGGTTTCATTAAAAATAGAATTAAGATGCAGAAATCGACTTTCTGGGGTCCAATTGTGTTGTATTCCGACATATTTTAATCATTATCTCTATTCTTTATATTTTTTACCTTTCGTATATGTTTATATACTTGTAAATGTTAGTTAAAATATATTTAAAATTAAACATAAGATAAAAGCATGTAAAATGCATTAAAATAAATAATATAATATATATGAATGTTATACCTATAATAAATTTAAATATCATATAAATAAAATAAGTATATGTAAATATGTATTTAAATTTATTATAAACATATAAATATATACATATAATAGTAATATATAAAATACAAATAAAAATAGAATACTTAAAATATAGGTAAATGTACATATATGAATAGATGTAAAAATAAGCACCTAATAAATAAGCTAGTATAAATAAATAAAAATTGTAATAAATTAGTACATAAAATAAGAAATATTATTTATGTTTTGAGTTTTAATTAATAAAAATCATTTATTATTTTTTAATCGATTTAATAAGGGATTAAATCAAGCCTTTTCTGGTTGGTCCACGAGGACCAACCAGAAGCCTTGGACTATTGACTGCCCGATCAATTATCCTTCCCTTCTAGCTACCCTTGTCAGAGCATGCAATCCTCTGACCTTCTCCATTTTTTTGACTCTAATCATGGGCTAAAAATGCCGCCATTTCTTCACCACACTTTCTCTACACACCTCCATGCATCTTGCCCTTACATATGATTATCCAAAATCTTGGGAGAAGCTCATGCAATCTTGTGATCTTTCCACCTACCCATTCTCTCTATAAATAAACATCTTCCTCCATTTTTTGGGTTTTGATCCCATTCTTCCTACTGTAACCCCAATAAGATATCCTCGGTAGATCTACCTAGTGACAGTAAGGAAATCCCTAGCCTTGTCGGCGTGGTAAAGGAAGAAGAAGGTGTGGTCCAGGTCTCGTTAGTGCTCCTCCGGTGAAGCCTTCATCTACTCCTTATCCTGCAAGTTTGAGCTACTATTTCTTCGCATTTTAGTGTAATTTATTTCTAATATCTTAGATTAGACTTTAATTTTTGCAATTAGATTTCAATTTAGGAGTATTAGGTGAAAGTTGGAGCTTCAAGTTCCATATCTGATTCATTGTGAACCCCATCATTTTGACCCGCATCTTCACTTCTATTATCTTTCCCCTCTGTTATTCCATTGTATTAATCACCCTTCACCTTGATTCCGAATGAATTAGGATCCATTGAGGTTCATCTCTATTGTACGTCGAAACCTCATCCGCCTCACTCATCCATTGCACTATTCACCTTCAACTTTGGTCAAGAGCGATGCTCTCGAACCCCTCTACCATTTTATGTAGATCTGTGCTCCAAATAGGTTCATGGGAGTAAAATTGAGGCTCCAATTGAAGCTCCCTGCAATGAAGAACAATGAGACACTCAAGTCCCTATTGATGGGGCCTGGAATCTAATGGAGTACACCTACAGGTCTAGCAAGCTTCTAGATCATTTTGAGCCCTCTAGCAAAGAGAATGAGCACTAGAACACAGAGAAATCGATGATCGAAGCTCCATCAGGCGATGGTTGTTAGTTGCTCTTCGAGACATAAGGAAACATTAGATCAAGAACATGGCCAAAATCTAATCTAATCTAAGCCATCCAAGCGAAACGAAATGAAGCTTTCTCAGTGTCGTTCGACCCATTCAAGTGACGATACGTGGCGCTCCCACTGTTGCAAGATGAGCGCCTTTAAGGAGTAAATTGCTAATCCCCCCACTTAACTTTTTTATTTACTAAATAGCCATGTAAATGTTTATTTAGGTGTAAAATTTTAGGTAAATTTTGCAAGGATCCCCTAAACATTCTTAATATTGCAAGCAGGTCCTTCCAACCCACATGTGGCAACACTTGAGACCTTGTAAAAATTACCATCATACCCTTGTACTTATTGGAATGTTATTATATGCTTTAAATGTTTTATTAAATTTCAAATAGGTCCCTACTAGTTTGTATTTTTATTTCTTGTCTTCTATTTTTAGTAAATAGTTTAAATTCTTTAAAATTTTAGGAAAATTATCTAAGGTGCCTACTAGTTATATTTATCACATATATTTTGCAAGGCATTTAATCAATTTTCCTACTTATAAAAAATATAAAAAGAGCTATTTATTCCCTATTTAAATATTAAAATCCAAAAAAAATATAAAACTACCTTTAAAGTTTCTAGAAAAAATAGTATAAATATATTATTTTATAATCTACCTTCAGAATAAGAATCACTAAAAAGGTATAAAACCAAAACCTTAAAAACACAAAATCCTAAAAATACTATAAAAATCAGAAAAAATTCTTTTAAAATCCAAAAAAATGTTTTATGTTCTATATTTTCTTTATTATATATAGTATATATTAAAATTAGTTTTGATAATTATTGTACTATTATTTATTTTTAAAATCCAAAATAAGTCGGCTATGATATTTTACCCATTGTTTTGTACATTTTAATACATTAAAATACATAAAACTTAGCAACAATCCTATAACAATCCCAAAAATAGAGAAAAATATTAAAAACACAAAAACATTTTATTTTCTAAATGTTTATTATATTTAGGAATATGTGTATAACCCTTATATATAGTATATATTATATATTACTCATAATAATATATTACCGTTAATACATATAAATATATATATATATTGTATTTTAAAAATAAAAAGAAAAAAAAATTTTCAAAACTAAAATAAAATAAAAACTAGACATTTAAAAAATACAAAATTTATATAATAATTAAAAATACATTAAATTTCAATATAACTAAAACACCAAAATATAGAAAACTACAAAAAATAATTATTATTTTGAATTATTATTATTATTATTATTAAATATACACATCTTCCATTACTCTAAGTGGTTTGACCTCTACTACTAGCGCACTATACACGTTTTATAGGGTGTAATAAATTTCACCTCGCGTTGTTTTCATTGCTATATATATTGTGGGTTGATTGTTGACCTATTCAGATTGATTGAGAATCAAAAGTCGAGAGAGGGCCGATAAAGTGATTGTCGGATCCAAGTTGTTCGATCCAACTTGTCGGACACTGCACGCTCCTCCAAGATCGCTTAGAAAGAATAGGTTGTGTAATCAGCCATCCTCAAGCCTTCTCCAATTGCACTAGCCCCTCGACATTCCGGTGGGATATGTACCCCTTCGAGTATTTATAGTCCCATTAAAAACCCAGGGGTGGAGGCGAGACGTCTCTTTCTCTTGGAAGGATGAGAAAAACCACTTCTCTAGGCAGGATCAGGAGATGAGACTAGACCCTTCAGGTCAACACATAGAATTCTCTTTTCTCAATCCCATGTAAACTATTGAGAAGGTGGTGAAGGACCTATCTTCAACCAAGTCAAAGGAGTTGAGAGAGGGACTTTCTTAGCTCGCTCGCCTCATCACAGTGGAAAATCTTGCTCGGTATCTTTCACTCACCCTTCTACCATCTCTACCTTCTTGCTCTACTCCCGCTTTCTCACTTGTTGTTCTAGTACTGATTGCCTTCCTGGGTGCTTTACTTTTGGGTAGGTACGGAATGATTGTCTTTAAATAAGAAAAATATGTAATTTTCCCTCTATCTCCATGATCATTAAATAAAGTCAGTGATGAATCCAAGGCCTTGGGATGAATGAGGCCTGACGCCCTGTAGTTGTGAGGAAGCAAGAATAGGGGAAATCAGGACTTAGACATAGGCTTATGGTTGTTTAACAGCTCTACTATGTGATATTCATTGTGCTATTGAGGAAAAGAATGAAGATGGCGATGGTGCAAATACATTTCGTGCTTTTCACCCTCTAGAAGAGATTGAAGCTTATTATAGAGGAGAGGGCCAGGGCCTCTTTCCTCCTACCTTTTATTCTCACTCATAGGGTTCTCTGGGGGGTTCAGGAGAGGGAGTCGACTAAACATCTCATCCATTGGAAGGAATTTCTCCTGCATTCGATCAAGAATTCTTGTTCACCCTAGATGATCGTTCCTTGATGAAAGAGGTCGTATAGTTGAGTGTGCTCTTCTTTCCTCTATCAAAGGCCTAGGGTGCCATGGAAAATCTATCTCGACGGGGCGAGACTCTATCTGTAAATGCGGGACCGCAAATTACTTTGAAAAATAAGTGGGATTTGATCTAGCTGCCTGAAGGGGGGACGGTCTCCCACGGAGTGAGAAGGATGCAGAACAAACCTTGTGGAAAAAAAGATAAAAAAGACCTCAAAGAGGACCCACAAGACTTTCCAGATCATCAAAACGGTAAGGAAGAGCAAGAGATGTAGACCTTCCACAGAGGTTTCGGATTCAATGACTCAAGCGAGGGCATGGAGGTATATTATCAAGAATGAGATCATACCCACATCATCAATTGAGAGAAAATACTTGCTACTGTACATAAATATCCAAATATATACTTACAAGCTCGAGCCTTTTCTTCCTCTCCTTTCCGTCTCTAGTCAACGCCCAGGACAAGGCCGAAGCCACCTCCCCTTAGCAAAACATGCTCTTTAAGTCTTAGTATGGTCTCTAGTGGCATAGAAAGATTGATCTTTTTTCCTTTCTGTTTTTTGCATTTTGGATATCCATTCTCATTATAAGCTTTAAACAAGGGTGCTATTAAGATATTGGGTTGTGATTTCAAGATTCTTTTTTACATAATCAGCGTGCCCGCTTCATCTCTTAATCTTGAATCTTGAGGGGGAAGAGGAAATAAAGACATCCGCAAGGTACCCACTTACTATAACCAGATCTCACAACTCAACTCCTCATTCTAGCTCCTCTTACGAGCATGATCAATCTTTTTTGTAATTATTGCATAAAAAAGCTGACAACAAATAAACGATTTCCTAGTGTTGTCTGATGTGGTCAAGCCCTTTGCTATAA
This sequence comes from Ottelia alismoides, assembly GCA_037367405.1. Taxonomy (NCBI): domain Eukaryota; kingdom Viridiplantae; phylum Streptophyta; class Magnoliopsida; order Alismatales; family Hydrocharitaceae; genus Ottelia; species Ottelia alismoides. The sequence continues at coordinate 401,556 of JAZKJV010011818.1, read as the reverse complement.
TAGGTAGGATGCCTCCTCATCTTGCTTTGTTGCATTCGCACTCCGATTCGACTTCGAGATAGAACTAGAGGAAAGAGAATGTACAACATAGACATTGTTATTTATAAAATCCTAATTCTCGTGAGGAGTTCCACCACACTATTAACTCTAAGGTAGATTCGAGCTCCACTTTCACCTTTTGTTCATGACCTTGGTATGGAACCCAATCTCATTTCACATATGCATTCATTTTTGTTGCTCGGGGACAAGCAAGGTTTAAGTATAGAGGGTTGATGAACATGTGATTCATCACTTTAAAATCTGAAAATAAAGTTTCGCTCAATTAATTGCATTTAAACATTAATATTGCATATTTATCATTCTGTATATGTAAATAATATCGATGTTTCAGCATTCATAATTGCAGTAATAAGAAGCCAGAAATTGTGTCTATATTATCACATGTATGCTAACATATTTTTTTCTCATTTTTCATTATTTTATACTAATCCCTAATACAGAAAATCAACTCCAATGTGTATATATACTAACATTAATAAATTAAAAATATTAGAAAAAGACTAAAGTATATATGTAAAATAAAACCCAACCCTAAATTTGGGATAAAAAGCCGCAAAGTCAAATATCTAGCATGTATAGTCTCCTATGAACCCCTACTCATTTTTGAATCAATACACACTCAAAAGAATTGGAGTTAATATGTGAAACTTGGATTTTGGGTCCACATTGTACAGTGTATATATTGACCAATTTGATATTATCATTTTATGTACATAATTGACTCTTTTTAAATTATTTCTTTTTTTTACTTTCTTTTATTTATGTTTTAATAAAGTTTGACAAAGAGAGATGACAGCCAATCTTCGAAGGCGTGATCCAAGGAGGACCCACGCTCCTTGTTGCATCTTCACCCAAAGCTTTCCAAGCTCGATGCCAACCATCATCTTGAGCGATGATAGGGGGCTCATCCGTGAGCTCCATCACAAGTCAATGCCCCACCCTTTCCAAGTAATCCCTCTTCTCTATTTTCCCCTTCTTATTTATTTCTTCGTCTTCTCTACCTTTATATTCTCAACTGGATCCCAAAATCTACTTCATCTTCTTCTTTTGATTTCACTCTGAATAACTCAAATCTGATTTAACCTTCACTTCGATTCTACCTCCCACATATTTTACCTCTGACATGTTCTGATAGGAGACCATCTTCATTCTTTCACCATACACAAGGAGCTCTCCGCTCACTCTCACCTAATACCTTTGCATTCCCCATGCGTGTAGGAACTAGTAATCTTCATCTCCTCTCATCCTTGGATTACGATCTAACTCCAGTCGAGATGTGTACCTTGAGCTCCATAATCCCAGCCCTTGCAAGTGCAGCCACCTTCGGCGGGTGCAGCTCTTGAGGTCAGGCCGAGGGTCATCATCGAATAACAATCTCCCTCAATCAGAGGGAGTGTTACCAATCAGGACCGAACGTCCTCCTCCACTATATGTTGCAGACAATTGTCCATGGAGCCCCTTGTATTTGCTTATCAACATCAGGAGTGAAGTCGCACCACTCCCTCCTTCGAGTTCCACCTCCCCTCGTGTGCCGACAGAGGTGGAGAAGATCGTCAACCATAGTGAACCTTGTGTATGGACGACATATAGATACCGATCGATCTCCATCGAGCAGCTCAGAGCCCATCACACCCTCTGCATGTGCAGTCATTCGAACCGTCTCTGAGCCTATAGCTATGGGCTACCTAAAGCAAGTGAGCCACGTAGAGGGTCTGCCCGAACCGCAGCTCATCTCACGTGGCCCCATGAGCAGGGGAAATTTCAAGATACACCCTCAGTACTATTTAAAATTACATCCACATCCCCACCATCAAGACGGGCATGCGCATGGCTTGCAACCCCAGATATTTTGCATAAAAATCCTAGCAAGTTTTGGTAATTGCACTTCATCCCTGTCTCATATATTTTTTGTATTTTAATTAGTTTTTATTCTAAACATTATGTCTATGCCCTTATGTTTGTGTCTGAATGTGAACATTTATTTATAATCAAATTTTTATCCAAAAAATTCATTGTGTTGGATAATTCAATCTCCATGGTATTTTTTGTGAGTTTTGATCTATTTATTAAAATAAATTGGTGTAAATAAAAGCTCTAAAAATCTTGAAAATCACATTATCTAGCTTAACTTGTTCTTTGTCACATGTCCAAAAATCAAGTCATTCGTGTGCAAATCTTGCCTAAAATAAATTATTTAGTCATTGAGTGATTGAATTTTAGTGTTCTGTAAGATTAATACTTTTAAGATCTAAGGATTTTTTCTAGATACATCCTAATTAGTAGCATCAAATGTAATTTTACTTCTTGAAAATATTAAGTTTTACTAGTTATTAAAATTAAATTACTATAAATCACATTGTCTATATATTTAATTCACATAAGTATATTTTGAATATAAAAATTCCAAAAATAAAGTCAATTTCATCATATTCAACCTTGTACCCAATTTTCATAATTTTTAATTCTATTTGCATAAAAAATTATATTGAAACCCCTGAAAAGGATCCATTTTACATGCATGCATATTATATCTTAAAAATATTAAAAAATATATTCTAGACAGATCGTTTCATAAATAAATTAGGAAAAATAGCCATTTGAAATTTTGAGTGTATTGGCTTATTGATTTGTATCTTTCACTTTAGGCTAATTTGACCCTAAGATTATCTTTCCATCGCATTCACATTCCACACTTGCATTTTAATTGCATAAAAAATATCAAAAAATTACTTCTCAAAACCCAACAACTGAATTATCTGAAAATTGTCCTAATAAGACAGTTGCCTTCCTGAGTTCTTACTTGAGCTTACTTAATTAAAATAAAGATATAATCACTTTTGCATTTAATTAATTAAGCGACTTTTGATAAATCCAAGGTTGCATGACTATAACAACTCGACAACATTACCAAGGGCTTTTACGAGTTTGTCAATAAAGATTTAGTCTAGGAAGACTGACTATTTTAACATCAGCATCGATTTGCATCAAGGTGTTAGCTAAGTGAGCCTGAGGCGGACCATTCCTACAATAAATATTTTTGTAATTTTTGATTTATCAATAAACATTATTGGTTACTTCATTCCCTTTATGAGATTAGATGAATGAATGCACTATAATGCCCCTCTGTATAATTAGTGTTATATACCATGGCCATCTTAATGATCATACAACTATTGATTCAATAATTGAATCATAGACGTTGGTGCTTGGATGAATATCTAAGAATGACTTATCAAGCACAATCAAATAATTATTAAGAGATGATCTCCAGCCTGAATAGGAGATGGAAATCCTTTCTCATTTGGTTGATATCTGACCGACCTCTTAAAGCAGGTCCTCCACATGGGAATAGAGATTCGGCGGTGTTAGATTAGTTAGGTCAAAGAGTTGACTTAACGAGATCAAGATAACTAAGTCCTATGTCGTATAGGAACACATCCTCTGACTAGATATAGATGTGTTACTATATATCTAAGTAAGTACATTTGGCAGACCAATAGGTTGATGGCCTAATTAAGGTATATATACCGGCGAGCTGGTGTGCATATGAGGGAATATGAGTAATACGATCTCACAAATGGATCATACAGGTTCACTTGTGAATCGAAAGACATGAGCTCACTCATGAGGTATTGGGTCTGATCAAATTCCATGCATGGTCATCATGCTTTGGAAGCATAATAAGAATTTGAAGGTATGATAATTGCTTTTGGAAAGCATAAGATCGATACCAATTCCCAATGATAAGATGAGAAACTTAATGATGAAATCCGAAAGAGGACAGCGTAAATTGATCTATATCTTCGGGTTTATCATAGGTCTTCTAGTATGCAGGGTGTACAGGTATTAGGAATACCTGAGGGTGATGTGATCCTAAACAATTGTATAACCAAGATACTTCCATTCCGAGGGAGTGATGAAACAGGTCTAGATTTTAGTGACTCCTTAAAGTAGAGAAGTGATCTGATCTTGGTCCAAATGTTGGACATTGATCTGAATGAGATTCAGATGCCATGGGAATATCAGATTTACAATCTTGATTTAATCAAGTATCTATGAGAGGTCCATGAGATCTATATTTGAGTTGTGATCTCAATATCCAACTCACTATACATGGACGTACAATCGCCCTGACCTTATCTCCAAGTATCTGCGGAGAAAGCGCATTACTCTTGAAAGAGTTCGAGAATAATTCCATTGTTAGATTAAATCCAAGCATTGAGAAATAGATAATTAAATATGATTTAATTATCATAAATAATATGAATTTTATTCATATTATTTAGATGCATGAGAATGATGATCCAATATAATTAAATGTGATTTAATTATTATGGATAAGAATAATGTGGATAGCACTATCAAATTATTCATATATATATTATAAATGTGTTTTATAATGTATTAGAGAGAGCCTATTATAATTTATATTTCTTGATTAATTATTAATGTGAATTGGATTCACATTGGAGAATTAATTGAAAATATAATTTACATTTTATCTTAGGTTGTGAATGTGATTCAAAAATTTCCAATGGCATCACAAGATAATTATGAATTATGTTGTGAGATAATTTATAACAAGTGTTGATGTAAATATTGGAGATTTTCATGAGATAATATAATCTCATGAATTGGAAGAAGATTACCTCCTTCCAATTAGAGATGGTGGATAGCCACCATCTCCTAAAGGGAATAGGTCCCCCCTCCCTTTTTAGGGATGAGGTCAATCTTCTTCCCAATTATCTCCAAGATTAATTGATTTAATTTGAAATTGATATGTATTAATTATTCAAAATATATTTAATTTAATTAATTGGTGTTGTGTTTTTACATCAAAATCATGGCCATTGAAAGAAACACAAATCAATCTCATCCATCGATTTTATGTTGTCCATGGATTGAGATTCATGGACACCTAAATACTATATAAGAAGAGGCACCCCTTGCTCTTCAAGTTACAACATCAATAACTCCCTCTCTCTCTCCCTCATTCTCACGTCACCCTCTCTCCCTCTCTTCTAGAGTGGTCATCCACTCTAACCCTAGAGAGAAGGTTGTCGTCGCCGTCGCATCATCATTGTACTGTTGCCTCGACTACTCTTGGATCTCCGTCTCCTTCGGTGCACCTTGCTCATGGAGAAGATGTTTGATCTCGTAAGACGAGATCAGGAGATTCATTACTTAGATGAACAACTTGGATTGAGAGAAGCACGCGACTCATCTCTATGCTTGCAAGCATCTCCTCCAAAGATCAGACTTGAGACAGGAGGTCTCTTTGTTTAGAAACTAGATCACAAACACATTGCAAGAGGTATTCCTTTATCTAGTATGTGGTTTAGATGAAATGATCTAAGAAGTCTTCTTGGATCGTGTGATTTCATAGATTAAATTTTTAAATTCTGTTGAATCGAGCAACTAGTGTGACTAGTCGCTCCTGATCATATATGATGCGATCCTCACGCTTTCATGATTTGTCTTAGGATTCTAATATATCCCTACAAGTGCTATCAGAGCCTTAATCAGGACTTGGATGTGATCCAAAACCCTAGACGATCATGGTTCATGTTTTGGATGCACAGGAAACATTATTTTTTCGCATGGGATACAAGATTCGAGTCGAGTTTTTATTAAATAAAAACCCATTGTTTGGACATGTTGATGAAATGCAAGTTCTGACACTCGATGGCTTGTGGTCTGACAGGTCAGTATAGGGCTAGAGATCTTCTCCTGCTTTTCAGACCTTTAGTCTTCTTAGGACAAGGGACCAGACAAGTTCAAAGATGAACCTCCTCTTCTGCCAAACTAAGACCCTCTTTCCTTGCGCTTCAATAACTATATATATCTAGTTTGATTGGACTATAGTATCCGACTTTATCTTCCCTTAGATAAGTTTGAGTGAGGATGAGTCTAGTTCATCAAGCATCAAATCGACTTCTTCCATTTGTGATTTCTATTAGTCTAGTCCTTCAATCACAAGGAATTTGAGAATTTGCCATGATTAATTGATGAATAATATTTATTTATAGAAATAATGGATTAAATACATCATTGAATGAGTGTTTCATGAAAACCCTATTTTATCCTACAACAGTTATAGGACAATCTCTACATGCAAAACTTCGTTACTTGAACTGGATTGGGAATTTGTTTATCAAATCTCCTAATAATATTAATCAAAATAGTTTTCATTATTATTATATGGTATAAATTTGGTTGAAAGATCTATTATCATCTCAAAATACAAAATGATCAAATCAAATTATCTTGACCTCTGGAGGATATGGTGTCTAGTCGAGGAGCATTGGGGTAGCAGGTTGCTCCGTGAGTGGTCTATCCCACTCCCATCAGTACTAGCCATGACAGCGGATACGAAAGGGATAATGTTTCAAGAGATCATGGTGTATTTTTCTTTTCATTTATAAAATTAAAATAATACGTATTTTTGAGATAATACCATCCTTCAAGTAACAATCAAGTTTGTTGGTTGATTGAATTGGATTGATAATTGATTTAATAGATTAAATTGATTGTATCCAATTAAATCACTCTATTAAGAATAGAGTAGTATTTCTCTTGGAAGAGTTATTTATGTGAAGTAATTAATTACAATTTAAATATTATACGGAGGATCACATAAGTGACATCTATGGTTTCCCGTCAAGGCGAAGGGTTATGTCGCCATGGATTGTATGTAGGAGACGCATATCTGAAGTGACAGCTCATGCATACAAGAGCATCTGGATCAGGCTCTTTGCTTCTCGAAATAGTGAGATCGTATGCGTAGTGACCCCAATATCGGTTCCTCATATTATTAGGGTGATATTGGATTGTGCATAGCGAGTGCTATTCCAGTTGACGGTTGGTTCAATTAACAGTAAGTCAATATCACCTTAAGGGTGGTGGGCTCGGGTGTTAAAGACCGGATTGGTAAATGCAGGTTGGACTTACAAGGAGGAATGTATTCCCACTTCTTCTTACCCGAGTTACAGTTTCTCATATTATTGGGATGTGACTAAGGTAGAAAAGGAGATCCCAGATCTTGCTAGAGATATACTGATAAGTATATCTTCTGCTTTAAAAGTAATTAAGGGAATGAACTTTTAAATTTGAAAAATGTAAGACTAATTTGATTAAAAATCTTTAATCATATAATTTTAATTGAATATATAATTAAGTATATGTTCTTATATAGTACATTATTGATTCCAGAAAATGAAGTCCATGAACCCACTTAGCATGATCCTGGAGGTCAATTAGTTGACTAGACCAAATTACTCGGATGGGATCTAAAAATTGTATCTTATCCTATCTTTGATCACATCTCTTATGTTCTATCCAAGGACAAGTACATAGACCCTCGAACTCTGAAAGAAATTAAATTCAATGAAAATATGATGAAGATCGTATTTTAGCAAGATGCTACATCCTGGGTTCGTTGTCTAATATGCTTCAGAAGCAACATGTGGACTTGAACACATGCCATGATATAATGGTGAATCTGAGAGAAATTTCCGGTGATGTAAACCATACACAGCATTATAATATCATGAAAGAGCTTATTCGCTGCAAGATGCAGGGAGGGACTTCTGACAAAGAACATGTACTCAAAATGTTTAGATATCATTCTGAGCTGGAAACCCTAGGAGCTGATATGGATGCAAATATACAAGCTGACTTCATTCTTATGTCACTCACTAAGTATTTGAACAGCTTCGTGGTCATATACCATATGAGCAAAGTATATTATACTAATGATGGTCTATTGGCTGCATTAAAGTCTACAAAAGACGTAATGAAGAAAGATAGGCCTCTGGCAATGCAGCGGTTGCACAAGTCAAAGGAAAGTGTGGTCGAAAGTATGGTTCTCAGAAGGGTCCGGTCCATAAGAGAAAGAAGAAGAGTAAACGTGTTGGTTCATCTTCTAACGCATCCAATATGATAGCATCGAAGAAAACCGATGTATGTCACCACTTCAAGAAGCCGGGGCATTAGAAACATAACTGTCCATATTACCTCAAGTCGATCGACAAAGGTAAAGCCCCAACAGGTATGAAATCTACTTTCATCATTTAAGCTAATTTTATCATTGTACGAGAAGGAAGTTGGGTTATAGATTTTGGCGCTTCTGTTCATGTATGCAATTTGTTGCATCTATTTTAGGAAACTAGGTATCTTGATAAAGGAGAGATAGTCATCTAGATGAGATCAGATGCAACTGTTGCAGCAGTCACCATCGGGTTCTGTAGACTATCATTATCTAGTGGGAGAGTCAATTTTACTTAAATAGTGTCTTTATGTACCTAAAGTCAGAAGGAACCTTATATATGTATTTAAGATTGTTAGAAGCAGATATTCATTCCTTTTATATAATAAACTAGTCTTAAATCGTTATGATAGCCATATTGCGGATGGTGTTTTGACTTCTAGTGGTCTCTATAAGTTGTGCATTAATGAAAATGTCATGAATGTTACTACCACTAATAAAAACCCAAAAAGAACTAGAGAGGATGGAAATCATTCTACTATGATTTGGCATTAAAGCTTGGTCATTTATCTATTGATAGGATCAATACATTGATAAAAGGACGGACCCTTAGGTTTTCTACATGTTCAATCTTTACCTACCTACAAACATTGTATTCGAGGTAAAATGACTATGACATGTTTCCATAACAAGGTTACGAGATGTGAAGGTACTCCTGACTTAATACATATTGATGTATGTAGTCCGTTCAGTACCGCGACTTGAAATGGATATCGATATTATTTGACGTTTATTAATGACCATTCATGATACGGGTTTATCTTCTTACTACATCATAAATCTGAAACCTTTGAAAAGTTCAAAGAGCTCAAGGCTTTGGTTGAGAACCAAACCGATAGGAAGATTAAACGAATTTAATCTGATCGAGGCAGCGAGTATATCTCATATGAATTCAAGGAATACGTTAATGAGAATGGAATTATCTCCAATCTCACTCCTCCCGGAACCCCCCAACTTAATAGTATTGCTGAAAGATGCAACAGGACCATCATGGATATGGTTCGTTTAATAATGAGTAAAGCACATTTACGACTTAGTTTCTGAGGATATGCAGTGAAGACTACAATATATATCCTGAATAAGATTCTTAGAAAGTTTATATCTAAGACTCCTCATGAGCTCTAGTATAGAACCAAACCTAGCATTAATCACATAAGGATTTGGGGTTGCTTGGTCCATGCGAAGAACATGGACGCAAGTAAGCTAGAATCTCGCACTCATAAGTGCTACTTCATTGGTTATGTTAAAGATGGTATTGGATACTAGCTTTATGACCCTGAGAACTAGAAGATTTTCATCTCTAGAGATGTGAAATTTCTGGAGGATGACTTCCTTAAAATTATGAGAAAAATGAAGTAAAGGAACTCATTGAATCCCTTGAGGATACTGAGATTCCTGAACCAGGAACTGAAGAGATAAATAAAGATGAAACACTTGTACCTCTTCAAAGGAGTTCAAGGGTGGTTGCACCATCTGAAAGGTACGTATTCCAAGTGTCAAGTGAAACTGACAATGATCATGCTTCAACAAGCACTCGCAGATTATGACATGGATATATGGATGCTAGCAATGAAGTCAGAGATTGACTCTATGCATAAGAATGGTGTATGGACCATAGAAGATCCACCTAAAGGGGTAAAACCCATTTGGTGTAAATAAATTTTCAAGATAAAGAGGGGACCTGATGGGAAAGTAGAGATCTTCAAAGAACGACTTGTGGACAAGGGATACACACAGAGAGAATGCATCAACTACGACGAGACATTCCCTCATGTGGCTATTCTTAAATCCATCAGGGCATTGCTAGCTTTCCTCAATGGATGAGGATATCTATATGCAATAGCCCCAGGGCTTCATAACCGAGGAAGGAAAAGTATGCAAGCTAAAGAAATCCATCTGTGGGCTCAAACAAGATTCTCGTAGCTGCAACATCAGATTTGATGAAACCATAAAGAGTTATGATTTTATGCATAATCGTGAAGAACTATGTGTGTACAAGAAGCTTAGCGGGAGTGCCATTGTGTTCATTTTACTTTACGTAGATGGCATCCTTATCATTGGGAATGATACAGGGACGATAATCAGCGTTAAGATTTGGTAGTCCCATGCCTTCGAGATGAAAGATCTTGGAGAAGTCTCTTACATCTTGGGTTTGAAGCTGTTTAGAAACTTGGAAAAGAGGATATTGGGATTATCACAACAAGAGTACATTAAGAATATTTTGGAACATTTCTGTATGGAGAGTTCTAAGAAAGGTTTTCTTCCCTTTAGACATGGTATCCACCTATCTAAAGGGATGGTTCCTCAAAGTGTTGAGGAAAAGAAAGCCATGGCTAGATGCACCTATGCATCAGTTTTAGGAAGCTTAATGTACGCCATGATGTGTACAAAGCTAGATACATGTCATGCAGTGGGAGTGGTAAGTCGTTACCAATCCTTCTATGGATAACAACATTGGATTTTAGTGAAGAACATTTTCAAATATCTAAGATGGACGTAAGATTATATCTTGGTCTATGGAGATGGAGATCTCCAAGTCTTAGGATATATAGATTCAGACTTCCAGTCAGATATTGATGATTGAAAGTTGACATCATGGTTTGTGTTCCTGTTGAACGTCCATGTTGTGAGCTAGAGAATCAAGAAGCATGACACTTTGACATATTCAACAATAGAAGCCGAATACATTTTCAAGAACCTCCATAAAACAAGATTCTTCCTCTCCAGTCAAAGCCGCTGAGATAATGACTGGGTGCATCTCATGCTCGCCCGCAAGGAACCTATATTTCAGCGACTGCGGCAAGGTCTTCCTCTTTGGACAACTGGGAGCTGGTGTATCTGGTCTCTGAAAGGTCTGAGTGAATGCAACCAAATCCATTTGGGAGAACTCTCGCTGAACTGGAAAATATGGTAAAGATTGCTCTGCTGGTGTGTCTATGCTCTGAATTGGATCAACCTCCACCCTAGCTGCTGGCTCTGTGGAAGTCAGACATGGAATTATATCGTCGAACTCTGCCCCAATCAATATCTGACTTCGAGGGATCTGAATATGAGAAATCAATTGCCTCGCTATCTGAAACACAATCTGTTGCCTCGAATGTATCCTCTGCCAGGAATGTGCTCTCCAAGCTCTCCTCTGCTGGAATCTGTGCATCAGTGGGATCTGAAGGTGAGAGGATGGCTCGTGAAACTGGGTCTGCCCAAACTACCTCATCGTCTATGATCACAAAATCACACTCCTGGTGGATGTCTCGCTCCGCCTCTGTCATCTTCTCTGAATCTGTGAGTGGCTCTGAGCAAGCTAAATCTCGCGCTCTCGTCTCGTCGATCGTATCTATTTGTATACTCTCACCCTCGACGCAAAAGTATACATTCCCGCTATCATGATCGGACATTGCCTTGGCGGTGGCCAAGAACGGGAATCCTAAAATGATGGGGGTATCTGTCACAGACTCAGGGATCTCCATGTCCAACACAACGAAGTCCACGAGAAATTTCGGGCCTTGAATTGTGACCCTTCGGTCTCTTGAAAGATCGATTAGCAAATTGAAGGATTGCTCTACTCTGTCGAAGAGGGCCAAACTCGAAGCAGTCGAGTAAGGCTGCCGGAAGAAAGTTGATAGAAGATCCGCTGTCTAATAGAGACCGATCAAACCTCTACTCATGTATGTGGCATTTGACATAGGGGGCTCCTGCGTCTGACTCTTGGCTGGCAAACGGTTCTGGATGGCAAAGTGAGCACTTGAAAGGCACGAGTGAGCACATGAATCTCTGAGTGGTGGTTCCTCCTCTTCCTGTGAATGGTGGTCCTCTCTCTAAGGTTCCTATGGAAGAGGGGATGTGCTCCATGGCCTCTTGTAGAGTCAGCTATATCTAGAATCTGTCTATCATCTGTTTGTTGAACTCTATCTGATGTGATTTTTTTGAGTTTTCTTTTTTGATCCCCTTAGCCAAGCAGAGTGCTTGGGGAAAGGGGATGGTTGGGCCCTCCTCAGATGGAGGTCTAAGATCGGGTCGCTGTTGTTGTGACAAAATAGAATCCATACAAGCATCTCCAATCAGCATAGATGGACTCATAAATAAATAACCCTTTCCTTTATTTCCATAATAGTCCTGAGATACAGTAATAGATGGAAATGCAACAGGAATAGAAATGGTGGCATCAGCACCACCCTCAACATCTGGACTAGCGACATCAGTACCACGCTCTGGCTTAGCATCGAAATTGGTGGCATCAGCACCACCTCCTCCTGAATCTGGTGAACTGACGGCCTTAGTGTCTTCAGCTGGATCAACATCCTTGGTGGTGTCAGCACCACCGTCATCATCATCATCATGAGAGGCTTTAGCATCGCTCTCCTCCTTATCTGGTGCTCCTGAATCTACAAGTGGCCGTCGCTTAGGTGAGGCACCGCTGGCTGGCATCCTACCGCTCCTAAGTGTAACAAAGTCCGTATCAAAATTACATGCAGATATATCACCAAGTGAATCACTAGGAGTGGTAACCTCTATAAACTCTACCTTCTCAGACTTCCTCTTCAGGTTGTTCGGGTTTGGCTCAATCTGTGCAGGTATGGTGGCCTTCCCTCTCACAATATCTCTTATCTCCAGTCGGAACTCATCTATCTCCCATCTGAAGGTGGCCTACTGCTAAGACATGAGACGAGAAAGATAATCTAAGGTGGGGTTCTCGTAGGCGGGCCCATGAGAACCTGACGGGTGGCCTCTCTAAATCTGAGGATGTTGCTGCTGAGAGTGAGTGGGGTACTGGGTATGATACAGCTGAGGTTGTTGCTGCTGCTGAGAGTGAGAGGGGTACTGGGTATGATATTGTTGAGGTTGTTGATGCTTCCTCCAAGACTGTCTCTGCTGATAGGGACGAGGACCATGCTGCTGGTTGGACTGTGGATATGGTTGTGGCTACTGCTGTTGCTGCTACTGGGGGAACTGGGGCTAGTGATGTGACTGCTGGTCATACTGGCCACAATGAACTGGAGGTTGCTACTGGGAACTGGTACCTCCAGTCGACCAACGGAATCCGGGATGGTCTCGTCGGATCCCAGGCTGAGGTCGGTCATACTAGATGCCGTTGATATCCATCAACGGCTCCTGCTCATAAGTGGGTGGGGGAAGGACTGTCGGGGGCTAATCTGGATGGTAGACCACCATCTGAGTGTTCTGAGGTGGTGGTGGCTGGTAGTACTGTTGCGGCTGCTGGTATGACTCCGCCTGAACATGATGAACCTATCTGGGCTGGCTAGAGTGTTGGGACGAGTTGTCGCTGCTGTTGGGATCTGCCTATGACTTGAGATGGGGCTGAGAAGCCGTCTGTGCCTCTTGGAGACACATGATCTGGGTCTTTAGGTCACTCAGTGTCTGTGCCATCTGATCTATCTGAGCCATGCCCTGGAACTTCTTCTTCTCTATCAATTCAATCCGATCCAACTTCTCGCTGATAATCCCCATATCAGCAACTGTCGACTCTGCCTGTGCTGCTGTTGCTGATGATGTAGATGGACCGGCATCAGCCTGTGATATCCTCTGATAGGACACGCCCTGTGGCTGGGGATTCCCCTGAGTGTACAATCAAGTCTGAGACATCACTGTGTAGTTCTCCACCATCTCCTCGTAGATTGCCCAGACCTGATCCTTATCCTTGGCAAAGTATGCACCCCCACAGGATGCATTGACTAGCCCCTGCGTCTCCGATGTAAGCCTCTAAAAGAAACTCTGGACTAGATTGGGCTTGGATATATCATGGTGGGGACACCGGTATATGAGCTCCCTGAATCTGTCCCATGCCTCGTGAAACTGCTCATTGGGGAGCATGGAAAAGTTGCTGATCAGGGCTCTGGCTGCATTGGTCCGGCCTAGTGGATAGTACTTGTTCAAGTACTCAGTCCGGAGATGTTCCCAGGGGGGCAGACTCTGTATCTTCTTCACTCGGATTTCCCTTCATGTACAGCTTGCTATACTTAGGATTAGTTAATCCTAAGTATAGGGGGAAACCACCGAGTCCCTCTCATTCTATTCATTTATTCGTTTCTGTACTTAGCCATTCCTTTTCACTTCCCATTTACTAAGCACGAGTTATGTCTTCTTCATCGCTCTTGATCACTCTGAGGACATCGTTCGAGCTAAGTATAGAGGGGGTGTGTATATATTTCATATATACTTTAGCCATAACTCGTACTTTGTGTGAGTGTGTTAATAAATAAAATGGCTAAAAATCACAAAAATTAAAAATTTTTCATGTACATAAGCTTCTTTTATTTGCACATACATAGCTAGTGTACAAAGTATATTTGTAAAAATGATTTCAAAAATCTTTTGTGTAAAGCTTGTGTAAATATTTTTGTATCAAAATTATGTATATAGTACAAAATTTTTCCAAAATGTTTTGAAAATCAAAAGTTTGCAAAAATCTTGTGTAAATATGTGTAAATATCTTCTTGCAAAACTTGCACCTCATGCATCATTCATCCATGATTTCAAAACATTTTTCAAAAATTTTGCATGATTGTAAAATTTGTGTAAATAAGCATCTTGTGTACATATGTATATAGTTTTTCTGGATGAGAGTTGACATTTAAACTAAGCCTGGAATTAAATTGAGAAATGGAGCTTGAATAAGATCTTAATCCACCTAACTTTAAGAGGAACCTTATAGGACTTAGGGTTAAGGCTTTTCAGGTCCATAAGGACTTAATTCTTTGAGTCCACTAGGCTATGAGCATATGTCATCTTGATGAGCCTAAGTAGAGCACTTAACAACACACGCATGACTCTTAGAGACAATGGCTTGACTTGCACCAGCACTTTACACATGGCTCTCCACGGATGAGGTGGTGAGGAGGCAGTTTCCTTTGGCTTGGGGTAGCATATGAGGGTAGTACTTCTAGGCGGAACCTCTCTTCTTCTTCTAGTGAAGGAAGTGCGTCTCAACTTGGTCTAGTGGTGATGAAGGCTAAAGACAGAAGCCATGGGTTGCAATAAAGCTTCAAAAGAGGGATAGTCTACTGGCTCAAGAGGAAAATTTCTTATATGCTGCACCATGTAGATATGTTGTATAGAAGCACTTGAAAAAAAATGCAAAATGCAAAAAGAACTCCAAAAAAGTGGTGGGTCGGATTGAAAATTTAATAACCCCACCGGAGTGTATATAGTCAAATAAAGCAAAAGCTTATGGTATCATGTTACATCTCATGAAGCTTGCAGCGGGAGACTTGGCTACACTGGCTGAGCTTCCAAAAGTCTATACTTCTTCCCCCTCTTCTTGAGCCGGTTGCACTTGAACTTAGAAGGGAATACCCCGCTTCTCGAGGAAAGAGTTGCTAGACCGAGGCATTAGAGTTACCAGGTTGAGGGAGGTTGTTTCTTTGTTACTTCTGAGGTGGGGAGCTACATAGCACTTACACTGCATGGAAAGATTTATGGTCATTAGAGTTTGTGTATGTAGACTTGTTCTGATCTGGTTTATTGAGGAGTCTTGCCCATAGATTGGTGGAACTTAGAGGCTGTTGAGTTTTAAGCTTAAGTCTAAATAAGGTTCCGACACATTAATAATCCAAAGATCTGATCGATCTCCATAATTCAATTTAATGAAGGAAAGTTTAAATATTCAACATTGATCCATGTACATTCCCCTCTTTTTCTTTTTCTTTCTTTCTTTTTCACTTCTTTTTCAAATAAGTGTTTGCTAAGGGACTAGCAAAGTTAAGTATAGGGGGGTGATGAATACTCATTCATCACTCTTTATTCTTATATTTTAGCTACAAAAACCTTTGCAAATATATGTAGATATGTGTAAATAGGAATAATTACCAAAAGCATGCATTGTGTAAAAACCTATAATTAGCATGTTTTTGTGCAAAAATAAAAGAATAAAGATTAAGAAGAAAAAGAGGGAAATATTTAGAATAAATATTGAGCAACCTAACCCAAGGGGGGGCTCAGCATGGGCCTGACCGCATAAAAGCCAAAGTAGAGGGAGATAGGGGCTCATGTGTAAGTATTTATGTAAATAAAATAAAAATATTTTCCTCACCAAAAATATGCTTGTAAATACTTGTATATATCTATAAGTATAAAAACAAAAGAAAAAAATTAAAAATCAAAAAGAACTAAAATACCCCTTTCATCATGTACATAAACCACATCTATATATTTATTTAACCTTGTAAATAAATAAAATTATTTTCAAAACTTTTTGTAAATATTCTATATTATATATTGTAAATAAATAAAATAAAAACAAAAACAAAATAAAAAGAGCAAAATTAAAAATACAAAAATACATTGTACATATACCATGTATATAGATGTACATATATATTTATTTTACCTATGTATATAAATAAGAAAAATAAAATAAAAACACCCTTTTATTCCTTATTTTATAATATAAATAAATAAAATATAAAATAGGAATAAAATTGCATAAAAATAATAATTAAAAATAAAAAAAAATCAAAAACCCTAATTGTGTACATATACCTATATAGTACATACTATGAATATACCTTATTTTTATTCCCAAAAATTAATTAAAAATCACTAAAAAATAGGAAAAAATAAAATAAAAATATTTTGTGTTTGGAGTTTTTGCAAATTCGGCCCCTAACTACCCTTATTTGTCACTTCAAGATCCAGCCACGTGGCCGAATCCCATTGGGTCCTGGGGATGTTGACCGCCCGGTCAACACCCCCCCCAGGACCACCTCCCGCGGATCTGGGTCGTGGACCCGATTTCTCGAATTTCTACCCGCTCGACCCGATCACTATTTCATCAAACCCCGGCTCCGTTTTGATCCTCCCACATCCGACATCCTCGCCGGGCACACACCTTGGGATCCGCGCTCCTCATCGACCTACCCGAGCCAGTCTTAGCCGGACCCCTCCAGCGTACATAAGCAAGCTCCGCCACCCATTTTCACCATCTTTGGCTAGCTGTTTCCTCCTCCCGTGAGCTCCAGAGCAACCGTGAGAGTGACAGCTCGCGTCTGAGCCTGTCGAAGCGAGGAGAGGGAGCTTCGCCATCGATCCGACGAGCACAGCCGCCGCAGCTCCGCCACCAGCGTGAGCTCCGAGCCTCGGACCGAGACAATCCTCGAGGCGACGACCGGGAGCTTCCTCCGCTCCTCCCCAGTCTCTCCGATCACCCAGGTAACCCCTTAGCCTTCCCGTTTCCGTTAATTTCAGTTTACGCCCAAATCGCTCCGCCGCCACGTTTCTTTGATTCCGACCACTCCGTCACCCATTTCGATCATCGAAATCGTCCATTATGTCCGCCTCCTTTCGACGCACCTTCTTCACCCACTCACTCAACCCAACTCGCACAGGAGCTGGGAAACGAGCTCCTCCGTCCACCACCTTCGCCGGAGCTCGCCATCCCGACGCATCAGTCACCCCCACTTCGCCTAACCGGGTCGAGGCAATTTGCCCTCGACCCGTGAATCTTCTGGTTCGCTTTTCAGGTCAAAACGAGGGCCATCTGAGGCCCTTCGCCATCCAGCCAGGAGACCCAGCTCCGCCGACCTCGACCGAGCTCCTCGGAGCTCGGCTCGATCATCGGAGCCCACCAGCAGACGCGGGAGCCTTCCACGATTCTTCTCCGACCTTCAGAGGGCTCTAAGGAGGAGCACCGCACACGTACGAGCCCGGCGAGTCTCGTCGGGGACTTGTTCTTCCAGCATCCTCCATCGCCGTCCGATCGTCCCCAGTGCCCCAGTTGTCATCTGAGCCGTTCATACTAGGCGTGGCATCACCGTCAGATTATTTCGAGGACAGATCTTGACCATCCGCTAGGAGGAAGAGGCACCAGCATACCTCGTCCGTCGGATCTGCCACGTGCCTTCTCCTCCTCCGTCGATACACCAAGGGCTTGGCCTCCAAAGCACCGTGACCGTTCGATCTCCACGTGGAGGGCTCTTGACCGTCCGATCAGGCCTGCATTCCAGAGTTTGAGCGCCCGCTTCTCTCCACTGTCAGATCGTCGACGTGGCGCACATCCAGCCTTCGACATTAAATAAGGGGTAAATTGCCCTTAGACCCCTTTTACTTTCTGCATTTAGTTTGTAGTCCTGTAAATACGTAGTGTAGTTGTTTAGTTTTAGGTGTATTTGCACTGTGGACCCTTCTTTTTATCGTATTTGCACTTATACCCCTGCCAGTTGTGGACACGTGCATCGACACGTGATATTTTGGTTTATTTGCAATAGAGATCCCTGTAGTTCTGGATGTTATTGAATGAATGAAATCTTTTACTTGTTTGCATTTATACCCCTGTGCGTGATTTATTTCCACATGTGCATTATATTTTGGGTATTTTGCAGATAAGCCCCTGGACTTTTGGTACTTGTTACCAATAAGTCCTCGGGACTTATTTTTATCACATTTGGGTCCCTGAGTGCCCCAGGCACGCGCGTGATGCGTGTTTTGCTGGGTATTTTGCACCAGACCCCCCAGAACTTCGGGTATTTGCACTTTGGTCCCTGTGCACAGTGCCCCTCTTTTATTTTTTGAATAAAATATCAAATCACCTCCAAATCCAACGAAAATTTGAAACATGGCTCCTGCCTTGGTGTAGGTTTTTTGTGGATTTTTGATGACATTTTTGATTTAGTTTGATATTTTTAAAAATTCAAAAACCTTCATTTTTATCACTGTCTAGTTTGAAAAATCACAAAAAAATATAAAAACTCACTTAAAAATTCTATAAAAATTGTCTGCTGTTTGTTTTACTTAGTTTGATTTTCTAGCCAATTTTGGCTATGTTTCGTTGCTAAAAACCACTAAAAAATTAAAAACACTTAAAAACCCATAAAAATTCTAGTAAATAAATTAAAAATCCAAAAATAATAAAATTGGTACCTAAATTTTCCTTGTTTTATCATCTTTACGGGAAAATTACTCTAGGCCATTTTAAGGCCCTTAGATATTTTATCTAAGGCTTTTTGGCTCGGCTGGACAGTACCCACTGTTTGCTTCACTTTTTGATTTTTAGAAAATAAAATAAACATCAGAAAATTCTCAAAAATTCACCAAAAACACTACAAAATATAAAATACATAAAAATACTTTTATTCCAATTTTTGGTTGATTTTTGATGCTTTGAATAAATTGTTGAAGTGTGATTTTCCTTGTTTTTATTTATTTTCCTAATTACTTAAAAATCCAAAAAAATATAAAACAAATTAAAAACCACTAAAAAGATTTTCTCCTTTTATTTTGACTACTTCGTAGGCCTCTCGGCCAACCCGTGCTCCTTGAGTTTGACCCTGGGTGCTATACCAGGTTAATTCAATAGGAGGATCGCTATTCATGTTTTGATCGATTTTATCTGTCTTGAGTGGTTCATTTTTCTTGATTGACATCGTCTGATCGCTTGGGTCGCAACGACCTATTTAGTACCTTATACCCGAGTGCTCAAGCGTGTCATCAATAACAGGTACCAAAAGTCTAGGGGCTTATCTGCAAAATACCCAAAAATAAACGCACATGCTCAAATGTTTCACGCACAGGGGTATAAATGCAAATAAACAAAAACTTTCATTCAACTGATAACATCCAGAACTACAGGGCCTATATTGCAAATAAACCAGAAAATCACGTGTCGATGCACGTGTCATACAACGCACAGGGGCATAAGTGCAAGGAAAATAAAGTGCGAAGTCCTTAATGCAAATGTACCAAAAATACAACAACTACACTAGGTATTTACAGGACTAAATGCTAAATGAAATAAACAGGAGGGCCTAAGGGTAGTTTACCCTTTATTAATGCGGATCGCAGGATGGACGCCACGTGGAGGGATCGACGGTGGGGATCGGCTGGCGCTCCAACACTGGGGTCCTCGAAGTGATCCGACGCTCGGGGTTCAGCCACGTGGTGTGATCAACGGTCGTGGCTCTCTTTGGCTAACCCACGAGCATCGGGCGGCTAGGATCGGTCCTCCTCAGATCTGACGGTGAAGGCGGCTCCGGGACAGGACGGTCCAGATAAGAACTGGAGCAGGAGGGCTGATCGAACGGCGTCGGAAGGTCGAGTAAGAACAGGTGGCCGGCGAGGTTTGCCGACCTCGTGCGTGCGCTCCTGACCTCCCCTGCTGCGTATGAGGATCGGAGAAGCTCCGTCGAGGTGCTGTGCAACTGCTGATACCCTCCGATGGCCCAGCCGAGCTCTGTAGAGCTCCGGCGAGGTCGGCGGAGGCGAAGCTCCTGGCTCGATGTCGAAGGACCTCAGATGGTCCTCATTGAACCTGCAAAACAGTCCAGGAGACTCGCGGGTCGAGGGCAAACTACCTCGACCTAGTTAGGCGGAGTGATGGTGAACGATGGAGCGCTGTGAGCGAGCTCCGGCGAAGGGAGGACGGTGGAGCTCGAATCTCAGCTCCTGTGCGAGCTGGGTTGGATGGGGATATGGAGAAGGTGCGCGGGAAGGAGGCGAGGGCTATGGCGATGCCCGATGATCGAATGGTGGTCGGAATCGATAGGAATCGACGATGGACGGGGGCGGAGCGATTTGGGGGTAACTCGAAATTACGGAAAAAGAAAGGCTAACGGAGCTACCTGGGTGGCTGAATGGGCTGTGGGTGAGATTGCGCAGCTCTGGGTCTTTTCCTCACGGAGCGCCGACGTCCGAGGCTCGATGCTCCTGCTGGCGGCGGAGCAAGGCGATGCTCGCCGGATCAGTGTCCACGCTCCCTCTCCTCGCTTCGACAGCACCTGACGCGAGCTGTCACTCTCGCGCACACACTGGAGCTCCCTGGGGGTGGAATAGAATGACCAAAGATGAGATTCGAGGTGGCGGAGCTAGGAATATATATCATGGAGGGTCCGGAAAGAGGCGTGCGGGTAGGGCAATTTGGAGCGCGGATCCCAAGGCGAAGGCTCCGGCGAGGGTGACGGATGTGTCGTGGACGGATCTGACCCGGGGTTTAGGTAAGAGTCAATCGGGTTTAGGCGCTAGAAATTAGGGAAATCAGGTCGGGCGCCCAAGCCCGAGAGAAGTGGTCCTGGGGGGGGGGTAGTTGACCGGGCGGTCAACAATCCCAGGACCAGTAGGAAGCGGCCACGTGGTTAGATTTTAAAATTAAAATTAAGGGTAGCAAATGGCCGATTTAGTGAAAACTTAGAACATGAAATATTTTTATTTTATTTTTTCCTATTTTTTAGTGATTTTTAATAATTTTTTCGAAATAAAAATTAGGTATATACATAATATGTTATATATAGGTATGTGTACACTATATGGGGTTTTTAATTTTTTTTAGTTGTTATTTTTGTACAATTTTATTCCCCTTTTATATTTTATTTATTTTCATTATAGAATAAGGAATAAAAAGAGATTTTTATTTTATTTTAATTATTTATATACATAGGTGAAATAAATACATATATACATTTATATACTTGGTATATTTACAATATATTTTTGTGTTTTTAATTTTGTTATTTTTATTTTGTTTTTGTTTTAATTGTTTTTATTTTATTTAGTTACACTATATACTATAGAATATTTACAAAACTTTTGGAGATTACTTTTATTTATTTATAAGGATAAATAAATAGGGATGATGGAACTATGTACAAGGTGATCATGTACATGAATGAGATTTTTGGTTTCTTTTTAATTTTTATATTTTTATATT
Organism: Ottelia alismoides; assembly: GCA_037367405.1. Lineage (NCBI taxonomy): Eukaryota > Viridiplantae > Streptophyta > Magnoliopsida > Alismatales > Hydrocharitaceae > Ottelia > Ottelia alismoides. Next base: position 379,798 of record JAZKJV010011818.1, on the reverse strand, counting down.
GTTTTTATACTTATAAATATATACAAATATTTACAAGCCTATTTTTTTGAGGAAAATACTTTTATTTTATTTACATATATATTTACACACATGAGCCCCTATCTCCCTCTACTTTGGCTTTTATGCGGTCAGGCCCATGTTGAGCCCTCCCTTGGGTTAGGTTGCTCAATATTTATTCTAAATATTTCCCTCTTTTTTTTTCTTTTTAATTTTTATTCTTTTATTTTTGCACAAAAACATGCTAATTATTAAACTTTATACAATGCATGCTTTTGATAATTATTTGTATTTACATGAATATACATGCATTTGCAAAGGTTTTTGTAGCTAAAATATAAGAATAAAGAGTGATGAATGGGTATTCATCAATGATATGGCCCAGCACCGTCCCTTGAGTCACCATAAAGTGACTCTTCTCCCAAGAAAGAACCAAGCGAACCTCTATGCATCGCTGAAGTACTCGGTCTAGGCAGTCAAGACAGGAGTCGAATCCGTCGCCGTAAACCGAGAAATCATCCATGAAGACCTCCAAGCACTCTCCTACCATGTCCAAAAAGATCGACAGCATGCATCTTTGAAAAGTTGCAGGGGCATTGCATAGCCCAAATGGCATGCGTCGGAAGGCGTATGTGCCGAAGGGACAGGTAAATGTGGTCTTCTCTTGGTCCTCAGGAGCGATGGCCACCTGGTTGTAACCCGAGTACCCATCCAGAAAACAATAATGGCTCTTCCCTGCCAGTCTCTCAATAATCTGATCAATAAAGGGCAGGGGGAAATGATCCTTCTTGGTGGCCTGGTTGAGTCTCCTGTAGTCAACATAAACCCGCCAAGAAGTGGGTACTCGTGTAGCAATCTCCTCTCCAGACTCGTTGATAACTGTAGTAATGCCCGTCTTCTTGGGCACCACATGCAAAGGGCTGACCCACTTGGAGTCGGAGATGGGATAGATACGCTCCACCATTTCGAAATTTCTTTCATGACAACCTCTCTTAGATTCGGGTTCAGCCGCCGCTGGAACTCACGCGACGGCTTCGCCTCATCCTCGAGATAGATATGGTGGGAGCACAGGGCCGGACTAATCCCCTGGAGATCTGCTATGCTCCATCCTATCACCTTGCGGTTCTTTTCAAGAACCCCCATCAAACGAGATTCTTGCTCTCCAGTCAAATCGGCAGAGATAATGACTGGGTACATCTCAGGCTCACCCGCAAGGAATCTATACTTCAACGACGAAGGAAGCGGCTTCAGCTCTGGACAAACTGGCGCTGGCAAATCTGGCTTCTGAAGAATCTGAGTGTATGCGGCCAAATCTGCCCTGGAGAATGAGAACGTACTCTCACAAACTGAAGAAGGCTGCTCAACTGAACTGTCTCTGCTATGCTCGGCATCTACCTCCTCCTCTGCTGTAGGCTCAGTGGAAATCAGGTCTGGCATGTAATCCTTGCAATCTGCCCAATCAGACTCTGACTCTGAGGGATCTGCATCATCTGCGGTGGCATCAGTACCACCATCATCACAAAACTCTGTCTCGCGGTCGAGAACCTGCTCTGCTGCCTCTGAAGTATCCTCAACCAGGAATGTGCTCTCCAATCTCTCCTCTGCTGTCATCTCTGCATCAGCGATGTCTGAAAATGAGAGGATGGCCTGTGCTGCGGGGTCTGCCCATGCTGCCTCATCGTCTGTGATCACAAAGTCACAGTCCTGGTGGATGTCTAGCCCGACCTCTGTCAGCTGCTCTGTATCTGAAGTGGTCTCTGAGCATGATCTGTCTCTGGCTCTGCTGTCCTCGACCGTCTCTATTTGTACACTTTCGCCCTCGACGCGGAAGTATACCTTACCGCTATCATGATCGGTCACTACCTTGGCTGTGGCCAAGAACGGGCGACCTAGAATGATGGGGGTATCGGTCACCAACTCAGGGATCTCCATGTCCAACACTACCAAGTCCACGGGGAATTGCAGGCCCTGAATCGTGACGCAACGTCTCGCAACAACCTCTTCGGCCTCTTGACAGATCTATCAGCAAACTGAAGGACTGTCCTGCTCTATCTAAGAGTGCCCAACTCGAACGGTCGAGAAGGGCTGTCGGAAGGAGGTTGATCGACGACCCTCTATCTAGTAGAGTACGGTCGAACCTCTGCTCTCTAATGTGACATCTGACATACGGGGCTCCTAAATCTGGCCTCTTGGCCGGCAGACGGTTCTGGATCGTGAAACACGTGGCTTTCGTCAGCACATGGATCTCTGAGTGGTGGTTCCTCCTCTTCCTCCTGACTGTGGTCCTGTCTCTCAACGAACGCTGAAGAAGGGGGATGTGCTGCAAAGCCTCCTGAAGAGTCAGCTGTATGTGAAAATGATCTATCATCTGCTGGCTGAACTCTTCCTGATCTCTCTTTTTGGGATTTTCTATTTTCTTCCCCTTCCCCATCTGAAGGGCTCTAGGGAAGGGGATCACTGGGTCCTTCTCAAATGAAGGACTAGGAAAGGGTCTAGGCGGTTCGACGACCGGATCCACACATACATCATGCACCACAGTGGGACCAGAAGAAAATAAACCCTTTCCTTTATTCACAGAAATGTTTCGAGATACAGGTGTAGAAGAAGGAAAAACTACATGTCTCTCAGAAGTATGGGTGGCCTCAGTACCACCATCGGCTGGATCGGCTGGAAGACTCGCGGCGTCAGTACCGCGCTCTGGCTCGACAAAATAGGTGGCCTAAGTACCACCTCCTAGAACTGGTGAAACGGCAGCCTCAGCACTGCTGGTGGAATCAGCATCCTTGGTGGCATCAGTACCACCGTCATCGTCTCTAGAGGCCTCAGTACCGCTCTCCTCGTCCTCGTCCAGCGCTCTGGGTGGATCCTCATGATGTGGCTCAGACGAGGCGCTGCCTGCTGGCATCGTACCGCTCCTAAGTGTGACAAAATCAGTATCAAACGGATATCCCGTCATGTCACCAAATGTATCACTAGGAGTGGTATACTCAGTATAAGCTACCTGCTCAGATTTCCACTTTAGGCTGTTCGGGTTCGGCTCAATCTGGGCAGGAATGGCGGCCTTCCCTCTCACAATGTCCCGCATCTCCTGGCGGAACTCATCCATCTCCCGTCGAAAAGTAGCATGCTGATCAGTGAGAAGGCGGGCTATGTCATCCAAGACAGGGTTCTCATGGGAACCCGACGGGTAGCCTCTCTGGTAGTGAGGCTGCTGGATCTGCTGCTGTGGCTGAGAGGGGTATGGGTGATGCTGCTGCTGCTGGTGAGGCTGCTCACGCCTCCACGACTGCCCCTGCTGATAGGGACGAGGACCATAGGACGACTGCTGCTGCTGCTGTGATGGGTACACTGGGGGCTGCTGCTGCGGCTGGTGCTCTCTCTGCTGACTGTACTGGCCACCCTGGCCTAATGGCTACTGCTGGGGCTGGGCACCTCCGGTCCCCCACCGAAATCCGGGATGGTCTCGTCGGATATCGGCTTAAGGGCGGTCATACCAAATCCCGTTGACATCCATCAACGGCTCTGCATCGTACTGGGCTGGCGGGAGTACTGCCAGAGGCTAATCCGGCTGGTATACCACCATATGGAAGTCTGGAGATGGTGGTGACTGGTAGGTGGGCTGCGGCTGCTGGTACGGCTCCGCCTGTACAAGATGAACCGGTCTAGGCTGCTGGTGTGAGCTGGAGCGCTGGGACGAGCTGCTGCTGCTGCCGGAGTCGCCTCGCGACTGAAGACGGAGCTGGGAAGCCGTCTATGCCTCATGAAGACACATGAGCTGGGTCTTCATGTCGCTCAGAGTCTGTGCCATATGCTCCATCTGATGGGCACGCCTGATCACTCGGGTAAAAGGTCGTCAAGGGTCGTTGCGACCCAAGTAACCAAGCGTGGTCGATCAAGAAAAATAGACCACCAAATCGGATAAAAATCGATGAAACACAAGTAGCGGTCTCGTTATTATATTAACCTGGTATAGCGACCAGGGTCGAACACAAGGAGCATGGCCCTGCGGCCTACGAAGTAGTCAAAAAAAGGAATAAAATAAAATCAAAGTGTTTTTGGTGGGTTTTTAATCTTTTTATATTTTTTTGGATTTTTTATTAATAAAGGAAATAAAGAAAACGAGGAAACAAGCCAATTCAAGCAATTATTTAATGAATCAAAAATCACTCAAAAAATCGAATAAAATTTTTTTTATGTTTTTAATGATTTTTACTGTTTTTGATTAATTTTTGGTATTTTTCTGATTTTTATTGAATTTTCTAAAAATCAAACAAGGCAGAGAAATGAAGGTACTGTCCAATCAGGAGTAAAAGGCCAATTTAAAATGTAAGAAGGCCCTCTTAACTCCTGAAGGTAATTTTCCTATAAACTAGAAAGTTTAAGGAAAATTTGGGCACTGGAATTATTGTTTTTAGATTTTTAGATTATTTATTGGAATTTTTATAGGTTTTAGGTGTTTTTCAATTTTTATGAGTTTTATATAATGAAAAATTACCAAAATTGGTCAGAAAATCAAACAAGACAAAATACATAGTATCTAATTTTTTTGTAATTTTTAGATGAGTTTTAATATTTTTTGTGATTTTCCAAATCAGACAGTAAAGAAAAAGGCTGTTTTTGAATTTTTAAAAATAGCAAATAAAAGAAAAAATGTCTCCGAAAATTCTAGAAAATTTAAAACATGGCAGGAGCCATGTGTCCAATTTTCATTAAATTTGGAGTGAGTTTGATATTTTATTCAAAATCAAAACCTAGGTATAGTGTATAGGGACCTATACGTAAATACCAAAAGTTCCAGGGGGTCCGGTGCAAAAATCCCAAGAAGTCACGCGCGAGGCACGTGTCTGGGGCACACAGGGACCTATTTGCAAGGAAAATAAGGTATCTAGGCTAAATAATAACAAATATTAAAAACCCAGGGACCTTAGTGTAATCTACCCACTAATAAACGTACATGCTCTAAAAAATCACGCATAGGGGCATATATGCAATTAATCAAAATATTTCATTCATTCAACAACAACCCAGAACTACAAGGCTCAGTATGCAAATATCCCAGACAAACACGTGTCGATGCACGTGACACACTACAGGCGGGGGTATATATGCAAATAGCAGAAAAGACAAGGTCCAAAATGCAATTTACCTAACACAAATAAAATACTAAAAATATTTACAGGACTAAAACTAAACTACGCTAAAGCTAAGGGCCTAAGGGAATATTTACCCTTATTAAGTAGGCCGTCGGATGGGCGCCACGTGTGTTGATCAACGGCTGAGAAAGGGGTGGCGCCCAACGCTGTCTTCGGTGCTGATCGAACGGCCAGGGCGTCGCCACGTGGTAGATCGAACGGACGTGAGGTGCTGTGGCTAAACCTCGACGATCGAACGATCTGGATCGCTCCTCCAAAGATCTAACGTTACTGGTGGCTCCTTAGATGAACGGCTGGGATGCAAACTGGAGCTGGAGGTGCATCGGATGGTAGCTGGAGGTCGAGGAAGAACTGATGGCCGACAACCTTCGTCGGCCCGCTGCATGCGCTCCCGACCTCCTTGCGGGACTCTGATGATCGGAGAAGAAGCTCTGTGGGCTCCTGCATCGACTAGTGGCCTCCGATGGCTCGAAGGAGCCCCGAGGAGCTCTGGCGAGTCCGGCGGAAGCGAAGCTGCTGGACTAGATGGTCCAAGCCCTCAGATGGGCTCGGATGTACCTGCAAAGTGCACCAGCATACTCGCGGGTCGAGGACAAAGTGCCTCGACCCTGTGAGAGGGGGTGACGGTGACTGGTGAGGCGGGGCGGTCGAGCTCCGGCAAGGTGTAGACGGTGGAGCTCGAAACCCCAACCTGCTGTGCGAGCTGTATTGAATGGAGGAACGTAGAAAGTGCGCGGGAAGAAGGCGATCGTGATGGTTAGGTACGATGATCGGGGCGAAGACGGAGATGACCGGAATCGACGATGAACAGAAAATGGGCGAATTGGGCGAAACGCGAAATCAAAGAAAACGGGAAGGAAATAAGGGTACCTGGGTGGAGGAATCGAATGTGGATGAGCTGGGCTAGCTTTGGGTCGTTGCCTCGTCGAGGCCCGAGGCTCGAGCTCCTGCATCAGGCGGAGCACGGCAGCGCAAGCTCGCCGGATATGAGGTCCGGTCACCTTCACCTCTCTTCGACACCACCAGCGGAGAGCTGCCACCTCAGGGAAGGCAGTGGAGGTCACGGGAATGAAAGGTGGGGATCCAAAGATGAGGAAATGGGTGGCGAAGCTCGGCTCTTATATGGTGGAAGGTCCGGGAAGAAAGGCTCGGGTCCGGCTCGATTGAGCACGGACCCCTAGGCACGATGTCTGATGAATACCCATTCATCACTCTTTATTCTTATATTTTAGCTACAAAAACCTTTGCAAATGCATGTATACAGTTGTAAATGGAAATAATTACCAAAAGCATGCATTGTGTAAAAACCTATAATTAGCATGTTTTTGTGCAAAAATAAAAGAATAAAGATTAAAAAGAAAGAGAGGGAAATATTTAGAATAAATATTGAGCAACCTAACCCAAGGGAGGGCTCAGCATGGGCCTGACCGCATAAAAGCCAAAGTAGAGGGAGATAGGGGCTCATGTGTGTAAATATTTATGTAAATAAATAAAAGTATTTTCCTCACAAAAATATCTTAAAATATGCTTGTAAATATTTGTATATACTCATAAGTATAAAAACAAAAGAAAAAGATAAAAATCAAAAAGAAGAGAAAAACATCACTCATCATGTACATAGACCACCCACCTTTATATTTATTTAGCTTCATAAATAAATAAAATTAATTTCCAAAATCTTTGTAAATATTCTATATTATATATTGTAAATAAATAAAAAAAACAATTAAAACAAAAACAAAATAAAAATAGCAAAATTAAAAACACAAAATATACCATGTATATAGATGTACATATGTATTTATTTCACCTATATAGATAAATAATAAAAATAAAATAAAAATGTCTTTGTATTCCTTATTTTATAATATAAATAAATAAAATATAAAATGGGAATAAAATTGTATCAAAATAATAATCAAAAATCAAAAATTAAAATCCCATATAGTGTATATATACCTATATATAACCTACTATGTATATACCTTATTTTTATTTTGAAAAATTAACTAAAAATCACTAAAAAATAGAAAAAATAAAATAAAAATATTTCATGTTTTAACTTTTTACAAATTCGGCCGTTTGCCACCTATTATTTCACTTCCAAATATTATCCACGCGGTCGATCCCTATTGGCCCTTGGGATGTTGACCGCCCGGTCAACTACCCCCCCCCCCCCAGGACCACTTCTCACGGGCTTAGGCGCCCGACCCGATTTCCCCATTTTTTAGCGCCAAACCCGATTGATTCCCACCTAAACCCTGGGTCAGATCCGTCCACGACATATCCGAGACCCTCGCCGGAGCCCCTGCATCGGGATCTGCGCGCTTCCACGCCCTACCCGCGTCTGTCATCCCGGACCCTTCTAGCGTATAAAGCCGAGCTCCGCCACCCCCATTTGCCATCTTTGGCCATTCGATTCCACCCCCTGTGAGCTCCAACGTGTGCGTGAGAGTGACAGCTCGCGTCTTGTGCTGTTGAAGCGAGGAGAGGGAGCGAGGTCACTGATCCGGCGAAGCTTCGCCGCCTTGCACCGCCACCAGCAGGAGCTCGAGCCTCGGAGGGAGACGCTCCTCGAGGCGACGACCCAGAGCTGCGCAAGCTCTTCCCCAGTCTCCTCGTCCACCCAGGTAGTCCCTTAGGCCTTTCTTTTTCTTGGATTTTCCATTTCGCCCAATTCGCTGCTCCGCCGTCCCCTGCCGATTCCGATCGATTCAGACCATCATCCGACCATCGGGCTTCACCATAGCCATCGCCTCCTTCCCGCGTACCTTCTCCATAGTTCCATCCAACCCAGCTCGCACAGGAGCTGGGATTCGAGCTCCACCGTCCCCCCTTCGCCGGAGCTCGCCCATATCGCCCCACAGTTCACCGTCACCCCGCCTAACCGGGCCGAGGCAGTTTGCCCTCGACCCGCGAGCCTTCTGGACTGTTTTGCAGGTTCAATGAGGGCCATCTGAGGTCTTTCGACATCGAGCCAGGAGGCATTCCTCCGCCGACCTCGCCGGAGCTTTCCAGAGCTCGGCTGGGTCATCGGAGCCCACCAGCAGACGCGGGAGCACCCCACGCTTCTTCTCCGACCTTCAGCGTGCTTCCAGGAGGACCTCCGCGCAAGCACGAGGCCGGCGAATCTCGCCGGCGAGCTGTTCGTCCTCCATCGTCACCGACCGTCCGATCGTCTTCACTCGCCCAGATTTGATCACAGCCATCCGCCTGCGAGGAGCCTCCACCGTCCGATCTATAGGAGACTTGATCAGGACCATCCGATGCGCAAGGGTTAGCCACAGAGAGCCACGACCGTCCGATGTATCACGTGGCTTAACCCCAGCCGTCGGATCATAGCGAGGATCTCAGCCTTGGAGCGCCAGCCGATCCCCACCGTTGATCACTCCACGTGGCCTCCATCCTGCGGTCCGCATTAATAAAGGGTAAACTACCCTTAGGCCCTTCTGTTTATTTCATTTCGCATTTAGTCCTGTAAATACGTAATATAGTTGTTTAGTTTTTGGGATATTTGCATAGAGGACCCCGTACTCTGTTTAGCTTGCATTTATGCCCCTGTGTATGGTCTGACACGTGCATTGACACGTGAGTTTTTGGCTTATTTGCATATCATGCCCCTGTAGTTCTGGATGTTAATGAATGAATGAAAGTTTGTGTTTATTTGCATTTATACCCCTGTGCGTATTTTAATTGAGCATGTGCGAATATTTGTGGGTATTTTGCAGATAAGCCCCTGGGTTTTTGGTACCTGTTACCAAATAGCCCTCGGGACTTATTTTCATTACATTTGGGTCCCTGAGTGCCCCAGACACACGCATCGCATGTGTTTTGCTGGGTTAATTGCACCAGACCCCCCAGACTTCCGGGTATTTGCACTTTGGTCCCTATGCACTGTGCCCCCTTTTCATTTTTTAATAAAATAGCAAATTACCTCCAAATCCAATGAAAATTGGATACATGGCTCCTGCCATAGTGGAAAATTTTGAAGGATTTTTGGAGACATTTCTGAGTTGATTTGATATTTTTAAAAATTCAAAAACATCTAATTTTGCTAGTGTCTAACTTTAAAAATCACAAAAAATATTAAATAGTATATAAAAATTACAAGAAAATTGTCTGCTGCTTGTTTTGTTGTGTTTGATTTTCTAGCCAATTTTGGCTATTTTTCGTTACTGAAAATCACTAAAAACTGAAAAACCCTTAAAATCTTATAAAAATTCTAATAAATAAATCAAAAACCCAAAAATAATAATTTAGGTGCCTACGTTTTCCTTGTTTTATTCTCCATACAGGAAAAATACCTCCTAGCTAATTTGGGGCCTCTAGATATTTTATCTAGGTCCTTTTAGCTCGGCTAGACAATACCTACATTTTCAGTCACTGTTTGATTTTTAGAAAATGAAATAAACATCAGAAAAATCCCAAAAATACATCAAAAACACTAAAAATTATAAAACACATAAAAACATTTTTGTTAGAATTTTTGGTTAATTTTAGTGCTTTTAAAAATTTGTTGAAGTGTGTAGTTCCTTAGCTTTCATCATTTTCTTGACACATTAAAAATCCAAAAAAAATAAAATAATTTAGAAACCACCAAAAATATTTTCCTCTTTTATTTTATTTCCTTTCTGACTACTTCGTAGGCCGCAAGGCCAACCCGTGCTCCTTGTGTTCGACCCTGGTCGCTATACCAGGTTAAATAAATAGCAAGACCGCTATTTCGCATTTTGATTGATTTTTATCTCTCTTGGTGGTGTATTTTCTTGATTGTTCGCACTTGATTGCTTGGGTCGCAACGACCGATTAGCACCTTATATCCGAGTGGTCATTTTGTGCACATCAGAATGGCGTTGTTGTCGGGGAGCATGGCTTAGTAGTTGTTTTTCCGCGGTTTTCTTTTACGCGGTTTTCTGTACATATTCTTGTATATACATTTGATCTGTTTATATATTCATTTGGTCTGACATTCTTGCTTGTTTTCTTGCGAGGGCCTGAGGATCGAGGTGGCTTCTTCGGAAGCCGACGCAACCGCGAGAGTCGGAGGCGGCTGCTTTTTCTTTACAGAGCCGCAGGAGAGCGCAGGAGAGAGAGCAGGAGTGCGGGAGTCGCGGAATAGCCGCGGATTAGCATAGTTTAGATAAGGATTTATTTCCCGTATATTTGAAATGTTGTAATAATACAGGTACATTCGGATAGACACTGGGACTCTCGGGTCTGTTTCGCCGAGCACCGGTGTGCTCGGGGGACCCATTTAGATTTTTCGCGGTTTTTCGTGGTTTTAGCTTTTTAGCTGCCTTTTACGGTTTTTCGCGGTTTTTCTCGAGCCCCTAGATTTAGGATTTTCTGCTTGACTGTGCCGTAATTAGTAGGATCCCCGTACTTAATTGATTGCATGTTCCTATAGAGCGATAATTGGACCTACTAATAAATCAATAATAAAAATAGTTTAGTCGCTTTCCTAAGAGCCTACGCGCCGCGAGCCTGCCCTGTCAAGCACTACTCCTGAACTCGACCTGTCGAGAAGAGGAGGGGTGGATCTAGACCGGACTCTTTGGATCGAGGGCGAGTGACTAGGCTAGACGGTTCTATCGAGTAGAAATTGCATGTTTAGGACTCGGCTTTCCGCCTGCACCATTTAGGTAGTTTATTTCCTGTCTTTCAATTCTGCGCGGATCATCTTGCATGTAGACTGCTGGAGTCAGGTACGCATTTCTATCTCTGCATGCATCATTGATTTCTCGCGCATCGGCTTTTTCGTCTTCTCCCCCCTGTTTTGGACTAAATAACCAGGAGAACCGAAAAATTCGTTAGGCCTTTGTTTTTATTGAAAAATATTAAAAAGAAAAACCATAAAATTGGGACTGTTTAAGCTATTGACCCTAAAAGACACTTAACTGAAAAATTTGTCTTGGGGAGAGCAACCCCCTCATTGTTTGGTTTGCTTGCGCGAGAGAGTGACCCGCACCCTAGGTAGAGCCCTCCGGTGCTATTTCTAGCTGACTACCGACTCTTCCGTGCGGGCTAGTCGGTTGGAGTAGCATCGGGTATCCCAACAGGTCACGTAAGCGCTCTGATAGACTGTTTGTTCACCTAATAAAAACTGACAAGATAATTTGACCGAGCCTTCACGGTCTTCAGCTCGTGTTGCGTTGGTGAACAGAGGGGTTTGCATTTTGATCATAGTTTCTCCAGATCCCATCCGCACTACTGGACCAGATCACGATGATGGGTAGACTCTCTCTTAGGCAACCTCTGGCTACACCGCTTTCGGGCACGTCTACCCAGTCATATAGGTTGGCCCGCGAGAGCCGAGACCAGATCTCCGAGCCCGAGTATGATTCCGCCATGTTCCCCCTCGACCCCCTTTCTTTCGGTTCTGAGAGATATGAGCCAGAGGAGAGACTCACAGATTTGACAGCACCTGAGTTTGGCTCGTTTGATTTTGCAGACGCCATGGCCGGCAGTTCTGAGGATCGCTCCCATCAGCCTGAGCACTTCGTATTGGATCAGGGAGCGATCAACTCCACCCTGATCGCCTCTTTAGAGACCGTCCAGCAGCAGTTGAGAGATCAGGGAGCTTTCATGCTCGACATAAGGAGAGAGATGGAGAAGATGCGAGCAGAGCACGAGGAGCACAGAGAGGGACCGAGGATTCCAGAGGATGCAGATGCAGCAGCCGCCGCAGCCGCGGCCGGAGGACCACCGAGACCGATGCGGGAGTTGCACAACCCCGGATCGACGCTGACGCACCACTGGGTCGTACTTCCAACCATCGTGGGGGACTTCAAGTTCCCCCCGAACACCTTACAGCTACTCCCCCGCTTCCACGGGCTCGCGACTGAGGAGCCCCATCTCCACCTCCAGGAGTTTCTGATGATTTGCAGCACTATCCACGACCGTCAGGTGGACCTGGATACGATCAGGATGATCGCCTTCCCCTTCTCCCTAGCAGACAGAGCAGCCACCTGGCTGAAGCATTTGGGGAAGTTTGTTTACACCTGGGAGCAGCTCCGCACCGAGTACTTGAACAAGTACTATCCACTCGGGCGGACCAATGCAGCGAGGGCCCTGATCAGCAACTTCTCCATGCTCCCCAACGAGCAATTCCATGAGGCATGGGAGAGGTTTCGTGAGCTTACTGACCGATGCCCGCACCATGATATCTCGAAGCCGAACCTTGTGCAGAGCTTCTTCAGCGGACTGACACCAGAGCTCCAGGGCTTAGTGAATGCTTCTTGTGGCGGGTCCTATTTCGCCAAGGATCACGACCAGGTCTGGGCCATCTACGAGGAGATGGCTGAGAACTATATGGTGATGTCCCAGACCCGGTTATACACTCAGGGGAGACCCCAGCAGCAGCCAGGACCCGTGCAGTACCAGAGGATAGCACGGGTCGACGCCGGTCCATCCAGTTCATCCGCAGTTGCAACAGCACAGGCAGAGTCGTCCGCTGCAGATATGGGTATTATCAGCGAGAAGTTGGACCGGATGGAGCTGATCGAGAAGAAGCAGTGCCAGGGCATCACGCAGATGGAGCAGATGGCACAGACTCTGAGCGATATGAAGACCCAGCTCATGTGTCTCCAGGAGGCACAGACGGCTTCCCAGCCCCGTCTTCAGTCGCGAGGCGATACCGGCGGCAGCAGCAGCTCGTCCTAGCGCTCCAGCTCTTTTCAGCAGCCTAGACAGGTTCACCTTGTATAGGCGGAGCCGTACCAGTAGCAGCAGCCCTCTTACCAGTCTCCACCATCTCCAGACATGCAGATGGTGGTATACCAGTCGGATCAGCCTCTGGTAGTACTCCTGCCAGCCCAGTTCAATGCAGAGCCGTTGATGGATGTCAACGGGATTTGGTATGACCGTCCCCAGCCTGGGATCCGACGAGACCATCCCGGATTCAGGTGGGGGAGTGGAGGTACCCAGCCCCAGCAGCAGTCATCCGTTCAGGGAGGGCAGTGTAGCCAGCAGAGAGATCACCAGCAGCAGCCCCCAGTTTACCAGTCACAGCCGCAGTCATCCTTCGTTCCTCGTCCCTATCAGCAGCAGGGACAGTCTTGGAGACGTGAGCAGCAGGCTCACCAGCCACACCAGCAGCACCCTCCTTCTTAGCCCTCTCACCACCAGCAGCACCAGTTCCAGCAGCCTCATCACCAGAGAGGCTACCTATCGGGCTCCCACGAGAGCCCAGTTTTGGATGACATAGCCCGCCTCCTCACGGACCAGCAGGCTACCTTCAGACGGGAGATGGACGAGTTCCGCCAGGAGATGCTGGACATCGTGAGAGGGAAGGCCGCCATTCCTGCCCAGATTGAGCCGAATCCCAATAGCCTGAAGCGGAAGTCTGAGCAGGTAGCTTACACTGAGCACGCCACTCCTAGTGATCCATTTGTTGATACATCTTCGGATCTGTTTGATGCTGATTTTGTTACGCTTAGGAGCGGTAGGACACCAGCAGGCGGCAGCGCCTCGTCTGAGCTACACCATGAGGACACATCCGGGGCGCCAGATGAGGAGGAGGAGAGCGGTACTGAGGCCGCTCATGACGATGATGGTGGTACTGATGCCACCAAGGATGATGATCCCACTGGCGGTGCTGAGGCCACCGCTTTACCAGTTCGAGGAGGTGGTACTGACGCCACCAGAGTAGCCGAGCCAGCACGCGGTACTGAGGCCGCTAGACGTCTAGCAGAGCCAGCCCGTGGTGGTACTGAGGCCACCTGTGTTCATTTTGAGAGAGATGTTTTTCCTTCTGTTGATGTATCTCAGAACACTGTTTTGAATAAAGGAAAAGGTTTAGTTTCTTCTGGTCCCACTGTGGTGATTGATGTATGTGCGGATCCGGCCGTCGAGCCATCTAGACCTCTTCCTAGTCCTTCATCTGAGAAGGACCCTGTGATCCCCTTCCCTAGAGCCCTTCTGATGAGGAAGGGGAAGAAAAGAGACAAAGACCCAAAAAGGAGAGAGCAGGAGGAGTTCAGCCAGAGCATCATTGATCGATTTCACATACAGCTGACCCTTCAGAAGGCTTTGCAGCACATCCCCCTTCTTCAGCGATCTTTGAGAGATAGGACCACAGTCAGGAGGAGGAGGAGGAACCATCATTCAGAGATACATGTGTTGACGAAAGCCACATGCTTCGCGATCCAGAACCGTCTGCCGGCCAAGAGGTCAGATTCAAGAGCCCGGTATGTCATATGTTAGATTAGTGAGCAGATGTTCGACCGGACTCTATTGGATAGCGGATCGTCTATCAACCTCCTTCCGGCAGCCCTTCTCGACCGCTTCGAGTTGGGCACTCTTCGACAGAGCAGGACAGTCCTTCAGTTTGTTGATCGATCTGCCAAGAGGCCGAAGGGGTTGTTGCGAGACGTTATCGTCACGATTCAGGGTTTGCAATTCCCCGTGGACTTCGTAGTGTTGGACATGGAGATCCCTGATTCAGTGGCCGATACCCCCATCATCCTCGGTCGTCCGTTCTTGGCCACAGCCAAGGCGGTGACTGATCATGATAGCGGGAAGGTATACTTTCGCGTCGAGGGCGAGAGTGTACAAATAGAGACGGTAGAGGACTACAGAGCCAGAGAGAGAGCATGCTCAGAGACCAGCACAGATACAGAGCAGCTGACCGACGCCGGGCTAGACATCCACCAGGACTGTGATTTTGTGATCACAGATGATGAGGCAGCATGGGCAGACCCTTCCGCACAGGCCAGCCTCTAATTTCCAGACACCACTGATGCAGAGATGACAGAAGAGGAGAGCTTGGAGAGCACATCCCTGGTCCAGGATACTACAGAGGCAGCAGAGCCGGTTCTCAACCGCGACACGGTTCTTAGTGATGGAGGTACTGAGGCCACCTTGTGTGATGGTGGTACTGATGCCACCTTGTTTGATGCAGATCCCTCGGATTCAGAGTCTGATTGGGCAGATTGTGATGAACAGATGCCAGACCTGAGTCCACCAGAGCCTACAGATGAGGAGGAGGTAGAGGCAGAGCAGATCAGAGACAACACAGTTGAGCAGCCTTCTCCAGATCCAGTTTGCGAGAGCTCGTATTCTTTCTCCCAGGCAGATTTGGCAGATTTAGCAGCATTCACGCACCTTCTTCCGAGGCCAGATTTGCCAGCACCCAGTTGTCCAGAGCTGAAGCCGCTTCCTTCGTCGCTGAAGTATAGATTCCTTGCGGGTGAGCATGAGATGTACCCAGTCATTATCTCATCTGATTTGACTGGAGAACAGGAATCCCGTCTGATGGGGGTTCTTGAAAAGAATCGCAAGGCAATCGGATGGAGCGTAGCAGATCTCCATGGGATTAGTCCATCAGTATGCTCCCACCATATTTATCTCGAGGAGGGGGCGAAGCCATCGCGTGAGTTCCAGCGGCGGCTGAACCCCAACCTGAGAGAGGTCGTGATGAAGGAAATATCAAAATGGTGGAGTGCAGATTTTATTTATCCCATTTCCGACTCCAAGTGGGTCAGCCCCTTGCATGTGGTGCCCAAGAAGACGGGCATCACGACTGTGATCAGTGAGTCGGGAGAGGAGATTGCTACACGAGTACCCACCTCTTGGAGGGTCTGTGTTGACTACAGGAGACTCAACCAGGCCACCAAGAAGGACCATTTCCCCCTGCCTTTTATTGACCAGATCATTGAGAGACTGGCAGGGAAGAGCCATTATTGCTTCCTGGATGGGTACTCGGGCTACAACCAGGTGGCCATCGCTCCTGAGGATCAGGAGAAGACCACCTTTACCTGTCCCTTTGGTACATATGCCTTTCGATGCATGCCATTTGGGCTATGCAATGCCCCTGCGACTTTTCAGAGGTGCATGCTGTCGATCTTTTCGGACATGGTAGGGGAGTGTTTGGAGGTCTTCATGGACGATTTCTCGGTCTACGACGATGGATTCGACTCCTGTCTTGACTGCCTAGACCGAGTACTCCAGCGATGTATTGAGTACCATTTGGTTCTATCTTGGGAGAAGAGTCACTTTGTGGTGACTCAAGGGATGGTGCTTGGCCATATCATCTCCAACAGGGCATGGAGGTTGATCCGGCCAAGGTTGATGTCATTAGAAAACTTGCACCGCCGTCCAATTTGAGGCAGCTACGGTCATTCCTGGGGCACGTTGGTTTTTATCGGAGATTTATTCAGGATTTCAGCAGGATTGCCCGGTCGTTGACTGACCTCTTGACGAAAGACACCGAGTTCCTTGTCGATGACAAGTGTCTTTCGTCCTTTGCGACTCTCCAGCAGTGTGTGATTGAGGCCCCTGTCCTCCAGCTGCCCGATTGGTCTCTCCCATTCGAGATCATGACGGATGCCTCCGATTTTGCCGTAGGGGCAGTGCTGGGACAGAGGAGGGATGGAGTTCCATTTGCTATCCACTACTCTAGCCACACATTGGATCCCGCCCAGCGGAATTACACGGTCACAGAGAAGGAGATGCTAGCCGTAGTGTTCGCCCTAGATAAGTTTCGATCTTATATCATTGGATCTAGAGTGACCCTGTACACAGATCACACCGCCATCAGGTACCTCATGGCAAAGAAGGATGCCAAGTCCAGACTTACTAGACGGATCCTTCTACTCCAGGAGTTCGACATTGAGATCAAAGATAAGCCTGGAGTCAAGAATGTGGTGGCGGATCACCTCTCCCGTATAGAGCAGCCTGAGGAGTCTGAGCAGATAGATCCCATTTGTGAGACCTTCCCAGATGAGGTGATCCTTGCTATTGCCTCACTCCCATGGTATGCTGATATTGTGAACTTTCTCGTTGTTGGGAAAGTCCCACAAGATTGGCCCAGGTAGAGGCTTGAGACCTTCCTTGCGAAGGCCAAGTCCTACCACTGGGAGGATCCCATCCTTTACCACGAAGGAAGGGATAGCGTCTGGCGTCGGTGCATTCCTCAGGAGGAACACCATAGCTTCCTCACTTACTGCCACAAGCTTGAGGCAGGAGGACATCATTCTGGGAGGAGAACGGCACAGAAAGTGATCCAATCCGGCTTGTGGTGGCCTACCCTCTTCAAGGACTCTGATGAGTTCGTGAAGAGGTGTACTGACTGTCAGAGGATGGGCACTTGTGGACAGCGTGATATGATGCCGATGCAGCCCATTCACTTCTTTGAGGTTTTTGACGCATGGGGCATCGATTTCATAGGTCCATTCCCTAAGAGTCAGGGATTTGAGTACATTCTGTTGGCCGTGGATTATGTTAGTCGTTGGGTTGAGGCTATCCCCGCCCGAGCCGCTGATGCGAGGACAATATGCAGATTTTTGAGGAAGCACATCATCACGCGGTTCGGGGTTCCACAAGTTCTGATTTCTGATGGGGGGTCTCATTTCATCAACGACCAGGTGAAGGCCCTTGCTAGCGAGTTCGGTATAGACCATCGTGTTGCTACACCATACCATCCACAGACGAATGGTCTAGCCGAGGTGTCGAATAGGGAGATCAAGACTATACTGCAGAAAGTCGTCCGCCCTGACCGAAAGGATTGGTCACAACTTTTGGACTCAGTCTTGTGGGCATATAGGACGTCTTTCAAGACACCATTGGGCACATCTCCCTTTCGCCTCGTTTATGGCAAGCCGTGCCATTTTCCTGTTGAGTTGAGGCACAGGTCACTATGGGCAGTTACAGATATTCTTATGGATCCATATGGTGTAGGAGACCAGAGTTAGCAGCCCTGGAGGAGTTGAGAGATACAACTTTCTCAAACAGCCTACAGAATAATGAGAGAGTGAAGGAGTGGCATGATTCTCACATCAGCCACAAGCATTTTGAGATTGGACAGAGAGTATGGTTGTTTGATGCGAGGCTACGATTATTTCCAGGGAAACTACAGAGCAAATGGAAGGGACCCTACTTGGTCAGAAAGGTACACGACAACGGTAGCATTGATATATCCGAGTTGTCTTCTGAGAGTACCTTTCGAGTGAACGGCCAGCGGCTCAAGCCATTTCTAGATCATGAGCCGCGGGTCGCTGATCTTGCCCCTATTCATTTTGCGTGAGATGTGGTCTTTGACTCACATCCAATGCATCTCACGCCTGAGTTTCACTGATCGCCCGCCTTGTATAGATCCAGATGTCTATATCACCACATTCTTTAGTCCCACATCCCTTTCTTCATCTTTGATTATGCTATACTTAGGGTGCACTTTACCCTAAGTATAGGGGGGATGTGAGACCTTCGGGTATTTCTTTTGTTTCTTTCTACCCCTGTTTTTCTACCCATACTTAGGGACATTTCACCCTAAGTATGGGGGGGTAGACCCTGTACATTCTCCACTCGGTTTTCCCTTAGTATACAGCCTGCTATACTTAGGATCACTGGATCCTAAGTATAGGGGGAAGACCCGAGACCCTCTTGACTTTCTATTTTATTCATTCATCTTTGTATATAACCTTCCTTTTCACTTCCCTATACCTAGCACGAGTTATGTATTCTTCATCGCTCTTGACTCTGAGGACATCGTTCGAGCTAAGTATAGGGGGGTGTGTATATATTTCATATATACTTTAGCCATAACTCGTACTTTGTGTGAGTGTGTTAATAAATAAAATGGCTAAAAACCCTAAAAATCACAAAAATTAAAAATTTTTCATGTACATAAACTTCTTTTATTTGCACATAAATAGCTAGTGTACAAATTATTTTTGTAAAAAGGTTTTCAAAAATCTTTTATGTAAAGCTTGTGTAAATATTTCTCTTATCAAAATTATGTATATAGTACAAAATTTTTCCAAAATGTTTTGAAAATCAAAAGTTTGCAAAAATCTTGTGTAAATATTTGTAAATACTTTTGCAAAACTTGCACTTCATGCATCCATCCATTCATGATTTCAAAACATTTTTCAAAAATTTTGCACGATTGTAAATATTTGTAAATAACATCTTTGTATATATATGTATATAGTTTTTCCTGGATGAGAGTTGACATTTAAACTAAGCCTGGAATTAAATTGAGAAATGGAGCTTGATTAAGATCTTAATCCACCTAATTCTAAGAGGAACCTTATAGGGCTTAGGGTTAAGGCTTTTCAGGTCCATAAGGACTTAATTCTTTGAGTCCACTAGGCTATGAGCATATGTCATCTTGATGAGCCTAAGTAGAGCACTTAACAACACACGCATGACTCTTAGAGACAATGGCTTGACTTGCACCAGCACTTTACACATAGCTCTCCACGGATGAGGTGGTGAGGAGGCAGTTTCCTTTGGCTTGGGGTAGCATATGAGGGTAGTACTTCTAGGCGGAACCTCTCTTCTTCTTCTAGTGAAGGAAGTGCGCCTCAACTTGGTCTAGTGGTGATGAAGGCTAAAGACAGAGGTCGTGGGTTGCAATAAAGCTTCAAAAGAGGGATAGTCTACTGGCTCAAGAGGAAAATTTCTTGTATATATGCTGCACCATGTAGATATGTTGTACAGAGGCACTTGAAAAAAAATGCAAAATGCAAAAAGAACTCCAAAAAAGTGGTTGGTCGGACTGAGAATTTAATAACCCCACCGGAGTGTATATAGTCAAATAAAGCAAAAGCTTATGGTATCCATGTTACATCTCATGAAGCTTGCAGCGGGAGACTTGGCTACACTGGCTGAGCTTCCAAAAGTCTATACTTCTTCCCCCTCTTCTTGAGCCGGTTGCACTTGAACTTAGAAGGGAATACCCCGCTTCTCGAGGAAAGAGTTGCTAGACCGAGGCATTAGAGTTACCAGGTTGAGGGAGGTTGTTTCTTTGTTACTTCTGAGGTGGGGAGCTACACATCACTTACACTGCAGGGAAAGATTCATAGTCATTAGAGTTTGTGTATGTAGACTTGTCCTGATCTGGTTTATTGAGGAGTCTTGTCCATAGATTGGTGGAACTTAGAGGCTGTTGAGTTTTAAGCTTAAGTCTAAATAAGGTTCCGACACATTAATAATCCAAAGATCTGATCGAGCTCCATATTTCAATTTAATGAAGGAAAGTTTAATATTCAACCTTGATCCATGTACATTCCCCTCTTTTTCTTTTTCTTTCTTTCTTTTTCACTTCTTTTTCAAATAAGTGTTTGCTAAGGGACTAGCAAAAGTTAAGTATAGGGGAGTGATGAATACCCATTCATCACTCTTTATTCTTTTATTTTAGCTACAAAAACCTTTGCAAATGCATGTATATAGTTGTAAATGGAAATAATTACCAAAAGCATGCATTGTGTAAAAACCTATAATTAGCATGTCTTTGTGCAAAAATAAAATAATAAATATTAAAAAGAAAAAGAGGGAAATATTTAGAATAAATATTGAGCAACCTAACCCAAGGGAGGGCTCAGCATGGGCCTGACCGCATAAAAGCCAAAGTAGAGGGAGATAGGGGCTCATGTGTGTAAATATTTATGTAAATAAATAAAAGTATTTTCCTCACAAAAATAGCTTAAAATATGCTTGTAAATATTTGTATATACTCATAAGTATAAAAACAAAAGAAAAAGATAAAAATCAAAAAGAAGAGAAAAACATCACTCATCATGTACATAGACCACCCACCTTTATATTTATTTAGCTTCATAAATAAATAAAATTAATTTCCAAAATCTTTGTAAATATTCTATATTATATAATGTAAATAAATAAAATAAAAACAATTAAAACAAAAACAAAATAAAAATAGCAAAATTAAAAACACAAAAATATACCATGTATATAGATGTACATATGTATTTATTTCACCTATATAGATAAATAATAAAAATAAAATAAAAATGTCTTTGTACTCCTTATTTTATAATATAAATAAATAAAATATAAAATGGGAATAAAATTGTATCAAAATAACAATCAAAAATCAAAAATTAAAATCCCATATAGTGTATATATACCTATATATAACCAACTATGTATATACCTTATTTTTATTTTGAAAAATTAACTAAAAATCACTAAAAAATAGAAAAAAATAAAATAAAAATATTTCATGTTTTAACTTTTTACAAATTCGGCCGTTTGCCACCTGTTATTTCACTTCCAAATATTATCCACATGGCCGATCCCTATTGGCCCTGGGGATGTTGACCGCCCGGTCAACTACCCCCCCCCCCAGGACCACTTCTTACGGGCTTAGGCGCCCGACCCGATTTCCCCATTTTTTAGCGCCTATACCCGATTGATTCCCACCTAAACCCCGGGTCAGATCCGTCCACGACATATCCGAGACCCTCGCCGGAGCTCCTGCATCGGGATCCGCGCGCTTCCACGCCCTACCCACGCCTGTCTTCCCGGACCCTTCCAGCGTATAAAGCCGAGCTCCGCCACCCCCATTTGCCATCTTTGGCCATTCGATTCCACCCCCTGTGAGCTCCAGCGTGTGCGTGAGAGTGACAGCTCGCGTCTTGTGCTGTTGAAGCGAGGAGAGGGAGCGAGGTCACTGATCCGGCGAAGCTTCGCCGCCTTGCTCCGCTACCAGCAGGAGCTCGAGCCTCGGAGGGAGACGCTCCTCGAGGCGACGACCCAGAGCTGCGCAAGCTCTTCCCCAGTCTCCTCGTCCACCCAGGTAGTCCCTTAGGCCTTTCTTTTTCTTAGATTTTCCATTTCGCCCAATTCGCTGCTCCGCCGTCCCCCGCCGATTCCGATCGATTCAGACCATCATCCGACCATCGGGATTCACCATAGCCATCGCCTCCTTCCCGCACACCTTCTCCATAGTTCCATCCAACCCAGCTCGCACAGGAGCTGGGATTCGAGCTCCACCGTCCCCCCTTCGCCGGAGCTCGCCCATATCGCCCCACAGTTCACCGTCACCCCGCCTAACCGGGCCGAGGCAGTTTGCCCTCGACCCGTGAGCCTTCTGGACTGTTTTGCAGGTTCAATGAGGGCCATCTGAGGTCCTTCGACATAGAGCCAGGAGGCGTTCCTCCGCCGACCTCGTCGGAGCTCCCCAGAGCTCGGCTAGGTCATCGGAGCCCACCAGCAGACGTGGGAGCACCCCACGCTTCTTCTTCGACCTTCAGCGTGCTTCCAGGAGGACCTCCGCGCAAGCACGAGGCCGGCGAATCTCGCCGGCGAGCTGTTCGTCCTCCATCGTCACCGACCGTCCGATCGTCTCCACTCGCCCAGATTTGATCACAGCCATCCGCCTGCGAGGAGCCTCCACCGTCCGATCTGTAGGAGACTTGATCAGGACCGTCCGATGCGCAAGGGTTAGCCACAGAGAGCCACGACCGTCCGATGTACCACGTGGCTTAACCCCAGCCGTCGGATCATAGCGAGGATCTCAGCCTTGGAGCGCCAGCCGATCCCCACCGTTGATCACTCCACGTGGCCTCCATCCTGCGGTCTGCATAAATAAAGGGTAAACTACCCTTAGGCCCTTCTGTTTATTTCATTTCGCATTTAGTCCTGTAAATACGTAATATAGTTGTTTAGTTTTTGGGATATTTGCATAGAGGACCCCGTACTCTGTTTAGCTTGCATTTATGCCCCTGTGTATGGTCTGACACGTGCATTGACACGTGAGTTTTTGGCTTATTTGCATATCATGCCCCTGTAGTTCTGGATGTTAATGAATGAATGAAAGTTTGTGTTTATTTGCATTTATACCCCTGTGCGTATTTTAATTGAGCATGTGCGAATATTTGTGGGTATTTTGCAGATAAGCCCCTGGGTTTTTGGTACCTGTTACCAAATAGCGCTTGGGACTTATTTTCATTACATTTGGGTCCCTGAGTGCCCCAGACATGCGCATCGCACGTGTTTTGCTGGGTTAATTGCACCAGACCCCCCAGACTTCCGGGTATTTGCACTTTGGTCCCTGTACACTGTGCCCCCTTTTCATTTTTGAATAAAATAGCAAATTACCTCCAAATCCAACGAAAATTGGATACATGGCTCCTGCCATAGTGTAAACTTTTCAAGGATTTTTGGAGACATTTCTAAGTTGATTTGATATTTTTAAAAATTCAAAAACATTTAATTTTACTACTGTCTAACTTTAAAAATCACAAAAAAAATTAGATAGTATCTAAAAATTACAAGAAAATTGTCTGCTGCTTGTTTTGTTGTGTTTGATTTTCTAGCCAATTTTGGCTATTTTTCATTACTGAAAATCACCAAAAATCTGAAAAACCCTTAAAATCTTAGAAAAATTCTAATAAATAAACCAAAAACCCAAAAATAATAATTTAGGTGCCTAATTTTTCCTTGTTTTATTCTCCATACAGGAAGGTCCTTTTAGCTCGGCTGGACAGTACCTACATTTTCAGTCACTGTTTAATTTTTACAAAATGAAATAAACATCAGAAAAATCCCAAAAATTCACCAAAAATACTAAAAATTATAAAACACATAAAAACATTTTTGTTAGAATTTTTGGTTTATTTTTAGTGCTTTTAATATTTTGTTGAAGTGTGTAGTTCCTTAGCTTTCATCATTTTCTTGACACATTAAAAATAAAAAAAATATAAAATAATTTAAAAACCGCCAAAAATATTTTCCTCTTTTATTTTATTTCCTTTCTGACTACTTCGTAGGCCGCAAGGCCAACCCGTGCTCCTTGTGTTCGACGCTGGTCGCTATACCAGGTTAAATAAATAGCAAGACCGCTATTTCGCATTTTGATTGATTTTTATCTCTCTTGGTGGTGTATTTTTCTTGATTGTTCGCACTTGATTGCTTGGGTCGCAACGACCGATTAGCACCTTATATCCGAGTGGTCATTTTGTGCACATCAGAATGGCACCGTTGCCGGGGAGCACGGCTTAGTAGTTGTTTTTCTGCGGTTTTCTTTTACGCGGTTTTCTTTACATATTCTTGTATATACATTTGATCTGTTTATATATTCATTTGGTCTGACATTCTTTCTTGTTTTCTTGCGAGGGCCCGAGGATCGAGGCGGCTTCTTCGGAAGCCGACGCAACCGCGAGAGTCGGAGGCGGCTGCTTTTTCTTTACAGAGCCGCAGGAGAGCGCAAGAGAGCGAGCAGGAGTGCGGGAACCACGGAATAGCCGCGGATTAGCATAGTTTAGATTAGGATTTATTTCCCGTATATTTGAACTGTTGTAATAATACAGGTACATTCGGACAGACATTGGGACTCTCGGGTCTGTTTCGCCGAGCACCGGTGTGCTCGGGGGACCCATTTAGATTTTTCGCAGTTTTTCGTGGTTTTAGTTTTTTAGCTGCCTTTTACGGTTTTTCACGTTTTTTCTCGAGCCCCTAGATTTAGGATTTTCTGCTTGACTGTGCCATAATTAGTAGGATCCCCACACTTAATTGATTGCCTGTTCCTATAAAGCGATAATTGGACCTACTAATAAATCAATAATAAAAATAGTTTAGTCGCTTTCTTGAGAGCCTACGCGCCGCGAGCCTGCCCCGTTGATGAATACCCATTCATCACTCTTTATTCTTATATTTTAGCTACAAAAACCTTTGCAAATACATGTAGATATATGTAAATATCAATAATTAGCAAAAGCATGCATCTTGTAAAAACATATAATTAGCATGTTTTTGTGCAAAAATAAAAGAATAAAGATGAAAAAGAAAAAGAGGGAAATATTTAGAATAAATATTGAGCAACCTAACCCAAGGGAGGGCTCAGTATGGGCCTGACTGCATAAAAGCCACAGTAGAGAGAGATAGGGGCTCATGTGTAAACATTTTTGTAAATAAATAAAATTATATTTTCCTCAACCAAAAATATGTTTGTACATATTTTGCATATATTTAGAAATTCTTAAAAACAAAATAAAAATAAAAAAATCAAAAATGCAAAAATATCCCTCCACCATGTGCATAAACCATCATCCCTTATTTATTTAACCCTGTAAATAACTGTATTTATGTTCAAAACTTTTTGTGAACATTCTATGGTATATTTTGTAAATAAAATAAATAAAAAAATATACAACAAAAATCAAATAAAAATAACAAAAATTAAAATTACAAAAACATATTGTACATATGCCTTGTACATAGTTGTATATATCTATTTATTTCACCTATGTGTATAAATAATAAAAATAAAATAAAAATATCCTTTTATTCCTCATTTTATTCTATAAATAAATAAAATATAAAATAGGAATAAAATTGTACAAAAATAATAATTAAAAATTAAAAATCAAAAACCCTATATTGTACATATACCTATGTATAGTTATATATTGTAAATACCTTATTTTTATTTTGAAAAATTAATTAAAAATCACCAAAAAATAGAGAAAAATAAAATAAATATTTTTTATGTTTTAAGTTTTTAGAAATTCGGTCATTTTTTGGCCTCAAATAAAGAAATAAAAATGCAATAATTGGCGGCTCCTGATTGGTCCACGGGGGTTTGTTGACCCCGGTCAACTTCCCCCGCGGACCTTCCTCTTTCGCGGATCAAGCAACCGACCCGATTGCTCGAAATTCCACACGCTCGATCCGACCGCCATCACCTCTAACCCCGGGCTCCGATTGCACGCTGAACATCCAGGATCCTCGCCCGGGGTGGGTTTGGAGGATCCGAGCTCCGTGCCGCCCGCCCGACCTCCTTCTTCTCGGATCTTCCACACTATTTAGTGTCGTCACCGGTGACCTATTCATGCTATCTTTGATCTTCCCCTCGGCGCCTGTGAGCTCCTCCACCATCCCTGAGTGACAGCCGTGGCCAGTGGAGTCGCAGCGAGGCCCGGGCATCCGGGAGTCACTGATCCGGTGGAAATCACCACCGTGCGCCGCCGCGAGCGCGCTCAGCCTCGGGGAAGCGACGCCCCCTTGCAGGCAATGACCAGAAGCTCGCCGAGCTTCAGCCCAGTCGACAGCAGCCATCAGGTAGCGTAGTTAGCCAGTAGATTAGCGTAGTGTTAGATTTTTCGATTTCCTGTAGTGTACCTCCGCCGCCTCCGCCAGTCGTCTCCGTCCACGCATCCGACCACCCGACTAGACCACCATCTTCGCCTAACTCCCCTCCACCTTCTCCACCCGGCCATCCCTCCTGTCTCGTCCCGGAGCAGGGTCTTGGGTCTCCACCTCCGCCGCTCGCCGGAGACCCTCCACACCGATTCACCGTTCACCTTCCGTCCGTTCTGACGGGTCGAGGCAGTTTGCCCTCGACCCCTCTTTCTTCCTGTGCAGGTTTCCAGGTTTATCGACCTCATCTGGAGGTCGGAGCTTCTTGGCACAGCAGCTCCAGGTGGTTCACGTCGCCGGAGCTCTTCTGAGCTTCCAGCCTTCATCGGAGTGGAGCATTGGGTGCGGGGCTTCACGGAGAAGCTTTTCCGCTCTTCAGGAGCAGCGGGGGAGGATCTCAGCTTGTGCATCGAGCCGGCGAAGCTCGCCGGTGAAGTGTTCTTCCACCATCTTCCCCGACCATCAGATCAGCCTTAGAGCTCCAGACCAGATCACGACCGTCCATTTGCGGAGCTGCAGATAGCGTCAGATCAGTTGAGTTGTGATCCCCGCCGTTGGTTCACCGAGGGTTCGGCCACTACGTACGAGGACCGTTCGATCTCCACGTGGAGGACCCTCCACCGTTCGATCAGGCCGAGCCTTTCAAGGTCAAAGGCGCCACCGCTCGCGTTCGGCGGATCTGCTACGTGGCGCACATCCGGCCGTCGGCGTAATAAAGGGGTAAATTACCTTAGGCCCCCTCGTAGTTCGTGCGTTACATTTCAGTCCTGTAAATATTTTATGCATTTTATTTACGTAGGGTTAATTGCACATTGGACCTCGTGCTTGTTAATAATTGCATATATGCCCCTGTATGTGTGAGCCACGTGCTTCGTCACGTGTAGTTTTGGTTTATTTGCAACTTTTACCCTGTAGTTCTGGTTGTTTTATGATTGAATAGAAACTTTCTGGTATTTGCACGTATGCCCCTGTGAACATTTTATTTGCATATGTGCGCCTTTTAGTGGGTTAATTGCATAACCATCCCTGGACTTTTTGGTACGAGTTACCAAAAGGTCCTAGGATTTGGTTTTTATTACCAGAAGGTCCCTGAGTTCCCCAGGCACGCGCCACACGCGTGATTTGCTGGGTAAATTGCACCTGGACCCCCAGATTTACGGGTATTTGCACTTAAGTCCCTGTGCACTGTGCCCTCTTTTTGATTTTGAATAAAATATCAATTCATCTCCAAATTCGATAAAAATTTGACACATGGCTCCTGCCATGTTGTAGGATTTTTAAGAATTTTGGGGGACATTTTTGAGTGCATTTGTTATTTTTAAAAAATTCAAAAACATTTACTTTTGGCACCGTTTCACTTGAAAAATCACAAAAAAATATAAAAATCCCTCTAAAAATTATATAAAAATTAGGTGCTGTTTCTGTTGTGTTTCTTGATTTTCTAGCCAATTTTGGCTATTTTTCATTGAGTAAAAACCCTAAAAATTTAAAAACACCTCAAACCTCATAAAAATCATATTAAATAATTTAAAAACCCAAAAACAATAATTTTGGTGCTCAAATTTTCCTTGTTTTCTCTAGTATACAGGAAAATTACCTCCAGGTCCCTCTGAGATCCTTAGATATTTTATCTTTGGGTTTTGGGCCTGGCTGGACAGTACCTTGCCTTTTTCGCACTGTTTGATTTTTAGAAAATAAAATACACCTTATAAAAATCCCAAAAATTCACCAAAAACACTTAAAAACTAAAAAACATAAAAACAATTTTCTTGAATTTTTGCTTGATTTTTGATGCTTTAAATAAATTGCTCAAGTGTGTTTGTTCTTGTGTTTTCTTAATTTCTTTACATATTAAAAATCCAAAAAAATTTAAAAACAATTAAAAACCACTAAAAATGTTTTCTCTTCTTCTCTGATTTTTTTTGACTACTTCGTAGGCCTTTGGCCAACCCGTGCTCCTTGTGTTCGACCCTGGGAGCTATACCAGGTTAATCCCATAGCTAGGACCGCACTTCGTGTTTCGATCTCTGATTTATTTCGCGGTTCGATATTTTTCTTGATATACCCATCCTCTGAGATCCGGGTCGCAACGACCCTTGTTTTATTACCTTCACCCGGGTCTTGAGGGTTTTTCGGGTTATCAGAATGGCGCCGTTGCCGGGGAGCACGGCTTAGTAGTCACTTTTAGATTTTTCCGCGGCTTTTTGAGTTTCGCGGCTTTTTGTATAGATTCGTTGCATATATTTTTCTCATATTTCTGCCAATAATTTCTGGACTGACCACTTTTCTCTCCATTTCTTGCGAGGGCCCGAGGAGCGAGGGCGGCATTCCTAGGAGCGCCGGTGCACCCGAGCGAAGCGGAGGCGGCTCGTTTCTCCATCGAGCCGCAGGAGAGAGCGAGAGAGAGAGTTGAGTGGGTGAGGATAGTTTAGGACTTTATTTCATTTATTATTGTAATAATACAGGGACTTGAACTCAGAGACTGTGCTTGGACACTTCTACCGTAGCGGGTCTGTTTGGCCGAGCACCGGTGTGCTCGGGGGACCCTTTAGGACCTTAGCGGTTTTTCGCGGTTTTCTCGCGGCTTTCTTTACCTTTTTTACTGCCTTTCCGGTGTTTACGCGGTTTTGATCGAGCCCCTAGCCGTAGGAATTTCTGGTGCTTGTGACGTAATTAGTAGGATCCACACACTTAATTGCTTATCTGTTCCCATAGAACGTAATTGGACCTACTAATAACAAATAATAAAAATAACTTAGTCGCTTTCCTGAGAGCCTACGTGCCGCGAGCCTGCCCCACAAGCGCTACTCCTGAACTCGACCTGTCGAGAAGAGGAGGGGTGGGCCAAGACCGGACTCTTTGGATCGAGGGCGAGTGACTGAGTTAGACGGTTCTGCGCTAGGAATTGCTCATCTAGGACTCAGGTTTTCCCGCTTGCATCATTTAGGTAGTTTATTTCCTGTCTTTACATTTATGCGCGGATCATATTGCATGTAGAGTGCTGGAGTCAGGTACGCCTTCCTTACCTTGCATGCATCATTGATTTCTCGCGCGTCGGCTTTTTCGTCTTCTCCCCCCTGATTTCGGACTTAATAATCAGGAGAACCGAAAAATTCGTTAGGCCTTTTGTTTGCTTTGAAAAATATTAAAAAGAAAAACAATAAAATCGGGACTGCTAATCATACTTGACCTAAAAGACACTTCACGAAAAATCTGTCTTGGGGAGAGTAACCCCCTCCTTGTCTGGTTTGGATGAGCGAGAGAGTGATCCGCACATTAGGATAGAGCCTCCGATCTTTTCTTAACTGATTACCGGCTTTCAGTACGGGACAGTCGGTTGAGAAAGATCTGGATACCTATTGACCTCACGTAATCGCTCTGATAGACTGGATAATCACCTAAAATAAATTGACAAGATAATTGACCGATCCCTTCGGTCTTCAGCTCTGTGTGCGTGGGTGAATTGGGGGTTTGCTTGTTCATCTTGTTTGATTGCCAGATCCCTTCGATCCTTTCTCATCTATTTCCCTCCCTCACCTCCCTTCATTTCTCTTCTCCCTGATCCCTGGATGATGGATTCCCCTCACTGTGAGCCGACTCTTGAGGCTTTTTCTTCGCTTTCTGACCATCACTCCAGTCCCCTTTCTAGGGAGGTCGGATCTCCGACCAACCTCCCGCCCCCTCCCTCCCTTTCATCTCATCACTCTGGGCATGCTGTGCAAGACGTCCGAGGATATCAGACAGAGCAGATGCGAGACCCGGACGAGGCTGTTGCTGAGTTGAGAGCGCACTCCGTTGGTGACCCGAGAGAGCAGTGGAGATCAGCAGATAGATCCCATTCCAGAGGGATGGAGGAGCAGATAGCACATGGAGCTCAGTCAGCTTCTACATTAGGCCCATTCGTCTTGGATTTGGATTACATTCAGCGACTGCCGACATTTTCAGGAGGAGCGCACGAGGAGCCTTATCTTCACCTGTCCGCTTTCGAGGAATTTTGTAGAGCACAGAGATATTTAGATGTCACTGCAGAGGAACTGATGAGCAGGACCTTCCCCTTCACGCTTCACGATAGAGCCATGAGATGGCACCGACGATTGGGGAGGACATTCGAGACGTGGGGAGAGCTACGCCGAGAGTTCTTGCAGAGATACTTCCCTCCACGTAGAGCAGAGTTTATGCGGTCTTTGATCATGGACTTTTCAGTTGACCCCCAAGAGCCATTGCACGAGGCATGGCCGAGGTTTCTTGACCTCTTGAGGAGATTCCCTAAGCACGGACTTCCACTTGCAGACTTGATAGAGATCTCCATGCGGGGGATGACCGCAGAGCAGATAGCACTGGTGATTACCACATGTGGCGGTTTCCACCGCAGTTCCGACATTCACCTACTAGATACCATCTCGAGGTTACTTTCACAGAGTTCTTCTACACGAGATGCCTTGGTCGGGACAACACATGAGGACGATGCAGTACCAGTGCGGTGTGTCACTTCACATGGTGAGCCAGCTTCTACACACCAGCCTGAGGATTTGGATGATGCAGCACCACTGATAGAGGAGATGACTGTGATAGCAGAGGTTCGGACCCAGAGTCTACTCGAGTTCCCGTTGGCCTTCCAGCTGGAGTTCGAGTCAGCCCCAGAGTTCCCTGTTGACGAGTCTTGGATATCAGATCTTCTGATATTCCAGGAGCCGGAGGAGCCCCAGCTTTTGCAGCCGTTGATTCAGACACTTCAGATTCCAGTCCCGGAGGAGTCAGTCTCCTTCCTGCAGAGACACTTCTTGGATGCAGACAGTCACCAGGACTCAGTTCAGCAGCCACAGCTTGATGAGGGACAGCACTTTGAGAGCACAGACACAGAGAGTCCCGTCTTCGAGCCTTTTGTCCTCCACTTTGTTGAGACAGATATACTTTCTGAGGACCAGCTGATAGCCAGCATAGCCGCAGAGCGAGGATCAGCCACAGACACTTTGCCAGCATCCGCGATGTTGACTAGTACCTTCTCCTGCTTCCAGATTGCCGAGATCTACACTTTTGATGATGATGCAGCCTGGTGCACTGAGTGGATACTTGATAGCAGTGCAGATGCCGATCTAGATCCTGATCCTCTTCTTATCACTTCTGATCTTGCATCTCTCCCCGAGGGTTATCTGCGGGAGGATGCCGCACGCGATGAGTACTCGGTTTCACTTTCTGAGAGTGTATCCGATCTGTCGGGCCACGAAACCGAGTCTTTTGATCTTTCTATTTCTGAGTTATCTCTCCTCGACGACCCTCGTGAGGATGAGCCGATCCTTGAGATATTCGATGATCTGTCTGATTTTGTTCCATTATATGCATCGGATATCAGTTTTCTTAGTGAGTCTCCTGATCCTGATTGTCCACACCTGTTTGAGACACTGATTGACGTGGAGGATTCCATGACTGATCCATCTTTCTCCACGTTTGATTTCTTTGGCTCTATACTTTCACTCCAATCTGATCCAGAGCCACTGATTTCTTTTGTGCTACCGGATCCCGATTACTTATGCTCATATCATTGGCCGGTAGCAGACACCCGCCTGATTGCATACCTGGGTGTCTTACTTTACACTATTGAGTTCGTCGTTGTTCTCACACAGAGACTACGATGACAGTACGGCATTCGCCTAACCGATGCCGTCCTGAACCTTGATACTGTGCTGTCCTAGCCTTTGCGCCCAGCTAGGGGCGTAAAATCTAGCGCTTGTTGAGAGGCACCTCAACATTGTATTCTCTTGTATATACGTGTTTCGTCTTGTTTGATCTTTCTTTCTTCCGTCCTTGTTTTCACCCCAGGTCTCGCGTAGGATTATTTTCGCTATACTTAGGATATTGCTCATCCTAAGTATAGGGGGGTGGAAACACCGGGTTGTTCATTCGTCTGTTTCATCACTTCTGTTTTGTTGCCTACACTTAAGGTTCTTCACCTTAAGTATAGGGGGAGTGATGTCCTCCTTCTTGTATATATTCGTGATTTTCTTCGTGTCTTTCTGCTCCTGTTTTGCTGCCTATACTTAGGGATACTTTACCCTAAGTATAGGGGGGGGGCAGATTTTGTATCTTCTTCACTCGGATTTCCCTTCATGTACAGCTTGCTATACTCAGGATTAGTTAATCCTCAGTATAGGGGGAAACCACCGAGCTCCTCTCATTCTATTCATTTATTCGTTCCTGTACTTAGCCATTCCTTTTCCCTCCCCTTTTACTAAGCACGAGTTATGTCTTCTTCATCGCTCTTGATCACTCTGAGGACATCGTTCGAGCTAAGTATAGGGGGGTGTGTATATATTTCATATATACTTTAGCCATAACTCGTACTTTGTGTGTGTGTTAATAAATAAAATGGCTAAAAATCACAAAAATTTAAAAATTTTCATGTACATAAACCTCTTTTATCCTTGCACATACATAGCTAGTGTATAAAGTATTTTTGTAAAAATGATTTCAAAAATCTTTTGTATAAAGTTTGTGTAAATATTTTTGTATCAAAATTATGTATATAGTACAAAATTTTTCTAAAATGTTTTGAAAATCAAGAGTTTGCAAAAATCTTGTGTAAATAGTTGTAAATATCTTTTTGCAAAACTTGCACTTCATGCATCATCATCCATTCATAATTTCAAAACATTTTTCAAAAATTTTGCATGATTGTAAATATTTGTAAATAGCATCTTGTGTACATATATGTATATAATTTTCCCGGATGAGAGTTGACATTTAAACTAAGCCTGGAATTAAATTGAGAAATGGAGCTTGAAAAAGATCTTAATCCACTTAACTCCAAGAGGAACCTTATAGGATTTAGGTTTAAGGCTTTTCAGGTCCATAAGGACTTAATTCTTTGAGTCCACTAGGCTATGAGCATATGTCATCTTGATGAGCTTAAGTAGAACACTTAACAACACACGCATGACTCTTAGAGACAATGGCTTGACTTGCACCAGCACTTTACACATGGCTCTCCACGGATGAGGTGGTGAGGAGGCAGTTTCCTTTGGCTTGGGGTAGCATATGAGGGTAGTACTTCTAGGCGGAACCTCTCTTCTTCTTCTAGTGAAGGAAGTGCACCTCAACTTGGTCTAGTGGTGATGAAGGCTAAAGACAGAAGCTGTGGGTTGCAATAAAGCTTCAAAAGAGGGATAGTCTACTGACTCAAGAGGAAATTTCTTGTATATATGCTGCACCATGTAGATATGTTGTACAGAACTCCTTGAAAAAAAAATATATGCAAAAATGCAAAAGAACTCCAAAAAAGTGGTGGGTCGGATTGAAAATTTAATAACCCCACCGGAGTGTATATAGTCAAATAAAGCAAAGCTTATGGAATCCATGTACATCTCATGAAGCTTGCAGCGGAAGACCTAGCTACACTGGCTAGGCTTCCAAAACTCTATACTTCTACCCCCTCTTCTTGAGCCGGTTGCACTTGAACTTAGAAGGGAATACCCCGCTTCTCGAGGAAAGA
The DNA here is from genome assembly GCA_037367405.1 of Ottelia alismoides. Lineage (NCBI taxonomy): Eukaryota > Viridiplantae > Streptophyta > Magnoliopsida > Alismatales > Hydrocharitaceae > Ottelia > Ottelia alismoides. The sequence goes on along the minus strand of JAZKJV010011818.1, from coordinate 346,276 downwards.
GTTGCTAGACCGAGGCATTAGAGTTACCAGGTTGAGGGAGGCTGTTTCTTTGTTACTTCTGAGGTGGGGAGCCACATATCACTTACACTGCATGGAAAGACTCATGGTCATTAGAGTTTGTGTATGTAGACTTGTTCTGATCTGGTTTATTAAGGAGTCTTGTCCATAGATTGGTGGAACTTAGAGGCTGTTGGGTTTTAAGCTTAAGTCTAAATAAGGTTCCGACACATTAAATATCCAAAGATCTGATCGAGCTCCATATTTCAATTTAATGAAGGAAAGTTTAACAATTCAACTTTGATCCATGTACATCCTCTTTTTCTTTTTCTTTTTCTTTCTTTTTCACTTCTTTTTCAAATAAGTGTTTGCTAAGGGACTAGCAAAGTTAAGTATAGGGGGGTGATGAATACCCATTCATCACTCTTTATTCTTATATTTTAGCTACAAAAACCTTTGCAAATACATGTAGATATATGTAAATATCAATAATTAGCAAAAGCATGCATCTTGTAAAAACATATAATTAGCATGTTTTTGTGCAAAAATAAAAGAATAAAGATGAAAAAGAAAAAGAGGGAAATATTTAGAATAAATATTGAGCAACCTAACCCAAGGGAGGGCTCAGTATGGGCCTGACCGCATAAAAGCCACAGTAGAGAGAGATAGGGGCTCATGTGTAAACATTTTTGTAAATAAATAAAATTATATTTTCCTCAACCAAAAATATGTTTGTACATATTTTGCATATATTTAGAAATTCTTAAAAACAAAATAAAAATAAAAAAATCAAAAATGCAAAAATATCCCTCCACCATGTGCATAAACCATCATCCCTTATTTATTTAACCCTGTAAATAACTGTATTTATGTTCAAAACTTTTTGTGAACATTCTATGGTATATTTTGTAAATAAAATAAATAAAAAAATATACAACAAAAATCAAATAAAAATAACAAAAATTAAAATTACAAAAACATATTGTACATATGCCTTGTACATAGTTGTATATATCTATTTATTTCACCTATGTGTATAAATAATAAAAATAAAATAAAAATATCCTTTTATTCCTCATTTTATTCTATAAATAAATAAAATATAAAATAGGAATAAAATTGTACAAAAATAATAATTAAAAATTAAAAATCAAAAACCCTATATTGTACATATACCTATGTATAGTTATATATTGTAAATACCTTATTTTTATTTTGAAAAATTAATTAAAAATCACCAAAAAATAGAGAAAAATAAAATAAATATTTTTTATGTTTTAAGTTTTTAGAAATTCGGTCATTTTCTGGCCTCAAATAAAGAAATAAAAATGCAATAATTGGCGGCTCCTGATTGGTCCACGGGGGTTTGTTGACCCCGGTCAACTTCCCCCGCGGACCTTCCTCTTTCGCGGATCAAGCAACCGACCCGATTGCTCGAAATTCCACACGCTCGATCCGACCACCATCACCTCTAACCCCGGGCTCCGATTGCACGCTGAACATCCAGGATCCTCGCCCGGGGTGGGTTTGGAGGATCCGAGCTCCGTGCCGCCCGCCCGACCTCCTTCTTCTCGGATCTTCCACACTATTTAGTGTCGTCACCGGCGACCTATTCACGCTATCTTTGATCTTCCCCTCGGCGCCTGTGAGCTCCTCCACCATCCCTGAGTGACAGCCGTGGCCAGTGGAGTCGCAGCGAGGCCCGGGCAGCCGGGAGTCACTGATCCGGTGGAAATCACCACTGTGCGCCGCCGCGAGCGCGCTCAGCCTCGGGGAAGCGACGCCCCCTTGCAGGCAATGACCAGAAGCTCGCCGAGCTTCAGCCCAGTCGACAGCAGCCATCAGGTAGCGTAGTTAGCCAGTAGATTAGCGTAGTGTTAGATTTTTCGATTTCCTGTAGTGTACCTCCGCCGCCTCCGCCAGTCGTCTCCGTCCACGCATCCGACCACCCGACTAGACCACCATCTTCGCCTAACTCCCCTCCACCTTCTCCACCCGGCCATCCCTCCTGTCTCGTCCCGGAGCAGGGTCTTGGGTCTCCACCTCCGCCGCTCGCCGGAGACCCTCCACATCGATTCACCGTTCACCTTCCGTCCGTTCTGACGGGTCGCGGCAGTTTGCCCTCGACCCCTCTTTCTTCCTGTGCAGGTTTCCAGGTTTATCGACCTCATCTGGAGGTCGGAGCTTCTTGGCACAGCAGCTCCAGGTGGTTCACGTCGCCGGAGCTCTTCGGAGCTTCCAGCCTTCATCGGAGGGGAGCATTGGGTGCGGGGCTTCACGGAGAAGCTTTTCCGCTCTTCAGGAGCAGCGGGGGAGGATCTCAGCTTGTGCATCGAGCCGGCGAAGCTCGCCGGCGAAGTGTTCTTCCACCATCTTCCCCGACCGTCAGATCAGCCTTAGAGCTCCAGACCAGATCACGACCGTCCATTTGCGGAGCTGCAGATAGCGTCAGATCAGTTGAGGTGTGATCCCCGCCGTTGGTTCACCGAGGGTTCGGCCACTACGTACGAGGACCGTCCGATCTCCACGTGGAGGACCCTCCACCGTTCGATCAGGCCGAGCCTTTCAAGGTCAAAGGCGCCACCGCTCGCGTTCGTCGGATCTCCTACGTGGCGCACATCCGGCCGTCGGCGTAATAAAGGGGTAAATTACCTTAGGCCCCCTCGTAGTTCGTGCGTTACATTTCAGTCCTGTAAATATTTTATGCATTTTATTTACGTAGGGTTAATTGCACATTGGACCTCGTGCTTGTTAATAATTGCATATATGCCCCTGTATGTGTGATCCACGTGCTTCGTCACGTGTAGTTTTGGTTTATTTGCAACTTTTACCCTGTAGTTCTGGTTGTTTTATGATTGAATAGAAACTTTCTGGTATTTGCACGTATGCCCCTGTGAACATTTTATTTGTACATGTGCGCCTTTTAGTGGGTTAATTGCATAACCATCCCTGGACTTTTTGGTACGAGTTACCAAAAGGTCCTAGGATTTGGTTTTTATTACCAGAAGGTCCCTGAGTGCCCCAGGCACGCGCCACACGCGTGATTTGCTGGGTAAATTGCACCTGGACCCCCAGATTTACGGGTATTTGCACTTAAGTCCCTGTGCACTGTGCCCTCTTTTTGATTTTGAATAAAATATCAATTCATCTCCAAATTCGATAAAAATTTGATACATGGCTCCTGCCATGTTGTAGGATTTTTAAGAATTTTGGAGGACATTTTTGAGTGTATTTGTTATTTTTAAAAAATTCAAAAACATTTACTTTTGGCACTGTTTCACTTGAAAAATCACACAAAAATATAAAAGTCCCTCTAAAAATTCTATAAAAATTAGGTACTGTTTCTGTTGTGTTTCTTGATTTTCTAGCCAATTTTGGCTATTTTTCATTGAGTAAAAACCCTAAAAATTTAAAAACACCTCAAAACTCATAAAAATCATATTAAATAATTTAAAAACCCAAAAACAATAATTTTGGTGCTCAAATTTTCCTTGTTTTCTCTAGTATACAGGAAAATTACCTCTAGGTCCCTCTGAGATCCTTAAATATTTTATCTTTGGGTTTTGGGCCTGGCTGGACAGTACATTGCCTTTTTCGCACTGTTTGATTTTTAGAAAATAAAATACACCTTATAAAAATCCCAAAAATTCACCAAAAACACTTAAAAACCTAAAAAACATAAAAACAATTTTTCTTGAATTTTTGCTTGATTTTTGATGCTTTAAATAAATTGCTCAAGTGTGCTTGTTCTTGTGTTTTCTTATTTTCTTTACATATTAAAAATCCAAAAAAATTTAAAAACAATTAAAAACCACTAAAAATGTTTTCTCTTCTTCTCTGATTTTTTTTTGACTACTTCGTAGGCCTTTGGCCAACCCGTGCTCCTTGTGTTCGACCCTGGGAGCTATACCAGGTTAATCCCATAGCTAGGACCGCACTTCATGTTTCGATCTCTGATTTATTTCGCGGTTCCATATTTTTCTTGATATACCCATCCTCTGAGATCCGGGTCGCAACAACACTTGTTTTATTACCTTCACCCGGGTCTTGAGAGTTTTTCGGGTCAAGCACTACTCCTGAACTCGACCTGTCGAGAAGAGGAGGGATGGGTCTAGACCGGACTCTTTGGATCGAGGGTGAGTGACTAGGCTAGACGGTTCTATCGAGTAGAAATTGCCTGTTTAGGACTCGGATTTCCGCCTGCACCATTTAGGTAGTTTATTTCCTGTCTTTCAATTCTGCGCGGATCATCTTGCATGTAGACTGCTGGAGTCAGGTACGCATTTCTATCTCTGCATGCATCATTGATTTCTCGCGCATCGGCTTTTTCGTCTTCTCCCCCCTGTTTTGGACTAAATAACCAGGAGAACCGAAAAATTTGTTAGGCTTTTGTTTTTATTGAAAAATATTAAAAAGAAAAACCATAAAATTGGGATTGTTTAAGCTATTGACCCTAAAAGACACTTAACTGAAAAATTTGTCTTGGGGAGAGCAACCCCCTCATTGTTTGGTTTGCTTGCGCGAGAGAGTGACCCGCACCCTAGGTAGAGCCCTCCGGTGCTATTTCTAGCTGACTACCGACTCTTCCGTGCGGGCCAGTCGGTTGGAGTAGCATCGGGTATCCCAACAGGTCACGTAAGCGCTCTGATAGACTGTTTGTTCACTTAATAAAAACTGACAAGATAATTTGACTGAGCCTTCACGGTCTTCAGCTCGTGTGGCGTTGGTGAACAGAGGGGTTTGCATTTTGATCATAGTTTCTCCAGATCCCATCCGCACTACTCGACCAGATCACGATGATGGGTAGACGCTCTCTTAGGCAGCCTCTGGCTGCACCGCTTTCAGGCACGTCTACCCAGTCATCTAGGTTGGCCCGCGAGAGCCGAGACCAGTTCTCCGAGCCCGAGTATGATTCCGCCCTGTTCCCCCTCGACCCCCTTTCTTTCGGTTCTGAGAGATATGAGCCAGAGGAGAGACTCACAGATTTGACAGCACCTGAGTTTGGCTCGTTTGATTTTGCAGACGCCATGGCCGGCAGTTCTGAGGATCGCTCCCGTCAGCCTGAGCACTTCGTATTGGATCAGGGAGCGATCAACTCCACCCTGATCGCCTCTTTAGAGACCGTCCAGCAGCAGTTGAGAGATCAGGGAGCTTTCATGCTCGACATAAGGAGAGAGATGGAGCAGATGCGAGCAGAGCGCGAGGAGCGCAGAGAGGGATCGAGGATTCCAGAGGATGCAGATGCAGCAGCCGCCGCAGCCGCGGTCGGAAGACCACCGAGACCGATGCGGGAGTTGCACAACCCCGGATCGACGCTGACGCACCACTGGGTCGTACTTCCAGCCATCGTGGGGGACTTCAAGTTCCCCCCGAACACCTTGCAGCTACTCCCCCGCTTCCACGGGCTCACGACTGAGGAGCCCCATCTCCACCTCCAGGAGTTTCTGATGATTTGCAGCACTGTCCACGACCGTCAGGTGGACCAGGATACGATCAGGATGATCGCCTTCCCCTTCTCCCTAGCAGACAGAGCAGCCACCTGGCTGAAGCATTTGGGGAAGTTTGTTTACACCTTGGAGCAGCTCCGCACCGAGTACTTGAACAAGTACTATCCACTCGGGCGGACCAATGCAGCGAGGGCCCTGATCAGCAACTTCTCCATGCTCCCCAACGAGCAATTCCATGAGGCATGGGAGAGGTTTCGTGAGCTTACTGACCGATGCCCGTACCATGATATCTCGAAGCCGAACCTTGTGCAGAGCTTCTTCAGCGGGCTGACACCAGAGCTCCAGGGCTTAGTGAATGCTTCTTGTGGCGGGTCCTATTTCGCCAAGGATCACGACCAGGTCTGGACCATCTACGAGGAGATGGCCGAGAACTATATGGTGATGTCCCAGACCCAGTTATACACTTAGGGGAGACCCTAGCAGCAGCCAGGACCCGTGCAGTACCAGAGGATAGCACGGGTCGACGCCGGTCCATCCAGTTCATCCGCAGTTGCAGCAGCACAGGCAGAGTCATCCGCTGCGGATATGGGTATTATCAGCGAGAAGTTGGACCGGATGGAGCTGATCGAGAAGAAGCAGTGTTCGTGGCATCACGTAGATGGAGCAGATGGCACAGACTCTGAGCGACATGAAGACCCAGCTCATGTGTCTCCAGGAGGCACAGACGGCTTCCCAGCCCCGTCTTCAGTCGCGAGGTGATGCCGGCGGCAGCAGCAGCTCGTCCCAGCGCTCCAGCTCTTTTCAGCAGCCTAGACAGGTTCACCTTGTACAGGCGGAGCCGTACCAGCAACAGCAGCCCTCTTACCAGTCTCCACCATCTCCAGACATGCAGATGGTGGTATACTAGTCGGATCAGCCTCTGGTAGTACTCCCGCCAGCCCATTTCAATGCAGAGCCGTTGATGGATGTCAACGGGATTTGGTATGACCGTCCCCAGCCTGGGATCCGACGAGACCATCCCAGATTCAGGTGGGGGAGTGGAGGTACCCAGCCCCAGCAGCAGTCATCCGGCAGGGAGGGCAGTATAGCCAGCAGAGAGATCACCAGCAGCAGCAGCCCCCAGTTTACCAGTCACAGAAGCAGTCATCCTTCGTTCCTCGTCCCTATCAGCAGCAGGGACAGTCTTGGAGACGTGAGCAGCAGGCTCACCAGCCACACCAGCAGCACCCTCCTTCTTACCCCTCTCACCACCAGCAGCACCAGTTCCAGCAGCCTCATCACCAGAGAGGCTACCTATCGGGCTCCCACGAGAGCCCAGTTTTGGATGACATAGCCCGCCTCCTCACGGACCAGCAGGATACCTTCAGACGGGAGATGGACGAGTTCCGCCAGGAGATGCGGGACATCGTGAGAGGGAAGGCCGCCATTCCTGCCCAGATTGAGCCGAATCCCAACAGCCTGAAGCGGAAGTCTGAGCAGGTAGCTTACACTGAGCACGCCACTCCTAGTGATCCATTTGTTGATACATCTTCGGATCTGTTTGATGCTGATTTTGTTACGCTTAGGAGCGGTAGGACACCAGCAGGCGGCGGTGCCTCGTCTGAGCTACACCATGGGGACACATCCGGGGTGCCAGATGAGGAGGAGGAGAGCGGTACTGAGGCCGCTCATGACGATGATGGTGGTACTGATGCCACCAAGGATGATGATCCCACTGGCGATGCTGAGGCCGCCGCTTTACCAGTTCGAGGAGGTGGTACTGACGCCACCAGAGTAGCTGAGCCAGCACGCGGTACTGAGGCCGCTAGACGTCTAGCAGAGCCAGCCCGTGGTGGTACTGAGGCCACCGGTGTTCATTTTGAGAGAGATGTTGTTTTTCCTTCTGTTGATGTATCTCAGAACACTGTTTTGAATAAAGGAAAAGGTTTAGTTTCTTCTGGTCCCACTGTGGTGATTGATGTATGTGCGGATCCGGCCGTCGAGCCGTCTAGACCTCTTCCTAGTCCTTCATCTGAGAAGGACCCTGTGATCCCCTTCCCTAGAGCCCTTCTGATGGGGAAGGGAAAGAAAAGAGACAAAGACCCAAAAAAGAGAGAGCAGGAGGAGTTCAGCCAGAGCATCATTGATCGATTTCACATACAGTTGACCCTTCAGGAGGCTTTGCAGCACATCCCCCTTCTTCAGCGATCTTTGAGAGATAGGACCACAGTCAGGAGGAGGAGGAACCATCATTCAGAGATACATGTGCTGACGAAAGCCACGTGCTTCGCGATCCAGAACCATCTGCCGGCCAAGAGGTCAGATTCAGGAGCCCCGTATGTCAGATGTCAGATTAGTGAGCAGAGGTTCGACCGGACTCTATTGGATAGCGGATCGTCTATCAACCTCCTTCCGGCAGCCCTTCTCGACCGCTTCGAGTTGGGCACTCTTCGACAGAGCAGGACAGTCCTTCAGTTTGCTGATCGATCTGTCAAGAGGCCGAAGGGGTTGTTGCGAGACGTTATCGTCACGATTCAGGGCTTGCAATTCCCCATGGACGTCGTAGTGTTGGACATGGAGATCCCTGATTCAGTGGCCGATACCCCCATCATCCTCGGTCGTCCGTTCTTGGCCACGGCCAAGGCGGTGACTGATCATGATAGCGGGAAGGTATACTTTCGCGTCGAGGGCGAGAGTGTACAAATAGAGACGGTAGAGGACTACAGAGCTAGAGAGAGAGCATGCTCAGAGACCAGCACAGATACAGAGCAGCTGACCGACGCCGGGCTAGACATCCACCAGGACTGTGATTTTGTGATCACAGATGATGAGGCAGCATGGGCAGACCCTTCCGCACAGGCCATCCTCTCATTTCCAGACACCACTGATGCAGAGATGACAGCAGAGGAGAGCTTGGAGAGCACAACCCTGGTCCAGGATACTACAGAGGCAGCAGAGCCGGTTCTCAACCGCGACACAGTTCTTAGTGATGGTGGTACTGAGGCCACCTTATGTGATGGTGGTACTGATGCCACCTTGTTTGATGCAGATCCCTCGGATTCAGAGTCTGATTGGGCAGATTGTGATGATCAGATGCCAGACCTGAGTCCACCAGAGCCTACAGATGAGGAGGAGGTAGAGGCAGAGCAGATCAGAGACAGCACAGTTGAGCAGCCTTCTCCAGATCCAGTTTGCGAGAGCTCGTATTATTTTGTCCCAGGCAGATTTGACAGATTTAGCAGCATTCACGCACCTTCTTCCGAGGCCAGATTTGCCAGCACCCAGTTGTCCAGAGCTGAAGCCGCTTCCTTCGTCGCTGAAGTATAGATTCCTTGCGGGTGAGCATGAGATGTACCCACTCATTATCTCAGCCGATTTGACTGGAGAACAGGAATCCCGTCTGATGGGGGTTCTTGAAAAGAACCGCAAGGCAATCGGATGGAGCGTAGCAGATCTCCATGGGATTAGTCCATCAGTATGCTCCCACCATATTTATCTCGAGGAGGGGGCGAAGCCATCGCGTGAGTTCCAGCGGCGGCTGAACCCCAACCTGAGAGAGGTCGTGATGAAGGAAATATCAAAATGGTGGAGTGCAGATTTTATTTATCCCATTTCCGACTCCAAGTGGGTCAGCCCCTTGCATGTGGTGCCCAAGAAGACGGGCATCACAACTGTGATCAGTGAGTCGGGAGAGGAGATTGCTACACGAGTACCCACCTCTTGGAGGGTCTGTGTTGACTACAGGAGACTCAACCAGGCCACCAAGAAGGACCATTTCCCCCTGCCTTTTATTGACCAGATCATTGAGAGACTGGCAGGGAAGAGCCATTATTGCTTCCTGGATGGGTACTCGGGCTACAACCAGGTGGCCATCGCTCTTGAGGATCAGGAGAAGACCACCTTTACCTGTCCCTTTGGTACATATGCCTTTCGACGCATGCCATTTGGGCTATGCAATGCCCCTGCGACTTTTCAGAGGTGCATGTTGTCGATCTTTTCGGACATGGTAGGGGAGTGTTTGGAGGTCTTCATGGACGATTTCTCGGTCTATGGCGATGGATTCGACTCCTGTCTTGACTGCCTAGACCGAGTACTCCAGCGATGTATTGAGTACCATTTGGTTCTTTCTTGGGAGAAGAGTCACTTCATGGTGACTCAAGGGACGGTGCTTGGCCATATCATCTCCAACAGGGGCATGGAGGTTGATCCGGCCAAGGTTGATGTCATTAGAAAACTCGCACCGCCGTCCAATTTGAGGCAGCTACGGTCATTCCTGGGGCACGTTGGTTTTTATCGGAGATTTATTCAGGATTTCAGCAGGATTGACCGGCCGTTGACTGACCTCTTGACGAAAGACACCGAGTTCCTTGTCGATGACAAGTGTCTTTCGTCCTTTGCGACTCTCCAGCAGTGTGTGATTGAGGCCCCTGTCCTCCAGCCGCTCGATTGGTCTCTCCCATTCGAGATCATGACGGATGCCTCCGATTTTGCCGTAGGGGCAGTGCTGGGACAGAGGAGGGATGGAGTTCCATTTGCTATCCACTACGCTAGCCGCACATTGGATTCCGCCCAGCGGAATTACACAGTCACAGAGAAGGAGATGCTAGCCGTAGTGTTCGCCCTAGATAAGTTTCGATCTTATATCATTGGATCTAGAGTGACCCTGTACACAGATCACACCGCCATCAGGTACCTCATGGCAAAGAAGGATGCCAAGGCCAGACTTACTAGATGGATCCTTCTACTCCAGGAGTTCGACATTGAGATCAAAGATAAGCCTGGAGTCAAGAATGTGGTGGCGGATCACCTCTCCCGTATAGAGCAGCCTGAGGAGTCTGAGCAGATAGATCCCATTTGTGAGACCTTCCCAGATGAGGCGATCCTTGCTATTGCCTCACTCCCGTGGTATGCTGATATTGTGAACTTTCTCGTTGTTGGGAAAGTCCCACAAGATTGGCCCAGGCAGAGGCTTGAGACCTTCCTTGCGAAGGCCAAGTCCTACCACTGGGAGGATCCCATCCTTTACCACAAAGGAGGGGATAGCGTCTGGCGTCGGTGCATTCCTCAGGAGGAACACCATAGCATCCTCACTTACTGTCACAAGCTTGAGGCAGGAGGACATCATTCTGGGAGGAGAACGGCATAAAAAGTGCTCCAATCCGGCTTGTGGTGGCCTACCCTCTTCAAGGACTCTGATGAGTTCGTGAAGAGGTGTACTGACTGTCAGAGGATGGGCACTTGTGGACAGCGTGATATGATGCCGATGCAGCCCATTCACTTCTGTGAGGTTTTTGACGCATGGGGCATCGATTTCATGGGTCCATTCCCTAAGAGTCAGGGATTTGAGTACATTCTGTTGGCCGTGGATTATGTTAATCGTTGGGTTGAGGCTATCCCCGCCCGAGCCGCTGATGCGAGGACAGTATGCAGATTTTTGAGGAAGCACATCATCACACGGTTCGGGGTTCCACGAATTCTGATTTCTGATGGGGGTCTCATTTCATCAACGACCAGGTGAAGGCCCTTGCTAGCGAGTTCGGTATAGACCATCGTGTTGCTACACCTTACCATCCACAGACGAATGGTCTAGCCGAGGTGTCGAATAGGGAGATCAAGGCTATACTGCAGAAAGTCATCCGCCCTGACCGAAAGGATTGGTCACAACTTTTGGACTCGGTCTTGTGGGCATATAGGACGTCTTTCAAGACACCATTGGGCACATCTCCTTTCGCCTCGTTTATGGCAAGCCGTGCCATTTGCCTGTTGAGTTGAGGCACATGTTACTATGGGCAGTTACAGATATTCTTATGGATCCAGATGGTGTAGGAGACCAGAGTTAGTAGCCCTGGAGGAGTTGAGAGATACAGCTTTCTCAAACAGCCTACAGTATAAGGAGAGAGTGAAGGAGTGGCATGATTCTCACATCAGCCACAAGCATTTTGAGATTGGACAGAGAGTAGGGCTGTTTGATGCGAGGCTACGATTATTTCCAGGGAAACTACAGAGCAAATGGAAGGGACCCTACTTGGTCAGAAAGGTACACGACAACGGTAGCATTGATATATCTGAGTTGTCTTCTGAGAGTACCTTTCGAGTGAACGGCCAGCGGCTCAAGCCATTTCTAGATCATGAGCCGTGGGTCGCTGATCTTGCCCCTATTCATTTTGCGTGAGATGTGGTTTTTGACTCACATCCAATGCATCTCACGCCTGAGTTTCACTGATCGCCCGCCTTGTATAGATCCAGATGTCTATATCACCACATTCTTTAGTCCCACATCCCTTTCTTCATCTTTGATTATGCTATACTTAGGGTGCACTTTACCCTAAGTATAGGGGGGATGTGAGACCTTCGGGTATTTCTTTTGTTTCTTTCTACCCCTGTTTTGCTACCCATACTTAGGGACATTTCACCCTAAGTATAGGGGGGGTAGACCCTGTACATTCTCCACTCGGTTTTCCCTTAGTATACAACCTGCTATACTTAGGATCATTGGATCCTAAGCATAGGGGGAAGACCCGAGACCCTCTTGACTTTCTATTTTATTCATTCATCTTTGTATATAACCTTCCTTTTCACTTCCCTATACCTAGCACGAGTTATGTATTCTTCATCGCTCTTGACTCTGAGGACATCGTTCGAGCTAAGTATAGGGGGGTGTGTATATATTTCATATATACTTTAGCCATAACTCGTACTTTGTGTGAGTGTGTTAATAAATAAAATGGCTAAAAACCCTAAAAATCACAAAAATTAAAAATTTTTCATGTACATAAACTTCTTTTATTTGCACATAAATAGCTAGTGTACAAATTATTTTTGTAAAAAGGTTTTCAAAAATCTTTTATGTAAAGCTTGTGTAAATATTTCTCTTATCAAAATTATGTATATAGTACAAAATTTTTCCAAAATGTTTTGAAAATCAAAAGTTTGCAAAAATCTTGTGTAAATATTTGTAAATACTTTTGCAAAACTTGCACTTCATGCATCCATCCATTCATGATTTCAAAACATTTTTCAAAAATTTTGCACGATTGTAAATATTTGTAAATAGCATCTTTGTATATATATATGTATATAGTTTTTCCTGGATGAGAGTTCACATTTAAACTAAGCCTGGAATTAAATTGAGAAATGGAGCTTGATTAAGATCTTAATCCACCTAATTCTAAGAGGAACCTTATAAGGCTTAGGGTTAAGGCTTTTCAGGTCCATAAGGACTTAATTCTTTGAGTCCACTAGGCTATGAGCATATGTCATCTTGATGATCCTAAGTAGAGCACTTAAAAACACACGCATGACTCTTAGAGACAATGGCTTGACTTGCACCAGCACTTTACACATAGCTCTCCACGGATGAGGTGGTGAGGAGGCAGTTTCCTTTGGCTTGGGGTAGCATATGAGGGTAGTACTTCTAGGCGGAACCTCTCTTCTTCTTCTAGTGAAGGAAGTGCGCCTCAACTTGGTCTAGTGGTGATGAAGGCTAAAGACAGAGGCCGTGGGTTGCAATAAAGCTTCAAAAGAGGGATAGTCTACTGGCTCAAGAGGAAAATTTCTTGTATATATGCTGCACCATGTAGATATGTTGTACAGAGGCACTTGAAAAAAAATGCAAAATGCAAAAAGAACTCCAAAAAAGTGGTGGGTCGGACTGAGAATTTAATAACCCCACCGGACTTTATATAGTCAAATAAAGCAAAAGCTTATGGTATCCATGTTACATCTCATGAAGCATGCAGCGGGAGACTTGGCTACACTGGCTGAGCTTCCAAAAGTCTATACTTCTTCCCCCTCTTCTTGAGCCGGTTGCACTTGAACTTAGAAGGGAATACCCCGCTTCTCGAGGAAAGAGTTGCTAGACCGAGGCATTAGAGTTACCAGGTTGAGGGAGGTTGTTTCTTTGTTACTTATGAGGTGGGGAGCTACACATCACTTACACTGCAGGGAAAGATTCATAGTCATTAGAGTTTGTGTATGTAGACTTGTTCTGATCTGGTTTATTGAGGAGTCTTGTCCATAGATTGGTGGAACTTAGAGGCTGTTGATTTTTAAGCTTAAGTCTAAATAAGGTTTCGACACATTAATAATCCAAAGATCTGATCGAGCTCCATATTTCAATTTAATGAAGGAAAGTTTAATATTCAACCTTGATCCATGTACATTCCCCTCTTTTTCTTTTTCTTTCTTTCTTTTTCACTTCTTTTTCAAATAAGTGTTTGCTAAGGGACTAGCAAAAGTTAAGTATAGGGGAGTGATGAATACCCATTCATCACTCTTTATTCTTTTATTTTAGCTACAAGAACCTTTGCAAATGCATGTATATAGTTGTAAATGGAAATAATTACCAAAAGCATGCATTGTGTAAAAACCTATAATTAGCATGTTTTTGTGCAAAAATAAAAGAATAAAGATTAAAAAGAAAAAAAGGGAAATATTTAGAATAAATATTGAGCAACCTAACCCAAGGGAGGGCTCAGCATGGGCCTGACCGCATAAAAGCCAAAGTAGAGGGAGATAGGGGCTCATGTGTGTAAATATTTATGTAAATAAATAAAAGTATTTTCCTCACAAAAATAGCTTAAAATATGCTTGTAAATATTTGTATATACTCATAAGTATAAAAACAAAAGAAAAAGATAAAAATCAAAAAGGAGAAAAACATCACTCATCATGTACATAGACCACCCACCTTTATATTTATTTAGCTTCATAAATAAATAAAATTAATTTCCAAAATCTTTGTAAATATTCTATATTATATAATGTAAATAAATAAAATAAAAACAATTAAAACAAAAACAAAATAAAAATAGCAAAATTAAAAACACAAAAATATACCATGTATATAGATGTACATATGTATTTATTTCACCTATATAGATAAACAATAAAAATAAAATAAAAATGTCTTTGTATTCCTTATTTTATAATATAAATAAATAAAATATAAAATGGGAATAAAATTGTATCAAAATAACAATCAAAAATCAAAAATTAAAATCCCATATAGTGTATATATACCTATATATAACCTACTATGTATATACCTTATTTTTATTTTGAAAAATTAACTAAAAATCACTAAAAAATAGAAAAAAATAAAATAAAAATATTTCATGTTTTAATTTTTTACAAATTCGGTCGTTAATCACCTGTTATTTCACTTCCAAATATTATCCACGTGGCTGATCCCTATTGGCCCTAGGGATGTTGACCGCCCGGTCAACTACCCCCCCCCCCCCCCCCCCGCGCCCGACCCGATTTCCTCATTTTTTAGCACCTAAACCCGATTGATTCCCACCTAAACCCCGGGTCAGATCCGTCCACGACATATCCGAGACCCTCGCCGGAGCTCCTGCATCGGGATCCGCACGCTTCCACGCCCTACCCGCACCTGTCTTCCCGGACCCTTCCAGCGTATAAAGCCGAGCTCCGCCACCCCCATTTGCCATCTTTGGCCATTCGATTCCACCCCCTGTGAGCTCCAGCGTGTGCGTGAGAGTGACAGCTCGCGTCTTATGCTGTTGAAGCGAGGAGAGGGAGCGAGGTCACTGATCCGGCGAAGCTTCGCCGCCTTGCTCCGCCACCAGCAGGAGCTCGAGCCTCGGAGGGAGACGCTCCTCGAGGCGACGACCCAGAGCTGCGCAAGCTCTTCCCCAGTCTCCTCGTCCACCCATGTAGTCCCTTAGGCCTTTCTTTTTCTTGGATTTTCCATTTCGCCCAATTCGCTGCTCCGCCGTCCCCCGGCGATTCCGATTGATTCAGACCATCATCCGACCATCGGGCTTCACCATAGCCATCGCCTCCTTCCCGCGCACCTTCTCCATAGTTCCATCCAACCCAGCTCGCACAGGAGCTGGGATTTGAGCTCCACCGTCCCCCCTTCGCCGGAGCTCGCTCATATCGCCCCACAGTTCACCGTCACCCCGCCTAACCGGGTCGAGGCAGTTTGCCCTCGACCCGCGAGCCTTCTGTACTGTTTTGCAGGTTCAATGAGGGCCATCTGAGGTCCTTCGACATCGAGCCAGGAGGCGTTCCTCCGCCGACCTCGCCGGAGCACCCCAGAGCTCGGCTGGGTCATCGGAGCCCACCAGCAGACGCGGGAGCACCCCACGCTTCTTCTCCGACCTTCAGCGTGCTTCCAGGAGGACCTCCGCGCAAGCACGAGGCCGACGAATCTCGCCGGCGAGCTGTTTGTCCTCCATCATCACCGACCATCCGATCGTCTCCACTCGCCCAGATTTGATCACAGCCATCCGCTTGCGAGGAGCCTCCACCGTCCGATCTGTAGGAGACTTGATCAGGACCGTCCGATGCGCAAGGGTTAGCCACAGAGAGCCACGACTGTCCGATGTACCACGTGGCTTAACCCCAGCCGTCGGATCATAGCGAGGATCTCAGCCTTGGAGCGCCAGCTGATCCCCACCGTTGATCACTCCACGTGGCCTCCATCCTGCGGTCCGCATTAATAAAGGGTAAACTACCCTTAGGCCCTTCTGTTTATTTCATTTCGCATTCAGTCCTGTAAATACGTAATATAGTTGTTTAGTTTTTGGGATATTTGCATAGAGGACCCGTACTCTGTTTAGCTTGCATTTATGCCCCTGTGTATGGTCTGACACGTGCATTGACACGTGAGTTTTTGGCTTATTTGCATATCATGCCCCTGTAGTTCTGGATGTTAATGAATGAATGAAAGTTTGTGTGTATTTGCATTTATACCCCTGTGCGTATTTTAATTGAGCATGTGCGAATATTTGTAGGTATTTTGCAGATAAGCCCCTGAGTTTTTGGTACCTGTTACCAAATAGCCCTCGGGACTTATTTTCATTACATTTGGGTCCCTGAGTGCCCCAGACACGCGCATCGCACGTGTTTTGCTGGGTTAATTGCACCAGACCCCCCAGACTTCCGGGTATTTGCACTTTGGTCCCTGTGCACTATGCCCCCTTTTCATTCTTGAATAAAATAGCAAATTACCTCCAAATCCAACGAAAATTGGAAACATGGCTCCTGCCATAGTGTAAAATTTTCAAGGATTTTTGGAGACATTTCTGAGTTGATTTGATATTTTTAAAAATTCAAAAACATCTAATTTTGCTACTATCTAACTTTAAAAATCACAAAAAATATTAAATAGTATCTAAAAATTACAAAAAATTGTCTACTGCTTGTTTTGTTGTGTTTGATTTTCTAGCCAATTTTGGCTATTTTTCATTACTGAAAATCACTAAAAACTGAAAACCCTTAAAATATTATAAAAATTCTAATAAATAAACCAAAAACCCAAAAATAATAATTTAGGTGCTTAATTTTTCCTTGTTTTATTCTCCATACAGGAAAAATACCTCCCAGCTAATTTGGGGCCTCTAGATATTTTATCTAGGTCCTTTTAGCTCGACTGGACAGTACCTACATTTTCAGTCACTGTTTGATTTTTAGAAAATGAAATAAACATCATAAAAATCGCAAAAATTTACCAAAAACACTAAAAATTATAAAACACATAAAAACATTTTTGTTAGAATTTTTGGTTGATTTTTAGTGCTTTTAATAATTTGTTGATGTGTGTAGTTCCTTAGCTTTCATCATTTTCTTGACACATTAAAAAAATCCAAAAAAAATATATAATAATTTAAAAACCACCAAAAATATTTTACTCTTTTATTTTATTTCCTTTCTGACTACTTCGTAGGCTGCAAGGCCAACCCGTGCTCCTTGTGTTCGACCCTGGTCGCTATACCAGGTTAAATAAATAGCAAGACCGTTATTTCGCATTTTGATTGATTTTTATCTCTCTTGGTGGTCTATTTTTCTTGATTGTTTGCACTTGATTGCTTGGGTCACAACGACCGATTAGCACCTTATATCCGAGTGGTCATTTTGCGCACATCAATGTCGGGCGAGGTTCCCGGATGCTTGGGGAGTAATTGGGACCCTGGTTTAAGTGCGAGGTGATCGGGTTTGGATGCTAAAATTCTGAGAACTCAGGTCGGGCATCCAGAACCCGTGGGAAGTGGTCCACAGGGGGGAGTTGACCGGGCGGTCAACATCCCCGTGGACCAATGAGAGGGGGCCACGTCAAAATGATTTGAAAATTAATTTAAAAATAGCAAATGGCCGAATTATTAAAAACTTAAAACATGAAAAATGTTTGTTTTATTTTTTCCTATTTTTTGTGATTTTTAATTAATTTTTCAAAATAAAAATAAGGTATTTACATAATAAGGCTATATATAGGTATATATACAATATAGGATTTTTATTTTTGATTTTTAATTTGTTATTTTTATACGTTTTTATCCCCATTTTATATTTTATTTATTTATATTATAAAATTAGGAATAAAAAGATATTTTTATTTTATTTTTATTATTTATAGACAAGGGTGAAATAAATAGATATATACATCTGTATACATGGTATATTTACAATATTATTTTTGGTTTTTAATTTTGTTCTTTTTTTTGTTTTTATCTTTGTTGTTTTTATTTTATTTATTTACATCTTACAAATTTTATGGAAATTAATTTTATTTATTTATAAGGTGAAATAAATATAAGTGAATGGACTATATACATGGTGAATATGCACAAGTGATGCTTTTGCTTTCTTTTTAATTTTTCTATTTTTGTTTTGATTTTTGTATTTACAAATATATACCATATATACAAACCACTTTTATTCTATTTTTAGAGGAAAATATATTTATTTTATTTATTGGTTTATTTACACACATGAGCCCCTATCTCCCTCTACTTTGGCTTTTATGCGGTCAGGCCCATGCTGAGCCCTCCCTTGGGATTAGGTTGCTCAATATTTATTCTAAATATTTCCCTCTTTTTCTTTTGTCTCTTTATTCTTTTATTTTTGCACAAAAACATTTTAATTATAACTTTTTGCACAATGCATGCTTTTGATAATTATTTGTATTTACAGACATATACATGCATTTGCAAAGGTTTTTGTAGCTAAAATATAAGAATAAAGAGTGATGAATGTGTATTCATCAACCAAGATGATGTGCTAGAATGGGAAAGGCTGCTAGAAGAGTTACTTTTGGAGGACAGGAAGGAGGAAGTGGAATGGAGGCAGAGATCCGGGTAGAAGTGGTTGTGAGAGGCGGACATGAACGAGAGGTTTTTTCATTCGATGGCTTCCACAGAAGAAGGAGGAACTTTAATCGGAGTCTCGATGTGGGAGGGGAAAGGGTAGCGGGTGATGCTTTGTTGGGGAGAGCTCCCCAGGAGCAGAGCACTTCATAGAGAGGTCGAGGAGAAGGAGAATGAGGGTTGGGAGTGGTGTGGAACAGGAGTGGAGTCAATATCGAAGTCGCATGTGTCTGTGCTAAAGGCACCGTTTGCAGAGGAGGAGGTTAAAAGCACGGTGTGGGATTTGAACGCGGACGGGGAGCCTGGTCCAGACAGTTTTCCGATTCTCTTCTACAGAGAGTTGTGGGACCTGTTGAACAGAGATATTGTGGTTGTTATCAATGGATTCAGAACTGGAAACAGAGGTTTCGAGAGGATTAACTGAGCATTGATTTTCCTTCTACCTAAGAGGGAGAATCTGATGTAGGTTGAGGACTATAGGTTGATTGCATTATATAATGCAATCTACTTGATTGTGGCCAAGGTACTGACAAATAGACTAAAACGAGTTCTAGATGATGTAATCCTGCAAAATTAGTTGGCATTTATTCCGGGAAGATAGATGGCGGATGGATTGGTCATGGCATCTGAGATTTGCCTTCAATGGCGTCAGGAAAAGGTGAAGGGTTTGATTTGGAAGATTGACTTCAAGAAGGCATACGATTGTGTGGACTGGAGTTTCTAGTGGGAATCGCATCGACAACGTGGCTTCACTGACCTCTGGATATCCTGGATGAAGAGGTGTGTCACGACCTCGTTCTCTACTATTTTGGTGAGTGGGAGGCCAGAAGGGGGCTTTTTTCAGCCATAGAGGGTGTGAGACAGGGATGCTCATTAACACCGATGCTTTGTATTCTGGTGGCAAATGCATTGGCAGTATTGTTCAAGAGAGTGATCGACGAAGGGTGGTGTGAGGGGTTCCGTATTGGATCCATCTCTATTCCACTCTTACAATATGCAGATGACATGGTGGTTTTCTTAGGTGTTACAGAAGAAATGAACAGAAGGACAAGACAGTTGATGGAGATCTTCATCAGCATTTCTAGGCTCGAGATAAATAGAGATAAGTCTACCGTTATCCAGTTTGGGAAGGGTGATAGGAGAGTAGGTCGAGGGCTGTGATCTTGGAGTGCCCCCTGGGTAAGCTACCCATTTCTTACCATGGGTTACCTTTAGTGGTGGGCAGGCTCAAAAAAGAGGAGTGGGACATGGTCCTCAGCAAATTCGAGCAGAGATTGGTTGGGTGGAATGCGGCTACCTTATTTAAGGGCAGGAAACTGATTCTTTTAAACCATGTGCTGTCGGAGATTCTTATCTTTTTCTTTTCACCTCGAGTTATGCTGGTGGGGTAGGGAAGAAGATAGAGATAAAGATGAGAAGATAGAGATAAAAATGAGAAGATTGTTCTGGTCAGATGGGAAGCAACAAAGATATGGGATACATCTAGTTGACTAGGAGGAGCTCACGAGACAAAGAAGTGAAGGAGGCCTAAGAATCCGAGATTTGAGTTCTATGAATAAAGTGTTTCTGGATAAATGGACGGCGTAGATTTGGGGCAACACTGATAGATTGGATATTCGGCTCATACGAGCCATTTATGGTGTCAACGACTCCCTGGGCGCAGGCAGAGTGCACTTTGAGACCTCTCTTTGGAGTGGTGTACGAGATATTTTACCGCAGCTGAGGTCGAGATTGACAACTTAATTGGGGGCCGGGGAGGTCTTTCGGTTTTGGATGGACAACTGGACAGGAGATGAGTTACTATGCAACAGGTTCCCAAGACTCTACGCTTTGGTGGCAAACATGGTTGTTTTGCGTATGAAGTTGGTAGTTCTGGTTCGTGGGTTCCTGATGAAAGGGAATTTATTAGAGGGGTCTAGATATCTCACAAGGCGAGAGATCCATTCGCTGATTTGACCACTCCAAAATTCCCAAATCAATCAACAATTAACCCACAATGAAATATAAGCAATGAATATAAAAAATGTGGAGTTAAAATTTATTATAACTCTACATGCAAGTGTGTATAGGTGTAAGCACAAGTAGAGGTCGAACACTGGGAGGCGAATGGTTGAGTGATGAAATTGGTTGCGCAATTATTCAATTCTTGGTCCATGTCTAATTCTTATTGTTTTTGTGGGTTTTTGATTATATATATATATTTTTAATTTTATTATTATTATTATTATTATTTTGTTATTATAATTTTTATTGTGTTTTATATTTTATATATTTTTTTATTTTCTTTTTTTATTTTTAATTATATAATATAGATATAAAGAGATATATAAGAGAAGAGAGAGATAATATATGGGTACATATATATATATATATACATAAATACTCAAAATTTATTGGATATAATATTTTTTTGGCTTTTTATATTTTCCTAATTTTTTTGTTGTTTTTTTGGGATGTTTCTAATTTTTATGTATTTTTTAATTCAAAAAAATATCCCTAATAAGGGATTAGTTAAATAGGCCGAAACTAATTTGGGTTTTAAAAATATAAAATAAGTCCAAAAATAACCCTAATTAATTTTAATACATAAATAATAATATATAGATAATTATAAAGTAAGAAAATATATTTTTGATATTTTTCTAGGCTTTTTCTCTTTTTTTTAGGATTTTGGAGCTTCTTGAAATTTTTATATTTTCTTTTTATATTTTTAGGGTTTTTTCATTTTCTGGACTTAATACATATATAAATATACCATATACAATTTTTTTGGAATTTTTCAAAATGTTTTAATATTTTTTTGGTATTTTATAAATTAAACAGTATAAAAATTGGCTCCTTTTTCATTTTTAATAATTAGGTTAAAAGCAAAAAAATGCAAATTAAAATGTGGGTGTGAAAAGTACACTGCATGAAACATCTAACCTAATTTTTATGGATTTTTTTGGAGCTAAGTAGCTATTTTTAATAAATACATAAAAGACATAAAAATAAAACAGCCTGGCAGGGTTTTTTTGCAAATAAAATAACATACAGAGGGCACAGTGCAAATATACCAACAATAATATACATTTATTTTAATTTTTTAAACTATTTTACAATTACAAAAAGCCGCCAGGGTATACAATGCAATTTTCACGCGCCTTACGTGGGACTGCACGTGAGGCGCGGAAGGACCTAATTGTAATTATATGAAAGATTAGGGGTCCTATGGCAAAAATCCAAATTTTATTTACACTAAACCTTTATTTACAGAATTAAATATAAAATACAAAAATAGCGGGGGTTAGATTTGCAATTTACCCCCAAAAGTGCGCTTCATCCGACGGCTGGTTTTTCTTCACTTATCCACATGGCGTATCCACATGGGCCGATGACGGTTAGCCGATGAGTGGTCCAGATCAGGTCTTTCATCTACATCAATGGCTGAGGCGTGGCTAAGATGGACGGCCACGATCGAATCTGGGGCCTTCATCATGATCAGACGACGATGGAGCCACCTGGAAGAACAGGGAAGAAGCTCGGACTAGGCGAGCTCCGATCTTGAATCGCGGGCTCCTCCGGGCTTCTCCGTCGCATCCAAGGTGCTCTGCTCGCTACTAGAAGGCCCCCGTGTCGAAGGACGGTCTTATCTTGGCTCTTGGAGGTCCGAGGTGTTCAGGCGAGGTCGGAGTAGCTTTGGACCTCCAGGAACCTCTTCCTGGTTTGATTCAAGTCCCGGAGGGCTCATTTCTTTGTTGTACCTGCACAGGAAGAACAAGGGGGACGAGGGCTTTCTCCTCGACCCTTGTTTTGAAGCTGCGACGCAAGATGAGGCGAGGCGGAGGAGCTCCGACGAACAGCGGAGTTAGAGCTCCGATTCGCGAAGACAGAGGGTCTTCAGTTGAACAAAGGTGGTCGGGAGATGGAGAATGCGATGAGGAACGAAATGGAATGGTAAGAGGGGTCGGAAACAATCGAGGGCACGGTGGAGAAGTCGCCGGAGCTAACTCCAGCGAACTTCGATTTGGTTAACCTAGGCTACACTAAGGATCTAATTGCGAAATAAATGGCAAGAATGAAATGCAGAAACGAAAAGCTACTTAAATAACGTAAAGGAACAACTCTTATACCAGGGGGCCTCCAGGGAGCAGGACGGACGCCGGAGCTCCGCCGCGACAAAATTATCCCCTCCTCCGGCCGATTCAAGTCGCTGGGACGCTCCTCCTGTCACAAGGGTTCGTCCAGGAACCGAGTCAAGGCTTTTAGGGGGATTAAAAGTGGCCAAATTTGATCAAGGAGGAGGAAGCACTTATTTATAAACATGCCTGGACACCCTTATTAACTGGCTAATATCAAAGAATCGGAGCTATGTACAATGTGTCACAAGATCTGGCGTGGATCATGATTGTCCTAGGAGCAATTTCCGTGAAGAGATCAAAGGTGATTGATCACTGTATAGAGCGGGAAAAATGCAAGAATATCGGGGATTTACCAGGTCTGACGGATCTGACCCGCAGATGGGACAGTTGACCAGGCGGTCAACAGTCGCAGGGATCCTATTGGTCCACGTCAGCATGATGTTGACTGATTATTTTAACATAATAAATGACCTTATTTAATTTTGCTTATAAAAATGTTTATTAAGTAATGTAGTATTTATTTATGATTTTTATTTATTTATTTGATGTATTATGAATTTTATTTTAATGATCTATTTATAAGTATATTTACATGTATTTTTTATAATTTATTTTTATTTTGTATATTTTGTTTTATTATTTTATTTTCTTATTTTATAAATTTAAAAATTATTTTTGTGAATATAAATATATTTTTATTTAATTTGTATAAGTTTATTCACATATTTAAATAAATAGGTATATGTAATTTGTAGGTATACTTATAGGTATTTTACCTATATTATATATACATTTTATTTATTGAGTAAATTTTATTTGTTTTTATTTTGGATTTACATTTTTAATAAATTTTATGTAATATTTACAATATTATAAAAATATAGATGAATAAAGAATAAAATCTCTTTTTATTTATATACATATAGATAACATAGGTATTTTGCCTATGTATTGCATAGACTTATTTTATTTTACAAATTCTTTTTGGTTTTATTCTAATTTTAATGCACTCATATGTTATAAATAATGTATATAAATTTATAAAAATATGAATTTGTAAAAATAATACGTAATGAATAAACTGAATATTTTAATCGGTATTATGTACAATAGGGGCCCAAAACCTAATTTTCACAGATAAACTCCAAAAATTCTAAAACCAATTTTATTAAATAGTTCTTGGAAAGCTATATACAATTAAAGGTGAGTGTGGTGGATTTTGAGTTTTTATCTGCAAGATATGGGTCTGTGAAGTTGAGATTGTTGCTTTTTATTCTATGTATAAAATGTACACTGTATATTGTTTTTACGCAAACTCAATTTTGTATTTTTATTTACATTATTATCTACAACTTTCATGTACAAAATATTTTTATTTGATGAATAAATATTTAAATACAAAATAGGTGTCAAAATACATGAATGAATGAATAAATAAATGAGGTATTTATTGTATTTTTGGCCCTTATCTCCCCCTACTTTATTCCTTGTCGACCAATTCCATTCTGGCCTTGGACTCGGGGTTAGGGTCATAAAATATTTTCAATATTTTATTCCTTTTTCTTTTCTTCTCTTTATTCAATAATTGTGGTATTAAAAATCTTATTTTATGTACAATAAATACAATAAATAATGAATGCTAATTTGTACAAATTGGCATTATTTACATGCATTTACTTGGGGTTTTAAGGTCAAAATGATAGAATAAAGAATGATGAATCGAGATTCATCAGTTCCTCAATTCTTGTTTGAACTTTCAGGGCGGCGAAGGGAAGAGATGAATAGATTGGTGTCTGAGTTACCCTCCACTAGTTGCATTTCTCAGGGCAGAGATCGATTTGTTTGGGAAGGTGAAAGATTCTCGGTGAAAAAAGGTCTGTACAGTGTTCAGAGGGAGATCAGAGGAGTTGGACCCGGACCTAAAGCATGACGTGAAGATTATCTGGCCTAGCAAGATCCCTTCGAAAGTGAAGATCTTTCTTTCGTGCCTCAGAAGGGGTAGAATTTGTGACAAAGCAAGCAGGGGTAGGTTGTTCGGCATTTCGAATATCCAGTGTGATAGATGTGGCGCACAGACGGAGGATGCATAGCATCTATTTAGTAATTGTCCTTTGTCGAAGCAGGTTTGGAAGGAGGTGAGGGTTTCAGGGATACTGCATGGGGGTTTCATAGATTTCTGAAGGTCGATAAGGCCGGTGGGGACGAACTCGACGGATGACTGTTCTTTACCGTTTGCAGTTTTGTGGGCTATCTGTGGAGGAATGAATGATCTAATTTTTTAAAATCAAAGGTTCTATTCGGAAAATATAATCACATCTGCTCTTTCCCTTTATCGGTTCTGGTCACAAGGTAATGTAACTCCATATCTTTTTTAATGAAATATATTTGACAGTGAGTCCGAGCTCGGGATTCCACCCTCTTTCTTCTAAAAAACGTATAATTACACTTGTAGAAATTAACATGTAATTAATAAATCGATAAAAATAAATAAAAATTATTTTAAAATAGTACCTAAAATAAGGAACAAGTTTCATGTTTTAAGAAAAAAATTAAAAAATATTTATTATTTTATTTCTCATTTCTTTATATTTTCTTGGCTGATGTGGTGGCTTGATTGACCTGTTTGTAAACTGACCCCAGTACATATTTAACCCAATCACTGCTGACCGACATCTTCCTCAAATTTTCCTGCTCAAACCTTGCATTTTCTGGAGATGATTCCTTCACGAGATTTCCGCGTGGAGAACTCCCATGGCGGGAGGGGGAGGTGAGGACGGAGGAAGGTTGGGTGTTCCTAACAGGAAGCGATTGGACCAACTTCGTCAAGTAAGACGGGTTGCTAGAGTTGGAGCTTCTCGTGTTCAGTTACGACGGGAAGAAGCGGATGTGTGTAAAGCTATTCTGCACGAGCGCATGCGAGAGGCGACCGGAAGATACGCAACGTGTGAAAGAAGAGGAAACGAGGGCGTCCGTTTGTTGAAGTTTTTTATGAGTCTCTTAAAATTAATCTTGGAGTTTTGACATTGACTTCAGTTAGCATTAGTATAGGACCCTTTTAAACCTTGCTTACGTGCATGGTTTAGCATTCAGCAAATGCTACAGATATATGGGTTCCAGACAAATGTGTTTCGGAAGACGGCAAAACAGAAGCAGCAGAGAATAAGATGATGAAGATGGACGAGGACATGCTACTTAAAAAGATGCTCGAACTCTATCGGCAAGGGGCATGCGATGAAACAAAGCTTTTCGCTTCGGGTCGAATCACCCTTGCTTCACTACTTGCATGAAAGGTTCCAACGTTGATAAGGCGCCCCTCTTGCTGGTAAGGCGAATATATACCAATCTCGATTGTATACATCCAATAGCTATGCATACTTAATTAATCCATATTCGTCATTAACCAACACAAATGGACTGTAATAACACAGTTATTACCATACAGTTGCATTAACAGTATGGGATTCTTGCGGTATGTTCTAAACAATTACAAAAACAACTGTTCCATGCAGTATATTCCATCAGCATTCGCGCAGGATCACCTGCCTCTGATCAAAACTCAGATGGTGTTGCGGGATCCGGAAGATTGGGCATGGATTATAGCATATAATCCTGATTGGATGCGCATAATCGCAGGTTGCCCGACATTTACGCGTGCAAACAACCACAAGTTAGGGGACATCTTCGCCTTCGAGCTTATCAGTCAACTAGAGCTACACATGCACGGGAGCGGATCCTCTGTTGTGCAGCAGGGATCTGCTGCAACCCGGGAGTATACCCAAGATCGAGCGGTTCGCACGGTAAGGACGCACAAAACCCTTGATTTCGTGCGAACCGCTCGATCTCGATCGAGCGGCTCGGATACACTCCCGGTTGCAGCCCACATGCACGTCCTCAACAACGAGGATCATCCAGACCCTCACCGCACGCAGATCCTCTGTTGTACCGAGGTTTGCAGTAGATTTTGCTGCACCCTTTGGGAATGCTCGATCACGATCGAGATCAAGAGATTTCGTGGGAACACGATCGAGCGGCCCGAAAGGATGCAACAGAGTCTGCTGCAACTCTCGGTACAACGGAGGACCGCTGCCCCTCATCAAAGACTGATGCGAGTCCACTATTCTGCCCTCTATGAGGATCGTCCAATTTTCATCCGACGATCACCGTTCATTACAATACACTTGCTGCTAACTGCCATTTACAGCAGTTGATTGGTTACTTTCATGTTTTAAGCTTCATGTTAATATCCCATACATCTATACTCATCGGAACCGTATGTAATATAAAAATTGATAATAAAGAATGCAGCCTCTAGTGTATATACATAATTTACATAAACTATCTCGCAGAAGCTGTAAATATAAATTGGTTGTCTATCTATTAAATACTATACATTCAACTACGTGTATATACGTATAAAGGATACGACGTCAGGATCAGATGCACACATTCGGAAATATGATAATGTTTCGATACTTATCAGCCACAAGAAACCACAAAGATCATCAAACGAGTTCATTCATAAAAACCTGATTTTACCGAATAACAAAAACCAGAAAACCGAAGCAGAACATGCAAACGTGGGACTTTGCTACTACCTACTGCTCCATCTAACCATAGCATACGCTTGATATATAGATAAATAAAAGCCTAGAGATGAAATCGAATTATCGAAGAACCCTAGCACTTGGTCTCACTGCAGGAGCCAAGGCACTCCCCCATCTTCTCCACGTCCGGGTCGCTGCACTGGTTCGCGCAGGCATCAGCGCACGGCGGGTGGCGCCCCCTTCCACCGGGGAGGCACGAGTTGAAGCAGTCCATGGCGCAGTTGTAGCCACTCCCTCCTTTGTCCCTGCATTCGTGGAAGCACGCCCTAATGCAGCCGCGGAAGCCTGCGGAGCACTGCCCGGAGAGGAGCAGCAGCGCGAGGAAGAAGCAGAGGACGACCCTTGAGGTCTTCATGGCCTTGCCCTTGGACTCCATATGTGTGCAGTGCGGTGGTACGTGTTGCAGATGGAGAGGGGAGAAGAGAGGTGTTTCGGGTACGATGGTTTCGAGTGGAGGAGAAATTGGTGTTATTTATAGGTGCGGAGGGAATACAATATTTCTACATTTCTATGTACGTCAGAATCTGCGTGGATTGCATGGATTCTCTTTTTACAGGCGGAACCGTCGAGACTGTCCGTTTTCTGCGTATTTGTGATTCAAGATCGATTCATTACCATATCGGTTCCTTTTATTTGGATGTTAATTGATCCGTAGAATATATTTTATTTCTGATTGAACGATACGACGTAATTAGTCCTTGGAATCTCGTTACCGCAATAACCTAGCGAACCAATTGACTGAGAAAGTAACGAAACTTATACATAACGTAATAGGGTGCATATCCTTGCTTTGTGGCGGAAAGTAAAATAATCCCAGAAGCTAAGAGATTAGAATAAATCATTAGCTTA
The DNA here is from genome assembly GCA_037367405.1 of Ottelia alismoides. NCBI lineage: Eukaryota > Viridiplantae > Streptophyta > Magnoliopsida > Alismatales > Hydrocharitaceae > Ottelia > Ottelia alismoides. The sequence continues at coordinate 318,167 of JAZKJV010011818.1, read as the reverse complement.
TATAGCAAAGCGATAAATAGTTAAAGTTCAAAAAAAGGCTCATTTTCATGGAGTAGACAATAACATTACCATAAACACTATCATAACTTAATGCAGATTAAGTAGAATGGAGGCTAATTTTAATGTTATTTAAATTTAAAAGAAGGTTACGTCATTTGAATGTTAAAAAGCTGGAAAATAACTGTTCTGAAGAGGAAGTCAATTTATCTTGTGATTTCAAGTTTTGACCATGTATAGCGAGGAAAAAAAAGAAATACATGAGTAGCATATCATCGTATCAATTCAACATTGAAAGAGAGTTTTGCTACCATATCCTTTTAAGTAATAAACAAACTCAGCCACAACAATTTAGAATGCAGGGTTTGCTGGTTACCTAAAATTTCGTCCATTAGAATGCACGCATCCATAGTCTTTAGAATTATTTGAGTGGGAAAAAATTCATTAATATTAATTCTCAAGGGATTATACAATTCAAAAGATCACATTTAACGTTCATATATCAGCATAAACATACGTGCATACCAAAAATTATACCTAGGCGAAAAAGTACTCAAGTCGGTATTTTCTATGGCAATACTTTTCATGAATGAATATAAAAAATAACAAAATTAATGCGTCTAAAATTATAACATTCAGAAACTACAAAGGTAAAAACCAATCTCGTAAAGACGTACAAATTCGAAATTAACAATTACCTGAATCAAATACCAAATAATTGTACTTGATTGGTTTAATACACATTTATTAGCAGTTAAAAACCTCAGTTGATTATCAAACATGTAGAAAAACTGAAATTAGTACTCACTTGAACCAAATCTAGAACAACCACGGTAAGTAACCTGTTAAAAATTGATCCACACAAAGTAAAAAAAACTTAAATAATAAGTCTAAAAGAATTGTTAGTGTTTTCTAGCATAGGAAACGAACATCTGCACTATTTCTTTTGTGTTCCTTTCTGATATCCTCCCTGATGTGGCTTCATCATCACTGTCTCAACCATTTGTTCTACTCTATAGAAAATCATCGTCTGATATCTACCTTGTGTGATGTAGTCTGGGTTGGTGGTTTTGAAGTCGATCTATGATTACTTAGGATGTTTTTTTTGGTACTCATCTTTTGTTAGTTGGGCAAGCAAGAAGCATGCCATTGTTGCTCCCTCTAGCACTGAAGTAAAGTATCATGCATTGGATTAAGGCCCGGATGGATCTGTGACACCGGTCTATGATTTGTTGTAACGGATTAAGACTTGTTGGATTAAGACAAGTGAAACAAATAAAAATCTCATTTCTTAAAAACAAAAGATCTTAAGAAAATGACAAGATAAACCAAAGATATATATTAAATGGTAGAATTATATATATTAAGTTCAAATCCTCACCCTTGATTATATTCAATGCGCACTATTGGTTAGCTAATTCAATAGTTCTTGATGTTCTAAAATGCTAAATAAGTTTAAGATCAATGTATGAATCTAGATCGAACTCACAACATGCATGATAATCATGTATTATTGCGTATCCCATCATTCTTTATTGAAGGATTCCCATTATATATCAAATCAACATGGTTTCTTTTTTGGATATCGGTACAAAAGATCACATCTGTAACAAATTCTTGAAATTGCTAATATACCAAAGCCAGTTATTTTCTTTCTCAATAGATCTCCTTCAAAATGGGTCATTCAAGACAGTGGCCCAAGTCACTAACCATGATTGTAATGGTGCCTCAACTAAGTTACCAATAGACCGATTTTGATTTAAACAAAGCCAGACACCTTTCATAAATTTGTTTACTTAGATTAGATGAATCATCTAATTCGAGTGTCATCGGTACAAGAACTGGATACTGTAATTTTTTTTTACTTTTTATATACATCTAAATATGCATTTGCCCATATACATCTAACTCAGTCATAAATATAACATTTGCACATATGCATCTAACTTTTTATGCAGCTGAAGTTCTCATTTCCAAAAAAAACGTTTACGTGGATGGTTGGATATTGGCTTCTCTTGATCAAAAATGGAGAAATTTCAAGCATGCTCTAAAGAACAAATTTGTTACAAATGATGCATTGGAAGATACAACTGAAAGAAAACTACGAAAATTTGAAGTATGAGTTTATTTTACATCTTAAATGATTTTATAAGAACTCTATTATGTTAACATCAATTTTCTTTCCCTAAAAAGATTACTAATCGTGTTCCACGATGCATTGAGGATTCACAATGGAAGAATTTGGTCGAATATTGATTTTTTGAAAAGAGTATGGTAATATTTATCCATACAAGTTATATAATAAATAAGATTACACATGTTTCATATAATGAAAATAAGTTGTATTTTATAGAGACGTTCAAATGCTGGAAAATTAGCAAAGCATGTTTCTCGTGAACGTGAAATCAATTTGCATACCACTGGCTCCAAGAGTTATGCGAGGAAGAAAAAGGAATTTGTAAGTTTATATTTATAGTATTTGCATTTAAAGAAATTTGTTACTTTTTTATATTCATGAAAAATCTTATTTATATGAAGTCTAATAATAATGGGCGAGATCCAGGAAAAATTGAGTTTTTTGAGATTACACATATCAAAAAGAGGAAGGACAATGAAGGGGCTCCGACATTTATCAATGAAATCTCTCGAGAAAAAGCGGTTAGCATCTAAAATGAATTACAATACTATATGCTTATGATTGACATGAGAATTGTTGTCCTTAATTTGAACATTTATATTGATGCAATGATTATAATTTTTTTATAGGAAACAACAAAAAGGTTAGTCGAAGAACGTTCTTTAGAATCTGAAATTTCCAATGCTATCATAGAAACTGAAGTATACAATGAAGTTTTTGGATGCCATAAGTGGGGAGTACCTAAAGGTTATGGGTTAGGAATAAGAATTCTGAATATCATGTTGGATATGCTTTGGGAAGGACTATGACTGAAAATGAAGAAATAAAAAGGCTGACGTCAGAAATGAATGATTTGAAAGAGAAAATCAGCGATCTTAAGATTCAAAATCAGTCTTTTATCTCAATGTTATCAAAATACATGAGTGTTTCTGCTACAATAGTTAGTGATTCTTTAGGAAAAACTGGTGCAACATTTGACAATCAAGAAACTTACATCAGACGATCTCAAGTAAGTTCTAAATTTTTTATTCTTTATCAAATACATGTCAATATATTCGATGATTTTGTTTTGAGATATTATCATTATATCGAGTTCTTGAATTTTTATCTGTGTAGAATGCTGGATTTTCAACATTGCTACAATCAAATGGCGATCACATTCATCAAGTTGGTTTTCAAGTAAGTACATTTGATTATTTTTTTATACCATGTCATCTTGAATTGTTATCATCTGCATCTGTTTCAAATTCTCTATCCTCTTCATCTGCATCTTCCCCCACACCATATTTGTTATGCACCTCTCCTCCTCTATGCTCCTTCAAATTATCAAATTCAACTATGTTAATAAAAAGATGCAGTCATGTGTGTGTGTGTGTGTGTGTGTGTGTGTGTGTGTGTGTGTGTGTGTGTGTGTGTGTGTGTGTGTGTGTGTGTGTGTGTGTGTGTGTGTGTGTGTGTGTGTGTGTGTGATGTTGCTGATGCATTGTAATGTTCTAATTGTCAGATGTGGACATGGTGAGTGGTAGTGAGTATTGTAATAGGGAGACATGTTACACGTATTGTGAAATTATAATGTTGTAGTCCTAGTGGTAGTGACTAGTGGTAGTGAGTGTTGTAATAGGTTGTTGCATGGATTTGCCCACCTTTGAGAATCTTTGTCCCGTTTGTCCCCATCATTTTGTTCTAATATTAGGGGTCTAGATTTTGGTCTCACAGTATCTAAGGATCACTATTAGGCAGAGAAGAGAGGTCTCTAGGCAGAGATAGCCCTTGAGAGTACCTCCATGCAACTCCCATGGTTGGTAATGGGGGATATCGACGTCATCAGAATTGCAGCTGGGGAGGAAAGTGGTGACATGCCTCCAAATGCCAGTGCACTGATCTGCTTCAATAATTGCATAAATATCTTCAGATTAACAGACTTCGAATTATGGGATAATCTTTGTTTTTGGTCTAACTCCTCTACAGGGATAATGAGGATTGTGCCAAGTTTGGCTGAGATATGTGAAACACTCACTTGTCTGGAAACGTTGCCATTGTCATAGCTTAAATACTCCTCCTTAAAGGCACTAACCTCCAGATCTTATCTGTTGACATTGTGGCTCACCCTCAAAGAGCCAAACCATTTTGATTTCTAGACTTTCAATTTTGTAAGGAGGGTTCCCACATCATTGTGGAAGATGGTCTATTTCGGATCGTGATCACCCCTCTTGTTCTTGCTAGGAAGCTAAAAATGTAAGAGAAGAGTTGAAGTCCTGGGAAACAATAAATGAAAAGGCCCACAGGTAAGCAAAGGTTTTCTGGGATGTTTCCCATGTCATGCTTGAGGAGGACCTTTGTGACTTGAATGAATAACATTCCACAATATTGTGAAATTATAATTTTGTAGTCTTAAAATTTGTTGTTTATATTGAATACTCATTGAATTCACACAAGATTACATTTTATATGCTACGAACTAGTCTTCCTTGTAAAGTTTTGATCAACAAAAGCTTCTCGGAAACTTACTTCTTGTTAGGTTTTAATTTTTTTAGGATGGATTGAGTTATTTTTTAAGATTCATGGGAGATGGTTCTGGTTTGCCGCCAAAATTTCAGGTAAGACTTTTCTATAATCAAGATGCTTATTATTGTATTTTATAATATAAAATTTCTTTTTAGTGAAAAAAATCATATTGATTTGTCTAATTATTTTTCTCTAATGTTGCAAGTTCCTGATTCTTCGAATGGAGCATCTACAATTTATTTTAGCAAATGAGAAGATGGACTCTTTAAGACATCTTAGAATTTTACGTAGTTATTTATGACATTTCATACTATGGTGTTTCCAAATGATGTTTAGTTAATATTGACCTACTTTTGTCCTTAGGAGATTTCATAATTAGTATTTGCTTGGAATTTCATGAGTGGTATATGAATTAAACAAATAATTGATACGTGTATATTATTATTCAATATATGGAATTATATTCAATAAATAAAATGGTTAAATTAATTTAAATAACAACAATTAAATTGTTGTTATAGCATTGATCTTTTATTTTATGATAAATTATTTGTCGATATTGTCTCAAATAGTGACGAAAAATGCCGATATACTTAAGAAGAGTCAAATAGTAAGCTATATAAAGTGACACAAAAAACGTTTATAAAATCAAATAGTGATGGTTTTTATCTGTTGTAAAATTAAATTTCGTGTTGTTTTTTATTTGTTGCTATTTTAAAGTTCTCAATGAAAAGTAATCATTGTTAAATATTTAACAACGGCTTATATATCAACGGTTCTTACAACGAATCTCAATTTCGTCACGAGATGGTATAACAACATTTTATTCATTGCGCTCTTAACAAAAAAACATCGCTATAGCAATGATTTATTGTAGTGTATACAAATAATTAATATAATTATTTAAATAATTTTGATTTTGAATAACATTTATTTTAATTTTATATCAATAATATAAATATTAATAAAATATTATTAAAAATATAAGAAATAACAAAAATTCAGTAGAATATGATTAAGATACACTGTACAGTTTATACCAACAGGGTCCCAAAACCTACTTTTTGCATGTTAAATACGATTTTAGTGAATCATTTTTATTTGATAGATAATTTTAGAAAACGAACTTTAAAAATGAGTACGTCCAATTCAGAGTTAATATGGTCAGGTTATGAGGTTCGGAAGTTGCTTTATGGCTTTTTCATTTTGGGATTTATTGGCATTTATTGATAAATAATTTTAAGTTTTATTTTTATATCTTTTATTGATTTTTATAGACATATTAGAAAAATAATTAAGTTAAATGGAATTAGGAATAAATAAATAAAGAAGAATTGATAACAAATAATACACATATACAAAGGGGTCCGAATGCCAAAACTCACACATTTTATTCTAATACTTTTTGTGTATTTTTAATAAATAGTATAATTATAAAATGAGGCTTAAAATTGAGTTTGGTCAATTTTAAGTGCTCTATAAATAGTTATGAACCTTGGAAGTTAGACTTTTAGGCTTTTTAGATTCATCATAACTAATTATTTATATCTTAAATAATTTTTTGATTATTTTATAAATTATTATATATTATTATAAACAACTTTTGTGAAGTTTATGTTTGAGATGATCTGAATGATAAGTAAAGTAGGTGAACATATGTACAAGGTGAAAAATATGTAGATGTACATTTGGTGATCTTGATTTTCTGAAATTTTTGTAAATTAATATCCTTATCTCCCCCCTACATATTTTGTCGACCAAGTCAATATTGACATGGTCTCAGGGTTAGGATCAGTATGCACATATTCCTTATATACATCCTTCTTTTCTTTTAATTTTCTTTTTCTCTTTATTAATTTATTTGGATAAAATAAGTGTTAAATATATAATATTAATAAATACAGTTATAATGATAATAGTGAGAATTAGCAAATATTTACATGTATTTTAACAAGGATTTAAGCCAAAATGAAAGCATAAAGGCGATGATTCATGGATTCATCATTCTCCTATACTTTACCTTTGCTAGTCCCTTAGCAAATACTTATTTTAAAAAATAAGTGAAAGTCAAAAAGAAAAAGGAAAGGAAAATAAAAGAACTTAGAACATAATTGTTTCTTTAAACCAAATTTCACTTCACCCAAATCAAGAATTTAGAATAGGCCTTTGGATTAACAATTTGTCGGGACCTCATTAGAATTAGGATTTAAGTCTCAACAACCCTCAAGTTCCACAAATACCTATACAGGTTCACCTCAACAGCTAGCTCAGATCCACCCATCCATCACACAAAATATTCAACCTTGAAGTCAATTTGTGTTGTATATGAAAGTTGTTAGCCCTTCCTACTTGAAGAAGTGAAGAAATCCCCCATCTCAGTAATACACTCCCACTTGGTCCTCATCTACATACTCGATCCTCAAAGAGGGGGTATTTCCTTATAAGATCATGTCGTGTTGTGTACACAATCGAATAGAGCGAAGTAGAATAATGAGAAGAGAATTGGAGTGTGACCAGTGTAGTCACATCTCCTTGTGAAGCTTGGCCACTTTAGCCAAGTCTCCACTAAGATATGCATGCTCTGTAAAGGTTGGACCATTGTGGTCATTTATGTATTTGGTATTCTACTTCTTTTTGGTAGAAAGTGATTGTTGCACTGCATTGATCTTTTATGCCTCGACAGATATAACATCTTTTCTTCCATCCATTTTTTGGGATCTTGGAAAAAATTATGCTAGCAGATCCTTCCCTCATTCGAAACTTTATTTGAACCCCACACTCCCGTCTTTAGACGTTTGCACCACTAAACAAGGATGAAAATGCACCACCAAAATGGACTGCCCTTCGCAACCCCTTGCAAGTTGAGCTAAGTGTAGAGTGCATGAGTTCAAAATTGGTTCAAATGATGAAGAGTTAAACAAATGACATAAGGTGTCCTACTTAGGTAAGTCTAAGTTGAATTCCGAACATGATCTTATGGAACCCGAAGAATTAAGGTAAAAGACCTGAAGAGTCTTAATTCTAGTTCCTAATAAAGTTCCTTTTAGAATTAAGTAGATTAAGGCCTAAACCAAGCTCCATCCTTCAAACTTAGCTCCACTCAATTCAAGAATCAAACTTATTATGAAAAATTAGAATGAACGCAACAATTATTTATAAATTGAATTTTTCAATTTAAACTTTTTATGTAATTCAGTTTTAATATTTTTTTTGTTATTTTTAAAGGAGATAGTGAATTGAATCAATTTACATGAATTTACAAGAATTATGTATATTTTACATAGAATTTTATACATATTTTATTACAGGATTATACTTATTTTATATAATATTTTACAAAAGAGTTTTATTTACGAATTTTATATAATTAAGAATTTTATCCAAGTATTTTACAACACATTTTATATACACTTTTTTTAAAAAATTATAACTCATATTTATTGTTTCTATCGAATTTTTAAAACCCAAAATATATACCCAAAATTTATAACCATTGATGAGATGGATTTTGTGAGGGCCTTGTCAATCTACAAGGAAGATCAACAGTTGTCGAAGCGACCGCTCACGAAACTCATCAAAATTAATATACAATATGTATAAAGCAATGAAAAGAAAAATATGTGAAGTTATAATTTATTATAACTCTACAATGTATGTGTATAGGTGTAAGTATTTTAGAGGTCGAACATAGAGAGTGAACGGGAGAAAGGAACCAAATGAATGCACAAAATCATGTGTTTCTTGTTGTCTTATGTTTTGTTCTAGGTTTTTAATTTTTTATATTTTGTTAATTTTTGTTTTTATGCATTTTTCTAATTTTTAATTATATATTATTTTATTTTTATACTTATGTTTTTTAATTTATTTTTCTTTTTCAAAATATAAAATATTACATATAAGATTATATATAGAATAGAGGATAATATAGATATAAATAAAACTAAAAATAAATACAAATTATATAGTAAAATATTTATGGGTTTCAAATATTTTTTTACTATTTTGTGATTTTTTAAGTATTTTTGCTAATTTTTACGGATTTTTAAAGTAAAAAATATCCCAAATCAGGGATTAAATAAATAGGTCGAGTTGAAAGGGAAATTAAAAATAGAAATAATATCCAAAATTTTCCAAAGCAAATTCAATAGATAAATAATGAGATAATGAAAATTATTGATATGGGAAGAGAATGGTTGTAGCAGAAATGAAAATGTTAAGGTGGATGTGTGGACACACATGTAAAGATCGGATTCGGAATGATGCAATCAAAAAGAAAGTTAGTGTAACTCTAATCAAGGATAAGATGCGAGAAAACAGCTTAAGATGGTTTGGTCATTTGCAAAGAAGATCAACTGATGCAACAATTAGAAGATGCGAGTGTTAGGATGCTGAGCCGGCTAAGAGAGGGTGTGGACGACCTAAGAAATGTTGGAAAGAGACTATACGAGGGGATCTTAGTTTTGTGGATATAAGCCCGGAATTGATCTACGATAGTTTTGAATAGAGGCAAAGAATCCATGTAGCCGATCCTACTTAATTGTGGGAAAAGGATTTGTTATTATTGTTGTTTGAATGAAAATTATAAAATAGAAAATGATGTTTTTGTAGTTTTTTACAATTTTTTAGATATTTATAAAGGTTTTGGGCCTTTTTATTTTTAGATGTTTTATTTTTCTATTTTTATGGTTTTTAGGGTCTAGAGTTGTAAAATAAATAGACAAATAAAATAAATATTTTTTTGGATTTTTCAAAAAGATTTTATATTTTTGTATTTTATACTACAAACAGGGCAAAAATGTGCTCTTTTCAATTTTTATAAAGTAATTGAAGGTCCTAAAAATGAAAACCAAAAAAAGGCGTGAAACTACAAGCAACCATTGACCTTATCCTTTTTTGAGATTTTTGTAGCATAATTAACATTTTTTAAAATTAGAACAAATGCACAAAAATTATTGAACTAGTAGGGCATATATGTAATTAAAAAGAAAGTTCGGTCATTTCTATAAATTTTCCAAAAATATTGATTTAGAATAAAAATTATATGGACCAAAAATAAATACAAAAAATCACAGGTTCCTATGTACGAAAATTCTCACGTGGGACGACACGTGAGGTGACGTGGACTGGACTCAACTACAAATATAGAAACTAGGAGGGTCTTTTTGCAAATTTTAAAAAATATAATAAAGTCAAACAAAAGATTGAAGGGCTGAATGTTAAATACAAAAAGTGTGTTGTACTGAAACTGTAAAATTCCCAACGTAAGGCATGAGCGAACAATGGTCATACTTATGTTGGACATGCGAGCCCACAGCGAGCCATTATGCAATAAATGTTATTGCAGTTCACCCTTAATTTGAAATGAAGAATAAATAATTTTCATAATAGGTCCCTTAGTACAATTAGGGTTATGTACCATGGCCATCTTAATAATCATACAGTTGTTGATTCAATAATTGAATCATAGAGGCTGGTTCTTGGATGAATATCTAAAGGGTTAGATCGAGGACTCATCAAGTACCGTTAAATGATTGTTAAGAGATAATCTCTAGCCTGAGTAGGAGATGGAAATCCTTTCTCACATAGGTTGATATCTGACCGACCTCTTGATGCATGTCCTCTACATAGGAATAGAGATTCGGAGGTGTTAGATTAGTTAGGTCAAAGAGTTGACTTAACGGGATCGAGATAACCAAAGTCTTATATCATATGCTGTCATGATATAGGCATGCATCCTCTGACCGGAGACAGATGTGTTACTATATGTCTGAGTATGTACATTTGGCAGAACAATAGGTTGATTACCTAACCAAGGTCTATACACCGGCGCGCTGGTGTGCATATAAGGGCATATGAGTAATACGATCTCTCATGAGATATTGGGAAGAATCAAATTCCGTGCACGGTCGTCTCGCTTTGGAAGCTTGACTGAATTTGTTGGTTTGATATATACTTTTGGAAAATATATGATCAAGACCTAGGTATGATATATGTTTTTGAAAAGTATATGATCGATACCGACTCCCAATGATTAAATGAGAAACTTACTGATAAAACCTTGAAGTAGATAGTATAAAGTTGATCTAATACTTCGGGTTTATTCTGAGTCTTCTAGTATGCAGGATGTACAAGTATTGGGAATACCCGAGGGTGATGTGATCATAAACGAATGTATAATCATGACGCTTCCATTCCTAGGGAGTGATGAAATGGGTCTAGATTTTAGTGACTCCTCTTAGTAGAGAAGTAATATGATCTTGGTCCAAATATTGGACATTGATCTGAATGTGATTCAGATGCAATCAGAAGATTAGATTTGCGGTATTGATTTAATCAAACATCTATGGGAGGCCCGAGATCTGGATTTGAGATGTGATCTCAATATCGAAGTCACTATACGTGGAACTATACAATCACCCTGTCCTTATCTCCATGTATCCGTGGAAAAAGTGCATTATCCTTGAAAGAGTTCGTGGATAATTTCATTGTTGATATGTGTATCCAAGCATTGAGAAAATTGGTAATTAAATGTGATTTAATTATCATGGATAATGTGAATTTGATTCATATTATAAGGAGAGTTATCTGAGACAATTAAATGTGATTTAATTATCAAAGATGTGAATAATGTGAATGTGATTCAAATTATTTTGACACATGAGAATAGAGATCCAAGATATCATGAATATGAATTATATGGATAGCAATATCCATATTTATCATATATATTATAAATGTGATTTATAATATATTAGAGAGAGCATATTGTGCTTTATATTTGTTATTTAATTATTTATGTGAATTGGATTCACATTGGATGATTAATGAAAATATAATTACATTTTGTTTTGGGATGTGAATGTGATTCACATTTTTCCAATGGCATGATTGCAATATTTCACAAGATAATTATAAATTATTTTTTGTGAAATAATTTACAACAAATTTTGTTGTAAATCCTGGAGATATCATGAGATAATGTATCTCATGAGATAGTGAGATCTCATGAGATAATGAGATCTCATGATATGTTGTAGTCGTCCCCCCTTTTTAGGGGATATGGTTTATCTCCTCATTATCTCCAAGGATAATTAATTGATTTAATTTGAATTTAAATATATTGATTTATCGATATATATTAAATTGAATTAAATTAATTGTTGTTGTTGTGTTTTTACAACATGATCATAGCCATTGAGAGAAACACAAATCAATCTCAACCATTGATTGTGTGTTGTCCATGGATTGAGATCCATGGACTCCCAAAACCCTATATAAGAAGAGGCACCCCTTGCTCTTCCAGAAATAGGAATATAATTAATGAATGCTCTCTCTCTCTCTCTCTTTTCTCTCTACACGCCCACTCTCTTTATCTCTCATGTGGTCGTCCACTATGGATGCCCTAGAGAGATCCTCCATCGTTGCAGCGTCGTCGTTATGCTGCCTGATTGTTTGCTTGTGGATATCCATCTACATCGGCGTGCCTTGCTCAGAAGACGTCGTATCTCGTTTATCGAGATCAGAAGATCCGTGGCTAGGATCATCAGCATGGATTGCAAGAAGCACGCAATTCATCCATGCGCTCGCAAGCGTCTCCTCTGTTAGATCGGACTTGAGACAGGAGGTCTCTTGATTTAGAGAATTGATCGCAACCAAGCTTCAATAGGTAATCCTATTACTTGTTTGTGGTTTAGACAAAACGATCCGAGAAGCGTTCTTGGATCATGTGGTTTCGTCACATGAAATTTTTAATTTCCGCTGCACCGAGCGACTAGTGCGACTAGTCGCTCCTGATCGCATACGATGCGATCATCACGCTTCCGTGATGCACTTGAGGATTTTGCCCGTATCCTTCAAGTGGTTTCAGAGTCAGGTTATCGAAGGTTTTGGATGAGATCTATGAACTTACGAAGATTTGGGCTCATTTGGGTTCGTGAAGATTTTAGCAGTTCAATTTTCGCAGCTCTGTCTTGTGATAAAATTTCGGCTCTGTTTGAAATTCTTAAACACGAAATTTTAAATAGTATAATGTTCCCCATTAATTAAGAAAACAATAGGATTTGAGTTTGCATGATTTGGAATCCGATAACTCAAGATATGATTTTTTTAATAACCATATATCCACTGTTTCGGGACTGCAGATCATGACGTAATTACGATGTTAATTACGGATTTGAAATGCCTTGCAATGCGTGTAAATCACTTAGGTTCTTTTATAAATCAAATTAGCAAACTTTAGGAACTTATTTTGCTTCATTTGGATTTAATTTTATTGAGATATGATAATTTTAGTAAGTGAGGGTCACTGCTGAAATTACTTTCCTAATCAAGAACCTGGTGATTGTCATTTAAGAAATTAGTGAAATTAAATTGTTTAATTTCTTGGAATAATTGTGCATAAATATTTGTGAAATATTTGATGATAATTATTTTCATAAATGACATTTCCCTAACCAGTTATTGATTAGATGTGATCTAGATCACAAATTGGTTACATGATTTACATGATCTACATTCCAACAAATATGTTGCTTGAATAGAATTTGGGATTTGTTTAGCAAATCTTATTGTAATACTAATCAAAATGGTTTTGATTATTATTATTATATAATATAATTTCGATTGAAAAATCGATGATCATCTCAAGTACAAAGTGATCTATTTTGCATTATCCTTTCTCGAGGCGAATATGGTGCCTAGTCGGGGAGCGTTGGGGTAGCAGGTTGCACCGTGTGTGGTCTCTCCCACTCCCGTCGGTACTGACCATGACAGCGTGTAGGGTTGGTATAATGCTTAAGAAATCATTATGTATATCTAATTATTAAAATTCAAAATAATACGTATTTGAGATAATAACATAATTCAAGTAACAACTAAAAATGTTTGTTGGATATTAATTGGATCAATAATTTAATATGATTAGATTAATTGGCATCCAATTAAAATTAAGACACTCTGTTATAAATAGATGTGTTATTTCCCTTGGAAGAGTTGATCATAATGAATGTGATTCATGATGATTAATTAGAATTTGAATACGATATGGAGGATCACATAAGTGACATCCATGGTCTCCCGTCAAGGCGAAGGGTTCCGTCGCCAGAGATTGTATGTCGGAGATGCCAGTCCGAAGTGATAGCTCTTGCATACAAGCCATTTGGATCGGGCTCTTCGCTCCTTGAAAGAGTAAGGCCGTATACGTAGTGACCCCAATATCGAGTCCTCATATTATTGGGGCGATACTGGATTGCGTATAGCGAGTATTAAGACTTTGACGATTGGTTCAATTAATGACGGGTCAACATCGCCTTTGGGGTGGTGGGCCTGGGTGTTAAGGACTGAATTGGGAAATGCAAGTTCGACTTGCAAGGCGGAATGAGTTCTCGCTTCTTTTTATCAGAGTCACAAGTTTTCATATTATTGGGATGTGACAAAGATAAGGAAGGAGATCGCAGATCTTGCTTGAGATATAATGGTAAGTATATCTCTTACATTAAAAGTGATTAAGGGAATGAACTTTCAGTGTTGACAAGGCAAGACAACTTTGATATAACAACTCCTAAATCAAAGTAAAATATGTATGTATATATACACACACATGCAAATTTCTTATTTCAGATAATACTCCATTAAACCACTCAATGTTATACTCAATAATAATTAATAAAATATCATGGATTGGACTTATGATCCAGATATTGTACTTGTAGTTGGACACATAATGTATGTGGTTGCAATGTGCAATATTCCTCATAATAACGAGGAATGACAATTAAATAGACAATATATCTACTAACTTAGGGTTTGTATGTATCTATAGTCTTGATATCATCAAATGTACTTTGGAAGTGACATGTCTATGATGATCGGAATTGTCAATTAATCCTTATAAAAATCTAGGAACATATTCTGGCATACATATGTGCTCTCGACATTTTAATCATGAATGACATGGTTCACTGCATCATGCAGAATGGTAGCTCTATAAGAGATGATGTATTCAAAATGTTTGAATACCTACCCGAACCAATGTTTTAAGAGTCTAGATGGATGTAGACATGATGAGTGTCATCATTCTACTGTCTATACTATAGTCATTCATGAAGCTTCATAATATTCATATTGTATGAATATAATGAAGCATGTATAAATGTTGAAATGCTCTTACATTGAGTTCTTTTAAATTCAACATAAGAAATTCTTTGTCTTGAACAATGGTTGTTTGTAGATAAAGAGAGCACAGTGGAAGCGTGGGTCGGACCCGTGTGAGAGGGAAAGTCAAAGAGTTGATTGTACTTCTGTGACTTCCATATGACATCCAAAGAGTTGGATGAATGCCAATACTGCAATAAGTTGATGTGTTGATAGTATGACTATCAAGTCTGTCTAAAATCCTTAGTGAAGGACTCAGATAGAGCATCAAAATAATCTACATATAATCATTGACTTTGACTTACTTATTTCATAAGAAAAAGTCTGATAATTGTATCCCAATCTTCTAATGACACTTGCAATTGGTTGCATATATATTAGAAGATTAGAAATCTGATCTTAAGATTTAATACTCATCTACATAGATATTGATGCAATTGTTGCAACAATCTCTGTTGGATTGATAGACTTCTTAATTTCAGTGGGAGAGCCCTTAGTCTTAGAGAATGTCTCTATGACCTAGATATTAGAATACATTCATTGTTTGTTTCTAAATGTTGGAAATAAACATGAATTCTGGAATAAACCTATCATAAAGAGTTATGATGGATATATTTCAGATAGTAATCTGGTATCTAGTGGACTCTACTAAATTAGAAATTTAATGAATGGTTCATTAAGATTTCTAATACTGAAAGTTAAACCTTATAAGATCAATAGGAGGATAAAGATCATTTGACAATGATTTGGCATCAAGTTTTGGACATACACCTATTGATTTGATTAATAGACAAGTAAGAGATGAAACTTTAGAATGTCTAAAATTTCAAGTCTTACATACTTGTGAATATTGTATTCGAAGAATGTTTAATACACCCTTCTCTTGGGAAAGGTGTAAGATGTCAATGTATTCATGATCTCATACATATTGATGTATGTGAATTATCTATATCATAGTAAATATTATGGATATGTGGTATCTATTGATGATTATGTATGATATGAGATTTCTTCTCTTTACCTAAGAAAACTTTGAAATGTTCAAAGATTTCATAATTTTGGTTTAGAACCAAATTTTGAAGAATGATGAAATGAATTTGATCTAACCTAGGTAGCTTGTACCTGTTAGATAAATTCAATGAATACCTTATGGAGATATGAATATCAATTCTATCTCAATCCTCCTAACACACCTAAACTCAGTGGAGTTGTAGGGAGATACAATTGGATCATGTGTGACATGATTTGATCAATGATGAATTTTAGCATAATTTCCTCTTAGTTTCCTCGTATATGTATGTAGTAGAGACTACAATATATATCCTTAATAAGGTTCCATGCATGTAAGCTGGAATCAAGCACTAGAGAGTGCTACTGCAATAGGAAAATAAAGGATGGTATTGGATACCTACTTTATGACCTTGAGATTCTTAAAATATCTTATCTCTGAGAATGCGATTCTTAGAGGTTGAGACTCTTAAGAATCAAGATGAATGAAGGAACTCATTTAATCTTGAGATGATAATGAGGCTCCTAAAATCGGAAACTAAAAGGATAATTAAAGATGAAACATTAATACCTCTTCAAATGAGTTTGAGGATGTATTCCATGTGTCAGTTAAGTCTGACAAAGATCGGACTTCATGTAATGAAGCTCCTGAGGATCATGGCATGGAAAGATGGATTTTAGCAATGAAAGTATAAAGTAGACTTCATATACAAGCGTTGTATATGGACCCTCGAGGATCCACCTATATGGGTAAGACCCATAAAGGTGTAAATGGATCTTCAAAAGAAAGAGGGAACCTGATGAGAAGGTAGAGAACTTCAAAGCTCGGTTCGTAGCCATGAGCTACACACTGGAAGAGAAGGCATTGCTTGCAATGAGACTTGCTCTTCAGTAACCATGCTTAAACCCATCGGATTATTGATAATTGTAGCTACACAACTTGACTTTGACATCTACAATTTGAAAGTCAATATTGCATTCCTCTATGAATACCTCTCTTAGGATATTCACATGAAGTAACCCCAGGGCTTTATGGTTGAGAAAAGCAAGATGTGCAAGCTAAAGAAATCCATCTATGGATTCAAATAATCTTCTTGAAGTTGGAATATAATATTTGACAAAATCGTAAATGTTATGATTTCAGATAGAATCTTGATGAACCATATGAAGCCTAGTGGGAGTGCCATTGTGTTCATGCTAAATGTAGATAATATCATAATCATTTGGAATGATATAAGGATGATAATAAGTGTTATATATACTGGCTATTCCATATCTTGACATATGATTTCAAGGATATCTCTTAGATCTTAGTTCTGAAGTTGTTCAGAAGCAAAGAGAAGAGGATATTGGGTCTGTCACATTTGTAGTACACCTTGGACATATTCCATTCTTAGAAATTCCAAGAAAGGCTTTCATCCCTTAAGATATGGTACTGACCTATCTAAAGGGATAACACGTCAAAGAGTTGAGGAAGTGAATGCTATAATTGCTTGTACTTGTGCATCAGTTATGGGAAGCTGAGTGTATGCTATATGTGTACAAAAACCAGATATCTACCATGTAGTGGAAGTAGTATAGTGTTGCTAATCCTACTATGGAGAGAAAACAATTGATTGTAGTAATAACAAAATCTTCAAAGATGACAATATTTTTTGAGATAGTGATCTCAAAGTCTTATCTTCAAAAACTTAAGACTTTATAGATAGAGATCTAAAAGGTCTTAACTATGGATACCTTAAGAGATAGTGATCTCCAGGAATAAGGTTATTCTGATAATGATTATGAAAATATTGGTTATGATAATTATTATGTTGTAGTGTCAAGGACACTAGGACTAATAAGATTGAGCATTGGTTGCATAAGATGCAACATTCGCATTGGATGCGAGCACTGTTACTGGGGATATGCAAGTGTCGTAAAAGAACTTGGCGTTGTCTCGCGGGAACAGAGTGACTGATCAGCTTACCTAGCTATTTTCTAAATAGCCTATGATTGTCACATGAGTGTGGGTTTAAATGATTATCCTATTAATGGATCTTTGGGCTAGTGGGAGATTGTTGGACATGCGAACCATGGCGAGCCATTATGCAATAAATGTTATTGCAATTCACTCCTTAATCTGAAATGAAGAATAAATAATTTGCATAATCGGTCCCTTAGTACAATTAGGGTTATGTACCATGGCCATCTTAATAATCATACAGTTGTTGATTCAATAATTGAATCATAGAGGTTGGTGCTTGGATGAATATATAAAGGGTTAGATTGAGGACTCACCAAGCACCGTCAAATGATTGTTAAGAGATGATCTCCAGCCTGAGTAGGAGATGGCAATCCTTTCTTACATATGTTGATATCTGACCGACCTCTTGATGCAGGTCCTCTGCATAGGGATAGAGATTCGAAGGTGTTAGATTAGTTAGGTCAAAGAGTTTACTTAACGAGATCGAGATAACCAAAGTCCTATATCATATGTTGTCATGATACATGCACGCATCCTCTGATCGGAGGCAGATGTGTTACTATGTGTCTGAGTATGTACATTTGGCAGAATAATAGGTTGATGACCTAACCAAGGTCTATACACAGGCGCACTGGTGTGCATATAAGGGCATATGAGTAATACGATCTCTCAAAGGGATCATACTGGTTCACTATTGAATCGGAAGATAAGAGCACATTCATGAGATATTGGAAAGAATCAAATTCCATGCACGATCCTCTCGCTTTGGAAGCTTGACTGAATTTGTAGGTTTGATATATACTTTTGAAAATTATATGATCGATACCGACTCACAATGATCGAATGAGAAGCTTATTGATAAAACCCTGAAGTAGACAGTATAAAGTTGATCTAATACTTCGTGTTTATTCTGAATCTTCTAGTATGCATGATGTACAGGTGTTGGGAATACCAGAAGGTGATGTGATCATAAATGATTGTATAACCATGATGCTTCCATTCCTAGGGAGTGATGAAATGGGTCTGGATTTTAGTTACTCTTCTCAGTAGAGAAGTAATCTGATCTTGGTCCAAATATTGGACATTGATCTGAAAGTGATTAAGATGCATTGAGAAGATTAGATTTGCGGTATTGATTTAATAAAGCATCTAAGGGAGGCTCAAGATCTGGATTTGAGATGTGATCTCAATATCCAAGTCACTATACGTGGAACAATACAATCGCAATGTTCTTATCTCCAAGTATCCGTGGAGAAAGAGCATTATCCTTGAAAGAGTTCATGGATAATTTCATTGTTGATGTGTATCCAAGCATTAAGAAAATTGGTAATTAAATGTGAAATTATTATCGTGGTTAATATGAATTAGACTCATGTTATAAGGAGAGTTATCTGAGATAACTAAATGTGATTTAATTATCAAAGATGTGAATAATGTGAATGTGATTCATATTATTTTGACATATGAGAATAGAGATCCAAGATGATTAAATACGATTTAATTATCATGGATATGAATTATATGGATAGCACTATCCATATTTATCATATATATTATAAATGTGATTTATAATATATTAGAGAGAGCATATTGTATTTTATATTCGTTAATTAATTATTGATGTGAATTGGATTCACATTGGATGATTAATTAAATTATAATTACATTTTTTGAGATGTGAATGTGCTTCACATTTTTCCAATGGTATGATTGCAATATTTCACAAAATAATTATGAATTATTTTTTTGTGAAATAATTTACAATAATTATTGTTGTAAATCTTGGAGATATAATGAGATAATGTATCTCATGAGATAATGAGAACTCATGAGTTCTTGTAGTCGTCCCCCCTTTTTAGGGGATATGGTTTATCTCCTCATTATCTCCAAGAATAATTAATAGATTTAATTTGACCTTAAATATATTGATATATATATATATATGTTAAATTAAATTAAATTAATTGTTGTTGTTGTGTTTTTACAACAAGATCATAGCCATTGAGAGAAATACAAATCAATCTCAACCATTGATTGTGTGTTTTCCATGGATTGAGATCCATGGACTCCCAAAACCCTATATAAGAAGAGGCACCCCTTGCTCTTCCAGAAATAGGAATATAATTAATGAATGCTCTCTCTCTCTCTTTTCTCTCTACACGCCCATTCTTTCTATCTCTCATGTGGACGTCCACTATGGATGCCCTAGAGAGATCCTCCATCACTGCAACGTCGTCGTTATGCTGCCCGATCGTTTGCTCGTGAATCTCTATCTACTTCGGCGTGCCTTGCTCGTGAAGAAGACGTCGTATCTCGTTTGTCGAGATCAGGAGATCCTTGTCTTGGATCATCAACATGGATTGAGAGAAGCACGCGATTCATCCCCGCGCTCGCAAGCGTCTCCTCCGTCGGATCGGACTTGAGACAGGAGATCTCTTGGTTTAGAGACTTGATCGTAGACACGCTTCAAGAGTTAATCCTATTACTTGTTTGTGGTTTAGACAAAATGATCCAAGAAGCGTTCTTGGATCATGTGGTTTCGTCACATGAAATTTTTAATTTCCATTTCACCGAGCGACTAGTGCGACTAGTCGCTCCCGATCGCATATGATGCGATCATCACGCTTCCGTGATGCGCTTGAGGATTTTACCCGTATCCTTCAACTGCCACTTATACAGTAGCACCTGATGACACTTTAGAGTGTACATCTGCGATTATATCCCAGACCTCAATATGAAAGCTCTGATATAGCTCGATCGGACGGTGGTTGTGCCTCACAAAGAACAAGGGAGGATCGAATGACTGTAAAGGGCCTTGTATGAACTCGTGAAGAACATGACCTTGATGAACTTCGATCGGCCGAAACAAGCAGCTCTGACCTCCAAAGCCACTGTTGAGATGCTCGTGAGGATGCTGGAAGGATTCTGCAGCATCTGGAGGTCTCAAATGGGTCCTAGCTCCATCGTTGGGGGCCTGGAGCTCGATGCATATGGAGGACTTGTTCCTGATGAAGAAAGCACCAAAAGCACTCCCCAGACCTGCAAAAGGGTTAGCAAGCTTCGCATCACGAGGTGGAGGAGTCATGGGCCTCTATTGGTGGAGGTTGATGAGTGGTGAAGCAGACCAAGTGTCCTCCGATGATGGATGTTGGAAAGACACAATGGGCTCGATCTTAGTAATTCACCCCTAAGCAGATCTCTATCCATCCGATTGTTGGGCGAGGAGGTTGTCACCCTCCTCGAGCCCTGGATAGCAAAAGGAAGGGGAGAGCACGACCTAGAAGGATTCAAAAAATAAAAGAAGATTGAGGAGATGGTTTTGTACAGGTGATGGAAGTAGAAGGAAGATTAAGGCAAGGATGGCGATACATCGATGCAAAGCTCGAGGAGTTATCCCTATGTGATAGAGGGTGGATCGAGGCAAAAAGTCGATGAAGATTCAAACTCGAGTCGATGATTGCATCGATCAAGGAAAAATGGAGAACATGGGGTCAAATGCTAGGCATGTCAAAGGTGCAGGAGTGGGCCAGCAGTTGACCAAGGTCAATTAGAGAAGCAACCTGGTTGGTCCACGTGGACCAACTAGGAAAAATCAGCCAGAAAGTATTTAGAAATTAATTAAGAAATAGTAAACGATTTTATTAAATAAAAGTTATAAAATAAAAGGTGTTTTTTTATTTTCTATATTATTTTATTATTTTTTATTTATTTTTTGAACTCATTTATTACAAGTTCATTTTTGTGTGTGTATTTATAGGTATATTTACTTATTTTTTATATATTTTATTTTTATTTTATATTTTTGATTGTATTATTTTATTCTCTTTTTAGATAAAATTATAACTTATATTTATATGCAATACTGTATTTTTATTATATTTTTATGATATAATATGTACACTTAAATAAATAAGGGTATTAATTATATAGGTATAAGTGTAGGTATTTCACCTCTGTATTTTTGTATATTATTTTTTTTGTTATTTATTTTTAGTTTTATTTTATTTTCAACTGGTAAATACACTATAAATAATATTTACAAAATTATAAAAATATAAAAATAATAAATAAAATGAATATTTTATATAGGTATAATATACAACAGGGTTCAAACCTTACTTTCATACCTTTAACTCTAAAAAAATATGAAACCACCTTCATTAAATATCTTATTAAAAGTTATATACAATTAAAGGTGATTTTGATACATTTTGAGATTTTATTTGAGAGATATGGGTCTAGGAAGTTGAGATTTTAGTTTTTTTAGAGTATAAAATGTACATTGTATATTATTTTTGTATAAAAATAATTTTGTATTTTTCTATATATTCTTATCTAAAACATTCATGTACAAAGTTCTTTATTTGAGGTATAAAAAGTAGAAAATAAAATAGGTCCCAAAATATACTTATTGATGAATAAAAGAATAGGAATTATTTGTGACTTTTGGCCCTTATCTCCGCCTACTTCAATCCTTGTCAATCCGATCATCAAAATCCCTAGTTCTTGGGGTTTAGGGTCATAAAATACCTTGCATTTTATTTTTTCTTCTTTTCTTTATTCTATAATTTTGGCATTAAAAAGGTATTTTATACATAATAAATGGAACAAATAGTGAATGTTAATTTATACAAAATAATACTATATACATGCATTAGATATGGTTTTTAAGGGCAAAATGATATAATAAAGGTGATGAAATGGAGATTCATCACCCCCTATACTTGCCTTTGCTAATCCCTAGCAAACACTTAAGCAATGAGTGCAGAAAATAAAAATAAAGAGAAGAAAAAGAAAGCAAATGGATTGATTTTAATTCTCAAACTTGATTCACAAAATCCAAGTTTGGAGGTTAGGTCAGACCTTGGTGTGAGAACGTGTGCGAAACCTAATCGGGAACCAGATTTAAAACACTACATCCTTCGAGAGTCATAGAACTCGGTTCAAACCACCTAAATAGGCAAGTCAGAACTAGTCTACATCATACGCAAACCCTCATGACCATGAAGCTGACTTGTACAGTGTAAGTGATTGTGTCTCTTCCCAACTGAAATGACAAAAGAATTGACTTCTCCAGTATGGCAACCCAATGATTCCCCAATCCAACAACTCCTTCCTCGAGGAGCGGGGTATTTTCTTCTAAGTTCAAGTTCATTCGACTAAAGAGGAGGGGGTGAAGACAAGAATGGACGGTAGCCAGTATAGCTACCTATCTTGGGTTGCATGACCAATATAGTCAAGTCATCCAATTGCAGGCTCACATGATATGACTTTGAAGCTCAAGATTGCTTATTGACTATACATATATGTACACTCCGGCATGCTTTCAATCAGGACAATCGACTTTTTTGAGTTATTGCTTTTTTCTATTTTTTTTAAATACTATAAACAATAACATTTACATAAGGAGTTTTCCCTCTTGATCCATAAATCTATCCCTCTTTTGAAGCATTATTGCAACCCACACTCTCCCGTCTTTGGATGTCGACGCTATTGGATGGGTTGGGGCACACTTCCCTCCCTAGACGAGGATGAATGTTTCCACTCGTGTGTGTCTCACACCGGCAAATCCAATCCCCTCATTACTCCAGCTGAGTTGAGCCAAGTGAAAGGTGCAAATGTCCAATTTAGGTCACAATCGACAAGAGTCATGTTTGCATCTCTAAAAGTTCTAGTTAGGCAATTGAGGTGACTTGAACCCAACCCTGAGTCTCAAAGAATTAAGTTGAATAGACTTAAAATACCTACCTAGTTCCCAAAAGGTTCTAGTGAAGTCAGTGATGAATATCCATTTCATCACCTTTATTCTATCATTTTGGCCTTAAAAACCCTGGAAAATGCAGATAAATACCCTTAATTTGCATAAATTAACATTCATGCATTGTTGTATAAATATTATATAAAATATTATTTTTAATATCAAAAATATAGAATAAATAAAAGAAAATAAAAAGAATAAAATATTAAAGATATTTATGACCCTAAACCCCACGACTTAGGCATCTCAATGACTAGGTAGAGGAGTAATAAAGTAGAGGAAATAAGGGCCATTAATACAATAAAACTTCCATTTATCAATTCCTTATTTATTAATTTTTGGGACCTATTTTCTTTTCTACTTTTTCTACCTCAAACAAAGAAATTTTTTACATGAAAGTTGTAGATAAAATATATAGAAAAAACAAAATTGATTTCATACAAAAATAATATACGAAATAAAAGTTATAGTCTAAATAAAATTCCAAAATCCCAACTTCCTAGACCCATATCTATCAAATAAATACTCAAAATATATCAAAATAATCTTTAATTGTATATAACTTCTAATAAGATATTGAGTAAACTACACAAAAGTCCCTAAACTATACACCCAATTTCAACTTAGTCCCTCAACTTTCAAAGTAACAAATGGGTACCTAAAGTATTCTTTCGATCACAATGCAGTCTTTTTCCAATGGGAGAAGGAGACGTCCGTCAAGTCTGTTGATATTTAGACGATATTACCCGTAATATATTCCCTCCAGTGAATAATACAATCAAATATGCAAATTCCCAACTTGTCCAAACCCGTGTCCCCACAACTGCCCTCCCCCCCAAGTTAGGGTCCTTCGGCTGCTTCTGGTCGACAGGCATAAGGGCTTCGAGATGTGCAACTGGCGGCGGAGGTGTGCAAGGGCTCGATGGTGATGGTATGTCAACGACAACTCGAGGGATCAGTAGAGGTGTGAAGGGCTATGTTGCAGTGGCTATATATGCAGCAGCAATTGATGTTGCCCCAACAGCAGCATCCGGTTCTACCTTTGAAGTAGCAGTTGCAGCAAAATCCGATTTTGGAGCCTCTCTGCCCTCGCTGCCACCCACACACACACTCTCCCTCTCAGACCTCTTCTGGTGGAGACCCTCCTTCGCCAGCCGATTTCCACGCTATGATGGCCACCACACTACACTGGTCACATGCCACAATGGTCAAGGCATGAATCCTCATGTCGGCCCTCTCCCTTGTCGCCCTTGTCGACCCCACACGATCCTGGAGGTCGTGAAGGTGGGGTGGGTTATGAACTTGTGTGGGGACAGGTGGGGACGACCAAGAAAGTTGGGAGATTTTAGAGCAGTCCATTCTAGGGGTAATTTCGTTCGAAATCAGTAGAGTTGACGACCGTCTCCTTCTCTTGTTGGAAAAAGACAGCATTGTGATCGAAGGAATACTTTAGGTACCCATTTGTTAATTTTGGAAGTTGAGGGACTAAGTTGAAATTGAGTGTATAGTTCAGGGACTTTTATGTAATTTTATTGAAGGTGGTTTCATATTTTTTGGAGTTAAGGTGAGAGAGTTAGGTTTTGGACCCCATTGGTATAATATACCCGATTAAAATAATCATTTTATTTATTATTTTTTTATAATTTTATATTTTTATAATTTTGTAAATATTATTTATATTATTTATACATATTAAAAATAAAATAAAACCATAAATAAAACACTAAAATAAAATATGTACATAAAAAATAGATGAAAATACAATATTTGTACATATGTATTTAATACACCTATTTATCTAAGTGTAAATAACATATTAGAAAAATATAATAAAAATACATTTAAGTATATAAAAATAAGATATAACTTTAAATAAAAAATTAAAATAATAAAATCAATAATACAAAATAAAAATAAAAGACCTTAAAACATAGATAAGTATACTTATATACTAACCCTAAAAAGTAACTTGTAATTAAATTTTTCTAAAATAAATAAAAATCATAATATAATAATACAGAAAATAACAAACATTTTTATCTTATAACCTAAAAATAATAAAATCATTTACTATTTATTTTGAATTTACAAATATTTTTCTGGCGGCTTTTTCTGATTGGTCCACGTGGACCAACCAGGTGGCGAGGAGGGTTGACTCTGGTCAACTCCTATGACCTGCCCTGTAGCCTTGTCAGAATTCGTTTCAAGCCATGTTCTTCGATTTTTGTATCCCGCTCCTTACATCTTTTTGGATCGATGCCTTCATGATTGTTTCACCTCGTTCGTTGGTGATTCACGCCAGGATGTTTCCTCGGCCATTGGATCACTGACACACATGGTGTTTCTCAATCTTTCCACCATGTCTAGCCCATTGTACAAAACCCCCATTGATTCCTTCTTCATATTTTGAACCCCATTTGACCAAGTTTATCCCCTCCCTTTTGGAGCCCTGGATAGAGTAAGGTGTCAGCTTCCTACTCTTCCCTTTTGTCGATGGAGTTGAGCTTGTTGAGGGTCGGTTCCACCATCTCCAGTGGCCCACCACCGTCGAGGTCAGGCTTCGTGGCTCCGACCACTAAGGTACTCCGTTTAGTATCTCTATAGCTTAGTCATAGCCTTAGATTTAATTTCTTGCATGTATTTTCACCTGGTAGTAGCCTAATCTACACCTTCGTAGTTCGTAGGAGTTAGCCTCCGACGAACCCGCATCCATGGTATCTCGTTGTTTTCCGATCGCCCGACCACCTCCAAACCTTCCCTTTTGCTTGTGGAGCACCTACACAACTCCACTCCCCTTGACCCTACCCAGATCAAGTGATTGCTCCCTCCTCCTCCGTCGCTCACCGGAGGGAGTCCATCTACCTCACCTCTTGCCCATTTCACTACCTAAAGCTCCTTTGGAGCTTTGCCTTTTTGTGCCTAACCACTTGTTGCAGGAAAGCACCTACAAGGGAGCCTCTCTGAGGCTCATCCACACTACAGGACAACTTCCAGATCGAGGTGCTCTCCCAGATCACGTCAATGACCCCCGAACCATTTTGAGACACCTGGAAGGTGGAGGACGTCGCCATGATGGTTTTGCACCTCAGAGGAGGCCCTGAGATATCTGAAGGTATGTTGCATCACCGATTGAAATTTCCCCTTGCGGTGTTCTTCATCCATTCTTCCAACTGACCTCGGAGTCGTCCGATCGAGCTCTCTCCTCTAGGAGAGCAGCTACCATCTGATGTGAATCACCTTAGCTGCCAAATCAAGCGCTGGGATTTAATCCTAGCCATATGCTGCAAACCATCATTGGGCTACCAGGGGACAACACTTTTCCAAGTAGATCGCATGCAGCCTTCAGCCCACACCATTTAGTGGGGTAATCACCTCACAATTTTATCATTTTAGCGTTTAGTTTTCTAATATTTTTATAAGGTATAAATATTTTGGAACAGTTGCACTCAAGTCCTTTGGTTTTATTGTATTTGCTTTTAGGTCCTCGCTAGCTCACCTCACTTAGCTGCCTACGTGAGGTGCGCAATTTGCAGTCATATCCTAACGGGTTTGGATATTTGCATTTAATCCACAAATTTGTAATTACCTTTACTATTTTTAGAAAAAATGTTGAAAGTCATGTGTACATTGTTTTAATTACAAAGATACCCTTGCAAGTAATGTAGTTTCTATTTGTTGTCTCTATTTACTTAATATATCATTTGAGCTCCAAAAAAATCACTCAAAATAGCGTAAAGTTCTTAGATGCTTGTATCTCAACACATATATTTTATCTTAGCACTTTAGGATCCTTTAATACTTATTAAAAATAAAAATGGCATAAATATTCCCTATCTAGAGTATAAAATACCTAAAATATATAAAATCTTTTTAAAAACTCCAAAAAATATTTTTTTCTCATTTATTTAGTTATTTTGCAACTCTAGAAATTGAAAAACCTAAAACTAGAAAAAGAAAACACTTAGAAATTAAAAAGAAACAAAAACCTTCATAAAAAAAACTAAAAATTATTAAGAACCCCAACCATGTTATTTTATATCTTTGAATTTTCTACATATTATTATTATCTTAAAATTGATTTGGGAAATTTTGTACTTAAATTTCTATTTTAACTTCCATTTCAATTTCGGATATTTCTTGAATCCCTTATTTCAGATATTTTTGACTTAAAATTCATGAAAATTAGCAAAATTCTCTAAAAAAATCACTAAAACAATAAAAAAATTTAAAAACACAAACATATTTGATTTCCTTCATTTTGATTATATTTATTATTATTTATATCTATATTTGCTTACATTGTACATATACCCTCTCTATACATTATATCTTTTAAAAGAAAAAGAAATTATAAAATATAAAATTTTTAAAAAGAAAATATAAAAAATAAAATTAAAACAAACTATAAAAATATAAAATAAAAATAAAAATAAAAATCCCTTAAAGAAATATTAACAAAGAACCACAATGATCTTTTGTGCTTCATTGCCCAATCTATGTAGTTTGCTCCATGTGTTTGACACTTTACACTACTTACACTATACACACATTTTGTAGAGTTAAATAACATATATTTTGAATCCACATTTATTTCATTGCATATTCATTGATTGTGGGTTAATTGTTGTCTGAGGTTGGGTTTCTTGTGGATCACCATAGCGACTGTGTCTCCACCTTGTGTGAGACATTTTAGACCCACAAAAAATCATTTTCAACAGTTAGGCGCATTAAGGTCCAACCAAGCTCCAATCTTCGATTTTACCCAGACTTATTCAATTATCAAACTCAATCCGAAAAATGTGAATGCTACATAAATGCTATGTACAATACAATGAAAATATTTTTGTTAATGCAATTTTCAAACTTTTGAACTTTTTATGGATTTTGAAGAGGTTTTGCAAATGTTTTTGAGATTTTTCAAAACAAATGTTTTTAGAATAAAAGATAGGTACAAATAATTATACGAGGAAGCATCAATTATTTATAATAATTAGGTTTTTTTTAGAATTTACACAAGGGATATGTTATTATTTTTATAGATATGTATATACATTCAGTAAAGAATTCTTATGTGATGTATATATATTCCTCAAATTTATTTGAAATGGTTTTACAAATAATTTTGGAAACTATAGTCCAAACTAATTTTTGTAAATAATTTTTACAAACATTTGAAAATCATTTTGCAAAGATTTTTCAAACAATATATATAGATTTTTCAAAATATTTTTGCAACCATTTCCAAACCATTTGCAAATCAGTTTTCAAATCATTTTATTTTAAACCAAGAAAATAAAAATGTCCAAATAAAACATTTTTACAAAGGTTGAAAATATATAATAAACCATTTTCCAAATGATTTTCAAAAGATTTTTCAAAAAGATTTTTAAACTATTTCTTAAACATTTTGCTTACTTTTATTTTTAAGGAATAATAACATCTTTTTACTAAGTGATTTAATGAATTATGTGATATATAGAGTGTTTTATGCAATATTTTTAGCCATAATTATTGAAAATACAAGAGTATGAGTTATTGCTAACATATATACGTAGTATATACTACCCCCTATACTTAGCTTGAGATGTGTCCTCATAGAGAGAAAAGAGAAGACATAACTCATACTAAGTATAGAAAAGTCTAAAGAATAATGAATAAGGAATGAAGAAAAGAATGAATGAGAAGTGGACCGTCCCTCCTATACTTAGGATTAACTAATCCTAAGTATAACATACTGTACACAACGCATGTAGGGTCAAGGGTGGGAATGAACATATCGTACTCAGATTGTCTCCCCTATATGTAGGCTGAAATATCCATATGTATAGACAAGAAGAGGAGACAGTGGAGGAGATCAAAGAATGAAAGAACTTAGGGTACACCCCCCATACTTAGTACAAAGTACATCCTAAGTATAGCAATGATCAACAAGAGGCGACACCTTTTCGGTAGAAAAATAAAATGGAAACAAAAAGAAGAAAAGACAGATGGAGATAGAAGAAGGGATCGAAAGAAAAGAGAAAATACATGAAGAGTATATACACATCACTCACCCTATACTTAGGGTAAAAGAGCCCTAAGTATAGGCAATAACAGGAGTGATGAAAACAAAACAAAAAAGAACATTCGGCTCATCCACCCCACCTATACTTTGGACAAAGTACGTCCTAAGCAAGGCAATACACGGAAATGGGGTGGACGAGCAAAACGATGGACAGACAGAGGTTGAACAAAAGCAAATATACAAAGAGATGGATATATAAAGGATCAAGAGGGTAGAAAGTGAACCTTCTTGCAGGATCGTTGAGGAATGGATCTGACAAGTTGTAGGTCAATATCAGGGTACTCAGATGACACAACTCGATCAAGATCTACTTGGTGAAGATCCTCAACAATCCTAAGGTGAGAAGGCAAGTCAGTGGAAGAAGTGTGGCTAGGTCCGACCTGGGGTGTCCCTCATATATTAAAGTGAAAAGGCTAGAACTCATCAATATAAGTATTAAGGTCAAGTCCAGCCTGGTGATTCTCTCATAAGTCAAAGCAAATAGGAACGAACTCATCTATGCAAGCAGTAAGGTCAAGTCCAGCCTGACGAGTCTCTCCTAAGTCAAAAAAAGGAACAAACTCATCTATAGAATAAGTAAGGTCATATTCATCCTCTGAGGTCTCAACTGGATCATCATACTCATCTAAAGGCCCGAATTGATTGATGAAAGCAATAAGAACAAATTCGGCCTCATCAGTCTCCACAATGTCTACCCCCGCTCAAAGGTATTAATAGTGTAAATCTCACAGATGTCATCAACACAACGTCAATCTCAAGAAGAGGGAACTCCAAGGTCTATTCTTTCCAAATCTTCCTCTTTGTGGAGGGAATCTCAGGTCGCATCGTCAGTCATAAAGCAATCCTCTTTGATATACGGTTATGTACCTCGGGGTCAGCAAAAACAGATGTAGTCACATTAGGTGCAGGTCTTTGGTCGGCAGTAGGTGCAGTGATGACTGTAGTGCTCCCGTCATCAGGACGGAAGAGAATCTCTCCTAATCCATAATCAATAACGACTCTCGCAGAGGCGAAAAAAAGGGTCGTCCCAAGATGATTGGAGAGTACACCCCCGTGGTAGAGGTCTCCATGGGCAATACGACAAAGTCAATAATGTAGCTCATGCCTTGAATCCAAATGACAGTGTTCTCTAGAATATCCTTCGACCTATTTATTGATCTACTAGTGAATCAAACGATCATCCTGGTTTTCTTGAGAGGCCCTAAGTGAAGAGATCGTACTAACGAGAATGGTATTATGTTAATTGAAGCACTGCTGTCAAGGAGAATGTGATCACATGAATAGTTAGAAATGGGGCATCTAATGAATGGTGTAGTAGTGTTCCCTTTCCTAGATGAAGGGTAATGGGTGATGGCATGGGCAATGGCCATGGTCAAGACATGACACTCAAATTTTCTCCTTCACTTTCTCTTCTAGGTTGAGGAACATATAAATGGGTCATGGCCTTGCGAAGTGGGGCTTTAATGATCTCATTAATAATGACTACCACTTCAAGTTCAGTCAATATTTTTTATTTTTTAGATTTCCTCCATATAAGGGAGGAAATTAGAGTCAATATGTACACAAGGATGGCTAAGAGCAGTCTGTACAATGTCATCCTTGGGGTCAAACGTGGGACATGGGTGGGCAAGTGATCTGGCATGGGTGCCTTCTCCTTACGGTTCGAATCAACAATGTGTATCCCAAAATATTTTGTATTTTTAATTTTTTCTTATTTTTTGTATTTTGGCGATTGCAAACTCTCATGGGAATACTCAAATATGGTTCTTATTTAGGCTAGTGAGGTCATCAATCCTCGGATTCATATGATCATGATCTGGGTCAAGGTCTCTAGTGTGGACAACATAAGAGGTGACTCCCAAAGCTCAGTCTCGGGTGGGTGAGGTGGTAAAAATGTGATGGCGATGGTGGGTCAAAGTTTGAGTCCTAAAATAGCGGGTTAGGTGGATACGTACAAAAAGAAGACTTAGGAGCAAGATCCTCCTGATAACTGAGAGGTGGATCAAAATCTACATCCTGAAATGATTAACTATATATGTACAAAAGTCAGGAGCAAAGTCCTCCTAGAAAAATGGAGGTGGATCGCGTGGAAGGTATGAGGATCCGTAAAGTCCGGATAAAAATCGCTTCAGTCAGCCATCTTCAAAACTAAAGGAAAATGATCAGGAGAACACGATAGTCAAATCAAGAAATGTGAGAAAAAAGGCACAAATGCGTAGAGATGATCGAGTATGCACACAAGCAATCACAAACAAGTATACTTAAAAACAATACCCCTCAATTCACCTATTTACACGGTGAAGATCGTAAAAGTTTAGTCTTTTTATCTTGTCCGTTTTAGAGCTATGCGAGAATACAAAATTGCACAAGCACTTAGGAGGCCTGGGATTGGGGCACTAACCATAGTGTGTACGTAAGAAAATTAAATGAATACGATGAGGGGGTTACTCTTCCTAAGATAGTGATTTTTCTTTTTGATTTTTAGGATCTAGTAAACTTAGCAGTCCCAATTTATTATTATCATTCTTTTTTGTATTTTTAACAAGAATGCACAAGCCTACTGAGGAATCAAATATTTTTATATCCTAAGTGATCAAAATAAGAGCGAGAGAGTCGGAAAGCAATGCAAGGTGAAATCAATAATACATGCTAAGTAGAAATGCTCAACTTGCCTCTAGCCTCTTCATGCAAGGATGCTAAGTAGAATTGAAACCTATCTATATGCAAATGCAAAGTCAATGAAATCACCCTAGATGAGAACATATGATGAATCTCAGATACCTCATTATAAAATCCATTTATTATTCTCAAAACTTAAACAATTAAATAAAAATCACTATTAATTCACTAACATTAACTTGTATTACATTCTAAATTTTCTATGTATAATTAACACTAAATATCTAACCCCTAATTTATTATATTTAACACTGACATTTTGCTTATTTTTCTTTATGATCAAAAACCCCTATAAAATAGATTAAATATTGTATATATTTATTTTGTTTTCAAAAAGAAATTAAAAGTATAAAAATATAAAAACCTTAAAGTTATGTGTTTTTAATCATTAAAAATTCTTGAAAAAATTCTTCATTGCACAAATGACCTCTTTTGACTTTTTGTTCAACATGAAACTTGTAGATCTCATCGAGATCTACAACTTTCATGTTTTGACTTTTTGTTGATTCATTGTTCTACTTTTTCTTTTTAAATTTACTTTATTTTTGAATTTTCTGGAGCAGCCACGTAGTGCCCTATAGGTCGCCCACGTATCCGTACCACCTCTCGCCACACGGCCTTGCGCTTTGGTCGTTGGATCTCCCTTCCCTGCCTTCATCCTAGCCCACCATCCGTGCTTTCACCTTATCCATCTGATCTCTTTAAAGATCCCATCACAACCACCCACACCCGCTTCATCTTAAACCATTGGATGACTCTTATATCCAATGGCTCCTCATCTTCCACAAAACTACTCCTTTCACAACCATTGGATGATGCCCGTGTTTCATCTCCACTGCACACTTGCGCCCATATCCTAACGCTAGGATCAGATTGGTTGATCTAATCCTAGCCACTCCCTCGCTCTCACATTTTGACCGTTAGATTGCAAGATCCAATGGTCCTTGCTTGTCGTCTTCCTTCAGCTCATCCTCTCCCTGTCCATTACACTCAGAAGCACGACACCCTTTCCTATTCTAGACATTGCCTCCGACCCTCTCTCCTCGTCCTAACGCCACCTCCGAGTAGCCCGCACATCCCTCTCCCTCACGTAACCCCCATTCATTTACCACCATCCATCTAGAGCCTACAATCATCCGTTCAAAATCCCTCCTCCTCCATATGTAACCTCCATCTCCACCTTATAGAGTCGCCACCTCTGCCACACTCACACCTCATCAACCAATCACGGGATTGAGGCTCGACATCCTCTGCCCTCTGGTGATAGCAGATGGCGGTTATCGAGGTGACGACGACTTCAACACCCCAGGTGTGATCCATGGCATATGCCATGTATGCTCTGCCTCATCGATGTTATCGGAGCTCTCCGGCCTTGCTAACCGGATTCGAACGAAGACTAGGGCTCCCTCCAGAGCCCAGCCCAAGCCTTCGTTCACCTTCTTCCTCTATGATCCTCCACATAATTGCTTCCTCATTTTTCTTATGTTTTTTCGTAATTTTCCCATGACACTCCACCACCTTCACCGAGCACTGACAACCCTACTAGCTCTGTCGTTCATCCTTCATTCACCCACCTTACTACGATCACCTTCCCTCCTCCTCCATAACCCTCTCCGCCTCCCTACATTTTCTCTGACAAAACATCAGAGGACCCATTGGGCCTCCACCTTATCTGCCCAAATTAGCCCTCATTCCACTCTCGTTTGCTCATAACCCACTCAGGCACACATGCTTTGGCTACCTTATAACCCTCACCACCATCAATGGTTGGACCTGGAGCGGTTGTTAGTTCTTGAGATCTGCCTCCGATGAACTCACAATGCTAGCTAGATCGAGTCCTCGTTGGGTCTTCTCCTTAGTTCGAGCTTCTTCGCCAAGGCCAAAGGAAGTTTCATCAATAACAAGGATGATCAGAGAAGCATTAGGAGCCATGTGTGCATCGTCGGAGCTCAGATATCGTCGCCCATCGCACAATGGAGAAGGATGAAGATGAAAGTATAGATATCGTCCGATAGATTTGATCAGACGACCCCTATGATGCCATGTCACTCGCACCAACCCTCCTAGTTCGGGCATGACTGAGCCTACACTAAATGCACCAACAACCACCGCGTGTCCACTGAAGCTACGCCAATCCGAGCCTATCCCGCCCATGTTTCTCGCACGTGAGGGGTCGGGTTATTTGAGAAACCTCCCCAAAGCTCTCTGTAATTACATATAGATCTAGGCGTGCATGCTTCGTATGTACGCTTGGACAAATTGTAAAGGAGCCCCCACTGGTTTTCAATAATTACAAAAAGGTTGCCATGCGTTTGGAAAAATTACATTTGGGCCCCTCTGATTTCTAAAATTACAAATGGGTCCCTTCAAAAACCTATTTGTATTATTTATCTTTATTGTTTATGAATTTTTATTTGATTTATGCCCTTAGCACTGTTTTATTCATATCTTGGGCATTTTAGATCCAAAGCACATGATTTTTGTCTCATTTTGAAGCTTGTTTTATTCTCTAAATAATGGCATGGTTATTTACTGATTAGACACTAAATTAAATAAGCTAATTTTTGATGATCTATAGTGTCTCCTACTCCGTATTTATAATGCTATTATTTATCCTTTCTGCTTAATTTGCCTCTGAAATTGAATCTCATTCTATTGTTCATTAATACACTTAATTTAGGGCATATTTATATATATTTATCTTGCATGTTTGTCTTTTTCATCTCATCATACATTGAGATCATTTTATCTTTTAATTGCATTTAAAAATAAAACAAAAAATGCATGCACATCATGAACTTCTCCTTGCATCATTTTATCAGCATACAATTTGCATATCACATCTGTAGGAAGATATAGGTTTAGAAAATAGTTACTCATTAATTAAGCAATAATTTTCGATAAATGGACTAAGAGGCTTGTGTCCCTATATTTGACCTTGGTATACTTTCCATGTAAAACAACTTACACATATTCAAAAGTGTAGTTTTTAATCGACCAAATTTCATCTCCTATGTTATAACTCGATATTATTAAAGACGTGATTTTCATATTCATCAAATGGTTCCATTACTAGGGACACGACTCATCTTTATTTACTTGTTGAATTTTATTGAATTATTTTTTATGTGAATATTTTCAGGTCTTCTCATTGAGTTGTTTTTGCATCATGTGTTGATTATTTTTCTTGAGATTTTTTCCTAGCAATTTCTTTGTTGCAAGGCCCATGGAGACTGAGGACGCTTGAGACCCATGGAGGCATGGAGTTGGGAGCTCCCACTGCAAGGAGCCGTAAAGAAAATTCAGGAAGAATTAAGGAATAATGAATCTCCATTTCATCACCTTTATTCTATCATTTTGGACTTAAACCCCTAGATAATGCATCTAAACACCCTTTATTTATACAAATTGACATTCATTCTTTGTTTTATAAATATTGCATAAAATACAATTTTTAATGCCAAATATATAGAATAAAGGAAAAAAAAGAAAAAGAATAAAATGACAAAGGTGTTTTATGACCCTAAACCCCGAGACCTAGTCATCTTGATGACTAGGTCGATAAATAATTTAGGGCATATTTATACATATTTATTTTTCATGTTTGTTTTTTGCATATCATCATACATTGTGATCAATTAATTTTTTAATTGCATTTAAAAATAAAATAAAAAATGAATGCACATCATGAACTTGTCGTTTCATCATTTTATCTGCATAACATTTTGCACATCGCGTTTGTAGGTAGATATAGGCTTAGATAACAATTGCTCATTAACTAAGTAATAATTTTCAATAAATGGACTAAGAGGCTCATGTCCCTATGTTCGACTTTGGTATACTTGCCAAGTAAAGCAACTTGCACATATTCGAAAATGTGTTTTTTAGTCGATCAAATTTCGTCTCCTATGCTACAAATCGATATTATTAAAGATGTGAATTTGGCGTTCATCAAATGGTGCCAATGCCAGGGTACGTCTCATCTTTATTTATTTGTTGAATTTTATAGAAATATTTTATGCAATTTTTTTCAGGTCTTCTCATTCAGTTGTTTTTGCATCATATGTTGATTATTTTTCTTGAGATTTTTTCCTGAAAACTTCTTTGTAATGGAGCCCGTGGAGATTGAGGACACTTGAAACCCATGGATACGTAGAGTTGGGAGCTCCCGTTGTGAGGAGCTCCAATGAAAATTCAAGAAGAATCAAGGAGTGATGAATCTCCATTTCATCACCTTTATTATATCATTTGGACTTAAAACCCTAGATAATGCATCTAAATACCCTTTATTTATACAAATTGGCACTTATTCTTTGTTGTATAAATAGTATATAAAATACTATTTTTAATACCAAAATTATAGAATAAAGAAAAGAAAAGAAAAAGAATAAAATTCCAAAGGTGTTCTATGACCCTAAACTTCGAGACCTAGTCATTTTGATGACTAAGTCAACAAGGAATAAAGTAGGGGGAGATCATGGCTAATACTATAATGAAAATCCCATTTATTTATTCATCATTTATTTATTTTTCGAACCCATTTTATTTTCCACTTTTTATACTCAAATAAAGAAACCTTGTGCATGAAAGTTGTAGATAATAAAATATAGAAAACTAAAAAATTTATTTCATGTAAAAATGGTATACTATGTACTTTTTACACATAAAATAAGATTTCAAAATCCTAACTTCCCAGACCCATATCTCTCAAATAAAAACTCAAAATGTATCAAAATCACTCTAATTGTATATAAATTTTAATAAGAAATTTAATAAAGGTAGTTTCAAATTTTCTGGAGTTAGGTATGAAAGTTAGGTTTTGGACCTCTATTGTACAATGTACATGAATAAAATATTTATTCTATTTATTTTTTATTATTTTTATAATTTTATTATTTTTATAAATTTGTAAATATTATTTATAACATATGTACATATTAAAACTAAAATAAAACCACAATGAAAACATCAAAATAAAATATGTATATATAATAAATAGAAGAAATACCTATACTTATACCTAAATATTTAATATAGCTATTTATTTATGTGTATATATCACATAATAAAAATGTAATAAAAAATATTTATATATATATATAATTAAGTTATAATTTATA
The DNA here is from genome assembly GCA_037367405.1 of Ottelia alismoides. Lineage (NCBI taxonomy): Eukaryota > Viridiplantae > Streptophyta > Magnoliopsida > Alismatales > Hydrocharitaceae > Ottelia > Ottelia alismoides. The sequence continues at coordinate 280,781 of JAZKJV010011818.1, read as the reverse complement.
AAATAGTGAAATAAAATAATAAAATTAAAATTACAAAATAAAAAATAAAAGAATTTAAATATAGTTAAAAATGACTATAATGAAACCCTAAAAAATAAATTTATAATAAAAAACTCAAAAAAAACTAATAATAATATACTTTAGAAAATAATAAACTTTGTTATTTTATACCTTAAAATTAATAAATTCATTTACTAATTATTATAGATTTTACAATGATTTTTCAGGTCGGATTTTCCTTGTTGGTCCCCATGGACCAATCAGGTCGCTCCGCTGGTTGACCTTGGTCAACGAGCTGACTTACACCTTTGCTCTTATAAGAACTATCTTATAACCTCTTTTCTTCCTTTTTTCCTGGTCGATGTATTCATCGATTCGAGTTGGTTCCTTCACCAATGTTCCTCCTTGATCTTCCCTCATGCACGCCTACATGAAATCTTAGGGATTAGATCGATGATTCACTATGGCTTCCTTGTTCTCTCCCCACTTGGTCACTGTATACATAAGCCACCCTCCTTCTTCCCTTTGAATTTTGAACCTCTTTTGAGCCATTTTTGGCCCTCCTTTTTCGAACTCCGAATCGAGGGACGTGATAGGTCCCTCTCCAACTCCTTGGAGGTATAGTCAGGTGAGTCGAAGGGTGCGATCCACCACCTCCATCGCACACCGACGTTGAGGTCTAGGTTCATTGTCTTTAGGCCATCGGAGGTACATTTCCTTAGCTCTGTAGTTAGTTGTAGCTCTTAGGATTCGTTTGTTCTTTTCATTTTGTCCTTCGATTACGTAGTTAGCTTGGATTTAGGGTTAAGCCATCATCGGAGCTCTTAAGCTCTGGCTGCCCTGTTCACCATTGTACCACCACTGTTCTCCATCGTTTCGAACCCTCTACCACCTCCACTTCATACCTCTCCATCCTTCGAGCATTCCTACCCACTCCATCCACCTCGATCAACCCAAGATCGGGAGATCTACTCTCCACCCTCCTCCTTACGCCGGAGAGATACGCTCGATGCATTCCTTTGCATATTCCCGCTTTTGGTGCTTTCCAAGCATTATATTTCTGTTGTGACTAACCCCCTGCATGAAGAACTACCAAGGAGGCCCTCTCGTGACTTATCAAATCTGGGGGGAATATTCTAGGTCCAAGTGCTTCGTTCGATCACCTCAATGATCCTCATGCCATTTTGATGCCCCTTAAAGGAAGAGGACGCCGACAGGAAGGTTTTGCACCTCAGAGGCGGGGTTGAGACCGCTCGAGTTGCACTGCATCGCCGATCTAAGTTCACCTGCATGATGCTCTTAAAGTGTTCCTCGAGTTGGTCTTGTAATCGTCCGATCGAGCATGTTCTTCATGAACTCTAGTAGCCATCAGATCATAATGTGCCTCCACCATTGCTCTCCCACAGGAGATCTAATGTGGGACATCGATGGAAAAAAGGCATCGCACGTCGTGGAGCAGACACATAGCAAGTGACTCGATCTCTACCGTTTGTCTCCGTACAGTTTTGGGTATTTTGCACCTTAGGCCCAGCTTAATTTTTTATTTACTTTTTAGTTGTCAATCATTCATCTACCATTATATTATTTTTTGTGTATTTTTCAAAAAGACCTATGTTGTTCTGATATTTGAGATTCGGTCCATGCCAGCTCACCTCACGTGCGATCCCATGTGATGTGGGCATTTTGCACTAATACCCCTGGAAGTTTTTGTATTGCAATTTAGTCCGTTAAATATTAGTGGCAATTATATATTTATGTAAAAATTGCATTTTGGTCCATGTGCTTTATTATATTTATGTTTATGCCCTTGCCATGTTGTAGTTTCTCTTTGTGATTACTCATTTATTAAAATTATCATTTGTTCTCCAAAAATCATCAAAAATGTGTGTAGATTCCTGATTGCACACACTACCACGTCTTATTTTTTACAATTTAGGACTTTTTAATATTTATTAAAAATAAAAAAAGCACAATTATTCCCTATTTAACTTACAAATACAAAAAATAAAAATATTTTAAAAAATACAAAAATTATTTGTTGTATTTATTTATTTTCTAACTCTAGAAATAAAAGCCCTAAAAATAGAAAAAGGAAATTCATAAAAATAAAAAACTCCAAAATACAGTTTAAAAATATTAAAAATGCCCCAAAATACCAACCTATTAAGACTGATTTGAAGAATTTCGGACATTATTTGATTCATCTTCATTTCTATTTCGGCATATTTCTTAAATCCATGATTTAGGTATGTTTGACTTTAAAAATATATAAAAATTAGAAAAATTTATTAAAAATCATAAAAATAATAGAAAAAATACTTAGAAACCAAAAAGATTTTATTTTCTACATTTTAACTATTTTTAGTTGTATTTATAATAATATTGCTCTATATTGTATATATAGTCTTATATATCCTATCTTACTTATTTTAAAAAAATGAAAAAAATTAATACAAAATCAGAAAAAAATATGTAATGAAAATATAAAAATTATAAAATTAAGAACAAAATATGAAAACATATATATATATAATTAAAAGCCCACGAAACAACATAGAGACAAGAAGAGCATCATGTTTCTGCTTCATTGCTCGATCAACTAGTTTTACTCCATGTGTTCGACATTCTACAATACTTGCACGATACACATCTTTTGTAGAGTTAAATAAAGTAAATTTTAACTCCATACTTTTATTTCATTGCTTAATTATTATTGTGGGCTAATTATTGAATTATTCTAAAATTCTCGTCGATCACTTCGACGACTGTGCTCCTGCCTTGTGTGGAACACACGACCGATAGAATTTTTGGCTTTTCAAATGGCACCGTTGTTGGGGAGAAACTGTGCATAGATCGATTTTGTCTTATTATGTCTTATTTACCTATATTTGTGATTTATTTATTTTATATTTATTTGATATTAGCGTTGATTTGTCTAACCACTCTCTTTGTTGACTTTGTTGTGAGGTATCGCAGATCGAGAGAGTCCCTCTTTGGAGCGCATGTGCACCTACGTGAAGCCGGCTTAAATTTCTAACCTAGCTCCAAAGGATACTGAGAGAAATTTCGATGATAGAACCACTTATATTTATATTATTTGTGTAATTTGAGCGAGAGAGACAGAGAGAGAGAGAGACTTCTAATTGATAATAACTTGGACTCCTCCAGGACTCTGACACACTTCACGAGGTCCGATGTCCGAGGGATTGTTCCCTTGGGGGCCTCATCGATTTTGTCACGGTTTTCCGCCCTTTTTATTTTATTTCATGATTTTTGCTTTTCTTTATTTTGTGTGATTGAGCCCTAGCATTAGGATTGCTTGATGATAGTATTAGGTCCAAACACTTAATTATCATTGCATGTGACTATAGTCTACGTTTGGATCTAGTTAAATTTTATTGCTTCTTATTTAGACTTTGAATCGAGCGCCGAGATGGACTTTATACATCGCTTATAGGACCTATTGTGGCGGACACCGAAGAGCTCCCCAAGATTGGACTTTTGGGTTCCATATCTGAGTGATTAGCATTTGTTCTTTACATAATAGCAATTTTTGATATAGGGTGATTTCATCGGCTTTGCATTTGCGTATAGATATATTTCAATTCTGCCTAGCATCCTTACATGTAGAGAGCTAGAGGCAAGGTAAGCATTTATACTTTAGCATTCATCATCGATTTATTGCTTGTACTGCTTTTCTGACTCTCTCCCTCTAATTTTGCTTACTTAGGTTGCTAAAGGATATGATCCCTCGATAGGATTCTTGCCTTTCCACTAAAAGTCCAAAATAAGTGATGATAATAAAATTAGGATTGCTAAAATTACTTGACCCTAAAAAATCAAAAATAAAAAATCATTGTCTTCGGGCGAGTAATCCCCTCATTGTATTCACATTTATTTTCTCACGTACACACTAAGGTTAGTGTCTAAATCACATAAGCCAACCTAAATGCTTGTACAACATTTTGCATTCTCACCTAACTCTAAAATATATAAGATAAAAAGACCAAACTTTCATGGTCTTCACCGAGTTAAGTAGGTGAATTGAGGGATGTGTTTTGTTTTGTGTGAGTTTGTTTGTAATTGTCTGTGTGCAGACTCCATCTCTTTACGCATTTGCACCTCTTTCTCACATATCTTGACTTGACCATCGTGCTCTCCGATCATTTTCCTTTCGTTTCAAGATGGCTGACTGGAGTGATTTTTATCCGGACTTTACGAATCCCTTGTACCCTCCAGCCGGTCCACCTCCCTTTTTCAAGGAGGATTTTCTCCTGATTTTGTACATATCCACCGCAGCCACAGTTTCAGGCCTCGGATTTCTACCCACCCCACCATTCTCACAGTGACTACTACCTCACCCACCCGAGACTGATCAGTTCGAGTCTCTAGAGTCCACCCTTGAGCACTTGACCCAGATGATGGAGCATATGAGATAGAGGATCGATGACATTGCTAGTATAAATAAGAGCAACCATGATACTCCCCCATTTGATGATATGGGTTCACTCGAGGATTCTTATAAGAGCTTGCAATCACTCAAAATACAAAAAATGAGAAAAAAGTAAAATACAAAAAGAATTTAGGAGGCACTCGTTCGATTCATTTTGTGAGGAGAAGGCACCCTTTCCCGATCATTTACCCGTACACATATTAACACGTTATCCCACCTCTGACCTCAAGGATGACAGTGCACAGACTGCTCTTAGTCGTCCTTATGTAGATGATGATTCTGATCACCTCCCTTGTATGAAGGAGATCCAAAAATTTTAAAAATTGTTGACTAAACCCGAAGTGGTGGCGAATATTCATGATATCATTAAAGCCCCGCTTCACTAAGCCATGACCCATTTTTCTACTCCTCAACCCAAGAAGAGATAGCAGAGGAGCAAATCTGAGCATCATATCTTGACCATCACATACCCATGTTATCACCCATCACCCTTCTTCTAGGAAAAGGAACACTGTCACACCTCTTGTGAGTTGCACCGTCTCTGACCATTCATGTTATAACACTCTCCTTGATGGTGGTTCATCAATAAATATAATGCCCTTCTCATTGGTACAATATACTTATCTTGGGCCTCTCAAGAAAACCAGGATGATTGTTCAATTTGTTGATGGATCAATAAAGAGGCCGAATGATATTCTTGAGAACGTCATCATCCACATTCAGGGCATGCGCTTCACTAGTCATATTGCCCATGGAGAACACCACCCCTGTGGAAGACGCTCCAATCATCCTATGACGATCACTTCTCACCTTTGTGAGATCCATTATTGATTATGGATTTGGAGAGATTCGCTTCCATTCTGATATTAGGAGTGATGTGTTGATCACCATACCTACCACTGACCAGAGACTTGCATCCCACAAGAGCGTGCACGTGTTAGCCAACCCTAAAGCATGTGATCTATATGCTGATATCAATAAGATATTCTTTATGACTGATGATGAGATTCGAGAATTTCTCTCCCAGCAAGAAGACTCTAAAAGCGTAGACCTTGGAGTTTCCTCTTCCTGTGATTGGCGATGTGTTGATGACATCCACAGGATTCACTCGATTGATGAGGTTGAATTTGATCTTATTGAAGCAATTCTGGCCTTTTGATGATATTGATGATCTGGTTGAGACCTTAGAGGACTAACAAGACCTTACTACTTCCATAGATGAGTTCGTTCCCTTTTGTTTTGACCTAGGAGAGACTCGCCAAGCTGGACTTGATGTGACTACTTCCATTGATGAGTTAGAGACTTTTCACTTTGATATTTGAGAGACACCCAAGGCGGTACATACCCTGGTCGGGTTGTGTCAGCTGAGGACCACAGTGTCAACCTCCACCTTATCAGATCCATTCCTTAGTGGTCCCACAAGAAGGTTCGCTTTCTACCTTCTTGATACTTTGTATATCCACTTTGTTGTACATTCACTTTAGTGTACTTTTATTTATCCACCATATTGCTCATCCAACCCATTTTCATATGTGCCTTGCTTAGGACGTACTTTGTCCTAAGTGTAGGAGGTGGACGAGTCGAGTATTCTTTCTTCATTCCGTTTCATCACTCTTGTTGTTGCATATACCTAGGGCTATTTTACCCTAAGTATAGTGGGAGTGATGTGTACATTCTCTTCGATCTCTTCTTCTATCTTCATATGTATTTTCTTCTTTTCATTTTCATTTTACTTTTTGTACCGAAAAGGTGTTGCCCCTTTTTGTCGGTCTTCTATATGTAGGAAGTACTTTGTCTTAAATATAGGGGATGTGCACCCCGAGATCTTTCATTCTTTGATCTCCTCATTTTGCAGTTGATCCATCTTAATGTGAGGAGAGCCTAGTTCCCAGAGTTGAATCGGTGATAGCGATGCAACCGCGGTCGAGCAACGGCAACCCCCTCTTCGGTGAGATCCATTGGCTTCTTGGCCAACATCACAGCCGCATCTGTGCGCTACTCGAGCTCATCGCTCATCGACGATTTGAGCAAAGATCGTGCTCCTCGTGAGCACTCCCCAGGCAATCCGCTTAAACTATAGGTAATTTTTATTTTCATTGTGTCATAGTTTTTATCTTTGCATTTTTTAGCACATCAAATTCACTTTCCAAACACCTTCATTTGTTTATATCTTTATCAAACACCACCACCACCACATTCCCCTATTTTCACATTTGTTTCATTCCCTGTTTAAAGAAAAATAAAAAAAATAAAAAATCTAAAACAAAGAATAGTAAAGCAGCAAAAAAATAAAAAAAGGACGCAACAGTGGGTGTTGCCCACTACCCCCAGCCATTTCCAGCAGCTGCCTCCAAGCGGCGGAGCTCCGCCAGCCGCCAGCTCTTCCTCGCCACCTCCACGCCGGCTACCACCGGCGCCCGACCTCTGCGGGTTCGCCGCCACTCAGCACCGACTCCAGCCCTCGCGTCCCATCGCCGCAGCACCGCCCGCCACCCCGCAGCCACGACCCGCACCTCCAGTCGCGGTTGCCTCTCCGCTCACCGCCCCTCTCCAGTTCCGTATGTTGCCGCAGCCACGCGAGCACAGCTGATCGCACCGGCGCTGCCCGACCCCAAACCTCCAACTGGCCACCAGCGGATGTAGAAGACGAAGGTCATTTCTTTTTTATTTTTTTTTTAAATTTCTGTAAAAATTGCATTTTCGTTATTGCATGTTTCTAATATTACAAACCAGTCCCTGCATATATTTTATCGTAAGTATTGTTCTCTGATTTTGCAATGACACCCCTGTGTTTGCATCTTAATTTGGACATCTGTATAGCGTCATTTTATTTAATGAAAAATGTCCTGATGTTGAGGAACTATCTATCATCTGGATATTTATTTATATTTTTTTAGTATTTGGGTAATTAATTAAATTTTTTAACTAAAATATTGCATATTTTACCCAATTTGAGATCTTAAACTCATATCTAACTCACGGTTGCTCCAAAAAGTCTTAAAAAATAGGAATGATGCCTTTATGTATGTTCTAATTACTGTCGAAATTTCATCTTAATTGGATAGTCTTGTGCCTTAAATAAATTGTAAAGTGATTTTGATATTTGATTTTTAATTAAATCCACATACATCATTTTTGCAAAATTTCAACTCTCCTAGATTGCATATGAAAATACCTTTTTAAGATAATTTTCACTTTGATTAATTTGATAAAATGGATTTATTAGGAATTAATTACTCGTTGTCACTCTGTTTTCATTAAAAAATCCATAAAAATTCATATTTTGTCATAAAAATCCAAAAAATTATTGTAGCTTCCCTGCATCATGTTTTAATTCCCATAAAATTTTCATAATTTTTGCATTCTGTTTGTGTGAAAAAATGCAAAAAAACCATAAAATATTTCATTTTTAATTGTTACACTTTAACCCATAAAATTCCAAAAAAAGTGTCTTGCGTTCATTATTGGATTAGGCTTTTAGGAAAAATATAATTTGGTTAAATTAGACTAATTTGATATTAAAATTAATTTGGTTACGTTGTGTTTTTTCTTAGTTTCTTAATCCACATGCATTTGCATTCTCATTTATTTTTGCATTAAAAAATTAAAAAAAATATATCATTTGGAAATCTAAATCTAAATTTTGAAATTAAACTGATGTTGTTCCTTTGCCTCCCTGTGTTCGACCCCGGGCTTGCCCGGGATATAAATTAAAGCCGAGACACTCTTCACGGAGATCTTCTCTCGGTTCTGACTGATTCACTAAGTACACATGATGCAACGTGTGTAAATTATACATCGTATGCAGCGATTCGTCAGATGGAAATGAATCACAGACATCATGGGCACTGAAATACGAAGAATCATCCTCTGACAATGTATCCTCAACTGTGTGTGACTGAAGAGACAAACAGGTACATGTCTGAAGCAGAAGCGACAAAAAAGTCAAACTCTATTACAATCTGATCTATATCCTCAACATAGCCCTTATATGAATCTAAGTGAAAAGAGGGCTCAACATTCTTGCTACTAGAAGGCTCGACCAAAGGATATACAACTGGATCAGGTATGACCTTTAAAGTGTGTGCCACCAGCGGCCTTGTCTCAATGGAATATATACTACAAATTTCATCAATACATCTCCAAACATGTGTACGTGGATCACCAAAGGCAATGCTCTCCAAGTATTCCTCTATGGAGAGGAAATCCCGGGTCTTAGTAGAATCAGAAACGATAGGATCATGTCGAATCTCAGCTTTAATGTCGCATGCCTCTGCCCCTGATCGGATTGTAGCACACTCATCTAATGTAAGACTCTATAATGGCTCTGAGCTCGATACTGTGTTGCTGGGAGGAAAAGTAGCATTGTCTGTCCCATAATCAATAACATCACTGGCTGCATGCAGAAAAGGTTAACCAAGAATGATGACAGCATCATGTGATGGTACTGAAGAATCAGAGTCTAAGACAATAAAATTAACAGGAAATTTTGTGCATTGTACTACCACAACAACGTCATGAAGTATACCCTTCGTCCTCTTGACCGATCTGTCTGGAAACTGAATAATCATCCTGGCTTGCATGAGAGGCCCTAAATGAAGTGTCTCGATAAGATTGAAGGGTAAAATATTCACCGAAGATCTGATGTCCAATAAGGTGTTCTTAAACTCATGCTCTAAAATATGGCAACTGAAAAATGGTACTCCCATATCTTTCTTTTTCTTTCTAACAGATGTATGTCGGACGGTCTAACATGGGGAAATGGTCAACACTTGTTTCTCTGAGCAATGATTTCTCTTCTTCTTTATTCTAGGTGTGGTATGCTACTTCAAGCACTTCTGTAGAAGAGGGATGTGTGCCAATGCCTCTTAAAGAGTGAGCTTGATCTGAATTCTATACAATGTCTCTTTTGTGAACTTCGAATCTTGGCTCTTTTTTAGATTTTCTAATATCTCTCCCTTCCCTTGGTTCAAGGCATCTGGGAAGTTTGTACATCTTCCTCATCCATATGTACACCCATAGGATAAAAAGAAGAAGCAAAAATGTTTTTGCAAAATTGCGACTCGCTCCGTGTAGAATAGAAGATAGAGATCTAGCAGGAGGATCTGGAGTCTTGTCTTTATTCTTATTTTTGGATTTTTCTCTTTTTCTCATTTTTTGTGGTTTTATGCCTTCTCTACAAGGAGAATCAATTTGAATATGTAACTTTGCGTCATTGCCTACTATGTGCTCCTCAATCCTAAATGTCTCAACAACTGGAGGTTGTCCCTGAACATCATGGGAACTAAGAGTAGAAATACTCAACAACTTAGAAGTCTGTTGAAAAGTAAAATATGATCGTTGCTCTGCGACAAAACTAATATGAAATCTCTGAATGTGTCCATATGCTCTCTACAAAAGGCACTCTGCTCATGAATCATATGAGCTAACTGCTTAATTATGGGACTGTCTGTAGCTGGCATATCAAAGCGGTGTCCCAACTCAAAATATATATGTTGAGATGGATAAGTATGTGTAAATGAATATGAGATGGTATGCTCTTGAGGTGCAAACTTCTCATGACATTGGTCGTGACATGGAAACAAAGAAGACTGAGAGGGCTGATGAAACATCATATGCTCCTGCTCTGAAAATGTTGAAGTGATCCAAACTCCAACTGGAAAATCATCGAACATGGAACTGATAACTAAAGAGTAGAACCCTCAATAAATGTCTCAACATCCATCCTCCATGATGTCTTAGAAACCATATCAATTGCCTTATGTGTGATATCTGAATAATCACGACGTGGATCGCATTTAAGTGGTCCCATAACTCTCTCATGTGTTGTATCGACGTCAGAAATCTCTCCAAAAAGAATCCAAAGTGAATCCTCATCAAGACTGCGGTTTGTATCTCCACACGAGGCAACGACCAATGCGGTCATCCCCAGGTAGAAAATCTGGACCAACTCTGATTTGGAGAATCCGTGATTCAGAAATATCCTCAATAGAAACTGAAATCTGAGCCACGTATCATGTACTCGCTTGAGGGGATAATGTTAAAAGTCTCTAATAATTGACCGCATGAAATTGGCTCGACTAACGGGGTAAAATCTCCTCAGAAAAGGGCTCGAAGTGTCCAAACTTCGAAATATCTCGAGGCCCCACCCTTGAGCGTCAAGGAAAGGTCTTCATCATAGCATCCTCAAGGAAATGTCTAAATAGTTTCTTGTACCACATATCTCCTCAAATGCAAAAATATGCTCATATGGCTCCTCGTGTAGCTTGCCATAAAATCTTTGCAGCAATGATATGAAGTCCAAATCGATCAGAAAAATTAGTGAACTCGATGTAGAATCTGACTTTACTTCTAAATAATGTGTGAGCTGCTCAGTCTGCACTCTCATCTCAACATCTCCTAGACTCATGTATACTGAATGATCTAATTTCTTCTCACATGTCCCAAATCTCTGCCCAACTTCCACAAGTGTAGAAGAAGTATGACACAAAGAGAACAATAGAGGAAGAGGGATAGAAATAGACGGAGAAGACAAAGAAACACGAGAAACAAAAGGAGATGGTTCTCCAAGTTCTGAATCGAACTCAAAGAAGGAGGGGGAGTCAGGGTTGGGTTCAAAAAGAAAGGTTTCTCGAACTGACATGGGAGAAACCAACATAGAGAAGAAAGACAACTTTCCAGGATTGAAGTCATATCTAGAGAAGAACGGAGGACTCAACTCAAGTTTCAAACACAGGTTATCTCGAACTGACCTAGATGGATGAGTAGGTACGCATGGAAGCAGTGCCATAAGAGTCAACCTAAAAGACCGTCCACCCATCATCGTGACTCAAGAAATATAAAATCAAAAGAAAGGTGAAACAAAGAAGACGGCTCCTCGTATCTACCTCGTGATGCTCCCCAACAACTAGCTTGTAAAGAACAACGGTCTCCAAGTACCTCGGTTGCTCATCTCCCAAAGAATCCAACCTCGATACCTAGGCCTTGCTACAATGAAAACACAGACGCCATAACAAGATACAAGAAAAACCACGTGATAAAAAATGCAGAAAAAATAAAATGATGAAAAAGAGAGAAAAAGAAACTCTAAAACCTAAGGCTCTAATCTCTACCCTAGCGCTTCCTCCCCGGCAACAGCATCTTTTGAAAAATCAACCAATCGGGTCATCTTAAAAGATAGACAATTTTTGCTAAAGTGACAGAAAAAGATTTTTTTATTATTTATACTCCTAAATTCAAGTGTATGGCAATAAGTACAGGAGTTTTGAACTCAAGGAGGCAAACTGTGGAAAATCAAGGTAAAACAATAGAGGGACTAAGGTAAATGTGTTTCCATATTTTTATTTATTTTTAGAGAATTTTTCTGGATTTTTATTTGATTTTATGATTTTATATTATTTTGTGATTGTAAATACCTATAAGTAGAAAAAATATAGGTATTAAGTTTTATATATTTTTTTGTTTTTTTATTTTGTATTTTTATGTTTTTAACTTTATTTTCTTTTTTGTGAATTTTTTATAGGTTATTATTTTTATGGGTTTTAGATTACTTTTAGAGTTGAAAACTATTTTTTATTGAAAACATTGATTTATTTTTTATTTTGAAAATAGAAAAAGTAAGAAATTGGTTTTATTTTATTTTTATCAAAAAGTAGATGAAAATGCATTTCTAACGAGGTCTGTACATATTTTTCTGATTTGTATTGAATTAGTTATGAATTTTTCATGTTTTGAGTATTTTTTATTTTTTTATTTATTTTAGTATTCAATTTTTATTTTGTTTTAGGTTTAATATGTAAAATAAAGTAAAATATATTGTATATATGTTTTTCGAATTTTAAAAAGTGTTTTTATTATTTTTATGGATTTTATAAGTTTGTATATTTTTTAGTATTTTTAGGAGTTTATTTTAAAATAGAAAAATGTTTTTTCAAATTGTTTTATTACTATATATAGTATAATAATAGGTATATAGACATAATTTTATTATATTTTATATTATGTATTTTACTTAATATGAATTTATTATGAATTATATTTATATACACTAGAATAGGGTATTTTTATATTTTCTGGAAAATATGGGGATGCACATGTAATATTGGAAAGCAAGGGTGTTATTTGGAAACATCACGTGATGTTCACATGCTAAAGTCTATTTTGGAATCTATATGCAAATAAAAGAAGCTTCAAGGATGTCACTACAAAAATCACAAAAAAATCTGACAGCACCTGAATCACGCATGCTAGCCCTAAGCGGTGCGGTGGTGCGGCCTTTCTGGACCATCAATTCTCAGATGATCAGATGGCTCACAATAGCTCTGAAAGTTGTTTGGCCTGCTAACGTGTGGTGTAGCATGTGGAGTTTGATTTGGATCATTTGATTGATTCTGATCGAAGGGTTTCTTTGTGTGGACAATCGAACGGTTCACAATCTATTCTCTTAGATCGATCAAATGGTGACTGCTCACTGAGTTCCTCCCCAAATATGTTGAACGGGCAGCAGAATTTCGAGTTGGAGCTTTTGCTCTTACGACAAAGATGATCTCCGGTTGGTGTGTTTTAGTTCTCCATGTGATCTCGTGGACGATAGTTCTCGATCGGAGATGCTATTGTGTTCTCTAAATCTCTAGGTGACGAAGGCTATAGGTGATGATGCTTGACACAGACTAATAATGTTTCGATGTTTTGACTTGACTCGAGGTGTTGCTTGATTTAATCACTCCTAATACGATTTAGGTGCACATGTATAAGGATTTGCAAATTCGGATATGAACTCATGATAGTTCACGATCAGATCTATCCTCCATATGTTGCTCATGTTTATATATCTCTCTGTTGTTCCTAAATGCGGCTTGACCTCAGTTGATGTGTTTTCAGATCAACGTGATGGCGATTTGCATGAGATGCATGCTCGAGTCAAATGATGTTGTTATGGATCTTTGTATCCAGTTCTCTACTATATGCTCCAAATGCTTCAAATATTCAGATGCATGTCTTCCAAATGAGTTATGTGGATTTACAAGTGAATATTGTCTGTGAATGTGATTCCAGATTCGTGATGCTCAGATCTTGAGCATACAAGAGAGATAATGCTTGAAAGGAGTTTATTGAAGCTCGAATCTTCATTTCAGTTGATATAGGTACTGCTCGATGTTTGATCTGCAAATGATAAATCTACTCGAGGATGAAGATTCGGTCTAAAAGCAAAAAACCACCAGAATTGGAAGCGGATGAGTATTGGGGAGATGAGAGATGAAACTCCAGGCCTCCGGCCACCGTACGTGGTCGGAGGATGTTCACATATGTGAGGTTTAATGTGAACTGAAGTGAATTCTAATGTGGAGGTGATGATCGATAGGGATATCGATGAGGAAATAAAATGGACAATAGAAGAGAATCGGAGGAGAAAACAATTGAAGAAGGAGGAATTGAGAAGAGAATAGAAGAGAAGAGAGAGGGGGAAATAGAGAGAATGGGAGAAATTCTAGGCTAACCTGAAAGGAAAGCGGACGAAGTTGTTGGTTGTATGTGGTTCTGGAGCTCGAAGCTCCATACGTCGTGACCTCAACCAAAGGCAGTTTTGGGAGGTTAAGTCACGGTGGAGATGCATGGCGGTGCAGAATTCCGGAGATCAGATCCTGTCGTCCTCCTCATTCTCTCGTTTAACGACGAAGGTGTGTTGTCACAACTCTCTTTCTCGGAGCTCACAGAGAAGAATGTGGAAATAATGGCGAATGGTCGAACTCGGAGGGGAGTAGGTCCTTATATAGAATAGGTAGAATGGAGAAGACGGAGGTTATAGGACCAACGACCCAACGTCCAGATCGTTGGGTCAGTTGGGGAGATAGAGGAGCGAGGAAGGAAGAAGAAGAGACAGGGGAGAAGAGGGACGGCGAGAGAAGAAATCAAGTAGAGGAAAGGAAGAAGAAAGAAGGAGAGAGAAAAGAAAATAAATTTTAAAAGAAATAGAAATTAGTTTCTTAATTAAAATTGAATTATTAATTAATTAATTATGCATTATAAAAAATTAATACATAATTTAAAATTAAATAGATAATATTATTTAATTGGTTAAATACATAAATATATAAATAATCTAAGTATATGTACATATATAATTAATTAATTTAAATATTTAAATAATTTGAATTTTTAATAAAATTTATTTTTATTTTATATTAATAATATAATACTATTAAAATATTAATAGAATATAAAAATAAAATAAATAACAAAAATCAAATACAGTAGGATTAAGATACGTTGTACAATTTATACCAATAGGTCCTAAAATCTACTTTTTGCATATTAACTCCGATTTTAGTGAAATCACTTTTATTTGATAGATAATTTTATAAAATGAACTTTAAAAATGAGTACGCCCAATTCAGAGTTCATATGGTCGAGTTATGAGGTTCGAAAGTTTGGCTTTGCAGCTTTTTCCATTTTGGGATTTATTAGCATGTATTAATAATTAATTTTAAGTCTTATTTTTATCTTTTTTATGATTTTATAAAACATTATAAAAAGAATTAAGTTAAACGAGATTAGGAATAAATAAATAATAAAGAAGATTATATACATATACTAAATATATACAAAGGGGTCCAAACACCAAAAATCACATATTTTATTCTAATATTTTTTGGTATTTTTTAATAACTAGTATTAATTATAAAATTGAATTTAAAAGTGAGTTTAGTTAATTTGGAGTTCTTTATAAATAGCTATGAACTTTGGAAGTTGGACTTTTAGGCTTTTTACATTTATCATAATTAATTATTTATATATTAAATAATTTTTATGATATTTTTATAAATTAATATATATATATATTATAAATAACTTTCTGAAGGGTATATTTTTATTTGACGATCTAAATGATAAATAAAACAGGTGAATATATGTACAAGGTGAAAAATGTATACATGTACATCTAATGATCTTGATTTTCTAACACTTTTATAAAGTAAGATCCTTATGTCCACCTACTTATTTATTTTGTCAATCACGTCAATATTAACCTGGTCTCAGGGTTAGGATCGATCAGTACATATTCCATGTATAGATCCTTCTTTTCTTTTTTTTCTTTTTTCTCTTTAATATTTTATTTTGAATAATAAAGTGGTAAATATATAATATTAACAAATGTGATTAGAATGTTAATTAGTTGGAAACAATAAATATTTACATGTATTTTACCAAGACTTTTAGCCAAAATGAAAGAATAAAGGCAGTGAATCATGGATTCATCAATAAAGTATCACATTTCCTTTTCCAACCTTCTTAAATGGCATATCCACCTAATTTGGACCATATTTTACATCAATAATAGTTTAACATGTAATTGAAAATCAATGTCAAAACACATCCTTGACAAAATAAAAAAACACATGTTGGAAGCATTCTCATCATCTCTACTACAAAATATATAGCCATGTAGAACCACAAGATGAATTGAACTGCCAGAAAATCATAATTCAAAAAGGTGAAGTATAGAGTATCCTTTGCATTATTTGTGGTAATAACATTATCTTGAAGTCTAATCTATGAGAAATATTTGCTACAAAGAAATACGAATCAGAGATATATGAAAATCAATGTCAACCTACATATGTTTGTAACGTCCCGGGCTTAGGTCCCCGGTCCGTTAACGGAGCATTACTGGACCTAACAACCTCTTGGGATCGGGTCCATACGGACCCGATTAACCACCCCAAAATGCTTAAACCGGGTTGACAAGTAGTAAGCTCCTCACTATTTATCCCACCTGGGAATTTTGTATTCCACAGTGTGGGACTATTCATTATTTTGGGAGGTGTTACAATCTCCCCCACTTATATTCGCAATGTCCTCGTTGCGACATGGCACATCACTTCTTCCCAGTGACAGTGGCAGCTTCACGCTCCGGGTAGCCATTTCCTCCAACCTCTTTGTAGGGGCGTCTCCACCTCTCGGGTAGCCCTTTCCACTGTCAGAGAGCGTTCGGATTTGATATCATTTGTAACGTCCCGGGCTTAGGTCCCCGGTCCGTTAACGGAGCATTACTGGCCCTAACGACCTCTTGGGATAGGGCCCATACGGATCCGATTAACCATCCCCAAAATGCTTAAGCCGGGTTGTTCGGTAGTAAGCTCCTCACTATTTATCCCACCTGGAAATTTTTGTTTTCCACGGTATGGGACTTTGTTTGGGGTTTTTACAACCTCCCCCACTTATATTCGCAACGTCCTCGTTGCGACATGGCACATCACTTCTTCCCAGTGACAGTGGCGGCTCCACCTCTCGGGTAGCCCTTTCCACAGAATCTGGCTCTGATATTATTTGTAACGTCCCGGGATTAGGTCCCTGATATGTTAACGGAGCATTACTGGCCCTAACAACCTCTTGGGATCGGGTCCATACGGACCCGATTAACCACCCCAAAATGCTTAAGCCGGGTTGACAAGTAGTAAGCTCCTCACTATTTATCCCACCCGGGAATTTTGTATTCCACGGTGTGGGACTATTCATTATTTTGGGAGGTGTTACAATGTTGCATAACAATCCACAAACAAATAAATACAGCTCTAACTTCTGAATTTAATTATAATATGTAGCAATGGAAAAAGAAAATGACATATCCACAATCCAATGCAAACCTTTGGAATTCATTATCATTGATGCTAGCTAAGAACACGAAAGATGTTCATTGATGTTGTGGTTGCATGCTGGAAGGAAGAGAGGGGAGTCGGCGGATGTGCTTCTGCGTGAAGAAGGAAAGAAGGGGTGATGGTCTGTTGCAACGCTTAAGAGGAGTGGAGGATGGTGGGTCGCTACTGGTAGGAGAAGAGGGGTGCGGCAGGCCACAGGGAGGAGGAGAGGAGGGGTGATGGGCCATTGGGAGGAGGAGGGGTGCGGTGGGTCTCTGGGAGGAGGAGAGTAGTGGTGGTGGGTTACTGGGAGGAGGAGAGGTGTGGTGGGCTGCTGGGAGGAGGAGAGGAGGGTTGACGAGCCACTAGGAGGAGGAGGGGTGTGATGGGCCGTTGGGAGGAGGAGGCAGGGTACGACAAGCTGTTGGGAGGAGGAGGGGTGCGACAGGCTGCTGGGAGGAGGAGGAGTACGACAGGCCGCTGGTAGGAGGAGGGTTGATAAATGTTCATTTAATCACCTTTATTCTTTCATTTTGGCCTCAAATCCCTAGTTAAATGCACGTATATAACATTAATTTATGCAAAATAACACATAATGATTGATCTGTAAATATTGTATAAAATATTGTATTTAATTCCAAAATAAAATAATAAAGGAAATAAAAGAAAAGGAATGTAGTGTTAAGGACACTGAGTGACCCTAGACCTCGAGATCTATGTCATCATTATGACTTGGCGATAAGGAATAAAGTAGGGGGAGATAGGGTAGACAAATTGTACAGAATATAACTCAAAACCTCAATTATATTTACACAATAAATAGGCTTTAGGTATATTTTATTTTTCATTATTTGTACGTGAAATCATCAAACCCTCAACATGAATATTGTATATAAAAGTACAAAGAAAAATACAAACTTGATTTCACACAAAAATAATACCTAGTACACCCAGGACACACAAAACAAAAGGCGTAAAGAAAACTTCCTAGACCTGTATCTCCTCTCTGCAAACTCAAAATTAACCAAACTCATCTTTAGTGTTCATAAACTTTAATTATCTATTTAATGAAGATTGTTTCATTTAATCTAGAGTTGATATGAAAAAATTAGCTTTTGGGTCTCTATTGTACTATATACTTGTATATAATAATCAATATAATTATTCCTTATATTTTTCGATTTTTTATTTTTATATACTTGTAAATATTATTCAAAACACATTTGTATAATAAACATAGAATAAATCCATGAGAAATTCAATAAAATAAATAGAGTAATAAAATATATATGTAAACTATACATATATTATATATGTACACAATTGTCTAAGTAAAGAAATATAATACAAAAAATACAATAAAAATATATAAATTTTTAATTAATTAAGTTCTAAATGTATAAAATACTTGTATATAATAATAAAATCAAGAGTACAAAATAAAAATAAAATACTATAAATACATGTATATATACCTATGTATATACATGTAAATATGAGCACCTAATGTGAACCTTATAAAAATAAATAAATATATACAAAAAATACTACATTAAATATTAAATAATTTCCAATTTTGACCAAAAATTAAATGATTAATTTACTCTTTTAAATATAATTGCTAACTAATTTTTGCCAATCTTTTTCTTGATTGTTCCACGAAGACCAATTAGGGACCCCCTACTGTTCACCCATGGGTCAACTATCCTTTCCTCCACTCTTACTCGTGTCACAGTCACGAGGGGATCAACTTCCCCCATTTTTAACTCTTCCTTTATGTCGCCCTACTCTTTGAAACCTTCACCTCTACCTTCCTCCCACTACCATAATCCACACCGACCCCTTAGGTTCCACCTACCTCCTTCCTTCTACACACAATCGCTCCGCCTTTTTTTCCCAAAACCTTTGTTTGTAAATAAACACTCCAAGACCTTTTCTCTTTTTTATCATCAATTGCCTCCTTTAACCCCAATAGAAACCCCATGGTAGATCGAGCTTGGTGACAACAACCTCATCCCCTCCTTGTCGGCGTGGAAAAGGGTGAAATCGGATCCAAGATTCATCGGAGTGCCTATGAAAATTTTCATTTTCTTCAGTTACTTTGGCATGTCCAAGATTTTTTCCGTAGCATTCCAGTAAGCTTTCCAGACCTGCATCTTAAGTTAACTTGTAATTCTTGCATTTAGCCATTAGCTTAGTTTAATTTTAAGACTTTGTGTAAGCCGGGGCCTTAACCTTCAGTTTGAAATCATTATTATCTCATGGATGTTTTGACTCGTTGCCACCTCCATCTCGTTTCTCATCCCGTGATCCATCATCTCGACTCATTTCTCAACCCTGATCTCACATAGATTAGGGAGTTCGAAGCTCAATCTTCATATGTTGCCTGAGCTTCATCACCCCCTCCATTCTCTTTGTTGCAAGCTTCATCTTCGGGTCGAGGTTGGTTGTCCTTGAGCCCTTGCTCTATTTGTGCATGAGGTAGAGCCTGAAGATCCCATCTGAGGGATCTTTGATGCTTGTGAACAATCTCCAGGTGCATCACGCTCCAGGCCCCCATCCAATGGGGATCGGATTCCTTTAGACCTTCTTGTCGGTGTGGAGGGTTTCTAGGAAGCTCATGAATCTATTGGCGAGACAATTGGTGGCTAGAGGTGCAAGGCACAAAGGATCGGAGTTCGCCCCATTTGAGTTCTTGAGATTTTCTTCCGGACACCTCAAGGTCCGTCCGATCAGAGCCATGGCCTAGATCTAATCTTGGATGTTTATTTCAAGTGAAATAAAGCATGCTCATTATCGTCCAATCATCTGTGGGCAAGCTTTGTACTGCATGATCCGCACTTTATTGGGAAAAAATATTAAGTTACCCTTGTGCCTTATTGTATTTTTCATTTGGTCCGTGATGAATGAAAAAAATGAGGGGTCTAACATGAGCCTTACAAGGTGAGGACTCAATCGCTATGACAACTTCTCTCCAATTGCATTCAATCAACAATTAACCCACATAATAAATAAATCAAGAAAGGCAGGAAATTATGAATAAAAATTTATTATACCCTACTAAAGATGTAAGTGACAAATATGTAGGGGTCAAATACACGAAACAAGGGTTTAGAGTGTATGAGTTCCATAAATGAAACATAGTAAGTTGTCTTTCACAATACTTAGCCTATTTATGATTTTTTGTGGGTTTTAAATTTTTATATATTTTTTAAAATTTTAAGTTATATATTTTTATTTTAAATTTTATAATTTTTATTTACCTTTTAATATATTTATATTTTTTAATTTCTTTTCTTTTAAATAAGTAATATTATATATATGGCTATATATAATATAGGGTAGCATAATTATAAATATAATTAAAAATCAACAAAAAGGTGTAAAATATATTGTTTTGGGTTTTAAATAATTCTTTACTATTTTTGTGATTTTTTAGTTAATTTTTCTAGCTTTTACATATTTTTAAAGATAAAAATATCCCAAATCAAGGATTAAATATATATACTAAAATTATTTGAAATTTAAAATAGAAATAAAGTCAAAATTTTCCAAAACTATTTGTATTAATAATAATACATAATATAAATAAAATTCAGAAACAAAAAAAAGGTATTTTTGGAATTTTGGAAAAAATTTAGATTTTTATAATGATTTTGTAGTTTTTTAATTTGTTGAATTTTCTTTTTTTATTTTTAGTGATCTTTGGTCTGAAGGATCAAAATGCTAAAATAAACTAAATATATTTTTTGAGAATTTTTAAAAAGGTTTTATATTTTTTGGTATTTTGAAAGCTAAACGGGGACCTTTTGGTTTTATTTCTTATTTTTAATAAATAATAAAAGTATCAAAAATAAAAATTCAAAAATATAGCATGAATGTACATACTAGCAGGCACTTAACAATATTGTTTTATAATTTTTGGATCATTGATGATATATCTAATAAATAGAGAACATTTATACAAATTAATGAACTTTGAGGGGCATATTTGCAATTAAAAATAAAGTCAGGGGATTAGTTGCAAATCACCCAAAAATATAAAAGTGCAAATTAAAGTTTTAATTTAAAATGAAATACAATAAACCGTAGGGGATTAAGAGCAAAATGTCACCTCATATGGGATGACACATGAGGCATCGTAGTCAAGACCAAAATACAAATATAATAAAGTACAAGGTCTGATTTGTAAATTACCCTAAGGTTTTAAACTAAATAAAAATATTATAGAATTAAATATTAAAGCGATAAATATCGAGGGCCAAGTATGCAATTTACCCCCTAATCTCCTGATCTGATGGTTGAGGTTGCTCCACTCGTCCATGTGTCGCTCTCAGGTTGTACGATGACACTTTGTGGACGGAGGGCTAGGATTAGATCTTGTACCTCATCTAATAACAAAGAGAGGTGGAGATCCAATGGTGCCTATACACTTGGAGGTTGACTCATAATCAGACGGCGGCTGAATGCGGAGGAAGAATAATTGAAGGACACGACCCTGGGAACTTTTGATTTGTAAAATCTCCATGCTTAGAGCACCTCCTTAGCCATTGATGAACCCAAAAGTATCCTAGGGTCCTTCTGTGCTGTATGGATGTATCAAGATGCCCTAGAGGGCTCGAATGAGGTTTGGCAATGGAACAGGACCGGGGGCTTCTTCGTGGTTCGGTGAGCCTCGAAGAGGCTTCCTTCTCTATTTTTACCTGGAGGAGATGATTAAAGGGCAACAAGTGAATACAGAGGAAGCTTCGGTTGGTCAGATGAATGAAGGATGGGGGATCTGACGTCCCTCCAACAAACGGCAGAGGAGGAGGGACAGGATCACTCGTTCTGAGCAAGAACGAGGTGGCTGGGGGTGCATAGGGCGTCAAGAAGGCGGAGAGGGAGGATATGAAGGTGACATGTAAGGCAGATCTGGTCTGTGGTTCTTGGGACAAGGCGGCGGAGCTCGAGCTCCGTCATACTAAGGGATTGGAAAATACGATAAAATAAACCAAATCAAATGAGAATAACACTACACCTAAACTATTGCTAGCCTAAGTAACAAAAGAATGAAAGAGATAAAAGCTTACTGTCAGATCGCGAATAGGAGCAAGAGCTCCGGTGAGGGTGGCGGCTAACAGCGAATCAAAGCTCGATTTAATGCCAAACTTCATGCCAAGGGGTTGGACCAGCTCCTGCTATGAGCAGGAAAGTAATTCGAAGCACGGTTCTATGATTGAGAGGCAGAAAAGGGATCAAATCTAAGTGAGGGTCACCATGGGATATATGTACATGACCCTTTTCATTGGGATGAAGCACGTGATTTAGAGGTGCCTCAACCAAGATTTGATCTTGACGTGAAAGAGCAGTGATCGAAGTGCAAGTTTGCAGAAGAAATCGATCCAAAAGATCGCAAGAAATGATGGGAGAGAATGGGCAAAGATAGGGTCCCACCCTGACAAAAGTTGGTTTCGAACATGGAATGGGCAGTTGACTTGGGTCAACCAAGGTTGGGCCCTGGTTGGTCCACGTTAGCTGCAAGAAGATAAAATATAAATAAAATCCGTTATATGTTCAAAATAAAATAGCAAACGAATTTATAAATTTTTGGGTCAAACATAAAAAATGTTTATTATTTAATATAGTATTTTAATATGGTTTTTATTCGTTTTCAAGAGTTTATTTATTACAAGTTACTTTTTGGGGTTCCATTTATATGTATATTTATCTACATTTTGAATATTTTTATTTTTCCTTTGATTTAATTATATGATTTCCTTATTTTATAAAAGTATAACTTATTTTTATATACATAAATATATTTTTGTTATATTTTCTGATATACTAAGGACGCAAATATAGGTATATATTATATATGTGTAAGTAAAGGTATTTCATCTATGTATTTATGTATATTATTTTTTTAATATTTTATTTATGATTTTATTCTATTATAAATATGTAGAAATATTATAAATAATATCTACAAGTTATAAAAATATAAAAATAATAATAAATAAAATGAATATTTTATACAGGTATACTATACAATAGGAGTCCAAAACCTGACCTTCATATCCTATCTCAAAATTAAATGAAACTACCTTCATTAAATAGCCTATTAAAAGTTATAAACAATAAATGTGATTCTGATACATTTTGAGTTTTTAGTTAGAAGATATGGGTCTGGGAAGTTTGGTTTTTAGATTTTTATTTAGAGTATAACTTGTACATTATATATTATTTTTTGTAAACTCAATTTTATTTTTTTATACATTATTATCTACAACTTTCATGTATAAAGTTTCTTTATTTGAGGTATACTAAGAACACAAATATAGGTATATATTATATATGTATAAGTATAGGTGTTTCATCTATGTACTTATGTATATTATTTTTTTAATATTTTATTTATGATTTTATTCTATTATAAATATGTAAATATAGTATAAATCATATCTACAAAATTATAAAAATATAAAAATAATAAATAAATAAATAAAATGAATATTTTATATAGGTATAATATACTATAGGAGTCCAAAACCTAACCTTTATATCCTATACCGAAATTAAATGAAACCACTTTCATTAAATAGCCTATTAAAAGTTATATACAATAAATGTGATTTTGATACATTTGAGTTTTTATTTAGAAGATATGGGTCTGGGAAGTTTTTTTTAGCTTTTTATTTAGAGTATAATTTGTACATTATATTTTTTTGTAAACTCAATTTTAATTTTTTATATATTATTATCTATAACTTTCACATATAAAGTTTCCTTATTTGAGGTATATAAAACAAAAAATAAAATAGGTTCTCAGAAATGCATCATTCATGAATAAAAGAAGGGAATTTTATGGATGTATTTTGCCCTTATCTCCCCCTACTTTATTCCTTGTCGACACAATCATCAAGATGCCTAGGTCTCAAGGTTTAGGGTTATAAAATATATTTGGCATTTTATTCTTTTTTTATTTTCTTTTATTTATTCGATAATTTTGGTATTAAAAACATTATTTTATATACAATAAATGAAGCAAAGAGTGAATGTTAATTTGTATAAATATTGTTATATACATGCATTAGATAGGGTTTTTAAGGCCAAAATGATAGACTAAAAGTGATGAAATAGAGATTCATCAGTCCTGTAAATACTAATTTTACTTTAATCTTGGGTAAAAATTGCATAGGACCCTTGGAACGTTTTAAACATTGTTAATAATGCCTATTGTCACATGTGGTGCGCTACATGAGGCATTTTGTTATTTGTACTCGAGACCCTTCAGCTTTGGGTATTTATTGTTTAGTCTTAGAAAATGTTAAATACATGCAATATTTTGGGTGTTTTTAATGCAGCCTCCAGGACTTTAATTTTATTGCACAAATACCCTTTCTAAACAATTTATTTTTATATATACTTGTTTGTTTTTAATAGCTCTTGTGCATTATAAACATTGGAAAAAGTGTGATAGAAGCTTTAAGTGATGATAATGCACACATAAATTCTTATTTATCTTTTTATTGCATTTTTGTAATTATTAGAAACAGATTAGGAGCTATTTATTCCATGTGTACTTGGAAAATAAAAAATATAAAACCTTCTTTAAAAATTCCAAAAAAAAATACATAGTATATATTACTATATATTATAACTCCGGACCAAAAATCATAAAAAATACAAATAAAACATTGAAAATCGTAAAAGCCTAAAAACCCAATTAAATCAGTAAAATTCCTAAAATATTCAAAAAATAGTTCTTTATTATATATTTTTATTTATATTATATAATACATATTAAAAATAGCTTATTACCTATTTTGAAATACCAAAACAAAATGTCTTATTTATTATAACTATAGTTTTTGTACTTAAATCAATGATAAATACCTAAAAATTAGCAAAAATTATAAGAAAAATATATAATGTAACAAATTTATAAAATACAAAAATAATTTATTTTGTAAATTTTAAGTATATAACTATATTTAAAATATAAAACACTCAATAAACTATATTTACTTATATTAATATAATTGTTGCTATTATTAATTATAATACTTAATATATAATTAAACCTTTCAAAAAATAAAAATACTATTCTTTTATATAATTCATATATTGTTAATTTATTTATTATATATCCTACGTATATAGTATTTATGATATACATGCTATATATATTTTAAAAGAAAAATAAACTAAAAATTTGTAAAAATTAAATAGAAAAAATAGAAAATATAAAAATACTATATAAACATCAAAAAACCATAAAAATTAAATATAATTAAAACTCAAAAAAAATAAAAAGGTAGAAAAAGTAAAAAATTATAATTATTCTTTATTTTTGCTAATTGACAATAATTATACTCATTAGCGAATTTTTCTCAATGGTTCGACCCCTACACTTGCTATCTATCTACATCTTTATGCAGGGTAATAAATTTCATCATGCATTCTTTTATTATTTTATCTATATTGTGGGTTGATTGTTTGGTGACTTGATTGATTATGTGTCGAGAGCCAAGAGAGGGCAAATACAATGATGGTCAGATCTGATTTGTTGGACACCGCAGGCTCCTCCACACCATACGTTAGGCTCCCCTAATCGATCTCTTCAATAAGGGTGTATCAGGATACTGGGAGGAGGAGGAGGGGTGTAGCGGGATGCTGGGATGAGGAGAGGAGGGGCGTCGATGGTGGGTGTCATGTGGAGCGGAGAGGATAAGAGAGGGAGGGGTGTGTGTGGGTGATAGGGAGGTTAGGGTTTTTAACTTAGGGATTAACTTTTGGGGAATTTTGTAAAACTTTCATATTATATCCATCCTTTAAACTGGGAAAAATTAAATGGTCCATTATTTTTCTGAGAATTGAACATAAAGCGTGATATATGGGTTGTTAGCTTTGTATGAGTTCACAATTCCCAAATCATAATGGTATATATATTTATATTGAGGAAAGGGAGCCTACTTCATGAAATAGGTAATCTTACCTACTTCATGCTCATTTTTATCATTTTTTAATTTTTTTTAGAAAATACCATCATAGATTTCATCACTATATCCTTCTAACATATCATTCTACTTCTATCAGAAACGGAGACTCATATGCCCTCCATCTATAACATGTAATTTTAACAGTCTTAAAATTGTTGTAATCAGTATGTTCTGGATGGACGACATAGGAGTCTCTATTTCTGGCGTAATTTGAATGACATATTAGAGGGATGGAGTTATGAAAATGTATGGGGTATTTTCTAGAAAAATAAATAAATGATAAAAAATGAGCATGAAGTAGGTAGGTTACCTACTTCATGAAGTAGGCTCCCTTTACTCATTTATATGTATATTTATATTTATTTATATCGAACTATTAGCGAACTGAGCCAGAGCGAACCTACCATTTCAAGGTTTGGTTTGTTTATGTAAATGAGGCAAAAAATGTTAAGGTTTGGTTCGTTTACGATAGAATCAAATTCGAATAAGACTATTATTAAATCAAACCTGAGAATTTTTTGACAACCCTCGTGGAGATGACTGTGGGTTCTCAGAGATACTCAGCGCCTGGCATCTTTGGGGGTTAAAGTTGTCAAGAGGGAGGCAGGGGATGCATTGAACGATAGTGGTGGAAGGGAAGAAGCCGGGGCCATACATGTGTCATCATAGGGGACGAAGTTTCGAAGAATCCCACTTTAATTACAGATAATAGAAATAGATTATATAAATATTCCACAACAAAAAAATTATACAATCAAAAGGTCATTTAAAAATTCCATATTTACAACTTTTTTATCGCTACAACTTTAGAATAATTAGATTTTTAAACAGCACTTTGTTGCGCCATTTTTAAGGAAACTTTTTTTGTTAAACACTGAAGTATTTTAAAGATTATATTTATTTCATGAAAGGGGAAAAGTATATTTTTATGATTTTAAAATTACTCTAAGTAATCGAAAATTAGTATGTTAAATGTTTATACTCATATTCAACATTTAAAATGCATGTTAAATCTTATGTAAATAAAAAAATTAAATTAAACAAATAAAATTTTAAGAACTAAATAATCACCAACAAAAGTTATTTATTTATAACATAATAGAACAATAAAGTTGGAATCGTGATAATCTTATGAGATTTGATAATTTGTAAAATGTAAATTTCTATTTATTTTTATATCAAAGCATAAATAAAATGAATACGGACAAACAAAGTAAGTTCTCATGCATAACTTCTACCACGTGTAGTGCCTGTTGTTCATTGTCCAAGCAAAGTTGACATCAGAGAATCAAAATATACATAAAAAATATGTAACACATGGTAGGAGGTGTGCATGAAAACTTACTTTTGGTACAAGTTTTTTTTATCGTTATTGAAAATGTAACATTTTTCATGTATGCACATGTGAAGTTGGGTATGAATGAGGAACTTCTTAGTTGAGCTGATATTTCAAAATGCAAACTTCTACTTTGAAGTTTAAACTTCAATAGTCAAATATATAATTTTTATTAGAAAAAAGTAAATGTTACATAGGAATGGCATTATGTCAAATGTTATATTACATGTGAATTTAATTTGTAAAGGCATTGTCAAGTTATTCATATTCTAACTTAATCTTTAATTAAAAAATAACTCTAATTTAGATATCGACCACAACATATATTATGAGCATTTTTACATTTCTAAGTAATTATAACTTGGTTAAGATGTGACATTATTGTTAATGATTCTCATAAAGGAAAATTTAATTCTTAAAAAATACACCTAAAAAGGGAATAATTTGAATAAACACGATTATGTAAAAGTTAAAATATCATCCTAATAGCACTTTATGTCATAAATTATAAATATATTAATTTTTTAACAAGTACATGCTAACTTTCACAAATTAGATCCAAATATGATGAATGTTTAATTCATCATGTTATATTGTTTTTGTAATTAAATTCGAAATGAAGTGAATAATAGCTCAATTTCGATGTGTTTGGTATCATATCTATGTTTTTATACCTTATTCATCTTTCCTGCATAGTATGTGTGATTTCATGTATAATAACAATAAGAATAAAAGAAAATAATAAATAAACTTTCAATAATAAACTAGTCATTTTATACACATTTTATACTCCGATAAAAATAAATTAGTTACAGAGAACTAGTATTAGAAAGTACCCTATAAGTGGTTATCTTGAGTTATAATTTCTTTTAGATGTGTTGAGATTATTATCCTTTAGTGTTATTTATGTATTTTCATTTCTTAATGTACCTATCTTGTAATCTATCCAAGGGTTTGTCTCCTATATAAGAGAGCTGAGGGATTCTATGAATATCAAATCATTGGTTTTCCCCAACATGGTATCAAAGCAACAATCCTATACTGGGGTTTCTATACCC
The DNA here is from genome assembly GCA_037367405.1 of Ottelia alismoides. Lineage (NCBI taxonomy): Eukaryota > Viridiplantae > Streptophyta > Magnoliopsida > Alismatales > Hydrocharitaceae > Ottelia > Ottelia alismoides. The sequence goes on along the minus strand of JAZKJV010011818.1, from coordinate 252,315 downwards.
CACCCTAACCCTAACCTTACCCCTCATGCCCCCTCTCCTCCACGCACGCCCAGGGGATCTAATTCGAGCAGGGCAGTTGCGAGCACAGCACCCCCTCCCTTTTTTATTATGGGTCGCTGCATCTACTCTCGCCTTAGGGCGAGCAATTGAGATCAAATACCCCCTTCGACCCTCACTCTCGTACTCCCCACCTGGGTATCACTCGGCTCGATACCCTGCAGGCTCCACTCACGCTCCACCTCACCACTGGTACCCTCCTTCTTTATTCATAAACACAATCTCAACAGAAAAGGGCAGTCATCCAACCTCATGCGTAAAGCACCACACAATTAAAAGATCCAGGGAGTTATCTAACCCCATATAGTAATGCCAGGGCAGATGGTGATAAACCATGCACCCCACAACTGCCCTACGCCTGCTGCCCCACCGCACTTGTGCCCGGGCCCTATGCCTGTGCTTGTGTCTGTGCCCTAGGTCCCCCTCCTCCCTTGATGTACCTATTGCCTTGAGGAAGCCCCGACACAATTGTTCTAAGTACCCTCTAGTTGTGCATGCTTTCTTGGACCATCTTTCTGAGGAATACATGAAGTTTTTTATGAGTCTCTCAGCCATTATTATACCATGAACATATCAAGAGGCCAAACAGGATAGTAGTTGGCGACTTGCCATGGAAAAGGAGATGGTCTCTTTAAAGTTTTGTGGTACCTGGAATGTTGTTTTTGCCCCTCTAGGTGCATTTGTAGCGGGGTGCAAATGGATATTTACATTAAAGCAACGAGCAGATGCCAATGTGGATTGCTACAAGGCAAGGCTTATAGCATGTGGTTTCACCCAGACTTATGGGGTGGATTATCATGACACCTTTTCTCCAGTGGCCAGACACTCAGCAGTACACATTCTCCTATCATTTGCTATTTCACGTGTTATCAGGTTGATGTGAAAAATGCATTTCTATATGGTGATTTACGTGAGGAAGTTTATATGCAGCAACAACCAGGATTTGCTACTGAGGGGAAGTCTCAGAAGGTATGTAGGCTCCACACGGCGTTTTACGACCTAAAGAAGAGTCCTAGAGCTCGGTACCAGAAGCTCTCAAAGTTGACAGAACATCAGGGATTTGTTCGGTCCACTACATATCACTCACTTTTTGTTCAAAGGACACAGAGAGGTACAATTGCTATTCTTGTCTATGTTGATGATATTATTGTCACTGGTAATGATAAGTATGGTATTCAGCAGCTAAGGAGTTCCTAGGTCAACAGTGTGTGACAAAGGATCTTGACAATCTTATATACTTCCTTGGATTAGAATTCGTCAGGAATCAGCATGGTCTTGTAATGACTCAAAGAATGTTGTTACTGATCTTCTATTAGAGACATGTATGACAGGGTGCAAGCATGCCACTACTCCTATGGATCCAAGCATGAGATTATGTGATGACAATACTGAGGAGATAGATAAGAGGAGATACATGGAACTAGTAGGGAAGCTCCTATATGCTACCACTACTAAGCCAGATATATGCTTTGTTGTTAGCAAGATGAGTCGGTTCATGAAGCAACCTGGGAAGGTGCATATGGATGATGTTTATATGATTTTGAGATATCTGAAGTCCTCACCATATATTGGTCTCTTATTCATCAAAGGCACGTCTCTTGACATCACAGCATGTGCGGATGCAGATTATGTAGGATGCCTTAGGGACATGAAGTATACGTCTGGGTTTGCTATATTTGTTGGCAAATCACTCGTGTCATGGAAAAGTAAGAAGCAGACTGTTGTTGTCAGATCTGGTGCAGAGTCCGAATACATGGCCATGACTCAGGGATGCACAGAAATGATGTGGGTCAGGTCAGTTTTGACTGATCTTGCTGTTGTTGTACCTCTTCCTATGCAGCTTCTATGTGATAATATATTTGATGTCCCTCTGACTGGTCAGCACTATTTATTGCAAATAATCATGCATTCCATTAGTGTATAAAGCATATAGAAATGTTTTGCTTCTATAAAAGAGACATGATTCGGAAGGGTCTCATATCTACCTCTCATGTTTCTATGCGGATATATTCACTAAAGCACTTACTGAAGGCCCTTTTCAAAGATGTTCCAAGATGAGCATGATAAACATATGTGCTCCAGCTTAAGGGAGAGTGTTGAGATTATTATTATCCTTTGGTGTTATTTATGTATTTTCATTTCTTCATATACATGTCTTGTAATTTATCCAAAGGTTTTTCTCCTATATAAGAGAGCCCAGGGATTCTATGAATATCAAGTCATTGGTTTTTCCCAACAAGATGTCGACATAAAAGTAATATTTTTAAAAATCCTTGAAATCCCACAAGCACTTACAAATCAATATTCGCTCATATATGCAAAAATGCAAGTACATCTTTATAATTGCTCCAATGAAACTCTACCAATAAATCTTTCCAAAGCTAATTTGAGTTATATTTTTAATTCTCTATAAGGTATAAGTTAAAGCTCAACTCAACATAACAGATCTCTATGTCATACACTATAACAAATCTATCTTCAACACATGATATAAGTAAACAGTTTAAATTTACTTTACAATATTTGAAATATTGTGTATAAAAAAAACGAATTTCTACGGGAGCAAACCCGATGGTCGAATGTGATGGGATAAACAGCATGCCCACAGCAACACTGGTCTCGTTGCTGGTATCCTCGTCTCTGTGAACCCTTTGCAAAGGAATGAGTCAGCCAACATTAGCGGATTCCTTCCTCAAGAACAAGAACTAATACCTTCATCTTTGGAGAGTTTGGAGAATGAGCTACCTGCGTAGCAGGCGACGGCAAAAAGGGGTTCGTTTGGCTTTTGGAGTGCACATAGGAAAACGAACGAAGGTGGATTAGTGAGCAATGGTGGGGTGGGTGGGGATGTGTGGGGATTTGGATATTGATATATCTGTATGTAGATGTTGATATGTACTTTTGATTTTTGACAAATAATATCTGCAGGTTTTTTTCGTAAATATGGATATCATTCTCAATTTTTTTGAGTATGTGGAATGCATGCCTCCGTAAGCATTTGCAGCCATTCTATGCCAATGTTCAAGAATAAAGTTTAAAGTTTAGTGCCATCTTCAGGAAGCTCTGTGGGTTGATCAGGAGTGGCGACAGACAGCAGGGCGTTGCCAAAGGACTACCGCCATTGTTGCCGAGGAGGTGGTCATCGAACAAGAATGCTCGACCTCACAGGTGGTGACGTGTTATGGAGGAAGCGGAGTTCATCATGAGAGGGTGGCACGCCATTTGAAGTTTCATGATTAGATGGGAGGTTGGCAAGTAAAAATTATGAAATTTTTAATGAACTTCAATAGAGTTAACATCGATATGGATGAGAGTCTACCCGGATTGACGTATACTTGGCAAAGTTCTGTTCTTCGGTGTTGCGGGTGTAAAAATCACTAATTGTTCATAATTAAGTTCTTGTAACGTATTACTGCAAGTAATATATATGAGGTAATGACATCACATACATTAATTCTATCATGTAACCAAAATCCGACTAGTTATTTTAAAATTCAACAAGCATGTATTAATAGGATTAGTTTCACCCTTTCAGATCTATCATCTTACGTGCATAGGAGTAGGCGAGACCTAATTTTAAATGACTCCAAAAGAAAACGTAGGGTTGAGCCCAACCCTTATGGAGAACACATCCACTTTAAATTGAATTTAATGGGCCTGACTAGCAGTTGAGTCCAAGTTATCCCAATCTTGGCAAGAGCACGAAAAATTGAACGTTTCTTGTCACAATCCTTCTTCGTAGCAGAAGTATTTACAAGCTCTCCGGGGAAATATGTTGGTCTCGCGGAAACAATTAGGGGATTTCAACTGATCCTTTCCGGATAATTAGACAGTCTTCCCGAGCAAACCTTTTGTTTGGTGGGTAACATCGATGAAGCTACCACGAAAGCTATGAACTTAGAAACTTAGAAGTGGAGAGCAAATTGAAGAAATGACCTTAAATCTTTGTGTACTAACCCCTAATCGAAAATACTCAATTCAACAATCCAGGTCAAGATTCAATACCCGCTCAGCCCAAATCTGCTCCAAATCAGAAATATCAGATTCCAATGGTCCAAAAAAAACTCAGGGGAAGATTTTTTCCCATGGATTGGAAGGAAAAGAAAGGATAGATATAAACCAATTCTAAAATACCACTTCTCCGTCTCCCTCCCTCCACTTTTCCCCCTTCAGCTGCCTTTTTCCTCCCATCATAATCCTTCCATCCATATGCAACCTTAACGAAAGTACTGGGACAACCCTATACGTGAGGTAAATACTCTAGAAATCTTCCCAACAAACCTAATAAAACATTCATATATGGATAATAAAAAGAAAGAGGAACGCCGAACTATTAAGCGTGCATGAAGTAGGGATCAGAGCCACCTCGATGCACCCCATAGGCAGAGATGTAAATACAACTGGGAAGAAAAGTGAAGTCCTGACCATTTAAGTATATTATAACAAGGTGGATTAACAATGATTTGTTTTGGTGGCAAGGGCATATAAAATGGGGAACAAGTGGTGAGACTAAAGATACAACCCAAGGCAGCCTCTCTATCTGCAGAATAAGATGACAGAAGCATCATCCGCAATGCGATTTCATAGCCACTTAAAACTTTCTGAAAAGTATTAACCAGTGCAAAGCTTTTCCAGAGCCAAATTCTCGTCACCGTTGACCTTTTCGAGCACAGATCTCACCAGGTTTTCAGGAAAACCCATCTCTACGAGTCTCTGTACCTGTTATAGCAACAAAGTCAACTCTCCTGGAGCAAATGCTGGGAAAAAACAACTGCAATTTCAAAGAGACAAAACAGCAGTACCTTCTCTTCATTGGACACCCTCTTCGCAAAAGCCTCCGTCCAATAGCGGGCCGTGCTGACAAATGTCTGGTAGTCTCGCAGATACTAACAGAAAAAACAGAAAACCATGAATTTGAAGGGCTATAATTTTCCGTAATAGGGCAAATTTCAAGATATTAATCGGAACATAGCATCAAGAACCTGCTGAGCAACTACAGCATCTTGAGGGTCATCAGGTTCAGGTGAGGAGAGCAAAGCTTGGACAGAGAGTAAAGCAGTTTTAATAGTAAGAGCGGGGCTCCACTGGTCTTTCAAAATGTCCAGGCAGATTGCACCATTCTGGCTACTGATATTGGGATGCCTAAAGAGTAAAAGTGTACAACATAAAAAAATATCACCCTGAATATAACCACGAATCAGACTGTCTTGTGATATAAAAAAACTCGACAGACCAAGAACCTTAAATTATACAGAATTTTGTACTAGATAATCACATGAGTAATCAAGTCTTCCCTTTGGATATATAAAAAAATGGTGCTTGACTGAAGTATTCATATGTGGAACACAAGCAGAAGCAACTTAAACACCCTCACCGACACATATAAATACTACTTGGTGGGCATGTAATTTCGTATGACAGCACAAAAGAACAAAGCTAGAAGCATACCAGACTTTCGTTATAAATTGCATCTTCGGTGGTTCAAAAGGGTACCCGTCTGCAAAAAACAACACATTATTTATCCCAAGCCATTGCACAATGAATAGTACTCAGAAGAAGGATGCATCCTAAATCCACATACCAATAGTTAACAAAACACACTTCTACAACCATAAAATCACCTATGCCCATACTTCCATGAAATACCTTCATGATCATATGGATGGCGAACTGACAACACAAATGCTTAGCTTAATGCTGGAGGAGAACCTACTATGCCGCCGTATACTTGTTCCGCTTAAAGGGTGGAACAGGTTTCCTTCATCTCTTTTACATTTTTAGATTCGCTGTAATTATCTATACATAGATTTGACATAAAGTAAATCCATATTTCATCTCTTAATCAAAATATTATTTACATTCTGTATTTCATAATGTTACTCTGCTAACATAGCCGCCATTTAAAAAATGGAATAAGATTTTCCTATCTTGGCAGTGACGGTCATGCATCCTAAATCGATGAGAACTTTTCAGTAACAATGTTAAATGATCCAGCACATTCGCAAAGACTGATTTTGGTCAGAAGAAAGTCACCTGTTTGTGATCAATCTCCTATGCGCCCTATAATAATGAGATCTCAAACGAACTGTGAAAAAAACTTTTTATCTAAACGAACACCACCTTCCGCAATTAAAAAAGAAACAGCCAAAAATCCCACCAAAACCTCCATTTACCGTCAACCCAACTCCCCGACAATAAGTTCTCGGAAAAAAATAGCCAGAAGTCTCATACTGAAAGCAGAAACCCTGCAAAATCGTGGCAACGAATTACCACGCCCTGCCATAAATAACAAGTCCACCCGATCCAGACACCTATATCTGCAGATTATCAACATTAAGTCAACGAAGACCATTCTTCTAGGGGAAAATCCAACAAACCAACAAAAAAACTAATGCCAGATTCTCTAACCCAGCCAATTAAAAACCCAGAAAACATAACGTCACCCAAGAATAAATCTTTCTTGCAAAATCCGCGTAACCAACAATACCCGTATGCTCCAGGCCGGGCAAAGCCCCTGACAAAGAAAGAACAAAAGGATCGCCTTGCAGGTTCAACGGGGTAGTTACCGGTCAAATGGATGTCGATCTTGAAGACGCCGCCCTGGTAGGGGGTGTCGATGGGGCCAGTGATGGTGCCACAGAGGTGGGAGAGGTTGGCACTCCCCTGGTGGAGATCAATGCTGACGCCAGAGATGTGGCTGTCGCCGTTGCATTCGACGAGCTCCTTCTGGACACGCGAGACGTCGAACATCTTCCTCCTCCCGTTCGCGATCGAATCGGAGGGAAACCCTAATTTGGATTGGGGATGGGAGGAACCCTAACGATGGTCGACGATGGGGAGATTTCTATCGGCTCTCGATCGCTTTCTTCCTCGCCTCTCCGCTATACTTTATAGTGAAGGTGAGTATCGAATCGTTGGAGACGTGTTTTGGTAGTTCAATGGCCACATTTATCCCCCGACTGCTGTTCCTCTACTTTCCTCCTATTAATCTAATGCATTTCCATTTTTTAACATTTAATTAAGAAAGTTACATTTCAAGGAAAGCATCTACCATGGCAATCCAAGATTTAGGATCCTTCATTTTTTTCATGAATAATATCATATCAAGGAATGTTATTAGTACGCTCAAATCAAGTTTCCATTTTGGAATATTTTCAACTTTAAAAAAATGACTTTTCCAAAGGTACCAACTATAGATTGGTTGCCTAAACATAGGGATATGTACATGCCCTAGTAAAAAAACTATAGTCACGATTTAACTCATTTATACTTTTGTAACTGCATCATGATCCATATTCGTTTGGGAAATAGCCCCAAGAATAAGGAGCTCTTCCCCTACACTCCCTTCTTATTTCTTGTACAGTTTTTCCCCCTTCGCATCTCTCTCACTGTTATTTCACCATATTCCTATCCTTATTCTAAGTCGTTCCTACTCTTATTCCACATTATTTGGATCTTTCCAACTGAACAGGAATAGTGCCTTATTTCATCTTATTACTGATGAATCCATGATTCATTAACTTTTCTTATGCATTTTATCCTAAATCCTTAACAAATGCATGTAAATATCCATTAATTCTCACATCTTATAAAAATAGCATTCATGAATAAAAATACACTTTTATGCAGTAAAAACATGTAAATAAATAAAAGAATAAGAAGAAATAAAATAAAAAAGGTATATTATAAATATGCATATATTGTACAGTATGATTAACTAAATATAAATATAGTTGCAAGATATATTTATATAACATAACTTCCTAGATCAAGTCAACATGTATTGGTTGACAACAATAAATTCGGGGGAGATAAGAAAGAAACTAACAATCCTTTGTACTATAAGACGAAAGCACGTGAAAATGAGATCGGAAACTGAAAAAGTCCGTAGCACGAAGAATGTCCAGAAGAGAGATGTTGTCCCCGCTCTCTACTTATTGAAAATTTGTTGACGTTCTGATCGCATCTAAATCAGAGTCATTAGACCTTTGCTACACTACTAAGTGCCTTCTCGGCAAAGGGTCTCTTCCGCTCACATCTCAACTAGATACACCGCATCGCCTTTTGCTTTAACACATATTGACTGTAATTATGTACATAATTATCAATAATCTTTTATTATTATTTATCAAAACTTCAAATATTTTAATTAATTTATTTGTACATATATTTCACCAAAATCTTTTCTTTTGTGTTTTTTAAAATGTATATAAAAATATAAAAATCATAAAAATCCTAACCTTTATATAAGCTAAGAAATTTAGTTTTCAAATTGTTATTTTCTCAAACTTTCAAACGTCATAACTTCTTCATACGAACTCCAATTTCACTCTACTCACCTTTAAAGTTCATAAAATAATATTCTATAATTAATGAAAGTGATTCACTAAAATCAGAGTTTGTTTGCAAAAAGTTGATTTTAGGACCTAATGACAATTAGGTTCCTGTGCTATTTATTTTATTTTGTATATTAATGACACTGCATATATATTTATTAATATTATATTTATATTTCATGGAATATTTATTTTATAAAAAAATTATTATACCATAATTTAGTTAAATTAATTATCTGCATTTTTTATTTTTATACTAATTTTTAAAATAAAGTAATGTACTATTTAATATATATATATATAGGATTTAATGGGGCTACCCCGCCCCTTATTTTCGGTATTTTTTAAAAATAAAATCATGTATATTCATACCTATATCCCTCCTATATGCCATTCGAATTTCATTAAAAATAGAGACTCCTAGGGCCTCCATCGAGATGGTGTCGATTTAAAAAATCCTGTTACCGTTAAAAAATGATTGTCTGGATGGAGGCTGTAGGAGTCTCTGCTGACAAAATTCGAATGGCATATAGGAGGGATACAGGGATGGATATACATGGCGATATTTTTCAAAAAAATAAAAAAATGTCAAAAATGGCACAGGGGCAGCCCCATTAACCTCATATATATTATAATGTATTTACTTCTTTAGACAATGTGGTGCTGACACGTGTAAGCACCAGAGGCCTTCTTCTTCAAAAAGATTTGTTGGAACTCTTGTTACAACTACCCAACTTCATGTATTTCTTCCCCCCAAGCTTGTTGAGTTGACTTTTACGAGGGCCTATACTAATATCTTCACGAAAGGTGAAGATAAAATGTCATTGACATGACTGCTTACAAATGTCAAACCGAACAACAATTAATCCCTCAGATGTATAGATCAAGCAAGAAGAAAAGAAAGTGTAAATCAAAGTTTATTATACCATACAAATAGATGTATAGTGAAAAGTAGGGTGGGGGTCGAACACAATAAACAATTAAGGATAGATAATCAAAAATTGACAAAGAAAGACAATAAATGATTTTGGGTATTTTTAGGGCTTTTGAAATTTTGTGGGTTTTTTATTTTGTATTTTTTATGGATCTTAATTTTATATATTTTTAATTGATTTTAATTTTATACTTTTTATTTTATATTTTCCTAATTTTTAATTTATTTTTCTTTTTAGTGTATAATATAAGGATATATAAGACTATATATACAATATATGGTAATATATCAATAAAAACTACTAAAAATAAACAGAAATTACAAAATAAAATGCTTTTGTGTTCTAAATCTTTTTTCTACTTTTTTGTTATTTTTAAAGTATTTTAAAAATTTTTATATATATTTAAAGTTAAAATATCCCAATATGGACTAAATAAATATGTTGAATTGATTTCGAGATTAAAAAAAGCAAAAATGTCCAAAATTTTTGAAATCAATTTTAATATATAAAAAATAATACAAATAAAATTATAAAATAGAAATGAATATTTTTGGAATTTTTTGGGTTTTTTATCTTTTTTTCACTAGATTTTGGATCTTTTTAATTTATTATCTTTATCTTTTTATATTTTTAGGGCTTTTTGGTTTGAAGTTAGAAAATATAATAATGAACAAAATATATTTTTAGGGAATTTTACAAAACATATTTATATTTTTTGGTATTTTATAAATCAATTAGAAAATAGTTAAAATGCTTAAAATGAAAATCCAAATATATAATATGAAAAATACAAGCAATCGGTCACTTAAACCTAGTTTTTCATATTTTTTGGAGCAAGAATGATATTTTTAATAAAGAGAAAATAACTACAAAAATTAATGAACTAGCAAGGGAATATTTGTAATTAAAAATAAAGTTAGGGGTTACAATGCAAATTAACCAAAATATTTCAACTAATATTTAATTTTTAGGGATTAAAATGAAATATAAAAAGCCATGATAGCTTGCATGCAAAATCGCCACCTCACATGGGATCGCATGTGAGGTGACATGGACTGGACCTCAAAATAAATAGCAAAAAGCTCAGAGGTGCAAATGCAAAATACACAAAAGTTTTAAACTAATTAATAAAATTACAGGACTAAAACAAAAAAAACAAAAAGGTGGGGGATGAATATGCAATTACTCCGAAATAAGCACTGATCCAACACTGTTGCTTCCTTCACTTGCCACACATCCGGACCGCAACTGTCGATACCCCTTCATGTAACTATACTCTGGATTAAATCGCCCCATGGATCTGATGGTGGAGTGGAGTGAATCCGATGACTCTAATCAAATCTGTGGAGGGTTTGATCTTGATCGGGCGGTAGTGAAGGGCTCGCGAAGAATTGTTGAAGAACCTTACAAAGAAGAGCTTCAATCCATCCTTTAAAGCTGCTCTGTCCACCTTCCTTGCTCTTGAGGTGCTCGAAGGTTCCCAGAAGCTATATGCGTCTGTTGAGCTCCTCAAAATGGGTCACGACCACTAGAGATGCTCTGGCGAAGCTCGACACCTAGAGCCAATGTTCGGACCTCGATGACCCCTATATTGGACATGCGAGCCCACGACGAGCCATTATGCAATAAATGTTATTACAAATATCATTCCCTGGTCTAAATGAAGAATAACTAATTTTCATAATAGGTTCCTTAGTACAGTTAGGGTTATGTACCATGGCCATCTTAATTATCATACAGTTGTTGATTCAATTATTGAATCATAGAGGTTGGTGCTTGGATGAATATCTAAAGAGTTAGATTGAGGACTCATCAAGCACTATCAAATGATTATTAAGAGAGGATCTCCAGCCTGAGAAGGAGATGGCAATCTTTTCTCTAAAGGTTGATATCCAACCGACCTCTTGATGCAGGTCCTCTAAATAGAGATTCGGAGGTGTTAGATAAGTTAGGTTAAAGAGTTGACATAACGAGATCGAGATAACCAAAGTCCTATCTCGTATGATATCATGATATATGCATGCATCCTCTGACCAGAGACAGATGTGTTACTATATGTCCGAGTATGTACATTTGGTAGACCAATAGGTTGATGATCTAACCAAGGTCTATACATCGGTGTGCTGGTGTGCATGCAAATTCATATGAGTAATACGATCTCTCAAAGGGATCATACAGGTTCATTTACTAAATCGAAAGACATGAGCTCACTCATGCGATATTGGGAAGAACCAAAGTCCGTACAAGGTCGTCTCGCATTGAGTGCTTGACTGGATTTGTAGGTTTGATATATACTTTTGAAAAGTATATGATCATCACCTGGGTATGATATATGCTTTTGAAAAGTATATGATCGATACCAACTCCCAATGATCGAATGAGAAAACTTAATGATAAATCACTGAAAGAGACAGTCCAAAAGAGATCTAAAACTTCGGGTTTAATCTGAGTCTTCCAGTATGCAGGATGTACAGGTATTGGGAATACCTGAGGGTGATGTGATCATAAACGGTTGTATAACCATGACGCTTCCATTCTGAGGGAGTGATGAAACATGTCTAGATTTTAGTGACCCATCTCATAGAGAAGTGATCTAATCTTCGTCCAAATGTTGGACATTGATTTGAATGTGATTCAGATACAATGAAAAGATTAGATCTACGGCCTTGATTTAATCAAGCATCTACGGGAGGTCCGTAAGATCTGGATTTGAGATTTGATCTCAATATCCAAGTCACTATACATAGAACAATACAATCTCCATGTCCTTATCTCCAAGTATCCGCAAAGAAAGTGCATTATCCTTGAAAGAGTTCAAGGATAATTCATTGTTGATATGTGTATCCGATCATTGAGAAATTTGATAATTAGATGTGATTTAATTATCATGAATAATATGAATTTGACTCATATTATAAAAAGAGTTGTCTAAGATAATTAAATGTGATTTAATTATAAAATATGTGAATAATGTGAATGTGATTCATATTATTTGGGTACATGAGAATAGAGATCCAAGATGATTAAATGTGATTCAATTATCATGGATATGGATACTGTGGATAGCACTATCAATATTAATCATATATATTATAAATGTGATTTATAATATATAAGAGAGAGGGTTATTTGTGATTTATATTTATTGATTGATTATTGATGTGAATTGGATTCACACTGGATAATTAATTGAAAATATAATTTACATTTTATTTTTGGATGTGAATGTGATTCACATTTTTTCAATGACATGATTGCAATATTTCACAAGATAATTATGAATTATTTGTGTGAAATAATTTGCAACAATTGTTGTTGTAAATATTGGAGATATCATGAGATAATGAGATCTCATGAGATAATGAGATCTCATGAGATATTGAGATATCATGAGAAGAGTGGACGTCACCTATTTTTAGGGGATGTGCTTAGTCTCCTCGTTATCTCCAAGACTAGCCAATTAATTTGATTTGAAATTAATTATATTGATTTATCAATATGAATTAATTTAAATTAAATCATTTTTTGTTGTGTTTTTTACAACAACACTATGACCATTGAAAGAAACACAAATCAATCTCACCCATTGATTGTGTGAAGTCCATGGATTGAGATCCATGGACTCCCAAAACTCTATATAAGAAGAGGCACCCCTTGCTCTTCGAGATACACGATTAATGAATGTTCTCTCTCTATTTTTCTCCACACGCCAATAATCTCTCTCTCTCATAGTAGCCGTCCACCATGGATCCCTTGTGAGAGTCGTTATCACCGCAGCATCGTCGTTATACTGACGGATCATCTACTCGTGGATCTCCATCTCCTTTAGTGCGCTTCGCTCGTAAAGAAGATGTTGGATCTCGTGTGACGAGATCAGGAGATCCATCGCTGGGATCATCAACATGGATTATGAGGAGCATGCATTTCATCAACGCGCTCGCAAGCGTCTCCTACGTTGGATTGAACTTGAGTCAGGAGGCCTCTTGGTTTAGAGACTCGATCACAACCACGCTTCAAGAGGTAAACCTAGTACCTATTTGTGGTTTAGATAAATGATCCATGAAGTGTTCTTGGATCATGTGGTTTCATCATTTTAATTTTTTTTAAATTCTGCTGCCCGGGGCTACTAGTGTGACTAGTCGCTCCCAATCGCATTCGATGCGATCCGCACACTTCCATTTTGTGCTTAAGTATTTCCTCGTATCCTTCAAGTGGTATCAGAGTATTAGGTTGAAGGTTTTGGATATGATCCATAAACCAGTGAAGACTTGGGTTCATAAGGGATTGTGAAAATTTTGTCGCATTCTAATTTTTACAGCCCTATTTTGTGATAAATTTCGGCCCTTTTTAAAATGTTTAAACACAAAATTATCACTTGGATAATGTTATCCATTAAATAAATAAACCACGGGATTTGAGTTTGCATAATTTGGATTTTGTTTGCTTAAGTTATGATCTTTTTAATGACCATATCTCCACTATTTCGAGGATGGCGAATAATGATGCAATTAAGGAGTTAATTACGGTTTTAAATACCTTAAAATGAATTTTTATCACTTGGATTCTATTTTAAATCAAATTAGCAAACTTTATAAATTTATTTTGCATAATTTGGATTTACATTTATTGAAATATGTTAATTTTAGTAAGTAGGAGTCAATGCTGAAAATTACATACTCGATCATGAACCTTGTGACTGTCATTTAAGTAACTTGTGAAATTATGTTAATTTCTTGGAATAATTATGGATAATATTTAGAAAATATTTTATGATAATTATTTCCTTAAATGACATTACCTCAACCAATAGATGATTAGATATGATCTTGATCACCAATTGGTTACTTGACATACTTTTATCAAACATGTTACTTGAATAGGTTTTAGGAATTTGTTTAGCAAATTTCCTTATAATCAAAATGATTTTGATTATTACTATATGGTATAATTTTGGTTGAAACCGATGAACATCTCAAGTACAAAATGATCGATTTGGCATTATCCTTTCCTAAGGTGGATATGGTGTCTAGTCGGGGAGCATTGGGGTAGCAGGTAGCACCGTGTGCGATCTGTCCCACTCCTGTCGATACCAGCTATGACAACGGGTAGGGACTCGATAATGATGGAGAAATCATGTTGTATTTTCTAATTATTAAAATTCGAGTAATACGTACTTTGAGATAATACCATTCTTTCAAGTAACAATCAAGTTTGTTGATTGAATTGGATTGATAATTGATTTAATGAGATTAAATGAATTATATCCATTTAAAACACTCTATTATGAATAGATGTGTAATTTCCTTGGAAGAATTAATCGTAATGAATATGATTCATAATGATTAATTAAATTTGAACATGATATGGAGGATCACATAAGTGACATCCATGGTCTCCCGTCAAGGCAAAGGGTTCCGTCGCCAGAGATTGTATGTCGGAGATGCCTGTCCGAAGTGACAACTCCTGCATAAAAACCATTTGGATCGGACTCTCTTCTTCTCAAAAGAGTAAGTACGTATGCGTATGACCCCAATATCGGATCCTCATATTATTGGGGTGATATTGGATTGCGCATAGTGAGTTGCATTCCCGTTGATGGTTGGTTCAATTAATGATGGGTCATTATCACCTTAGGGGTGGTGAGCTCGGGTGTTAAAGACTGAAATGGGAGTGCAAGTTGGACTTGCAAGACGGAATGTGTTCCCGCTTCTTTTTAACCGAGTTACAGTTTCTCATATTATTGGGATGTGACAAAGATAAAAAGGAGTTCCCAGATCTTGCTTGAGATATAATGGTACGTATATCTCTTACATTGAAAATGATTAAGGGGTGAACTTTCAGTGTCGATAAGGCAAGATAACTTTGATATAAAAATTTCTAAATCAAAGTAAAATATGTATATAAAATATATATTTATATATATTTATGCAAATTTCTTAGTTCAGATAATCCCTCATTAAACACACTCAATGTTATACTCAATAATAATCAGTAAAATATCATGAATTGGATCCATGATCAAGATATTGTACTTGCAGTTGGACACATAATGTATGTGGTTGTAATGTGCAAGTTTCCTCATAATAATGAGGAATGAAAATTAAATGGACAATAGGACTACAACCCTAGGGTTTGTATGTCTCTATAGTTTTGATCTCATCGAGTGTACTTTGGAAGTGACATGTCGATGATGATCGCAATTGTCAAATAATCCTTATAAAATATAAGAAGATGAACTAGCATACATATGTGCTCTCGACATTTAATCATGAATGACATGATTCACTGTATTATGCAGAATGGTAGCTCTATAAGAGATGATGTATTCAAAATGTTTGAGTACTTACCTGAACCGATGATTTTAAAAGTTAAGATGTATATAGATACGATGAGTGTCATCATTCTACTATTTGTACTCTAGTCATTCATGAAGCTTCATAATATTCATGTGTATGAATTGAATGAAGTATGTATAAATGAAGAAATACTCTTATATTGAAATCTTTTGAATTCAATGTAAGAGATCCTTTGTCTTAAGCAATTGTTGTTTATAGATGAAAGGAGTGCAATGGAAGCGTGAGTTCAACCCAAGTTAGAAGGAAAGTCAAAGAGTTGACTGTACTTCTATGGTTTCCATACATATGACATCCAAAGAGTTGGATGAATGCTGATACTGCAATACGACAATGTATTGATAGTATGACTACCAAGGCTATCTAGGATGCTTAGAGAAGGACTCAGATGGTGCATCAGAATAATCTATATCTACACATAATTATTGAAATTTACTTTCTTATTAGATAAGATTAAAGTCTGGTAATTGTATCTCATTCTTCTAATGGCATTTGCATTTGGTTGCATATGTTTTAGAAGACTATAAAATTTGATCTTAAGGTTTAATAGTCAACAACATGGATATTCATGCAATTGTTGCAACGATCGCTGTTGGATAGATAGACTTCATATGTTTAATGGGAGATCCCTTAGTCTTAGAGAATGTACCTATGACCTGGATATTGGAATACACTCATAGTTTATTTCTAAGTGTTGGAAATAAACATGAATTCTGGAATAAACCTATCATAGAGAGTTATAATGGATATATTTCATATAGTAATCTAACATCTAGTGGACTCTATTAAATCAGAAAATTAATGAGTGGTTCATTAAGATCTCTAATACTAAAAGTTAAACCTTATGAGAGCAATAGGAAGATGAAGATCATTTTATAATGATCTAGCATCAAGCCTTGAACATTTGTTTGTTGATTTGATCAATAGACTAGTAAGATATTGAACTTTAGATTGTCTAAAGGTTCAAAACTTACATACTTACGAATATTGTATTCAAAGTAAAATGTCCAATACACCCTTCTTTGGGAATGGTGTTAGATGCTGAGGTGTTCAAGATCTCATACATATTGATGTATGTGGATCATCCATATCACAATAAACATTGATGATATGAGATATCATTTGATGATTATTGGTGGTATGAGATTTCTCCTCTTCACCTTAGAAAACTTTAAAATGTTCAAAGATTTCATAATTTTGGTTTAGAACCAAAGTTTGAAGATGAAAATGAATTTGATCTAATCTAGGTGGCAAGTACTATTAGATGAATTCATTGAATACCTTATGGAGATATGAATATTATTCCCATGTCATTCCTCCTGATACACCTAAACTCAATAGAGTTGTAGGAAGATACAATTAGATCATGTGTGACATGATTTGATCAATGATGAATATTAGCATAATTACCTTTTAGTTTCTAGGTATCCTTAAAAGGTTCCATGTAAAATCTAAACCCAAACATCCTCATAAGTTATGGTTTAGAACCTAGCCTAGTGTTAGACACTTGAGGATTTAGGGTTGCTTGGTCCATAACTTTGTCATGGATGCAAGTAAGCTGGAATCTAGCACAAAAGAATGATACTTCATTAGGAAAATAAAGGATGGTATTGGATACATACTTTATGACCTTGAGATTCTTAAAAGATCTTATCTCTGAGAATGTGATTCTCAGAGGATGAGACTCTTGAGAATCAAAACAAAAATGAAGTGAAGGAACTCATTGAATCTTGAGAAGATAATGAGGCTCCTGAAATCAGAAACTAAAAGGATAATTAAAGATGAAATACTCATACCTCTTCAAATGAGTTTGAGGATGTATTCCATGTGTCAGTTAAATCTGACAATGATCTAACTTCATATGATGAAGCCTCTAAAGATCATGATATGGAAAGATGGATGTTGGCAATAAAGTCTAAAGTAGACTTCATATACAAAAGTTGTACATGGACCCTTGAGGATCCACATATATGGGTAGGACCCTTTTAGGTATAAATGGATCTTCAAGAGAAAGATGGAACCTGATGAGAAGGTACAGACCTTCAAAGCACAGCTCGTAGCCATGAGCTACACACCTAAGAGAAGACATTGCTTGCAACGAGACTTGCTCTTTAGTAACCATGCTTATACCCATCAGAATATTGCTAACTACAAAAACACAACTTGACTTTGACATCTTAAAGATAGAAGTCAAGATTGCATTCATCTATGAATACCTCTTCGAGGATATTCATATGAAGTAGCATCGGGGCTTCATGGTAGAGGAAAAAAAGGTGTGCAAGCTGAAGAACTCCATCTATGGACTCAAATAAGCTTCTTGTAGTTGGAACATCGAATTTAATGAACATGTAAATGTTATGATTTTAGATAGAATCTTGATGAACCATGTGAAGCTTAGTGGGAGTGCCACTGTGTTCATCGTGCTAAATGTAGATGATATCCTGATCATTTAGAATGATATAAGGATAATAATAAGTGTTTTATAATCTGATTGTTCCACACCTTTAGATATGATCTCAAGGATACCTCTTAGATCTTAGTTCTGAAGTTGTTCAGAAGCAAAGAGAAGAGGGTATTGGACCATCACATTAGTAGTACACCTTGGACATTTTCATTTTCTGGAAAATTCCAAGAAAGGCTTCTTTCCCTTAAGATATTGTACTGACCTATCTAAAGGGATAACACCTCAAGGAGTTGAGGAAGTGAATGTTAGAACTGCTTGCCCTTGTACATCAGTTGCGAGAAGTCGAGTGTATGCTAGATGTGTACAAAAGTTAGATGTCTACCATGCAATGGGAGTAGTAAACTGTTGGTAATCCTGCTAAGGAAATAAAACACTTTGTTGCAGTAATAACAAAATCTTCAAAGATGACAAGACTTTAGAGATAGTGATATCTAAAACTCTCCATAATATCTCTCATGGGACAGAATCATAAGCCTTCTCCAAATCAATAAAGGTCATATGGAGGTTCTTCCTTTTAAATATGTAAATCTCCATTGTTCTCCTCAGCAAATGGATGGCTTCAATAGTTGAGCGACCTGGCATGAATTCGAATTGATTTTTTTACGTTAGAAACTTGCCTCAACCTTCTTTTGATTGCACGTTCCCAAATTTTCATAGTGTGACTCATCAGCTTGATAGCTTTATAATTTGAACAATTTTGAATGTCTCCTTTATTCTTATAAAGAGGCACCACGATATTCCTCCTACAATCTTCAGGCATTTTCTTGCTTCGCCAAATAACATTGAATAGATTCGTATGCCATGTAAAATTGCGCTCACCTAAAACTCTCCATTCTTCTACAGGGATGTCATCCGGTCCTACACCTTTCCTCCTTTCCTAGGTCTTATAACATTCAAAGCCTCCTCTGCTTCATTTCTTTGTATCCGTCTATAGCTTGCATGATTCAAGTAACTTTCACTAATAGTTAGAGCACCCAAACGGATCTCTCTATTTCCTTCCCCAAAGAAAAGTTTATGGAAGTACTACTCCCATCTAGTCTTAATATTCTTCCGAGTAACAAGCACGTGACCTTCCTCGTCCTTAATGTATCTCACTTGAGAAAGGTCTTCGGTCTTTCTTTCTTTCTCTTGCTTTGAACAACCTTAATATATATCCTTCCGGCCCTCCTTAGAGTCGAGATTTTTATATAAAACTTCATAAGCTTTTGACTTAGCTTCGTTTACAGCCTTCTTTGCTTCCTTCTTCGCTATTTTGTAGTTTGACAGTTTCCTCTGTTCTATCCTTAGACATAACTTTAAAGCATGCTCTTTTAAGTTTTAGCTTCTCTTGAACCCCTTCACTCCACCATCAAGCCTCCTTCCAAGTTCAAGTAATTAGAAATTAATTTTGTCTAAATCCAAGCGTAGTATACTATAGGTGCCTGCAATGTTAGTAGGCGCTTTGGACCTAACTACTGAGTCAAACAGCCTACTATATAGGGGCTCACTCACAGAAAACAAATATAGACAAAGGCAGAAAGCTTAAATCATGGGAAACAAATAAAATAAAGTCGATAATCACGAAAAATCCGATATGAGATCCCTACGTGAACAGACGCCCGCGCAATGGACCTCACATGGTGGACAGAGTAGTGTCCAAGTTATTATAAATTAATTTTAATTTAAAATGACACACTCTATCACAAAAATGAGAATAAAATCTAAGTCAGGTCTACTTTTCTTGTTTTGTTTGCTTCTTTCTCCTTCTCTCATGGTTGGCTCAAAAGGGAAAGCTAACCTCTGCTCGCCTCGGGTACGCTCGCCTCCTAAGAGATGGTCGTCGCCAAGCAGTCCCTCGCAAGAAAATAAACGAGGAAATGGGAATAGAACAATCAAATAATTATCAATAAATAGCAAGAAAAATAGATGCAAATAATGAACAACTATATATATACAACAAGGATGTGCTACATTTCATTGCTCCCCGACAATGACGCCATTTGAAATAACCACCCAAAATAAGGGAGAAAGTCGCACGCTCCACACAAGGTGGGAGCAAAGTCGCTAAACTGACCTCTCATAAAGCACCAAGTAGTCAAAACAACAATCAACCCACATAGTATAAATCAATCAATAAATAAGCAGGTGTTAACCAAAATTTATTATAAACCCTACAAATAAATGTGTATAGTGACAAGTAGAGTAGGTTGTCGAACACAAGGAACACATGATGTAGCACTTAATATTATTTATAAATAAATAATGAATAAATAATATAGGTATGTCTATATACTTTTTTTTAAATTTTTTATGTTATCACTTACTTTGAGTCGATTAGATACAAGCACCTAACGTTTTTGTATTTTTCTTGAATTCCTATGTGATCCAAAAATAGAGAGGGATAGTGACAAAGTATTGCAAGGAGACACTAAGATGGAAAGCTCGCCTTAGTTCCTAAATGATGAATGCTCAGTTAGAAGACTTACAGTGCTTCCCAACTCTCTCCATGCGGGATGCAAAATATGAATTTTTAAACCTATGTTGTATGCCGATATGCACACGGCAACCGTCCTAAGCATGAAATTTCTATACGTGAAAAACCAAATGTTAAACATCAAGAATAAAACCTAGGGTCCGATCTTGGAGCCTCCTCAGGTGCCCACCATACTGGGTCCTGCAAGCGATGTATGGAGTGCTCTCACAGCGCGTGGTTTCAAGACTAAAGTGTTCAACACTTAATTACACTAAGTCAAAATGCAATGACTATAGGTGCATGCAAATAGTTAGGTGTTTGCCTTAGGTTACAGGATCAAGCAAGCCTAAAGACTAAGGGCTCATTCCACAAAATAAAGGAAAATAAAGAGGAAAACTCAAAATGTGAGAAACAAAATAAACAAGGCAATAGAAAACATGATAAAATTCAGATCTCCCAAGTGGACAAACACTTAGAAATTAGGCCCGAATGTCCAAAGTACAATGTACTTGTATTACTACAAATTAATAGTTCAAATAAATGACTCTCTCTCTCACACACACAAAAGTCCTATGCTAACTGTCTTCTCTATAGATGCTCCTGCTCTCTCCTACCGGTTAGGTCAGAATAACCGGCTCCTCGTCCCAAGGCTGCGTAGGATTGCCTAGGCTATCCTCCTTGGTCCATGATCCATTGTAAGAAGACAAAGGGGAAGATGCCATACAATTAAAAAATTGATAATCAAATGATAGGAAATAATTTCAAAAATAGATAAGCAAGAAAAAGAGAAACTACTCTTCAAACCGATGCTCCCTGGCAACATCACCATTTGATGAAGGCAAAAATCGAGGTGTCCAAAATGAGCCTCAATAATTGTGTTCAATCAACAATCATCCCACACAAATAATAAATTAAGTTAGCAAGTGTTAATCAAAATTTATTATACCCTACTAAAGATGTATAGTAACAAGCAAGTAGGGGTTGAACATAGGGAACAAGGGTATAAAGCAAGATAAGATATAACGATCAATCTCAAGAATTTATCTTTTTAATCACTTAGCCAAAATATGGGTTTTGTGGGTTTTCGATTTTTATATTTCCTATCCTTTTGTTTATATATATATATTTGGATTTATATTTTTCTCATTTTTATATATTAAATCTCTCTTTTTCTTTGGAAAATAGAATGCAACTATATATCTACATATATATATATAATATAGTAATATGTAGATAGAATATATAATAAATAGTCAAAAATGAAGAAATCAAGTTTTTTATATTTTTTATCTTTTGTACTGTTTTTGTGATTTTCAGTGAATTTTTGCAAATTTTTAATGATTTTTAATTGAACTAAAAAAGCGAAACAATGAAGAAATGCACAAAGAGAAGTATTTTTTAGTTTAAAAATATTTATTTTTGAGTTTTAAATATAAAACCACCTCAGAAAATTCCAAAACTATTTTTAACTAAAAATATACCCAAAAATACAAGTTACAGAGCAAAGAAATAATATTTAGAATTTTTATGAATTTTTAAGATTTTTTATCAAGTTTCTAGTATTTTAAAATTTTTAGGGTTTTCCATTTATATTTTTGTTTGATTTTTGGACTAATGATAAAATAAATCAAAATAAGAAGGAAAAAGTTTTTACAGGAATTTTAGAAAAGTTTTTATAATTTTGGGGCTTTTCAAAGGTAGACAATGAAAATTAGCTCACAAAAGGATTTTTGATAGATATAAAATAAATTCAAAATACCCCTTGCAAAATATATGTAATAAATATAGTTATAGGTATTTAAATTATTTTTCTAGGATTTTTTAGATGACATGGGTCATTTTTAATGTAAAAAATGAAACAAAAAGAAAATACATGTTGGCAGGGGTATACATGTAATTTAAGCAAAGTTTTATATGATTCTCGTACCCGTAAAATAACCCTAATGGCTAAACCTACAATTTCTCCATGCAGATAAAATATTCATCGCCTAACATGGGCATAGATTGAAATAACATAAACGTTCAGGGCCTTTCTGTAATTTTCCTAAAATTTTATGACACAGATAAAAAGTTCATGGACCAAAATGAAATATCAAAATTTTCAGAGGTACAAACGTAAAATGTCCACCTCACGTGGGACCACACTTGAGGTGAGCTAGCATGGACTATATTGCAAATACAGAAAGCTCGAGGGTTTTTATGCAAAAATTACAAAAAAATAATGATCAAGGAAAGTTTATATGCTAAATAATTAATACATAAATTGTGTTGGGCTGAAAGTGCAAAATACCAAAACACGGTATTGGCGAACGACTCTAATCGGGCCACTTATCCACATGGTGCCTCCACGTGCAGCAATGTCGATTCATGTCAAATAGCTGGGACTAGATCCCCTATCTAGATCTGACGGCTATGGGAGGGCTCGATCCAACGGCGACTATGTCTCATGAAGAACAGGAGAGGATCCAATGGTGCTGGAGGGCTCTGGATGAACGCATGAAGAACTCGTGCATGATAACCACAAACTCTCGAGGCTGCCTTCTTTTTCCCATCTCCTGATTGCTCCAAAAGAATCCTTGCATCCTCCCGCACCTATGAACAATCTCACAATGGTGCGGGAGGGTCTCGATCAGTCAGGCGGACAACCTAGACCTGAGGGTTCTCTTGGGGGTTGAGTGGCCTCAAGAGGGCTCTCTTTTCAGTTCTTTTCCGCAAGAGGTGGTTAGCGGCAAAAATGAGATGCTTCGACAAGCTTCAAAGGGCCAGGGGAGCGAAGGATGCGTGGAATGGAGTCCCTCCGATGAGTGGTAGTGTTGGAGGGACGGTTTCCATGATCCGTGCAAAACCAAGGTGAATGAAGATGCATCGGGTGATAAGCAGGCGAAGGGAAAGTTGTGGAGGTGTTAGGCGAGGTAGAGGAGTACTGGGGTAGTCAGAAATGGGTGGCGGAGCTGGGGCTTTGTTGTTCGAAGAAACTAAAAAATACGACGAAGCATATCGAAGCACACAAAACTAGCACTACGTCTAAACTACTGCGACCCTATGGAATGAAATGAACTAAGGAGATAGAAGCTTACCGTCTCCGTGAGTTTGGTGGCTAGCAAGAGATTGATGAATCCCGTATTCATCATGCTAAAAGTCAATAATTAAACCCCTGGCTTAATCAATCCAATAAAATTCACTAATAATTCCTCATTTTTATCTTGTACTATATTGTGTAACCTATAATTAAGTGTATTTAATTACTATTATTTGCTTTGTAATTATTTTATCATCAAAAACCCATCAAAATGAAGTCAAAAATAGTATATAATATCACTAACCCTTAAAAAGACTAAAAAAATACAAAAACAATTCAAAACTCAAAATTCGGTGCTTTTAACCCCTTAAAAATACCCCCAAAAGAATACCTTTTTTTTATAAATGACCTCTTTTGGCTTTTTGTCCAACATTAAACTTGTAGATCTCGTCGACATGAACAATTTTCATGTTTTGAATTATTCCTAATTTTTCCTCTAACTATTTATTCCACATTTTTCTTTGATTTTACATTTTCTGAATTTCTGAGTGGGCCACGTGGCGCCCTCTGGGTCGCCCACGTGGCCCGGCCCTCACTCCACCCGTCACCTCTCCTAGACCATCAGATCTCCATCCACCCGCCTCCATCGTGACCCTTCATTTTCACCGCAACCCCAACCATCTGATCTTCACCCAGATCAAATCCTCACCGCCCGCACCCGTACTCTCCTAGGCCACCCGATCCCCTCCTTATCAAATGACCACCATCTCTCCACGTCACCCCTTCTCCCCTCACCCTTGGATGGAGCTCTCCACTCCAGTTTTAACCTCAACCATTCGATGGAGCCTCGCTTCAACCGTCAGATCATCTCAAGTGATTTAATCTCAACGTCCATCCGTTAGGATTGTGCCACGTGTCAAGTGAATCCTTCAACGTCGTCCGATCAAGCCACTTATGGGGTAAATTACATATCTCACCCGACCTTTTTTGTATTTATTATTCCGTCATGTAAATAAAAGTTAACATTTATAAATAATTGGAAATTTTACACTTAGGCCCTTTTATTTATTTTATTTGCATTTGGGTCCTATCCATGTCACCTCACGTGACGTCCCATATGAGGTGGCGAAATTGCAGGGATACCCCTGTAAGTTTTGTAAATCGTTATTTAGTACAATAACTTGAAATGATTGTTATATTTTTCTGTGGAAATTGCTTGAAGGTCCCTAAATGTTTTGATAATTACATTTTGGTCCCTCCTAGTGCGCATCACGTGTTGTCCCACGTGTTAGTGAAATTGCAAAAATCCCCTGATGGGTTTTGTAATTTTAAAATGGGTTTTAAAAATTAAATAAATGTTGTATATTTCTGGTGTTTTTGAACAGAGACCCTGAAGTTTATTTTTTTTGCAAAAATGCCCCTCTAGGACATGTATTTTTGTGTTCTTTATCTATTCATTAAAAATATCTAGTGTACTCCTAAAAAGTTGAAAAATAGGGATAAATTCTTCATGACTTGTACTTTTCGTTATTGTTTTTAATTGGCATTTTTTGCATATTATCTAATTATTAAAAATGAAAAGGAGCCTTTTTTCCCCTGTTTACCAATAAAAATTCCAAAAAAATATAAAAACTTTTTGAACAATTCCAAAAAATTATATAGTTTACTTGGGCATTTATTGAGTCCATAAAACAAAAGCCCCTAAAAATAGAAAAAAATGATAAAATCATAAAGCTCCAAAATCCAATAAAAAATATAAAAATTCTATAAAAATACCAAAAATATGTTTTACTAATTTATAATTATCTATATTATTAATTATATATTAAAATTAATTTGGGTAATTTTGGAACCTATTTATTATTTTTAAAAACCCAAATCGTTTCAGATTATGTATTAATCCCTCATTTGGGATATTTTGGACTTGAAAAACACCTAAAAATTAGCAAAAATCCTTGAAAAATAACAAAAAATTAGAAAAAATAAAAATAACAAGAAAATTATTTTTATTCTATTTTATCTATTTTTTTATATTTTTATCAATATGATATCTACATATACCTTATATTGTATTTGTCTATATACATATATATAATATTTAAATGAAAAAGAAAATATAAAAAATGAAATATATAAAAAGAAAATACAAAATTATAAAACCAAAAAAAATAAAATTAACAAAATATAAAATTAAAAACCCACAAAAACAATAAAATGGACAAGAGATACAAGACCGAATTTTTGTGCATTTATCATGACTCCTTCTCCCTTTTGCTCCCAGTGTTCAACCTCTACACGTACTTACACCTATACACACTTGCATGTAGAGTTATAATAAATTTTAACTCTACATTTTTTATACTTAATTGTTTGATTCTTATCGCGGGTTAATTGTTGATTAAATACAAGGTTTTTGCTGGTCACCACAGTGGCTGCGTTCCCGCCTTGTGTGGAATGCACGATCGATGATTATTTTTGGGTTCATCAGTTGCGTAACAAAAGGAGGCAAATGTTCTGAAGTTGAATCGATTTGCCTCAAATCTGTAAGAAAAATAGGAACCCCTTGGATTTGTTGGTATCTGTAGGTTGGGAGACTAGTCTACACACAATCAACATATTTCAGTGCATAATTATGATAGAGAAGTTATAAGTATTCAATCTTTTTCTCAAGATCTGCTAGGGGTATTCTACTGCATGCATTAGACCTATCTGTTGGGAATTATATCACTACAAATTTCAGTGGAGACTTGTGAGATGTGAATCGACAATCTAAAGAATCTGAACTGGATACATAAACATTCACACAGATATTGATTTCAATGATTAACATATGAATTGTTTAACATGATTCTCATGCAGGTTAAATAGAACCTTATCCAAGAGATACTAAGGTCTGTTGATATTTTAAGATGTAGATTTGATTCTGTTTTGTTCTGTGAATCTCAATATGCTCAATTTTCATCTTGTTCCTCTTTCCTATTGTGTCCTGATTTGAATCTTAAAATCCTATGACCATGTAATCATTGTAACTTGAATATGGTGCTATTCGAACCCTTGAGTTTTTCTATAAATGCATTGTTGGAGTGTTTGATGCATATTATGGTGGATTTGACTATACTTAACTGAAACCAGATTCTATGAGAATCGAAGAGATTTTCCCTTGCAAGTTATCAATAGTGTAGTAAACAATTCAATGAGGCCTCTTTTGCCTGGAGGAAGAGTCTCGCAGCACCAGTGAATTCAAGAACTTGTAATACGGAGAAGGGTGTGAACAAAGACCAAACCAATATGCCTTCTTCGCCGTTGCTCAATCGAAGATCCTCCTCTACCATCAATCTCATTGCCATCCTATGTGTTAGGATGCAACCACACGTCCTCTGTGCCGACCTTTGATCCTCTAGCTTCAAAGAGATCATCAATCGCATGGTTTGACAAACTAATCACGTGTCAAGGGCATGTGATTGGTCTAATTACCGGCATACCTTGGAGGATTCCATAACCTATTGTAGTATTTGCACAAAATCCCCATCAAGTTCTAAAATTTGAGATAAGCCCCTCTCAGAAACATTTTAAAATAAAAGTCATGTTTATTTACACTTTAGTCCCTGGATTCTGTTCCGTGAATTTCTATCTCATTTGAACTCCATTTTTAATGCATAATGTCATTTTGAAGCTTAGTTTACCCTCTTTCATATTGTATGCACTTTAGCTTGATCAGAGCTTGTTGGAAAATAAAAGTTTTACTTTGATGTTAACAGATGTTTGCAAGCTATATTGTGAGGATTGTTGACAAATATTTTGGTGAAGATTGTTCTATCTCTACAGGGGATCTAGAGAGGAGGATTCATTAATTCATTCAATGAATTCTTTAATTATTTCTTTGATGACTAAATTACAAGGAATTTGGAGATCAACCCTCCTTGAGAATTATTATTACTCTCTTTATTTGCATGGATATTGAGTTATTTGTTGATCTTGCTTGTGTCCTATAGTTTGGAAGAAAACTGAAATGACAAATATTTCTTGGATATATATATGAAGATCTGTGAATCATTTTGGAATGAAAAAAAATCATTTATTGAGGGTTAAAGATAAAAAACCACAGATTCTGTGCTCAATTGTCTTCTCCGTTTCGCACTGCATTTCCATCGCATTTCTTTTCATTTATTTTCTATTCATTTTCCCAACAAAGAAATTAATCGAACATTTAATTAGTTATTTTATTTAATTTAAAACCACACAACTAAAAATCACCATTTCCTATGTTCGACCATGGTACACTTACTAAGTAAAAATACTCCACAACATTCAAAGAGTGTGGTTTTTGATCGACCAAATTTCATCTCCTACACTGCAATTTTTTATTATTAAAGAGGCGATATTCAAGTTTATCAAATTAAACCACCTCCAATGTTTAGATATTACTAACAAGAATAAATAAAAATACAAAAAAGTTACTAACTCAAATAAGTGTTAAATGATCCCAAAGTCTAATTTCACATCTGATAAACTAAAATGTACATATTCTCATCATATAGTGTTCGATTTTAGTCTACTCATTTTTAAAGTACTCCATTTTCAAATACCTTCAAAACAAGACCAATTTCATAAAATTCGAAGCTCATATGTGAAAGTTGGGTTTTGAGCCTCTTTTGTGTATTTTAGTTTTTTGCAATTTTGACCTCAGTTTTTACTCGATGAACGTGGATTTTGCTTCTTCAATTGTTGAAAATTGTTGTATAGGAGATGAAATTCGATTCAACAAAGACCACAATCTTTGAATGTTGTGGAATATTTTTACTTGTCAAGTGTACCAAGGTCAATGATTTTTAGT
The DNA here is from genome assembly GCA_037367405.1 of Ottelia alismoides. Taxonomy (NCBI): domain Eukaryota; kingdom Viridiplantae; phylum Streptophyta; class Magnoliopsida; order Alismatales; family Hydrocharitaceae; genus Ottelia; species Ottelia alismoides. The sequence continues at coordinate 223,865 of JAZKJV010011818.1, read as the reverse complement.
TGGGTGGTTTTAAACTAAATTAAATAATTAATTAATTGTTCGATTAAATTCTATGTCAGAAAATATAATGCAATGAAATGATGAAGATACGAGAGATGCAATGTGAAGAAATTTTAAACAGAGCAGGTGATAGAGCACATGATCTGTGATTTATGATTATTAATCCAAAAAATAATAATCAATGTCCTCAAAATTAAATCAGATATCAAAATAATAAATTCGAGAAATATTTATCAATGGAGTCCAAGATGCAGGATAAAAGGTTAATCACATAATTAATAATCCTACAAATATTCTGATCACGTGATAAAAATTATCCTCGAACTTATTAAATAAATCAATTCCTAATCACATGAAAGTCAAGGAAAATGATTAATTTCGCAAGTAGAAATTAAATCCTTGATTAAAAATCATAATTAGTCACAAAGGAAGTAATCAGATAGAAATTCGATAATCTAGCCCCATGCAAAGATTAGATACTCAAATATTATCAATAGAAATTCTTAGCAAATCGAAATTCTTCATTGCGTACCCTGCATAATAAATACTTAATCCTCTCGATAAAATAATTCATAGATGTCTGATTTTAAAAATCAAAGATCAAGAGATTCAGAAAAATAGTCCTCATAAATAGACATCTTTAGATCTATTCACGAGACATATGTAATGAAATAACACAAAATAAGCTTCAAATCGACATATTATATGTTAAAAATTGAGTTCAAATGCAAAAGATGTGATAAAATGAAATTGCAGGGACTAAAACATAAATAAAATAAAGTTTTTCCTTCAAATTGGTCCATGGAAGGATTTATATAGGATTCAAGAAATATGGAGGGATATTTATGCAATTTGCCTAGAGTGCCACGTGCAGGGCCTGTGACCTGAGTTAGCAGTCTTCTTTTGTGAATATGTAACCTACAAGGGCCTGGTTGTAATTTTCCCCAAAGCACGTGTGGGGCACATGTTGTGGGTGGTTTGGGATCTGAGGTAGAGGCTCATGACACAAAGCCAACGTGGTAATGAGCTAGTGCTTGGTCATCCCGAGCCTTGAGGCTGGAGCTGAGGCTCGGGGAGGGGCACATGGAGGTCGGAGAATCATTGGATCAAGGGCGATTGCCCGATCCAACGATCTGTGAAAGGGGACGGCCAACGGAGGAGTCGGCGGCGGCAGAGTCGCTCGCGACCAGTCAAGGGAGGAAGGGCGGAAGGGCCATTGGAGGCGAATGTGATCAACGTCGTGGACGGAAGGGTGTCAGGGAAGCTTGACCCCTTGGCCGACACACAACGCAAGGGGTGGTGGCGACTGGAGGAGCGGATCGTGGTGGTGGGTGCTCGGCCTATGTAGTAGTGGAGCGGACATAGCGATGGGTATGCCTGGGCAGTCACGGAGGAGTGCGGCAAAGGGGCCTGAGCTCGGTCGACACATGACCGAGCTAAGGTTGAGCGGTCGTGGTGCGGAGGGTGGAGCACTCCTGCAGATGTCTCGTGACTAGGAGGAGCTCTAGGTGGTGTGAAGGATGGAGCAGAGGACCGTTGAGGGCGAACAACGATGAAGTTGTGTGTCAGTGACAACCTGCAGGATTATCCAAACACATACAAGGAAGAAAGATGGATAGAGCTAGATCGTCGACCTGAGCGAGGCCGGGAGAGAGAGGTGGTGATTTCCTGGGACTATTGGAGATGAAGGTGCGATCGAGTATCGAAGTTACAAAGAGTTGGTGTTGCGCGAGAGAGTGAAGTACAAGCTGAGGCATTGGATCGGGAATGAGCAACCGAGAGACGAGCATGGAGGGGTAAGTGAGAGCGAGGTGGAGTGCGATGAGAGAGACGAAGGTAAGGGAGAGAAAATCTGGATATTTAAGGTCAATACTTCGAGATTTAAGGAACGGAGGAGTTTTCCTGGAGAGGAGGAGCTCAAGGCTCCAGGTGGGTGATGAATCCCCATTCATCACTCTTTATTCTTTTATTTTAGCTAGATATCTTGGCAAAATACCATGTATATGATTGTAAATATAATAAGTTACCAAATTGCATGCTTTGTGTAAATATCCATAATTAGCATGTTTTTGTGCAAAAATAAAATAATCAATAAATAAAGAAAAAGATGGAAATATTTAGAATAAATATTGAGTGACTTGAACCCAAGAGACGGCCTAACATGGGCCTGACCGCAAAATAAAACAAGTAGAGAGAGATAAGGCCATTCACCTTGCACATACACCCTCCTTCATGTATATATTTTCATAAAAACTAAAATGTGTTTCTATCATACTTTTAATATTTCTAAAAATAAAATAAAAATCAGAAAAATAAAATTAAAACAATAAGAAAATAATTTCTCTCTCACATTGTATATATACCATGTATATATAAATGAAACAACTATTTATTTCACCCTTGTACATAATCAACAAAAATCAAATAAAAATTATTTTATATTCTCAATTTTATATTGTAAATAAATAAAATATAAAATTGGGGTATTTATACAAAAATAAGAAATTAAAAATAAAATTATAAAATACATAGGTATTTTATACCTACATATAATATTATATTATGTATATACATTAATTTTTTTAAAAAATAAATAAAAATCACTAAAAAATAATTTGAAAAATAATAAACATTTTTTATTTTGTAAATTTTTAAATAAAATCATTTTCTATTTTTAATTTAATTTATAAATATTTTTGACTATCTTTATTCTGATTGGTCCACGGGGGATTGTTGACCCCCGGTCAACTCTCCCCCTGGACCACTTGCGCCCGGATCTGCATTCCGACCCGTCTTCCCCGATTTATCTCGCACCGATCTGCCCACCATTTTCATTTATCTAAGGCTCCATATACCGAGGATTGGCCCACGATTCTCTCCCGATACTATCCTTAGGGGTCCGTTCCTCGGAGTGAGTACTCGATCTCCATCTTTCTCGGACTTCATCATGTATAAAGTTCAATGGAGCCACCATTTTCACGTATCTTCGGCCATTGTCTTTGACTCCAGTGACCACCATTCTTCTCCTCGAGTGACAGCGAGCGTAGGGGAGTGTTGCAGCAAGAGCTTGAAGCCCTTAGCCCTAGGTCCGGCGAGCCCTCTCGCCGTGCTCCGCCATCCGGTGAGCTTGAGCCTCTGGAAGCATCATTCCATCGAGGCGACAATCCCAGGAGGTAGCTGACCTCCAGCACAGATGCCTTCGGCCATCAGGTACCCTCTATAGCATCTACCCTTTTCTAGATTTCGATTCTTCGATTTCTGACCACCGAACCTTCATCGGACCACCTAGCTCAATCCGATCATCCATCTGCCCTCCTGACCATCCCATCATCCTCGCGAGACTCCTCTCCACGTTCTTCACCCCTCCGGTCCCCCTAGTTCACCCAGGAATAGGGACCCTGACTCTCCTCCGCCGTCGCCTTGCCGGAGAGCTCCGCTCCACCTCACGCATCCACCCATTTCGCCCGTAACAGGGTCGAGGCACTTTGTCCTCGACCCAGACTTCTTCCTATGCAGGTTCGAAGGCGAATGGACCTCATCTGGAAGTTCTATCATTGAAGCATAGTGCTCCAGGTTCTTTACGTCGCCGGGGACCTCCACGACTTCCCGCCCCCATTGGAGCCTACTGACAGCTGCGGACCACCACCGACAGCATTTCGCCTATCAGAGCAACAGTGGAGGAGCCCCCAGACACGCGTAACAGCCGGACGAACTTCGCCAGCGAGATGTTCATCCATGATCCTCCTCCGCTGTCCGATCGAGCTCCTCCGCCAGGTCTCATCTCCGACATCCATCTGCGGGGATCTCGCAGCCATCCGATCCATCTAAGGATCTGATCTGAAGCATTGATCGTCTAAGGGGTACCAACTAATCCAGACCGTTCGATCTTAAGTGGAATGAGCTTCGTTGTTGGATCTGTAATAAAGGGTAAATTACTCTTAGGCCCTTAGCTCCGTTTACATTTCGTTTTAGTCATGTAAATAGTTTTAGAAGTGTGTTTATTTTTAATATTTTGAACGTAGGACCTTGTGTTTGTTCTAAATTGCAATTTAGTCCTTCTGTATGTGGAGCACGTGCATCGACACGTGACGTTTGGGGTTATCTACATATTTTCTCCTGAACCTTTCCGCTGTTAGTGATTGCATTTTTATAAATAGGAATGACAGTTGTACCTGTGAATCATGTGTTTTCCTCGCGCCATTTTGGGCTTTCTGCAATATCAACCTCGGATTTCTTTCGAGTGTTATTATTTGGCTGGAAGGTTTTCACTATTAACACTTAGGTCCCTATGTGCTGTGCCTGTTTTATTGGTTGAATAAAATAGCAAATTGACTCCAAATCTAATGAAATTTCAATGATTTTTCAGGACATTTTTGTTTTGATATTCTATTTTTACAAATTCAAAAACCCCTATTTTCTCTACTGTCTAACTTTAAAAATCAAATAAAAATATTAAAAAGCCTCCAAAAATTTTAAAAAAATTGTGGTTTGTGTGTTTTGTTGTCTTTTTGAATCTGTGCCATTTTTGTCTGATTTGGATATATAAAAACCCTAAAAATTGAAAAACCTTAAAAACTCATAAAAATCATTAAAAATTCTAAACAAATTCAAAAAATTGCAATTTCTTTTCTAGTAGTTATATTTTTATCTTTTTTCATCATAAAATTGTCTCTGGAATTGTATAGGCTATTTAGTTATTTTTAAATAGCCTTTAGATTCTGGCTGCACATTGGTTTTCACTTTTTATCTTATTTCATTTTTAGAAAATTCACTAAAAATCCTAAAAATCTGAGAAAAATACCAAAAACACCTGAAAAGTATAAAATCCAAAAATCATTTTTATTGCAATTTTATAACTTGTTTTGAGGGGTGAAATAATTTGTTGATTGTGACTTTTCCCTTCTTTTACATTTTCTTTATAATTAAAAATCACAAAAAAATTAAAAACTTAAAAATCCACCAAAAAAATATTTTTTATTTTGATTTATGACTACTTCGTAGGCTCTTGTCCAGTCCATGCTCCTTGAGTTCAACCCTAGTAGCTATACTAGGTTAAATAAATAACTAGACCACTATTTGAATTGATTTATCCAATTTGGTGGTCTTCGATTTTCTTGTTGACTTAGCCCCGCGGTTTGGGTCGCAATGACCCTGATTTACACCTTTATTCAAATCATGCGGTTTTTACGGTCATAAGTGGGTCGTCGCTCAAGAACTTCCAGCGAGGAGATCCTGAGTTCTACAACCATGTGGTGCAGATGCAATGAGGTGTTGTATGCACCTCATATCTCACCAACCAAAGGTCTGCCTTCCTGCTCAACGCAGCTCCAGGGAGCTGTTACCTACCTTTGGATCTCAGCGTGGGAGAAACTGGTATGGAATGGCTGATGGGGAAGACGACTGGTGGGAGGGGAGACTTTATAGAGGGGCATGGAGGACTGTTATGGGGAGGAGGAGCAGAGATGCGGGAGGTCTAACGGTGAGGGAGAGGTGCAACGGTCGAGAAGGGAAGGGGGTTATGTGCGGTGGTTGACCGTAACAGCTGGAGGAGGAAGATGCGGTGTAGTCAGTGCTGGGAAGGGGAGCAGGCTGGTTACGTACACGCATGTGACCTGGGGAGAAGTTGAGGTCACATGGATTGGGGGGGGGGGGGGGACAGGAAAGAGAAGGGGGATGAGAGAGAGGTGCCATGTGTCACCCTAAAAAATTTTCAAATTAAAAAGACCAAGAAAATAGGAAAAACAATAGAAGCAGACATCGGATCGAAAAATTTCCTTCACAAAAGTTATTTGTCTTGACAATATCTACAACTTTCATGAAGGACTCGGGAGAAAAAGAGGTCATCTGTGCAAAGTGGAATATTTGGTGGTTCTCCATGTGTATAGAAAACCAACTTTTTAGGATTTTGCATTTTTTGGTGGTTTAAAAAAGGATACAAATTATAAAATATACGATAAAATACAAGAAAATTAATTACACACTAATATATTTTTTTATTTTAGTAAATTATAAAATAGGGAAATAAAATAGAAGTAAGAAATACAAGCATTTTCTACAGACTCACAACAGACACTCGGACACAGTCAGTTTCTTTGATTTCAATCTTGATTTAGATTTGGATTTTTATGCTGCTTATTAAAAATTTCATCAAAGAACATAAATGAAGATGAAATAAAATTAAAAGGGTTAATAATATACATAAAAACTCAAGTCAAAATAGCAAAAAGCTAAAATGCGCAAAAGAGGCTTAAAACCCAACTTTCACATATGAGCTCCGAATTTTATGAAATTGGTCTTGTTTTAAAGGTATTTGAAAATAGAGTACTTTAAAAATGAGTAGACCAAAATCGACCACTATATAAGGAAGATATATGCATTTTAGTCTGTCAAAAGTGAAATTAGACTTTGGGATTATTTAACAATTATTTGAGTTAGTAACTTTTTGTTATTTATTCTAATATCTACACAATGGAGGTGGTTTGGGGTCAATCGGAGTTAGTACGAATTAACTAAAATATGGGAAGTTAGCAACTTTTTAGGCCAATTTACACTTGAATTTTTGATGCAATTATGTAAGATGAAATGTGAATATTATTAACACATGTACGAATGCTAATGATGATATATTAATTATTAAATGCATATGAGTTTTGGGGAACATGGCCTAATTGACCAATTTTAGCATAATGAATATGAGATTCGTCGTACCCCTATGCTTAAACCATGCTCATCCCCGAGCATCAATGAATGAATGACTTAGTTAGATAAATCCTTGACTTTTCGTGTGAATTTTCAAGGCTCAATTCGTCGAAGACCCTTAATTTAAATGATCTTAAAATTCCAGGCTTAACCATGCTTTAATCAAAAGGAATCCAACTTCTCTATTTATCAGACTCTCTATTTGTACATAAAATATAAGGATATGACTTTTAGTATACTGCATTCATGAGAGTCGAGTCGAGATGTCACCCAAGGTCCCAGTCTAGGAGACTCTCCTCTAGACCAAATCCTCAACACTAGGGAATAAGCCGGTTCTTGCATTCAATCCATTGTCTCCTTAGTTTGTCAGAATTGAAAGTGTAGATTGACAGCCAGATGATGGAGGGCATAGGATTGTGTATATTTTTCTCTCCCTCGCATTGGAACAAGGGACCTATCGAGTGCCTTATTACTTAACACATGTATTTTTTTGTTTGTTGATCAATGTGTCCATCAAGAGAATTTGGAGTCGTCTGCACTTGTTTTTCTAGGAGTACATCGAGGTGTGTTTTTTTAGTATCTAAGATACCTTCGACACCCAGACTTGTATCACTATATGATGGAGAGAACTTTTATGGTGCTAGCCTGACTCCTTGGTCCGAATAGCGTTTGGTCAAATTGGACACTTTGAAAATGGTTGGGAGCGCTCGCCTTTGGTGGAAGCTCTTCATAGTTTGTCTTTTAAGGATAGAGCTTTTCTTTGAATATATTTCTTTCTTTTCTTTTTCGCTAGATCCACTGCTTTTACCAAGAGTTGATGTACACTGATCAACAATTTAATTAGGTTTCATCACACACTGGAACATACGTAAATATCAAAGATAGCATGCAAATTTATTCACATACTAGCTAGGGTTTGCTGACACTCAGGTTTCTTGAAGCCTTCATTAACTTTATCCCATCCTCGAGTATCATTAGATCGGGTATAGACTCAAATCACAAGTCCTAGTTCCTCAAGTGATAACTCAACTCATCTCACCAATCATGCAGTTATTAAAGTGATGTACTGATCATATTCTTTAGAGGGTAGAGATGAAGAGTGCAATATAGCACTCAAATCTTTCAAACTAGGGAAGTGATGATTATTAAGTTCAAAATCCTAATGACTAAGACTGGATAACTCAGACTCTCAAGTTCTTATAAATCTAGTGTCTTCAAATCCTCAAGCCTTGAGTGAAAGTCAATGTGTCAGGAATATACCAACCAAGGAATGCATGGATGCATGAGATGCTTAATGAAATGCAAGACCATGAGTGATGATGCAAAAAAATTATTTATTTTGATAAACAAATATTATGTACAGAAAGAATTTAGTATTATATACATAATATACACTACTTGTACCCATCCCTGGTGTTAGATGAAAACAATTATAGCACGAGCTATCGATAAAGTAAGTAGACTATATACAAACACCCCCCTATACTTAGCATGTGTTATGTCCTCATGACACAAAGTGAAAGACATAGCTCGTACTAAATATAGGTGCGTGAAAAGGAACGGAAGTCGACATTCCCCCTAGACTTTTGAGGGACTAAGCATAGCAGAAAAGTACAAAATGAGGTAGTCGAGGGTGATGGGAAAAGAATATAAGTGATGTATACATAATGGTATCGGTCCTCTTATACTTAGGCTCATGTCAACCTAAGTATGAGAAGTAATCATAGGTGGCGGACCAAGAAGATGAATGGAGTGATGAATATACAGAAGAGTAATGGAATTTTAATGGAAGAGGTGTTTCATTCGGGCCGCTTGAGTCTTTCATCTAATACGATGCCTTGAGTGAAGGAGATCTGCTCTACTTGCACTAACCGGTCGCTTGATTCAAGAAAATGTTTAAGAAGCTGACCATTAACTATAGTAATTTGCATGTTGTCTACGGTCTCTAAGATCTTAACCCTTCTGTTATTGTGCACCTCTCTCACAATGAAGGCTTTTGTCCATTTGGATTTCAATTGACCTGGGAAAATTTTTAATTTTGATTAAATAACCATACTTTCTGGACTGGGATAAAGGTCTTTATTTGGATGTTCTTATCGTGCCATTTCATCACTTTGTCCTTGTAAATGGTGTTGTTTTCATAGGCATGATTTCGGATTTTGGATATTTCATTTAAATCCATATCCTTGTTCTTCTTTTCTAGGTGACAGTTCCAATTGATCTTTTTGATTGCCCATTCTGATTTATGCACGAGTTCTGTGGGAAAATGACACGGCTTTCCATATACCATTTGAAAAGGGAAGGTGCCTAACGGGGTCTTGTAAACCGTCCTGTAAGCCCATAGAACTTGGTCCATGAGTTGGGAGTAGTTCTTCCTGTTAGGTCTGACTAGCTTCTGTAAAATTCCTTTGACCTCCCTCTTTGACACCTCGGCCATGCCATTGGATTGTAGATGGTAAGGACTAGCGACACGGTGCTCGATGTCGTATTCCTTAGTCAATTTTTTCACCTCCCGATTGACAAACTGGGTACCCCCATCAGATATTAATACCCTAGGGATCCCGAACCTCGAAATAATATGATCTTTCAAAAACTTGCATACAGTCAAATTATCTGCTGCTCGAGTAAGGATAGCCTCCACCTACCTAGATAAATAATCTACCACAAGAAGAATATATTCAAATCCTTGACTGTTAGGGAATGGGCCCATAAAGTCTATGCCCCATGCATCGAATACATTATAAATGATTACTAGTTGCATAGGCATGGCATCTTTGGGACCAATGGTGCCTCCCATTCTCTGATAGACCGGGCACGACCTAACATTGTAGGCATCTTTAAATAAGGCCGGTCAGTAAAATCGACATTGTAGTACTTCTCAGTGGTCCTCTTCCCGTTGTGATGTCCATCTGCTTCCAAGGTATGATAGAGATTGAGGAAACTTTGGTATTCCTCTTTAGGAATACATCTCCTCCATATACAATCTGATCCTTCAAAGAAAAAAAACGGATCCTCCCAATGGTAATGTATGGCTTCCAACTTGATTCGGTCGATTCTATTCATGGGCCAACCTTGGGGAACTTTCTTGGAGATAAGATAGTTCACCATGTCAGCTTACCATGGGAGAGAGTCAATAGTAGAAATTGACTTGTTTGGGAAGGTTTCACGGATGGAATAAGACCCCGGGAGTTTGTTTATTCAATCCGTGATAAATGATTAGCCACGACATTCTTAACTCCATATTTATCTTTAATCTCCAAATCAAATTCCTGAAGTAAGATTATCCATCTGAGGAGTTGTGCTTTTGCATCTTTTTTCGCCATTAAGTATCAGACGGCTGAGTGATTTGTGTATACTGTCACCTTAGATCCTAGAAGGATCGATCGGAATTTCTCCAAGTCAAAAACTACTGCAAGCATTTCCCTTTCGGTCACAGTGTAATTTTTCTGAGTTGGATCTAAAACTTTGCTTGGATGGTGAATAACATACGGGATTCCATCTTTTCTTTATCCTAACACAACCCCCACTGCAAAGTCTGAAGTTTCTATCATAATCTCGAAGGGAAGAGACCAGTCGGGGGCTTGTAGGATGGGGGTATTGATGGTACTCTTCTTGAGAAACTCAAAGGCTTCAAGACACTTATGATCTACTAGGAACTCAATGTCTTTACCTAAGAGGTCAGTTAGCAGTCGGGTAGTTTTTGAAAAATCCTTAATAAATCTCCTATAAAATCCGATATGCCCCAGAAAAGATCACTTGTTTAACATTTGTAGGTGGCTCAAGTTTCTTGATCACATCCACCTTGATAGGGTCGACCTCTATTCCCTTCTTGAAGATAAGATGCCTCAACACAATGCCCTCTTTTACCATGAAATGGCTTTACTCCCAAGAGAGCACGAGATTCACTTCTCTACACTTTACGAGGACTCGATCCAGGTGCGCTATACAATCATTGAATGAGTCACCATGGACCGAGAAATCATCCATAAAGACTTCCAGGAAATCTCCAATCATTTCAGCAAAAACTTCAAGCAGTGACGAAAGGACATGTAAGCGTATATTTTCCTGGTCCTTAGGGGCGATGGCTACCAGATTGTAGCCCGAGTACCCGTTTAAGAAACATAAGTATTATCTCCCTACCAATCTCTCCAAAATTTGATCAAAAAAAGGCAGAGTGAATTGATTCTTCTTCATTGCAGCATTGAGGTGCCTGTAATCCATACAGACACACCACGACGTGGGTACTCATGTCGTGATCTTCTCTCCCTCGTCATTGGTGATAATATGAAGTCCCAACTTTTTCGAGACGACATGCAAAGGAGACACCCATTTGGAGCCTGATATGGGATATATGAAACTAGCCTTACACCATTTTTTTATCTTAGTCTTAACCACTTCCCGTAAATTTGGATTCAACCTACGTTGGCATTCACTGGAGGGTTTAGCATTATCCTCAAGGTAAATATGGTGTGAACAAAAGACTAGGCTAATCCTAGGAAGATCTGACAATCTCCAGCCTATGTCCTTGCGATTTTTCTCTAAAAGGCGGATCTCTTGCGCTTCAGTCAGTTGTGAACTGATGATGACCAAAAACTATCCCTTATTTCCTGCAAGGAAGGCATACTTAAGAGTAGGGACAATGGTTTCAACTCGGGTAAGTCTGCATCATTTACAAAATTTGGCGTTATCATTATTGATTCTGGTTATGATGTGGATGTTTTATGTGTATCATTATCAGCCATCAGCTTAATAGTTTCGAGGATCATATCGATAAAGATACAATGGTGTTTGACAAACGCCACATCCGATCTATTCACCTCACTTTGGGATTGTCCATAAGGAGAATGGACTGACATGTAAAGAAGGACTTATGAGACTCTGGGAGTGTAAGTAGACGCATGGATGAGCTGGCATATTAAATCATCAACAATGTCTTCTACAGATGAGAGTGATTCTATCATTGTTGTTGGATTCTATCTCCATAACATGACTGTTGCTTCAGTGTTTTCTGCCTCATGTTTTGAATTTTCAGACTAGGTGCTAGATCTAGTGTCAGGTAGGGTTTTCAGGAAAGCTCGAGCTCGATGAGCTTAACTCGGGCTCAGCTCGTTAAGGGCTTGCGAGCCAGACTCGAAATCTTAACGAGCCTGAGCCCGAGTTGGGTTTTATGGCTCGTTAGCTTATCGAGTCGAGTCCGAGTTGGGCATTGTTCAACTCAGAAACTCGACTCGATAACTTGTTTTCTCTCTTAATAAAAAATTAAAAATATATATCGAAACTTCCACATTGTGTTTGATATAAATAGAGGTTAACATTTTTCTTGCCCAAAAATCTACAGAAAAGAGTATAAAAAATCAAAATTACAAATGTCATTTGCATAATTTAATGTATAAAATGGAACAATTGACTCATTAAGAGGTTCACGAGCCTGCTCATTTTGAGGCTCATGAGCCAGCTCAGAAACTCATGACTCGATAAGAGGCTCGTGAGCCAACTCATTTTGAGGCTCGTAAGCCAGCTCGGAAACTCGTGGTTCGATAAGAGGCTCGTGAATCAACTCGAACTCGATGCGTTCGAGTTCGAGTTGGTGATCCAGGACTCGATCCTTATCGAGTCTGAGTTCGAGCTTAGATTTCTTATCGAGTTCGAGTTCGAGTTGAGGCCAATCGGGTCGTTGAACTCGATAGACACCCCTAGTGTCAGGTCTTTGAAACCTAGTTTGCTTCATTTTAAGTTCAACTTATCCAAACTGGATTCTCCCAGATGTGTAATCAAATACAACTCATGCGATCCTAAGGAAGGGTTGTCCCAGTATCATTTGGGAATCTTTCCAATTTCTAGGGACATTCATGTCAAGTACTGTAAAGTCTACTGGGTAATTTTGTCCTTCTATATTGATGACAACATTTTTAATCTCCTCTTAGGTCTCTTAGTAGATGAATATGCAATTTGAAGTACGACTTTAGATTTCTTAAGAGGACCTAGATTTAGACGCTCATATGGAGTTGTGGGCATGAGATTGATGGAGGAGCCATTGTCTAATAGTGTTCGGGAAAACTTGATTTCATTGATATGGCTAGTCACAAAGTGAGCACCCATGTCTCTTTTTTTCTTGGTATCTCATTTTTTATTAGGAGAGATGTAACAATAGAGAGTATGTGTTTCTTTGTTCGACTAGGGTTCTTTTTGCTGGTCCTTATCAGTATGCATCTCACTTTAATATATTTTCTAAAAGATGGGTCTCTTTCTATTATCTCGTCTAGGGAGAGAGTGACCTTAATGTTTTCTCTACAGATGCAGGCCATCTCTTCATCATTTTTTTGGTTTTTTTATGTTTTTCATCTTTCTTGCCGTAAGAGCATGGGGGAAAGGAATGGACTCATTGTGATAAAAAACATCACTTTTATCAAATGAGGAATTAAACATATTTACAGGACTCGGACTAACTGAAACGGGAAAATTGGTGGCCCTTGGCATATGTCTTAGTGATTCTTCTTCGTCAGACTTACAATTTGATCCTCCGAGGTCTTCAATGGTGTAGTGTTCGACGGGTGGTGTGGGTGGGACTTGTTCTTTCTCATCTTCTTGCCTCTCTTCCTCTTCTTCCCTAGGATTATGTGAAGTAGTAGACACTGGGGCTATGTCACAGTGTTCTTTTGCTTGATTATGCATGGTTACAGTCTTTTCTCTCCTAAGAGAGATATGATAAGTATTATCATGCGAAAAGATCTTGAAATCAAGTAAAGAATATTCAGAGGTTAATACCTGATTCTGTCCGAGGTTGTTTGGATTAGCTTGAACTTGAGATGGGATTACGGTTTGGGGTGCAGTCAACTCATCTTTCCATTGAACGAGTCGATTGATGTTGACTCCCATATCATGAAGTTCGTCTAGCACTTGCTGGAGTTCGGGAGAGATTGAAGAAGAGGAAGACTGCTAGCCCTGCTTGGCCTGAGGCTACAGATACTATTTGAACTGACCCTGCTGGCCCTGGCATTGACACTGTTGCTGCTACGGTTGTGGGTTCTGATAACCCATACGATATTGTGGACGCTGCTACTGTTGTTGCTACTGAGGCTGGTAGATGGGACGAGATTGTGGCGGACGAGGGTTTGGAGTAGTGTTTGGATATGTGATGAATCTGTGATTCATCACTCTAAAAGTTGAAAATAGAGTCTTGTTCCTGAGTAATTAGTTGCATATTTCTCCTTATCCTGCATAATTAGCGTTCATACCTGCATGCATAATATCTGCATTCGAGCATTCATATTTGCATTAAATAAGAAGCCCAATTAAATTGTAAATATTCACACATATATATTCACTATTATTCACCTATTTATCTGTATTTAATACCCACTCCAAAGTCAATAAAATCATATGTTACTGTGTATATTACTAACTAATAATACAAGAAAAAAAGGGCCAAAGTTTCTGACTTGTAAAATTACTCAATAAAATCCCAAACCCAGTTAGAGACCTCAGACCTTAGAATGCAAATATCTACCTCATGCAACCTCTGACCTAGGTCTACTCACTTTTAGAATAATACATATTCAGATACCTTCAAAATGAGACCAATTTCACTTAAATCGGAGCTCGTATGCATAACTTGGGTTTTGGGGCCCCTTTGTACATTATATGTGTGTATATTTGTATCCTTGTATTATTTGTATCTTATTTGACTTCATCTCCATTTTTTTCCAACATGAAACTTGTAGATATCATCAAGATATACAACTTTCATGTTTTAAGTTTTTCCAAATTCGGCCATCCTCTCTCTCTCTCTCTTATTTCACATTCTTTGTCGGCCATTCAGATCAGGCCACGTGGTGCCATCTGGTTGCGCCACGTGGCCTGCTTGTGAAGCGCCACACGCCCCTCCTTCTCCACCGTCCGATCCCCTCTCTTCTCTCCAGATATGGACCATCCATGCCTCTAGATGATCTCCACCCTTGGATCAAGGCCCAGATTAAATCTGGGCCGCTCACTAGAGCTCTCATGTCCTTGCGATACGCGGTCCATCAGGAGCCGCTGGATCACCTTCATCCTGGCCACTCATCTCATGTTAAATCTGGGCCCCTCGATCATCTTCTCCAGATTGCATCTCATCCGTCCCTCAGCGCCTTCACCTGTGCCCACCACGTGTCGCCTCCTTAGCCCTTCGATCTCACCACTCCGATCAAATCCAGACCATCCTCTCGCGCCCTTCTCCCCATCGTTGGATCACTCGATACAATGGTCAAGAACCCGTCGTCAACCTCTAGACGCTCTCTCTCCCACGATCTCCACCTCGTGCGCTCGCCGCCCCTTCCTATTTTCATCCCACTTCAACCGTCCTCTCCGCCCCTATCACCGCTACTACATCGCCCATACCACCTTCATCCTCGTCGACCTCCACAACGTCCATGAACTTTGTCCACGTTGCTCCACGACCTTCACGAACCACGCTGCTCGGTCACCTATACCCTCACCTCCTTCCTATAAAAACTCTACCTCCTGTCACCTTCAACCCCATCTGCCCTTGCACGAGGTACCGGAGAGCTCATCTATACCTATCTATGACAGAGATCAGGCGTCAAATTGGGCGACGACAGTTGTTTATCTCTGATGAGATCCACTGCTAGCTCCGTCGTGCCAGCAGCTTCCCCGACGAGCTGCTAGAGGTCGGGCCTCTACCGACCCCTCGAGCGACGATCGGAGACTCCTCCACGAGCCTCCATTCCCAGGTATCTTCCATCCTCCTCCGATCACACTGCATTTTTTTTCTCGCATTTTCTCTTATTTTTTCCGACTCCTCCGCTCAACATCTCCCCTCGCCAACCATCGATCGAGCTCCGCCTTGGAGCTCCCATCTTCGTGTATCTATTTAATCACCCCTATGACACATCGCACTCCTCTCCGACATCACTCTGTCGGCCACGGTGGAAGAACACCTCCGCTTGGCCACCACTTCGTTCCACAAGGCCTCGCCGTACTCGCACAAACTCCACAAGCCTCCGCGCTCTTTTTTGGCACAAGCTAACATTGTAGGCACCCCTATCTTCATTGATCGGAATCCTTACTGGAGTTGCTTCGAGCTCCATCGACTCCGGCTACCAGACCGCCTTTGCCTCATCCAGGACAGCCATATTCTCCGCCATGTCTCCACGAGCGGTTCGAGCCTTCCGGTAGCATCCTTCGAGCTTCACCGGTTACAGGGGAGGACGACGGAGCCAGAGCCTCTTCACCAGAGCTCCACTAAGTCCGCCGCAAGAGGCGGCGGATCTGAGGAACAAGACGAGCAACTACTGTCCGATCTCCTTGATCAGACAGTCCCAATAAAGCCACGTTTCCATTGCCTCTGACTCCTAGCCACCGTCGGATCTCGCAAGGATCGGACGCCTCGCATCACGCCACGTCAGTAGCTCTAGTTCCCGTTGGATCATCTTGATCTAACATTCACAAGGCACGCCACATATCTAGCTTGCGTAGCCGTTTGATCCTCATCGATCGAACGATTCACATCGCGCCACGTCGACGCACTCCGAGCCTCCTCCCCGATCCTTAGGCTCGGAGCTCCCGAAGCTATCCCGAAGCACGCCGAGCCTGCAGCACACCCGAGCCTCAGTCCGAGCCTCCGACGCCTCCCGAGCCTAGCACCTCACGTGTACGTCACTTGCGGTGTGGGCATTTTGTACTGAGGCCCCTGCAAGTTCTCCATATTTCAATTGAGTCTCTGCCAGGAGCAATCACGTGAGGCGTACGTGTTCCCATGGACATTTTGCACACATACCCCCAGTATTGGAGGTAATTGCATTTAAGTCCCTGTCAGCACGTTTAATTTTCAGTAATTTTATTTCTGTAATTGTAATTTGATCCCTGTCTTTGCACGCATATTTAAGTATTCATTTGGCATTATTTTTCAATTCCAAAAATTGCATGATGTAGCTTATCTTGTCCTCTATCTTATGTGATACGTGTTTCAATTTTATGACACCCTTGGAATTTAATATTATTAATTCAGTGAAATCTTTCATATTTTTCCCATTGTGTGCCTTTTAATTCATATTAAATTCCTTGTTGTTCCAAAAATCACCATAAAACCACATTAGACTTAGGATAATTTATTCTACTTTGTACCCTAAAATCATTGCATTTGCACGCATCACGAGATATGAATAAATTAATTAGTGATTTCCTTAATTAATTTTTAATAGGTCCAATTCACATAGAATTTTAGGTTTATTAACTTTCTTGGATTCATTATACTTAGATCTATCTAAGATAATTTTTCTACCTATAAATAATATGTTTTGGTATTTATTAAAATTAATTTTATAAAAATCACCTTGCATTCATATTTTATTCGCAGTGAATTCATAAAATATCAGAAAAATCCAAAAAATTAGTGTAGCTTAATTTAATTGCATGTCATATTCTAGCCAAGTTTCATAATTTTTGGACCTCATTTGTTTATCTTTATGATTTAACTTGTGAAATTGGCCTGAAATTGCATTTGTTTTCCTTTATTGCATAAAAATTGCTAAAAAACCAAAAATAACCCTCTGAAAATCTGACCTCTGAATTCACCTTAAATTAATCTAAGGAGAAAGCTGCCTCCTTGGGTTCGACCTTGGGCTTGCCCAAGTAAAATAAATCTGCCACTAGGAATTAATTGAATATTAATTAAAGTGGTTTTTGATCGGTCCGTTTTTACCTGACTACAACGAACTACATGATATTTATTTTAATCATTAATTTGATTGAATTAACAAGGGTCAAAACAGGCTTTTCAAATGGCGCCGTTGCCGGGGAGGCATGACTTAGGTTGATTTCTCGAGAATTTAGAGGGTTTGATTTTCCATCCCTGGGTAGTCTGATTCCCGGTTTTTTCTTGTTAATATTTCTTTGTCCTTTATTTTTGAGTATTGTGTGTCGTCCTTTATCTGACCTCAATTTGTTCTTGTGCGAGGAACACGAGGAGTCGAAGGCGCTTCGAGGAGCTTGCATTTGAACATTTTTGAGTGATTGTGAGGACTTGTAATTGAGTTAATCTTTCATTATTTTTGCATTCTTTCCAGCAGTTCCCGTTTGGGTTCTCGTGTGTGTAAAAATAGTGGAAACGTGTCCCGGTGTGCTGTGTGGATTGCTTTTTAAATTAGACTTGCACTAGCGGCTCCTAGAGCCACTTTAGGACTTGCTTGTGCTCGTAATATTTTAGGACCACACATCACACATAAAAGACACACTTACACCGCAGATCTAGTCAAATATAACATGTGCTTCACTCGCTAATAGAACTGCCTGTTTAGGAGCGGATTTTATCATATGCATTTGCATATAGTATGAAAAGCTTTCAATTCTGTTCTACATCCTGCATAAAAGCGAAGGGATCATTGTAAGTCTTCTCAACTTGGCATACCATCATTGATTTATCGTGCATCGGCTTTTCTCGACTTCTTTCTCTTGGTTTTTCAAACTTAGGTAAAAAGGAAATTGGAACTAGACGATAGGCATGCTTTGTGAATGGACTAACTCAGTGGACACCTAACTTACAATCGAGACTGCTAAATAAAATTGACCAAAAAAATCAATAAAATCAGAAATTTTGCTTGCGGGAGATTAACCACGACCTTGTTTTCAGGCTGAGTGAGGGTACTTGAGTGTGTGTGTGTGTGTACATCTTAAGGCAGAGCCCAGATCCCCGCTTTCCATATCACGTACCGATTGATCCTAGCAAATATCATGAGTTGAATTTTTTTTCAGGTTCATTGACTAGTACCAAGTAACCTTTGCCTTCTCGCAGGTAGTTAGGGGTGAACCAGCGGCACTTCGCGACAAGTTGCTAGTAACCCTCCGGGGTGAAGTTCCAGCCTTATCAGTCTTCGCCTGCTCGCAGGTAGATAGGGATAGGTCTTTGAATCCATCAACTTAGGATAGGAGCGAAGAAAGGAAGGGCATTGGTATCTAAGGAGACAGGTTAAACAGGGGAGACGCATCTGGCTTTTAGCCAACTCCCCTATAGGCCGCGTAACCTTTGCTATTTGTCTGATAAATTTATACTTAAAATCAACTAGATTAATTGGACTCGGTTCCGAGTCCTTCACTGTGTTGAGTGTGAAAATACAGGGTTTGGATTCAATTGCTTGCTTCAAGTAGGAGTAAAATCCTATCTTCCTCTTAGAACTCCCGAATCTTCTTCTCGCCAACCAAGATGACTGACTGGGGGGACATCTACTCCCAATTTGCCAATCTTTCCTTGGGCCCCCCACAAAGCTCATCTTCACCGGCCCAAGCGCAACTTGGGTCAACCCGAGCTCATGACCCTCTTGAGTTCTGGATTCCTCAACCTCAGGATGGTTACTCTCAAACCAAGCCTTTTCTCTCCTCTGATCTCACCGAGGAAGACCATTGCCTCGATAAGAATCCCTTTGTTGATTTGTCCTCTAACCAAGCCCATTTTCCATTCCCAGGGCTAGAGGACAAGATGCCACCCAAGCGACCCCCGGATGAGGAGGAACAAAGAGATGACCCAATTCAACAAATACTTGCTTGCCTCGCCACAGCCGAACAACAGAATGCGAATCTCACAGCAAGGATGGGACAAATCATTACGGCAGGAGGAATCGACCGACCCATGGTAGATGCTTACAACCCAACAGAAAATGAGATGCATAGTTGGTTGGCACCAATGGTCCCCCCTAAAGCGTTCAAGCTAAATCCCCACTTTCTGAGCCTGCTACTGAAGTTTAATGGAAATACAAACGAAGAACCATATGCCTTCCTCAGAGACTTCGAGCTGGTTTGCAACAACCTTAGTCACCCTAGGGTTGGGCAAGATTATATCAGGTTGAAGGCCACCCCGTTTGCCTTAGGAGATAAGGCAGCTCATTGGTTGAAAAATCTCGGGGTGAGATGTACAACCTGGATGCAGTTCAAGGAACTTTTCTTGAAGAAGTTCTACCCACTCAGTAGGACTAACCAAATGAGAACAAAGATCGCGAGTTTCTCCTAGTGACCTAACGAACCATTTCATGAAGCCTGGGATAGGCTTAATGACCTAATTCAGAAGTGCCCTTGTCATGGCATTTTAAAAGCGATCTTAGTTCAGATCTTGTTTTGTGGCATGACCCCGGAGATGCAAGGGTTAGTAAGTGCCGCCTATGGAGGAAGCTATATGAACAAAAATGAGAATGCTGTATGGAAAATATTAGAGTAGATTATAGAAACAGGCAGGTCACAGGCCACTAGGGCCTATCAGTTGTCTCCCTCGATCCAATCCAACGAGAAAACTAGGACTGTAGCGGATCTGACAGAGGACCTCATTCCCAGCATGGGGATGATAGCAGACAAGTTAACTATGGTCGAGCAGATTCACAAGAGGGTCACTGACCTTGAGTCACTCTCGCGATTGCCGAAACAAGTGGAGGAACTTACTGAGAGGGTAGCCAAGATATGGCTACCTACCCCTTCTGCACCACCTATACCTGTACACCGAGTTCATCTTGTATAGGAACAGGCATCGGGGCCTCAGAGTAGCTGGGTAGAAGAGCAGACCTACACTCAGTAGGAGAAACACGCATCCCCACAAGTGGAAACATGATACGAGGAGCCACCGCAGGTGTTCGAGATCAACGGGCTATGGTACAGCCATGACCCCGTCGGCAGACAGTCGGGGATGGGGAACGGTCAGCCTCACCGACCTTCCCTACCTTACCAAGAAACCAGCTCCGTCCCTGCACCGTGCTTTGTACAGTTCTGACCCGGACAAGGGTACCAGCCTCAGCAACACCAGTAGCAGCGCACTTTCCACTTGGGCCAGCAAGGCCCCCCACCACTGTCCCATCATCATCAGCAGTATCAGAATGGCCAGCAGGGCCAATACAGGAACTCATTTACAAGTCAGCATCGACAGAACCAACCCACTAGTGAATTGGATACCCTCACCTTGGCAATCCAGACCCTGACTGATAGGGTCCAACAAATCTAGAATGACTATCTGGATATGAGAACCGATCTGAATTGTGTCTCTCGTACCGAGACCAGCAGATGGTGCAAAAGACCCCAATTCCCGCTCAGGTTCAGGCCAACCCTAGCTTGAATCAAGTCCAGAACCGACCCGTAGATCAGGTATACAATTAAGATAATTCTTTATCTGAATATGAGATCCTTTCGTATGATAATGTCAATCATATGTCCCTCAGGAGCGGAAAGACCGTTATTGTACCTGATCGATCACGGGCACAGGAGGAGGAAACCGCTAAGTCTCTACCTGAGGAAAACTTGGAGGCAGAGGAGCACCACCACCACCACTAGCAGAAGAAGAGGACTTCTAAGTCCTCAAAGAAGCAGGAGAACCACACTAGTAGTGAGTCCGGCGAGACCGATGAAAAGCCCGCACCTCCATCTAAGGAGGATGTCCCAGCAGTTGCGGAGAATGCATCACCAGTTTTGTAACAGAAATTTTCTTTTCGTCATTGTCGAAGTCAGAGTCTGAGTCAGTCGTAGTTTCGGAGTCATGTACAAAACTCAATTCCTAGTTTGAATGAAAATCTTTCAGTTTCGGAATCTGAGTTGGCATCAATAGTCCCTTTCCCCTGAGCTCTTAAGGGTAGAAAGAAGAACACCAAAAAATACAAAAAGATGACCCTGAGATGGTGGAGTTTTGCAATAAACACATCAAGGTCACAATCCCTTTCGACAAGTATGTGGAGATGACACCTGTATTTCAGAAATACCTTAAGGTGAGATGCACACCTTCTAAGGTCAGCGGAAAGACCAAAAGCCATGTTGAGAAACACGTTTTGTCGGTAGCCAATACTTGCGCAATAAAGAATTCGTTTCCGAGGAAACGAAGAGACATGGGTGCACATTATGTAGTGAGTCATGTCGATGACACTGCGTTTGCACGCACTCTCCTTGACAATGGATCCTCAATTATCTTAATGCCTACAACCCTATATGAGCGGCTTAATCTTGGACCTCTTAGGAAATCTAGAGCTCTACTTCAGTTTGCAGATAAATCAACTAAGAGGTCCCAAGGAGAATTGAGGAACGTTGTCATCAAAGTCAAGGGTCAGGAGTACATGGTGGACTTTACTGTCCTTAATATGGAGACCCCTCGCAATTAGAGAGATTCCCATATCATACTAGGAAGGCCCTTCCTCAGAACAACAGGGGCTTTATTTGATTATAAGATTGGGAAAATCCAGTTCCAAACTCTAGGCGGAGATGAGGAACTTGAGATGAAGTAAACCAGATGGTAGAGACCAGATTCAGAATCCAGCACTGAGTACTCTTCGTCCGAAGTAGATTGCATTCATGTAGACGTCGTTGGGCCATGGAGACAGAACCCAGCTAGCACCAACGAGTCCCTCTCCACAGGAGAAGATATTGTGCATGAATCAGTTTGTGAGGTCCTTAGAAATAAATATAGCACAGAATATGCATCCCCCTACATCTTCGATGACTTAAAGGCCCAGCTAGTCCTGCCAGTCCTTCCCTCTTTAGGACAATCATAAGATGAGGATGAAAAGTCGGACGTAGCTTTGGCCGATTACTTGGAGACCTTTGACAATCCGACTCAAGAGCCAAATGAATCGGTGGCAGCAATTTCAAGGACAAATCCAGCCACTACCAGCACAGAGCAAGATTCGATTGAGCCAGACTTCCTTGATGATCACACATTACCTGAGCTCGAACCTTTACCCACAACACTTAAGTATGCCTTCCTTGCAAGACAAAAGAAGAAGTATCTGGTCATTATAAGTTCGTAATTGACCGAGGAGGAGGAATCTCGCTTACTAGATACCTTGGAGAAAAACCGCAAGGCGATAGGTTGGAGCATCTGCAATCTCCACGGGATAAATCTCGCTCTGTGTTCGCACCATATCTACTTGGAAAATGAAGCTAAACCCTCTCATGAATTCCAATGTCGGTTGAATCCAAATTTACGAGAGGTAGTGAAGAAGGAGATAGAAAAATGGTGCAACACAGGTTTTATTTATCCCATCTCCGACTCCAAATGGGTGGCCCCAATCCATGTGGTCCCAAATTGTCGGGAATTCAGACGACCACCAATGAAGACATAGAGGAGATTGTGACACGAGTGCCCACGTCGTGGCACGTCTGTGTGGATTACAAACGCCTGAATGCCGCGACGAAGAAGGATCATTTCCCCTACCATTCATTGATCAGATCTTAGAAAGACTAGAAGGGAAAGAATTCTTCTGTTTTTTAGACGGGTTCTCAGGCTACAATCAAGTAGCCATAGCTCTTGAGGACTAGGAAAAGACTACATTTACATGCCCCTTTGGTACCTATGCTTTCAGGTGCATGCCCTTTGGGTTATGCAATGCTCCCGGTACTTTTCAAAGGTGCATGATTGCTGTATTCGCCGAAATGGTTGGCGAATTCCTGGAAGTCTTCATGGATGACTTCTCGGTCCACGGTGATTCCTTTGATTCCTGTCTTAAGAATCTGGATCGAGTTCTCAAGAGATGTTGTGAGGTCAATCTAGTGCTCTCCTGAGAGAAAAGTCACTTCATGGTGACAGAGGGCATTGTGTTGGGGCATGTCATCTCCAAAAGAGGAATGGAAGTTGACCCTGCTAATGAAGCCACATTTCATCATCTTTATTCTATCATTTTGGCATCAAAAACCCTAGCAAATGCGTGTAAATAGCATTAAATCCAGCATCTTAGCATTCATGCATGTGCATCTCAGGGTCATCTTTTTGAAAATTTTTTAGTTTTCTTCTTTCCTCCCTTAAGAGCTCAAGGGAAAGGGATTATTGACTCCAACTCAGATTCTAAAATTGAACGATTTTCATTTAACCCTGGAGCTGAGTTTTATACAAGACTTGGACTCTAAGACTGACTTGGACTCTGACTAAGAAAAGAAAACTACTGCTGCGAAACCGGTGATGCTCTCTCCGCGATTGTTGGAATATCCTCCTCAGATGGAGGTGCGGGCTCTTCATCGGTTTCAGTGGACTCCCTATTGGTGTGGTTCCCTTGCTTCTTTGAGGACTCAGAAGTCCTCTTCTTCTGCCAGTGGTGGTGGTGGTGGTGTTGCTACTCCTCTGCGTCCAAGTTCTTCTCAGGTAGAGACTTGGCGGCTTCTTCCTCCGGTGCCCGTGCCCAATCAGGTACGATCACGGTCCTTCCACTCCTGAGGGACATATGGTTTACATTATCATATGAAAGGATCTCATGTTCAGATAAAGAGTTATCTGAATAATATACATGATCTCGTGGTCGGTTCTGGCCTTGATTCAAGCTGTTCGGGTTGGCCTGAACCTGGGCAAGAATTGTGGTCTTTGGCACCATCTGCTGGTCCTGGGAACGAGAAACACGATTCAGATCGGTTCTCCTATCCAGATAGTCATTCTGGATCTGTTGGACCCTATCAGTCAGGGTCTGGATCGCCAAGGTGAGAGACTCCAATTCCGTGGGCTGGGCTGGTTGATGTTGACTTGAGGATGAGGTCCTGTACTGGCCCTGCTGGCCATGCCGGTACTGCTGCTGCTGATGGGAAGGTGGCGAGCCCTGCTGGCCCGAGTTGACTGTGTGTTGCTGCTGCTGGTGTTGCTGTGGCTGATACCCTCGTTCGGGCCTGGACTGAACAAAATGCGGTGCGGGGATGCAGCTATTTTCCTAGTAAGCTAGGGAAGGTCGGTGTGGCTGACCGTTCCCTATCCCCGACTGTCTGCCGACGGGGGGTCATGGATGTACCACAACCCGTAGATCTTGAACACCTGCGTAGGCTCCTCGTATCCTGTCTCCACTTGTGGGAGTGAATGTTGGTCCTGCTGAGTATATGTCTGCTTCTGTACCCAGTTGCTCTGAGGCCCCGGTGCCTGTTCCTGTACAAGATGGACTCAGTGTACAAGTACAGGTGGTGCTGAAGGGGCAGGTAGCTTTATCTTAGGTACCCTCTCAGTAAGTTCCTTCACTTGCTTCGGCAATCTCGAGAGAGACTCAAGGTCAGTAACCCTCTTATGAATCTGCTCGACCATGGTTAATTTATCCGCTATTATCCCCATGCTAGGGATAAGGTCGTCCGTCAGATTCGTTACAGTCCTCCAGGTTGTCTCATTGGAGAGGCTCGAAGGAGACAACTGAGAGGCCCGGGTAGCCTGAGATCTGCCTGTTTTCGCCATCTGCTCTAGGATCTTCCATATGGCGTCTTCATTCTTGTTCAGATAGCTTCCTCCACAGGCAGCACTCACTAACCCCTACATCTCTGAGGTCATGCCACAGAACAAGGTCTGGACTAAGATCGCTCTTGAAATGGCGTGGCAGGGGCATTTTTGAATAAGGTCATCCCAGGCTTCATGGAATGGTTCAATGGGTCCCTAGGAGAAACTAGCGATCTTTGTTCTCATTTGATTAGTTCTACTAAGTGGGTAGAACTTCTTCAAGAAAAGGTCCTTGAACTGCATCCAGGTTGTACATCTCACCTCGAGATTTTTCAACCAATGAGCTGCCTTATCTCCTAAGGCAAACGGGATGGCCTTCAGCCTAATATAATCTTGCCCAACCCTAGGGTGACTAAGGTTGTTGTAAATAGTGTATAAAATACTGTAATTAAAGCCAAAATTATAGAATAAATAAAAGAAAAGAAAAAGAATAAAATATTGTAAATATTTTATGACCCGAAACCCTGAGACCTAGGCATCTCGATGAATAGGTCGACAAGGAATAAAGTAGGGGGAGATAAGGGTCTAAATACCAATAAAAATTTCTTTTAATTCATTCATTCTTTATTCATTTTGGGACCTATTTTTTATTCCACTTTTTATACCTCAAGAAACTTTGTACATGAAAGTTGTATATAATTAAATAAGGAAAAATACAAAATTGATTTCACTCAAAAATAATGTACAAATAAAAAGTTATGATCTGAATAAGATTCCAACATCCCAACTTCCCAGACCCATATCTTGCAAATAAAAACTCAAAATGTACTAAACTTACTTTAATTGTATATAGTTTAAAATAAGCTATTTAATGACAGTGGTTTCGTATTTTTCGGAGTTACGGTTTGAAAGCTAAGTTTTGGACCCCTATTGTATACTTATACAGATTAAAATATTCATTTTATTATTTATTCATTATTTTTATAATTTTATATTTTTATTATTTTGTAAATATTACTTATAATATATTTGTATATTAAAATCATAATAAAAATACAAAAGAAACAAAAATTAAAATACTTGTATATTATACTTAGGTATAGAGCCTATACACATACCTATATAATATATACTTTCATTTTATTAAATATACAAAACACTTTAGAAAAATAAAATAAAAATATTTTTAAGTGTATAAAAATACTTTACAAATTTATAAAATAATAAATTAAAATAAATAAATTAAAATCACAAAATAAAAATAAAGCAATAAAATATATAAGTATGTGTACCTATAAAGGGCATAAAAGGAAACATAAAATTATACCTCATAAAAATAATTAAAAATACTATTAAAATACTTTATAAAATAATAAACATTTTTTATTGAATAACCTAAAATTTATTCATTCATTTTCTATTTTTAAATAATTTTACAATGTATTTTTCCCAGGATTTTCCTGGTTGGTCCATGTGGACCAACCTGGGGGGTCTGGAGAGTTGACCTCGGGTCAACTCTCTGACCCTAGCTCCTGTAGCCCTGCGCCAACCTCGTTTTTGTCCGCTTTTGCGAATTTATCGAGGCCGTTCCTTTCATCTTTTCATGATAGTGCCTTCTGCAACATTGGTCCTCGATCTTCCAACATAGACACCCATAGATTTTTTTCGACTTTCGGGTCGTTGAATCGATGTTTCACGTCGATCTTTGAGACTCGACCACCATCCATTCAAAATACCCCCTAAACCCTCCATTCCTCTTTGAATCTATTTTGGGCGCCTAAATCCTCCGGGTGTGGGTAGAGGTGTGCTTCGATGATAGGGGAGTCTCCCCACATCTCAGCCGAGGTGCGGCAAGGACCTGAAGTTGTGTTCCAGCCATCTCCAGTGGCCGGGCCTCCGTGAGGTTTTCACCTCGCCTTCCTAGGCTCGAGGTCGTTTTTCTGCTTATTTCTTTCTTCATTTAGTAGTTGTTAGTCTTAGGTTTCTCTTCATGCATTCAGTGGATTGTTTCATCTATTAATCACCTTAGGTTCCGCAATCAAACACTTCGCCGAAACTCTTGGGCTCCGGTGACCACCTTCATCATTCCACTCCGCCTTCACCAATAACGGCCAAGTCTTGCTGCACATCTCTGCCGCATTTCTCTTTTCTTTGCAGGGCTTGAAGGGGGTATCTGCACCCCAGTTTCATCCAGAGAATAACCCCCAGGTTCGCTGGAGCTTCATCGAGCGTCGGAGGTCATTCGTCGGCCCTCGGCCCCATCTACGCCACCTGGGAGATTCGTCGTGGCTGCAGGAGCATAGAGAATGTCTTGGACGAAATCTAGGTGCTCGGAGGCTCGCGCTCTGGCCGATCCAATCTCGCCAGGCCCCTGTTCTTCGCGCGTTCTTCCTGGTCAACCCAGCACCGTTGGATCTCCCCCGATCGTCCAAAGGAGCAGCAGCCGTTGGATTCTATTCGTGTTGGTCGTCCGATCTTCGAAGCTCCATCTAATCTCAGCCGCACAGCGCGAAGGGGTATCTGCGCGCCTCGAGCTGACACGTGTATTAGTGGAGGTTGCGCGCCGTTGGATCGCCCCCTGCCTTGGGTATTTTGCCATTACACCCCAAGAATTTTTGTAATTACTATTAGACGCATAATCTTTCATCTGATGTCTTAAACTTTTGTAATATTTAGACATAAGCCCCCTATACTTTCACTTATTGCAAGTAGGCCCCTGCCAAGTCACGTGCTTCAAACACGTGACTTGGTAATTTTGCAGGCTCCCCCGGGGTTTTGCATATTTGTTTTTAGCCCTCAAACTTCAACTTGCAGTTATAAAACTTTCTGGATATTTTGCAATAGAGCCCTCAGACTTTTCGATAATTGCTATCTAGTCCCCGCCAGGTCGCGTGTACATCACGTGCGCCTTGGCGTTTTTGCACAAAGACCCCTGCGGGTCTTGAATTTTGTATTTGGTCCATCAAATGCAATATTCAGTATTATATTTTGTGTAAAAACTGCATTTAGACACTGGAACTTTTGTCTCTTTGCACTTATGCCCCTGCTAGCTGTGTGATTTTTATTAGATGTTTGTATTTATTTAGTGCATCATTTTAACTCAAAACATTCCCAAAAAAATACCATAAGCTCCTCTCATTCACGCTACATTTTTGCATTGCATTTTTGTTGCATTTTCATATTTATTAAAAATCAAAAACATGCATTTTCAACACTGTTTGCATTAGAAAATCCATAAAAATTATAAAAATGTTTTGAAAAATTCCAAAAATATATATATTTTGCTTGTCTTATCATATTTTAGTGTCAATCCAAAAATCATTAAAATTTCAAAACAAAAATCTTAAAAATTTAAAAAACCTAAAAACTTAATAAAAATCTAAAAAATCACAGAAAAATCCTAAAAATATAAACTCAGGTCCTGTAGTTTCTCTATTTTATTGCCTTTATTTTAAAATTAATTTGGGAAAATTTTGTCACTACTTACTATTTTTTATTCCCATTTTGATTTCGGCCAGTAGTTTAATTTACTATTTTCTTGTATTTTCACTTTTAAAAATACCAAAAATATTCTGAAAATCCCCCAAAATCACAAAAACAGTAGAAAAATATAAAAATACCAAAAACATTTATTTTCCTGATTTTTGAACATTTTTCCTCATTTTTATAAATACCTTATCCTCTCTTTCCTTATATATTATATATATATATTCTATTATAGAAAAAGAAAATACAAAAAATATAAAATATAAAAAGAAAATATAAAATCAGAAAATCAAAAACCAAAATACAAAGTTGAAAATTAAAAATAAAATAAAAAAACTAAAAAAAAAATAAAAACCCGCAAAAATTTGCATAATTGTAGACATTTAATCACATCACATTTTTGTGCATCATTGCCCGATCTATCTTGTTTGCTCCCTGAGTTCAGCACTCTACACATACTTATACTATACACCTATTTGTAGAGTTAAAATAAATTTGACTCCACATTTGTTTGTCATTTCTTGATTAATATTGTTATGGGTTCATTGTTGATTAATTAGGGATCTTTGAGCGGTCAACACACCGACTGCCGTTTCACCTTGTGGAATCGTACGACCCTCGATTTCCCTAGTTAATAAATGGCGCCGTTGTCGGGGAGCAACGGCGCATAGTTCGGCTTTTTGCTTGTGCTTGTGATTGCTTGTCTACTTTTGCGGCTTTATTTCTTTGCTTTTTATTTGATATATATTGTTGAGCTGTCTAACCTCCTCTTTTGTTGACTTCGTGCGAGGAACCGTGGATCGAGGGAGGCGCTTCACCCGAAGCACCGACGCACCCACGTGAAGCCAGCTCTAGCCAGCCTAGCACCAAGGAGACGAGAAGAGAATTTTGAAGACCGAGCTCCCCTTTAGTTATAGCATTTACATTCTATATTCATTTTTGTAATTTATTGTGAGAGAGAGACCTTTAATTTGTAATAATACATGTACATAGGACTTTGGACTTTCGGGCCCAATTTCCAAGTGTTTGTACACTTGGGGGCTCACCACGGTTTTATCGGTTTTCATCGCATTTTTTTCCTTTGTTTTCTCGGTTTTGTTTTCCTTACTTTGCGTGATTGAGCCCCTAGTTTTAGGATTGCTTGCGATAGACTAAGGCCAAACACTTAATATCTTGCATGAATCTATAGTGCGCTTTGGGACTTAGTTCTAATCTTTAAACAGTCGCCTCATCATCTTCAAGACTACGTGCCGCGAGCCCACCCTGTCAAGCGCTACTCCTGAACTCGATGTGTCGAGAAGAGGAGGGGTGAGCCTAGACCGGACTCTTGGATTGAGGATCGGTGACCGACTTGTGGTTCTTCACGATATAGCAATTTCTGAAACTTAGGGCGATTTCATCGGCTTTGCATTTGCATATAGAATAGGTTTCAATTTTGCTGAGCATCTTTGCATGTAGAGTGCTGGAGGCAAGGTGAGCATTTACACTTTAGTATACAACATCGTTTTGCCACTTGCATTGCTTTGCCGACTCTCTACCTCTGATTTTGCCAACATAGGTGCTAAGTAAAATTGACTCCTCGTTAGGTTCGTGCATTTCTCACTAAAAATCCAAAAAAAGTGATAACCGATAAAATTAGGACTGCTAACATTACTTGACCCTAAAATCAACCAAAAAGAAAAATCTTGTATTGGGGAGAGTAATCCCCTCATTGTCCTCATTTTACTTGCTCGCGCACACACTAAGGATTAGTGCCCAAATCCCATCTCAACCCCCTAAGTGTTTGTGCAATTTTGGACTTCTCACCTAACTCTAAAACATACAAGATAAAAAGACCGACTTTTCGGTCTCTACCGAGTTGAGTAGGTGAATTGAGGGTTTGTTTTGTGTGAGTTTGTTTGTGCTTGCTTGTGTGTATTCTAGATCACCTCTGCGCATTTGTGCCTTTTCTCCACTTCTCTTGACTTAACCATCGTGCTCTCCCGATCATTGTCTTTTGATTTCGAGATGGACCCCTCGAGCGTATTTTATCCGGACTTTACAGATCCCTCGTTCACTCCAGCCGGTCCACCTCCTTTTTTCCAGGAGGACTTTGCTCCTGACTTTTATACATATCCGCCTCAGCCAGTATCAGACCTCGGACTTCTACCCACCTCCACCTCCACCTGTATATTATCCACCTCCACCTTCACATCCACCCGAGTCTGACCTATTGGAGTCACCTCCCTCGATCTCTATGAGTGATATCTTGAATCGAATGATAGAGCGCATTGATTTGATGAATGAGGATACGACTATCTTGAGGAAAAGACAGATTGATGCTCCATTCATCGCGGATATGGAATTCCTTGTGGGTGATCATGGGAGATTGCAATCGCCAAAAATACAAAAAATGAGAAAACTTTAAAAACACAAAAAGAGTTCGGGAGACACTTGGCTGATTCAGATTGTAAGGAGAGGGTCCATTTGCCAGATCATTCACCCACACAAACTTTCACACACTGTCCCGCCTCTGACCCCGAGGATGCCGTTGTACAGACTGCACTTGGCATGACTCGTGTATATGTTGATTCTGACTTCCTCCCTTGTATGGAGGAGGTCCAAAAATTCAAAAAAATGTTGACTGAACCCGAAGTGGTGGCTACTATTCATGAGATTATCAGTTCCCCACTTCAGCAGGCCATGACCGATTTATCTGCCCCTCCTCCCAAGAAGAGAAAGCGGAGGAGCAGATCTGAGCATCACATTCTGACCATGGCCACTCCCCACGCCATCACACACCGTCGCATCCCTAGAAAGAAGAACACAACTACACCATTCATCACCTGCACCATCTCTGACCATGCTTGTGATCACACTCTCCTAGACGGCGACGCTTCTATTAATATATTACCCTTCTCGCTGGTACAGTCTCTTCACTTAGGGCCTCTCAAGAAAACCAGGATGATCGTCCAATTTGCTGATGGATCTATTAAGAGGCCGAAGGGTATCCTTGAAAACGCCATCATCTCAATTCTGGGCACGAGCTACCATGTTGATTTTGTCGTATTGCCCATGGAGACCTCCACAGGGGATCCCTCTCCAATCATCCTGGGACGACCATTCCTCGCCTCTGCAAGGGTCATTACTGACTATAGATCAGGACAGATTCGCTTCCGTCCTGTTGATGAGAGCGAAGTGTTGATCACCGCACCCACAGTAGACCAGAGACCTGCACCTG
Organism: Ottelia alismoides; assembly: GCA_037367405.1. Taxonomy (NCBI): domain Eukaryota; kingdom Viridiplantae; phylum Streptophyta; class Magnoliopsida; order Alismatales; family Hydrocharitaceae; genus Ottelia; species Ottelia alismoides. The sequence goes on along the minus strand of JAZKJV010011818.1, from coordinate 192,336 downwards.
ATGCACACTCACCTATTCTAGCCGACTCCGAGGCCTATGACCTATCTGATGATATTAGAGAAGTTTGCTTATTGACCGCTGATGAGACCCGAGAAATCCTCTGAACGGGGGAAGACTCGGAAAGCATGGACTTCGAAGTTCCTCCTTCTGGTGTGTGGCAATGTGTTGATGAGATCCGCGGGATTTACGTGGTTGATACCATTGAGCGGAGGGCAGATACCAAGACTAGACTAGACAGACCTGGTTTGATTACTTCCACTGATAAGTCTGTTCCTGGTCACTCAAAAGTAAAGATGATTGAGTTTGGTTATGATGCTGGCCATTATTTTGATGGATTCCGCTATTTTGATGAAGACAATGATTCAGGTGAAACTCTTGAGGACGATCTGAGTTCGACTACTTCCACTGATGACTTCGTTCCTTTTGGTTTTGACCTGGACGAGACCTCGCAGGACGAATCCAATTACACCTCTACCGATGATGATGAGTTTGTCCCATTCCACTTTGATATCAGCAAGACCCCCAAGGCCGAACCTAGCCATACTACTTCCACTGATCAGTTCGTGCCTTTTCGATTTGATTCCACTGAGGGTTGTCACCCTGTCGACCCTGATCGGCTTCCGTCTACTGTAGACCCCGATGTCGATCTGCACTGCACTAGATCTATCCCTCAGCGGTCTCGCAAGAAGGTTAGCTTTCAACCTTCTTGATCCTGTGTATATCCATCTCTGTTGTATATTCCCTTGTGTACATTTGTTCTCTCTCTCTCTCCCGTATTGCTCGTCCACCCATTCTCGTGTTTGCCTTGCTTAGGACGTACTTTGTCCTAAGTATAGGGGGGTGGACGAGCCGAGTGTTCATTCATTGTTTCGTTTCATTACTCCTATTGTTGCCTATACTTAGGGCTTCTTTTACCCTAAGTATAGGAGGAGTGGTGTGTACATCCTCATGATCTCTTCTTCCATCCGTTGATATCTTTTCTTCTTTTCTTCTTTTCTTCTTTTCCTCTTCTATCTTCTGTATCTATCAAAAAGGTGTTGCCCCTTGTAGACAGTTTTCTATACTTAGGATGGACTTTGTCCTAAGTATAGGGGGTGTGCACCCCGGTTGTTCTATTCTTTTATCCTCTCCATTGTCTCCTCTTCTTGTCTATACTTAGGGATATCTTACCCTAAGTATAGGGGGAGATAGTATGAGTACGATCTGTTCATTCCCACCCTTGACCCTCCCTGCTTTGTATACAGTCTGCTATACTTAGGATTACTTGATCCTAAGTATAGGGGGGACGGTCAACTTCTCATTCATTCGTTCATTCATCTCTTATCCCTTTATTCTTTAGACTTTTTTATACTCAGTACGAGTTATGTCTTCTCTTTTCTCTCTGATCTATGAGGACATAGCTCAAGCTAAGTATAGGGGGGTCGTATATACTGCGTATATATGTTAGCCATAATTCGTACTTTCGTATTTTCTTAATAAATATGGATATTTATACTTGTAAAATCCATTAAAAATCCTAATAACAAGATGTGATTATTCCTCAATTTCTTTGTGTATGTACTGATTAATAAATCAGTTGAAAATATTTTTTGCAAAATGTTTGAAAAATAGTTTGAAAATCCTTGTGAAAAATCTTTTGAAAACTATTTGGAAAGCATTTTATTACATGTTTTCAACCTTTGTAAAAACATTTTGATTGTAAAATCATTTTCTTTATGTGAAATAAAATGTTTGAAAAATGATTTGCAAATGGTTTGAAAAATGGTTGCAAAAATATTTGAAAAATCTATATATACTGTTTAGAAAACCTTTGCAAAATGATTTTCAAATGTGTGTACATGTTTGTAAAAACTATTTGTAAAAATTATTTTGGACTATAGTTTTCAAAATTGTTTGAAAAACCTGTGTCAAATAAGTTTGAGGAATATATACATCACACCAAAATTCACTATATATACTTATAAAATTGACCACACACCCTTGTAAATTCTTAAAATCTACTTCTTGTATATATAAAATGCATCCCCATATAAATATTTGTACCTAGTTTTTGGCCAAAATTTTCAAAAATCCCAAAAACATTTGCAAAATTAAAATCCAAAAACACTTGAAAAATCTCTTTGAAAAACACAAAAAAATGCATATGCATCATCTTTTCAAAAATCCATAAAAAGTTCAAAATCTTTGAAAATTGCATCACAAAAATATTTTCTGCATAGCATTTGCATAGCATTAGCATTTTCGGATTAAGCTTTTGATAGTTGAACAAGTCTAAGTAAAATCCGAAGATTGGAGCTTGGTTGGACCTTAAATCTACCTAACTAACAGGAACCTTATAGGAGCTGGAATTGAGGTACTTCAGGTCTAGTTGACTTAATTCTTTGAGGATCACGGGACTTGGTTCAATGGATTCTTGACTTCCTAAGTAGAGTATTTCAGAGCACACGTACGACTCTTGTTGATAATGACCTAACTTGGACACTTGCACCTTTCACTTGGCTCAACTCAGTTGGAGTGATGAGGAGGTTGGATTTGCCAGTATGAGACGCACATAGGTGGAAACACTTGTCCTCCTCTAGGGAGGGAAGTGCAACCCGTCCAGTGATGATGAGTTTCGAGGATAGGAGATCGTGGGTTGCAATAAAGCTTTAAAAGAGGGATAGTTTACTGGCTCAAGAGGAAAAACTCCCTATGTAAATGCTGTTGTATAGTATTCAAAAAAAATTGCAAAAGCAAAAACTCCAAAAAAGTGGACAGGCCTGTACAAAAATAAAAATGCCTGCCGGAGTGTACATATGTTGTAAAGTCAAATAAGAAAGCTTGGCCTTCAAAGTCAAATCATGTGAGCCTGCAGCTGGATGACTTTACTACACTGGTCTTGCATCCTAGGATAGGTAGCTACATTGGCTACCGTCCATTCTTCTCTTCACCCCCTCCTCTTGGGTCGGTTGCCACTTGAACTTAGAAGGGAATACCCTGCTCCTTGAGGAATGAGTTGTTGGATTGGGGAATCATTGGGTTGTCATATTGGAGAAGTCAGTCTCTTTGTCATTTTAGTTGGGGAGAGCCACCATCACTTACACTGTACGAGTCAGACTCATAGTCATAAGGGTTTGCGTATGAGTTGAAATATTTCTGACCCGTCTATTGAGGAGACTTGGGCAGAATTTTGGGATTCTCAAGGGTTGTTGGATTTCAAATCCGATTCTCATTAAGGTTCCGCCCGCACTAAAATTTCAAAGGTCCTACTTAAGCTCCAAACTTTGATTTTGTGAAGACAAGTTCGATAATTAAACTTAATCCATCTTCTTCTTTTTCTTTTCTTTCTTTTTCTTTCTGCACTTATTGCATAAGTGTTTGCTAGGGACTAGCAAAGGTAAAGTATAGGGGGATGATGAAGCCACATTTCATCATCTTTATTCTATCATTTTGGCATCAAAAACCCTGGCAAATGCGTGTAAATAGCATTAAATCCAGCATCTTAGCATTCATGTATGTGCATGTAAATAGTGTATAAAATATTGTAATTAAAGCTAAATTATAGAATAAATAAAAGAAAAGAAAAAGAATAAAATATTGTAAATATTTTATGACCCGAAACACCGAGACCTAGGAATCTCGATGAATAGGTCGATAAGAAATAAAGTAGGGGGAGATAAGTGTCTAAATACCAATAAAAATTCCTTTTAATTCATTCATTCTTTATTCATTTTGGGACCTATTTTTGGTTCCACTTTTTATACCTCAAATAAAGAAACTTTGTACATGAAAGTTGTAGATATTTAAATAAAGAAAAATACAAAATTGATTTCACTCAAAAATAATGTACAGATAAAAAGTTATGATCTGAAAAAGATTCCGAAATCCCAACTTCCCAGACCCGTATCATGCAAATAAAAACTCGAAATGTACTAAACTCTCCTTTAATTGTATATAGTTTAAAATAAGCTATTTAATGGCGGTATGTTTATGGTTTGAAAGCTGAGTTTTGGACCCCTATTGTATACTTGTATAAAATATTCATTTTATTATTTATTCATTATTTTTATAATTTTATATTTTTATTATTTTGTACATATTACTTATAATATATTTGTATATTAAATCAGAATAAAATACAAAAGAAACAAAAATTAAAATACTTGTATATTATACATAGGTATAGGACCTATACACACACATATATAATATATACTTTCATTTTATTAAATATACAAAACACTTCAGAAAAATAAAATAAAAATATTTTTAAGTGTATAAAAATACTTTACAAATTTATAAAATAATAAATTAAAATAAATAAATTAAAATCACAAAATAAAAATAAAATAATAAAATATATAGGTATATGTACCTATAAAGGGCATAAAAGGAAACTTATAAAATTATACCTCATAAAAATAATTAAAAATCATATTAAAATACTTTATAAAATAATAAACATTTTTTATTAAATAACCTAAAATTAATTCATTCATTTTCTATTTTTAAATAATTTTACAAAGTATTTTTCCCAGGATTTTCCTGGTTGGTCCACGTGGACCAACCGGGGGGGTCTGGAGAGTTGACCTCGGGTCAACTCTCTGACCCTAGTTGCTGTAGCCCTGCGCCAACCTCGTTCTTGTCTGCTTTTGCAGATTTATCGAGGTCGTGCCCTTCATCTTTTCATGGTAGTGCCTTCTGCAACATTGGTCCTCGATCTTCCAACATAGACGCCCATAGATGTTTTTCGACTTTCGGGTCGTTGAATCGATGTTTCACGTCGATCTTTGAGCCTCGACCACCATACATTCAAGATACCCCCAAACCCTCCATTCCTCTTTAAATCTATCTTGGGCGCCTAAATCCTCCGGGTGTGGGTAGAGGTGTGCTCCGGTGACACGGGAGTCTCCCCACATCTCAACCGAGGTGCGGCAAGGGCCTGAAGTTGTGTTCCAGCCATCTCCGATGGCCACGTCGTCGTGAGGTTTTCACCTCACCTTCCTAGGCTCGAGGTCGTTTTTCTGCTTATTTCTTTCTTCGTTTAGTAGCTGTTAGTCTTCGGTTTCTCTTCATGCATTCAGTGGATTGTTTCGTCTATTAATCACCTTAGGTTCCGCAATCAAAAACTTCGCCGGAGCTCTTAGGCTCCGGTGACCACCTTCATCATTCCAATCCGCCGCACCTTCACCAATAACGGCCAAGTCTTGCTGCACATCTCTACCGCGTTTCTCTTTTCTTTGCAGGGCTTGAAGGGGTATCTGCGCCCCAGTTTCATCCAGAGAATAACCCCCAGGTTCGCCGGAGCTTCATCGAGCGTCGGAGGCCATTCGTCGGCCCTCGGCCACATCTACGCCACCTGGGAGATTCGTCGTGGCTGCAGGAGCATAGAGAACGTCTCAGAGGAGATCTAGGTGCTCGAAGGCTCGGGCTCTGGCCGATCCAATCTTGCCAGGCCCCTGTTCTTCGCGCGTTCTTCCTGGTCAACCCAGCGCCGTTGGATCTCCCCCGATTGTCCAAAGGAGCAGCAGCCGTTGGATTCTATTCGTGTTGGCCGTCCGATCTTCGAAGCTCCATCTAATCTCAGCCGCACAGCGCGAAGGGGTATATGCGCGCCTCGAGCTGACACGTGTATTAGTGGAGGGCTGCGCGTCGTTGGATCGCCCCCTGCCTTGGGTATTTTGCCATTACACCCCAAGAATTTTTGTAATTACTATTAGATGCATAATCTTTCATCTGATGTCTTAAACTTTTGTAATATTTAGACATAAGACCCCCATACTTTCACTTATTGCAAGTAGGCCCCTACCAGGTCACGTACTTCAAGCACGTGACTTGGTAATTTTGCAGGCGACCCTGGGGTTTTGCATATTTGTTTCTAGCCCTCAAAATTCAACTTGCAGTTATAAAACTTTCTGGACATTTTGCAATAGAGCCCTCAGACTTTTCGATAATTGCTATCTAGTCCCCGCCAGGTCGCGTGTACATCACGTGCACCTTGGCGTTTTCGCACAAGGACCCCTGCGGGTCTTGACTTTTGTATTTGGTCCATTAAATGCAATATTCAGTATTATATTTTGTGTAAAAATTGCATTTAGGCCCTGGAACTTTTCTCTATTTGCACTTATGCCCCTGCTAGCTGTGTGATTTTTGTTGGATGTTTGTATTTATTTAGTGCATCACTTTAACTCAAAAAATTCTAAAAAAAAATACCATAAGCTCTTGTTTACTTGCTCATTCACTCTATATTTTTGCATTGCATTTTTATAGCATTTTCATATTTATTAAAAATAAAAAACATGCATTTTCAACACTGTTTGCATTAGAAAATCCATAAACATTATAAAAATATTCTGAAAAATTCCAAAAAAATTATATTTTGCTTGTCTTATCATATTCTAGTGTCAATCCAAAAATCATTAAAAATTTCAAAACAAAAACCTTTAAAATTAGAAAACACCTAAAAACTTCATAAAAATCTAAAAAATCATAGAAAAATCTTAAAAATATAAACTCAGATCATGTAGTTTCTATATTTTATTGTCTTTATTTTAAAATTAATTTGGGAAAATTTTGTCACTGTAATAGTTTTCATTCCCATTTTTTTTCGACCAGTAGTTTAAGTTACTTTTTTCTTGTATTTTCACTTTTAAAAATACCAAAAATATTCTGAAAAATCCCCCAAAATCACAAAAATAGTAGAAAAATATAAAAAGATCAAAAACATTTATTTTCCTGATTTTTGAACATTTTTCCCCATTTTTATAAATACCTTATCCTCTCTTTCCTTATATTATATATATATATATTCTATTATAGAAAAAGAAAATACAAAAAATATAAAATATAAAAAGAAAATATAAAATCAGAAAATCAAAAACCAAAATACAAAATTGAAAATTAAAAATTAAATAAAAAAATAAAAAAAACCCACATGCATAATTGTAGACATTTAATCACATCACATTTTTGTGCATCATTGCCCGATCTATCTTGTTTGCTCCCTGAGTTCGGCACTCTACACATACTTACACTATACACCTATTTGTAGAGTTAAAATAAATTTGACTCCACATTTGTTTGTCATTTCTTGATTAATATTGTTTTGGGTTCATTATTGATTAATTAGGGATCTTTGAGCGGTCAACACACCGACTGCGGTTTCGCCTTGTGAAACCGTACGACCCTCAATTTCCCTAGTTAACACCTGCCAAGGTGGATGTGATTAGACGACTCCAACCACCAACCAATGTGAAACAGTTGCGGTCTTTCCTCGGGCATGTCGGATTTTATCGAAGATTTAGCAAAGATTTCTCTAAGATTGCCCGACTGCTAACTGAGCTTTTAGGCAAGGACATGGAGTTCATTATTTATCACAAATGTCTTGAAGCCTTCAAACAACTACAAGGAATGATCATGGACACCATGATCCTACAAGCCCCAGATTGGTCTCCGCCTTTCGAGATCATGACGGATGCATCGGATTTTGCTATTGGGGCTGTGTTAGGACAGAGGAGGGATGGTGTCCCATTTGCCATACACTACGCAAGAAAAGTGCTTGATGTTGCCTAACGTAACTATATAATTACGGAAAAGGAGATGCTTGCGATAGTGTTTGGTTTGGATAAATTCAGATCTCACTTAATCGGGTCCAAAGTAGTTGGGTTCATAGATCATACAACGCTAAGATATTTAATGGAAAAGAAGGACGCGAAGGTGCGTCTTCTTAGGTGGATTCTGCTTATCCAGAAGTTTGATTTGGACATTCATGATAAACCTGGAAAGAAGAACATAGTCGATGATCACATCTCCCGTCTCGAGGATCTTAATGCTTCTACGGATTCACCGATTCGAGACCCCTACCCTGACGAGTCAATTTTTGTTGTCGACTCACTCCCATGGTATGCCAATATCGTGAACTATATTGTCTCCAAGAAGGTTCCCGAAGATTGGCACAAGAGCTACATAGATCGACTAAAATCGGATTCGAGACATCACCACAGGGAGAATCCGATCCTTTTCTTTGAAGGACCGGATTGCGTCTAGAGACGGTGTATTCCTCAGGAAGAATATCATAGTGTCCTTTCTTTATGCCACGGTCTGGAGGCAAGAGGACACCACTCCGGGAAGAGGACCGCATGGAAGGTACTTCAGTGTGGCTTATAGTGGCCGACTCTGTTTTGCGATGTGATCACCTTTGCGAAGTCGTGCCCAGTACGCCAGCGAATGGGAGGAACCATCGGTTCCAAGGATGAGATGACGATGCAGCCTGTCATCATTTGTGATGTCTTTGACGCCTGGGGCATCGACTTCATGGGCCCATTCCCTATTAGCCACGGATTCGAATATATCCTTCTTGCGGTAGACTATCTGTCAGGGTGGGTGGAGGCTATCCCAACCCGAGCTACAGACAGCAGGTCTATCTGTAAATTCATCAGAGATCACATGATCTCTAGGTTCAGGATCCCCAAGATGTTGATATCAGATGGGGGTAGCCACTTTGTAAACAGATATGTGAAAAAGCTCTTAAAGGATTATGGCATCGAATACTGTGTCGCTAGTCCTTACCACCCACAGACCAATGGTATGGCTGAGGTGTCGAATGGGGAGTTGAAAACCATATTGCAGAAGCTTGTCCATCCAGACAGGAAGGACTGGTCTCAAATCTTGGATCAAGTCCTATGAGCTTATCGGACAACTTACAAGACACCGTTAGGAACCTCCCCATTCAGGATGGTATTTGGGAAGCCATGCCATTTGCCCGTAGAGTTAGTGCACAAATCAGAATGGGAAATTAAGAAGGTCAATTGGAACACACACTTAGGGCAGAGACAGAGAGAAATGGATCTGAATGAGCTTGTGGAAGTCAGAAACCGAGCATACAACAACAGTTTGGTGTACAAGGACAAAGTTAAGCGTTGGCATGATAGATATATCAGACGAAAGACCTTTGTTCCTGGACAGAAGGTATGGTTGTTTAATGCAAGGCTGAAGGTTTTCCAAGGCAAGCTGAAATCCAAGTGGACGGACCCATTAATTGTTCGTGTTGTGCATGATAGTGGATGTGTTGAGATCTCAGATCTCACAGATGACGCACAGACATTCCTAGTCAACGGACAACTGTTAAAGCACGTCATCGAACCGAACAGTTAGTCCGTGTTAAGGAGATTGTATTCATGCGCGAGACAGATTCAGCAGACACACATAAAGCCGCGCATGAGACCTTGCAGCAGTAAACTTTCACCATCAACAACATCTAAGAAGATTCAGACTGCAATCCTTGTATATACCCACTGTTCTTGTACATTCTTCTCTTCTCCCCCGCAACCCCACAACTCTAATCACTCGCCCCAGCTTCATGTATTTCCATCTATGACTATACTTAGGATAACCAGATCCTAAGTATAGGGGGGCGGGTATCACCTAAGTCCATTCTATGTACATCCTTCATATCACATCAGTCCTCAAACACCCTTCCATCTTTTACTTAGGCTAACCTAAGCCTAAGTATAATGGACCGATGCCCATTATGTATATATTCATCCACTTCCCCTCTTGACCTCGTCCGCCCCGTTTTTGACCTTCTTCTACACTTGGGCTGCCAGAGCCTAAGTATAGGGGGGCAGGACGACTTCTATACATCTTTGATATTTTAGCTCTCCTATGCTTAGCACGAGCTATGTCTTTTTCATTGCTTTTCGTGCTCTGAGGACATAGCACACACTAAGTATAGGGGGCGTGTATATATTACATATATACTTTACCCATAGCTCGTACTTTCGCGTATTTTTGTATATACCACGCAATAATTACAGGATGGGTAAAAATGGAGATTTTTTTTGTAAAATAAATGTATAATTATATATTGTATAACACTAGTATAATCTGTATAATACTTGTAAATTGTTGTAACATAGGAGGTATACCAAATTTTCGGAATATATATATACTAAACTAAAGGCTTCTTATTTACTCTTACACATCATCTCTGCATCTAAAAAGAAAGAAAGAAAAAGAGTCTTGCATTTCATTCGTCTTCGTAGCATGTCATCTGCACATCATCTGCATATCTTTCATCTGCATATCTAGCATACGCAAAGTGAAAAGCTTGTGGGTTCTGAACCACATTATGAGTAGATGTTGAGGAAGGACTTGATTTGACCTTAATCCGCCTAATTTCAGAGGAATATTATAGGAACTGGAGTTAAGATTTCTCAGGTCAAGTGACTTAATTCTTTGAGTCCGCAAGTCTGTGTTCACATGTCATCTTGATTAGTCTAAGTAGAATATCTCGTGCACACGCATGATCCTTTTAGAAAATGAACTAACTTGGACAAGCACCATGCATGTAGCTCTTCATTAATGATGTGGTGAGGAGGTAGAATCCTTTAGCTTGGAGTAGCACACGGGTGGAAACGTCTGTCCTCCTCTAGGGAGGGTAGTGCATCTCAACCTAGTCTGGTGGTGTTGACGTCTGAGGATGGGATGTTGTGGGTTGTAATAATGATTCAAAAGAGCGATAGTCTACTGGATCAAGAGGAAAAACTCATGATGTACATTCTACGCCTTGTATATAGTTAAAAAGAAGAAGAAGAAAAAAAATGCAAGAACTCCAAAAAAAGTAGACAGGCCAGGTAGAAAATAAAATGCCTGTCGGAGTATGTATATTAGCAAGAAGTCTGCAGCTGGATGACTTGGCTACACTGGTCAGCCATCCTGGGATAGGTAGCTACACTGGCTACCGTCCATTCTTTTCTCCACCCCCTCCTCTTGAGCTGGTCACACTTGAACTTAGAATGGAATACCCCGCTCCTCGAGGAAAGAGTTACTGGATCGGGGAATTAGAGTTACCTTGTTAGAGGAGGTTGGTTATGAGCCATTTCTGATGTGGAGAGCTATTTTTCACTTACACAGTACAAGTAAGATTCATGGTCATCAGAATTCGCGTGTGAGGATTCGTTCTGACCTGACTGTTGAGGCGTCTTGAATAGAAGACTTGTGGAACTTGAAGTCTGTTAGGTCTTAAGTTCAGATCTCAATAAGGTTCCACCACACAATTAATCCAAAGGTCGAGTCAATCTCCATTTTCACCTTTTCTTTATGACCTTGGTATGGAACACAAAATCATTTCACTCTTGCATTTCATTTTAGTTGCTTGGCGACGAGCAAGGTTTAAGTATAGGGGGTTGATGAATCTGTGATTCATCACTCTAAAAGTTGAAAATATAGTCTTGTTCCCGAGTAATTAGTTGCATATTTCTCCTTATCCTGCATAATTAGCATTCATACCTGCATGCATAATATCTGCATTCTAGCATTCATATTTGCATTAAATAAGAAGCCCAATTCAATTGTAAATATTCACCTATATATTCACCATTATTCACCTATTTATATGTATTTTATACCCACTCCAAAGTCAATAAAACCATATGTATACTGTGTATATTAATAACTAATAATACAAGAAAAAAAGGGCCAAAGTTTCTGACTTGTAAAATTACTTAATAAAACCCCAAACCCGGTTGGAGACAGACCTTAGAATGCAAATATCTACCTCATACTACCTCTGACCTAGGTCTACTTGCTTTTCGAATAATACATATTCAGAGAACTTCAAAGTGAGACCAATTTCACTTAAATCGGAGCTCGTATGCAAAACTTGGGTTTTGGGGCCCCTTTGTACATTATATGTATGTATATTTGTATCCTTGTATTTTTTGTATCTTATTTGACCTCATCTCCATTTTTAGCCAACATGAAACTTGTAGATCTCATCAAGATCTACGACTTTCATGTTTTGAGTTTTTACAAATTCGGCCATCCTCTCTCTTATTTCACATTCTTTCTTGGCCATTCAAATCAGGCCATGTGGCGCCATCTAGTTGCACCACGCGGTCCGCTCGTGAAGCGTCATGCGTCCCTCCTTTGCCACCGTCCGCCCCTCTCTTCTCTCTAAATCTGGGCCATCCATGCCTCCAGATGATCTCCACCCTTGGATCGAGGCCCATATTAAATCTGGGCCGTTCACCAGTGCCCTCACGTCCTTGCGACACGTGGTCCATCAGGAGCTGCTAGATCGCCTTCATCCTGGCCACTCATCTCACGTTAAATCTGGGCCCCTCTATCATCTTCTCCAGATCGCATCTCATCCATCCCTCAGTGCCTTCACCTGTGCCCACCACGTGTCACCTCCTTAGCCCTTCGATCTCACCACTCCGATCAAATCCAGACCATCCTCTCGCACCCTTCTCCCAGCCATTGGATCACTCGATCCCACGGTCAAGAACCCATCATCAACCTCCAGATGCTCTCTCTCCCACGATCTCTACCCCGTGCGCTCGCCGCCCCCTTCCTATTTTGGCCCCACTTCAGCCGTCCTCTCCGCCCCTATCACCGCCACTACATCGCCCATACCAACCTCATCCTCACCGACCTCCACAACCTCCATGAACATCACCCACGTTGCTCCACGACCTTTACGAATCACGCCACCCGGTCACCTGTACCCTCACCTCCTTCCTATAAATAATCCACCTCCGGTCACCTTCAACCCCATCAGCCCTTGAACGAGGTACCCTAGAGCTCATCTACACCTATCTGTGACTGAGATCATGCGTCAAATTGAGCGACGACAACGGTTTATCTCCGACGAGATCCATGTCTAGCTCCACCGTGCCAACAACTTCCCCGACGAGCTGGTAGAGCTTGAGCCTCTATCGACCCTCGAGTGACGATCAAAGACTCCTCCCCGAGCCTCCATCCCCAGGTATCCTCTTCCATCCTCCTCCGATCTCCCTTCATTTTTCTCGTGTTTTTCTCTTATTTTTTCCGAATCCTCCGCTCAACATCTCCCCCCGCCAACCATCGATAGAGCTCCGCCTTGGAGCTCCCATCTTCGCGCATCTATTTAATGACCCCTACGACACACCGCACTCCTCTCCGACATCACTCCATCGACCATGGAGGAAGAACACCTCCGCTCGGCCACTACTTCATTCCACAAGGCCTCGCTGCACTCGCACAAACTCCCATGAACCTCATCACCCTTTTTTGGCACAATATAACATTGCAGGCACCCCCATCTTCATTGATCGGAATCCTTACCAGAGCTTCTTCGAGCTCCATCGTCTCTGGCAGACCTCCTTCGCCTCATCCAAAACAGCCAACTTATCTGCCATGTCTCCACGAGCGGTCTGAGCCTTCCAGGAGAATCCTTCGAGCTTCACCGATCACAGGGTAGGACGACGGAGCCAGAGCCTCTTCATCGGAGCTCTGCCAAGTAAGTCGTAGGAGGCGGTAGACCTGAGGAACAAGACGAGTAGCTACCGTCTGATCTCCTTGATCGGACGGTCCCGATCAAGCCACGTCTCCATTGCCTCCGACTCCCAGCCACCATCGGATCTCGCAAGGATCGGACGCCTCGCATCATGCCACGTCAGCAGCTCTAGTTCCCGTTGGATCATCTCGATCTAACGTTCCCAAGGCACACCACGTATCTAGCTTGCGTAGCCGTTTGATCCTCGTCGATCGAACGATTCACATCATGCCACATCGACGCACTCCGAGCCTCCTCCCCGACCCTTAGGGTCGGAGCTCCCGAAGCTAAATCCCAAAGCACGCCCGAGCCTCAGTCCGAGCCTCCGATGCCTCCCGAGCCTAACATCTCACGTGTACGTCACGTGCGGTTTGGGCATTTTGCACTATGGCCCCTACAAGTTCTCCATATTTTAATTCAGTCCCTGCTAGGAGCAATCACATGAGGTGCACGTGTTCCTGTGGACATTTTGCACACATACCCCCAGCATTATAGGTAATTGCATTTAAGTCCCTGTCAGCACATTTAATTTTCAGTAATATTATTTTATGTAATTACAATTTAGTCCTTGTCTTTGTACGTATATTTAGGTATTCATTTGGCATTAATTTTCTACTCCAAAAAGTGCATGATGTTGCTTATCTTGTCCTCTATCTTATGTGACACGTGTTTCAATTTTGTGACATGCTTGGAATTTAATATTATTAATTTGGTGAAATCTTCCATATTTTGCCCACTGTGTGCCTTTTAATTCATATTAAATTCCTTGTTGCTCCAAAAATCACCATAAAATCATATTGGACTTAGGATAATTTATTCTACTTTGTGCCAAAAATCATTGCATTTGCATGCACCACGAGGCATTAATAAATTAATTATTGATTTCCTTAATTATTTTTTAATTGGTCCAATTCACATAGAATTTTAGGTTTATTAGTTTTCGTGGATTCATCATACTTAAATCTATCTAGGAAAATTTTTCTACTTAGAAGTAATGTGTTTTGGTATTTATTAAAAATAATTTTGTAAAAATCACCTTGCATTCATATTTTATTAACAGTAAATTCATAAAGTGTCAGAAAAATTCAAAAAAATAAGTGTAGATTAATTTAACTACATGTCATATTCTTGCTAAGTTTCATAATTTTTAGACTTCATTTGTTTATCTTTATGATTTAACTTGTGAAATTGGCCTGAAATTGCATTTGTTTTCCTTTATTGCATAAAAATTGCTAAAAAACCAAAAATAACCCTCTGAAAATCTGACCTCTGAATTCACCTTAAATTAATTAAAGGAGAACGCCGCATCCCTGAGTTCAACCTTGGGCTTGCCCAAGTAAAATAAATCTACCGCTAGGAATTAATTGAACATTAATTAAAGTGGTTTTTGATCAGTTTGTTTTCACCTAAGAACTACATGATATTTATTTTAATCATTAATTTCATTGAACTAACAAGGGTAAAAATAGGCTTTTCAATATGGTCAGCTGACAGGATCCAGTTTATACCAGACTCTGTTTATCTCCATGACTTGTGGAGGTTCCTTGTAAATAGTTTGAGCGAAGGTTTCGTCAGTTTGATGGGAAAAGACTTGTCTCAACCCCAACGGCTCTACTGCCCTACCCCTTGCCCATGAATGTAGTGAATTAGGTGTATGGGGGCAGGGGGTGAAGTCTAAGCAGGTATCTGAATCTTAGATACCCTATCAGCCAGTTCCTCCATTTGCATAGGCATTTTAGCTGATTTCTCCATATCAAATGGTTTATGGAGTTTGTCCGCCTTCTTATATATCTACTCGACCATAGTTAGCTTATCGATTATTATTCCCATGTCAGTACTCTGATCGATCATCATATTATTCACCATCTTCTTAGAGACGACTATGTAATCCTGGCTGGTGGTTTGTGCACGGTTGGATTTAGCAAGTCTCTTGAACACCTTGTAGACAGTGTCCTCATGGAGTCTCATGTAGCTTCCTCTGCAGGATGCGCTCACCAACCCTTGGGTCTCAGGGTTTAGTCCACTGACAAGACTTTGGACCAGCATCATTTTGCTTATCCCATGTCCTGGGCATTTCTAGATTAGGTCAGTGAACCTTTCCCAGGTTTCATGGAATGTCTCACTCAGGTGTTGGGTGAAGCTCGTGAGATTGATCCTCATCTGATTAATTCTACTAACTGGGTAGAGTTTCTTTAAGAACATCATCTTGAAGGTGGCCCATGTGGTGACCACTTCCCCTAAATTCTTTAGCCAGTAAGTCGCCTTATCAATCAAGGTAAAGAGGACAGCTCTCAACCTTATGTAGTCTTGACGAACCCTAGGGTGGCAGAGGTTAGTGCAGACTAGCTCGAAGTCACGTAGGAAGATATATGGTTCTTTATGATTATTCCCTCCGAACTTAGGCAATAATGTGAGGAAGTGTGGTTTGTGTTCGAAAGCATCCTTGGAGGGTACCGATCTCAACCAATTATAATCTTAATCTAATTCAGGAAGGTACGTGTCTTCCATAGCAACCTCACTGTGTTGCATTTTTGTCATCTGTTCTCTAAGGAGTTCAGTGTGTTGTTCAGTAGCAATTATTCTAGCCAGAAGTGCTCGAATAGGGTCATTGTCATTCTCATCCTCACCGGTGTTCTTCTTTGGAGGCATCATGACTTCT
The DNA here is from genome assembly GCA_037367405.1 of Ottelia alismoides. Classification (NCBI taxonomy): domain Eukaryota; kingdom Viridiplantae; phylum Streptophyta; class Magnoliopsida; order Alismatales; family Hydrocharitaceae; genus Ottelia; species Ottelia alismoides. The sequence goes on along the minus strand of JAZKJV010011818.1, from coordinate 176,380 downwards.
TCCTCTTCACCTTCAGAAGTAAAGAGTTCAGAATTAGCCATTGAAGGATGTGAAGAATTGCCAAGGATAAATGGTTCCTTAGTAGAGGAGTGAAATGAAGAGTTAGTCCAAGATTGACTGAACCCTGTAGGAGGTTGATTGATTTTTAGAAAGAGGATAACTCCAAGACCAAGAGAGGTTGAGAAGAGAGACATCTCGAGAAAGATTACACAAAGAAAACACAAATCAAACTCTCCAGTTCACCCACTCAACCCTGGTGAAGGCAGGTTAGGGCTCAACTGCTTATCTTTTTAATTTTAATTAGTAATAAAGCAATCTTGAAAAATAAGCGGAGCTGTGAGGTGCCGAAATATTTCACAAAGACTATCCCGAGTTCATACAACTAGTTGTGTCTACTTTCAGCTAGTATGTGTGTAAGTACGGACCGTTTAGTACCCGTGTTACTTGAGGACGGAGCCTTTCGTGGTGTCCTCTAAACCATCCACTCTACTAAGGGAAGTCAGACTGTAAAACATCTACCTGAAACACTCACTGAAAAGTAGATAATTGTTCATAAAAACAGTAGTCTGAATGAAAATTTTTAGTTTTTAGCTCTACCCTAAGTGTGTGATCTGGTCCTTCCAAAAAATGAGTGGGTTTCTCTCCACCAGACACAAGAATTAGTTTTATATCAATTTTATTTACAGTCGCCTTGATTAACAGTCCCAATTTTAGATTAAGGTTATCAGTGAAGTTTAGGTGAGAACAGAAATTCATGCCTAACAAGCAGTCCCAATTCCTTTAATTCCTAAGTTGTAAAACTGAGGAGGGAGAATCGAAAATCCAATGCAAGCGTAAATCAACGATGCATGCTTAAGGAGAAGACTTATAGTGACTCCTCGCGTTCTTCATGTGGGATGCAATACAAGGAATTTAAAATTTACACTAAATGACATGCACAAAGGAAATCACCCTAAGTAGATAGTTCTATTAGTGGGAAAGAATTGATTAAACATTTTGTCTAAGTCGAACGATCTATAGTTCATCTAGTTAGTGAAGAAGTGTGTCTTAAAAATTACGAGCACAATCATGGATAAAAATCTAAGCTATCATATGTGCTCCTAAATTCTATGCCACTCAAGTCAGGTCTGAACCACACAGAAAGGGTTAAAACACACTTGACACACCATAGAGAAGTCCAATCCTGAACATTACAAATTAACACGGTTCAAAGAGAGAGAGACCCTGTGAAAAATGTAGAAAATTAAATGTAAACTAACTCTCTGTCACAAAATTAAAATTCAATATCTGTCTTTGTAGATCCTTGATTTATGTCCAAAAAAATAGCTTCGAGTAATCTGCGAAGAGAGAAATTCTAGTTAGTATCAAAAGTGAGAGAAAAATGCAAAATGAAATGCAGAAAATAAAAAATGACACAGAAATTATTTTCACAAAAAATAATTATAGAAAATAATTTAAAACCCTAAAAATTCGTCGTTCTCCGGTAACGACACCATTTGACGAACGTGGATTTCACCTCTTTAATTGTTGAAATTTGTAGTATACGAGACGAAATTCGATTCAGCAAAGACCACAATCTTTGAATGTTGTGGAATCTTTTTACTTGGCAAGTATACCAAGGTCGAACACAGGGAATGTGATTTTAGGTCAATTGGAGTTAGGATGAATTAATTAAAAATATGGGAAGTTAGCAGCTTTTTATGCCAATTTACACTTGGAATTTTGATGCAATTATGCAAGATGAAATGTGAATATTATTAACATGTGTTGAATGCTAATGATGATATATTAATTATTAAATGCATATGAATTTTGGGAAACATAGCCTAATTGATACATTTTATCATGATGAATATGAGATTCATCAATAGTGTCCTCCAGATTCTTTATCATGAAAAAGTGCAAGGACACTTGGAACTTCCTCCTGAGGATTACACCTTCTCCAGATGCAATCTACCCTCTCATGGAATAGATATGGATCCTCCCACTGGTAGAAATGGATATTAGACAAAAAAATTTCCACTTTCAGCTTCAGCCAATCTTGTGGAGATCTCTTGGACACAAGATAGTTCGCAATATCAGCATTCCACAGAAGTGAGGTGACTGACAGAATTGCCTCGTCAAGAAAGGTTTCTGTAATAGGATACAAGTTCAGCTCAAGAGAGTCAGGCTTGAGAAGTTTAGACAAATGGTCAGATACCACGTTCTTAACTCCAGCTTTATCTCGGATTTCAAGGTCAAACTCCTGGAGGAGAAGAATCCACCGGATGAGACGTAGTTTGGCGTCCTTCTTCTGTTGTAAATACCGAATGGCCGAGTGATCTGTATAAATGATAATCTTGGACCAAAGGAGATGGGATCTAAACTTCTCCAAGGCAAAACTATCGGCAACCACTCCTTCTCAGTTACTGAGTAATTTCTTTGGGCTTCATCGAGCGTTCAACTAGCCTAGTGAATAGAAAATGGTATATTATCTTTCCTTTGTTCAAGTACAACACTGATGGCATAATCTGATACATATGTCATTTTCTCGAATGGTTGAGTTCAAATCAGTGGCTGCAAGATAGGAGCATGAGTGATGAGTTCTTTCAATTAATTAAAATCAAGGAGCACACGGTCATCGACAATGAAATCATGCTCCTTGTCTAGCAGCTCTGTCAACAATCGGGTCAACTTACTAAAATCTTTGACAAATCGTCGGTAGAAACCGACGTGGCCTAGGAATGACCATACTTGTTTGAGAGTTGTTGGTGTCTCTAGCTTAGAAACCACCTCCACCTTGGCTGGGTCAACTTCCATGCCATGTTTAGATACAATATGACCCATCGCAATTCCTTCAGTCACCATGAAGTTGCTCTTCTCTCATGAGAGCACTAGATTTACTTCGTAATACCTCCGTAGAACTCGATCTAGGTAATCAAGAGACTAATCAAAGGAGTCCTCATAGATCAAAAAATCGTCCATGAAAACCTCCAGAAAATTGCCCATCATGTCGGTGAAAACTACAAGCATACACCTCTGAAATGTTGTTGGGGCATTGAATAACCCGAACGACATCCATCGGAAGGCATATGTACTAAATATACAGGTGAACTAGGTCTTCTCTTGGTCTTCAGGAGTTATACCAACTTGATTGTACCCTAAATACCCATCCCAGAAGCAAAAATATTTCTTTGCGGCCGGTCTCTCAAGAATTTTGTCGATGAAGGGCAGTGGAAAATGGTTCTTCTTGGTAGCAAGATTGAGTCTTCTGTGATCTATGCACACTCGCCAAGAAGTGGGTACTCTGGTCACTATCTCCTCTCCTATGTCATTCTTCACGATGGTGATCCCTGATTTTTTTGGCACTACATGTAGAGGCCTCATCCATTTGCTGTCAGAGATGGGATATATGAATCACGCATCACACCATTTCTGAATATCTTTCATGACAACCTCCCGAAGGTTCGGATTCAGCCTTCTCTGAAATTCGTAGGAGGGTTTGTTATCTTCCTCAAGGAAAATACGATGCGAGCAAAGGGAAGGATTGATCCCATGGACATCCTAAGTTTTCCAACTAATAACCTTGCGGTTTCATTAAAGAACCTCCATCAAATGGGATTCTTGGTCTTCAATCAGATGAGCATAATGATGACCCGGGTACATATTAGATTCACCCGCTAGGAAGGCATACTTCATATTGAAGGGCATTGGTTTTAGCTTAGGCAGAATGGGAGCTATTTCAGTGGTGACTTCTGTGATTATTGTTGGTGGTGGTTCTTTCGTCTGTTCTACATCCACCCTTAGCGGTTCAACTTGTTCATTCAAAAATTCATAAAAGTTTTCAATACTATTCCCTTCATTTAGAATTCCTCCATGGTATGTTCTTGGTCTTGAAGGAACATGATCTCTACTGAAACCTCATCAATTAATTCAACAAGAAACTCATCACGATTGGCAAGGGAAATTTTTACTGCATTTTCCATTCCTTCCTCAGGGCAGAGGAATTCATGGATGTTATTATCATCCATAAATGTTTTGGTATCTTGAATTTCAGCTAAAACGTCACAGTCCTCAGAATGTTTGAGCACCTACACACCTATTGCTGGTGTTCCCTCTGTAGGTTTTGCATTGGTCACGGTCTCTATCTTGACTATGTTGTCCTTGGAGTTAAATATGATCTCTCCAGTGCTTTAATTTACCACATCATTGATCGTTCACAGAAATAACTGACTAAGGATGATGGGAGTGAGGAGCAGGGGCATGGAGACGTCCATGTCTATCACAACAAAATCGGCAGGCAACGACTTCCCTTGAACAGTGACGATCACGTCCTCCAACATGCCCCTAGGATGCTTGACAGATTTGTCTGCGAATTACATAATCATCTTTGTAGGTTTGAGAGGTCCTAACCCGAATTTAGTGAGCAATGAAGTTGGCATTAAATTAACAGAAGATCCGTTGTCGAGCAAAGTGCATTCAAACTCTAGGTTAAATATCTGACAGCAAACGAGTGGTACTCCATCGTTTAGCTTTTTGTTCAGAAGATTGATGATGGCATTGACTATGGCCATTGTAAGAATATGCTTTTCAGACTTGCCACCTTGACTTCTCAGATTGTGAGGATGAGGTCAACGCCATGTCGTACATGCATCTTTGAGTCCTTTCTTTACAATAGGCATGTACTCAAGAGCTTTCATCAATGGAATGTTTAAGACCAAATTTTGAATAATTTCCATAATGGTAGGATCATACAAAGCATTTTTCAAAATTTTCAGTTTTTGTGTTTTTTCATTGCTTTTGGAAAGGGAATATTTACAGAATCTGAAACAGTATCATTCAAAATTTTGTCCCAATCATTGTTTACATGTAGATAAAAAATGTGTAAAATCATATAAGTTGTGGACCAAAAAGTACAGGCTTGACTACATGTGCTGGCTTTGGATCTGATGCATGCGTAGTACTCTTCAAGATTGATGTTGGTTCTGCAACATGTGTAGGAGTCTCCAATGATGATTGATCTCCATTGGGTCTATCGTTGTCCTTTTGTATTTTCTTCATTTTTTGTGATTTTTCTACAGATGGTGCTTCTCCAAAAATGTTGCTTAGCACTCGTGCTGGTCGGATTAATGACTCCCCATCAAATGCAAGATGCTTTTCCTTTGTGGTTGTTGATGGTTGTAGTGCTCTACCGCTCTTGAGACTAATAACATTAGATATAACAAATCATTTCGACCTGAATCGGGCAGATTACTACATAGTACCTGCTCCTTGCATCGGAAAATATTCAGATTTACCTCAAACTGGGATGGAATGACAGTCTTAGAAGCTGTCAGATCGCCTATCTTTTGGGTCATCTCATCCATGTTTTTCACTAGCTACTCCAAGCAAACAAGGGTCGGCTTCACCGGTGTGGCTTCAAAAGATTAGCCCTACTAGGGCTCTGACTCAGATATTACGGTGGAGGCTGATGCTGGTAACCCTGCGAGAAATGGTAAGGAAGAGGTCGAGAATAAATTTGTGAATAGAGCTGAGAGGGATAAAAATTATAATATTGAATAGTTAGTTATTGTTGATAGAAGCCTTGATTAATGTAGCCGAACTACTGCTATTGTTGATAATCTTGCCTCCAGGTGTTCCCATATTGTGGAGGTTTCTCGTTCTGGAGTGGGTAGGGTTGGAAGTTCCTTCCTCACTATTGTTGGTGGTTGTGTGACTGGTTCGCCGCGTTCTGACCTTGAGAGTGTCCCTGAGGATAGGTCAACTATTGTTCATGCTCCCACACATCATTTATCTCTTGAATACGTGGTGGGGGTGGAGGAAACTACTCTGGATAAGCCAGGTGTGAGACTTCTTGATACATAACCATCTGTGTTTGGTACTGCGAAGGCTGTTCCGAAACCTACATGTAGTATACATGCTAGACAGGTTGGGGGTGCGGGTGACTAGGCTGAGGAGGTTGTATCATCGCTAGCTCCTTCTTCTAAGAAGGTGTCTTGACAGTGGCAGATAGTGAGTTGCACACATTAGCATTTAGGGCTCAAAAACGTTGTTGGGAAATCAGATCAAGTTTTTCCAAACCCTGGGTTCTCTTCTCAATGATTGAAAGTTCTCAAGGTCATGTGACCTTTTCTCTATGATGTCTACCTTAGAAAAGTGGCTCCCAATGATGCTAAGGTTGGATCTCTTGTCCTTGTTTTTGACATGAGTATCCATTCTCACAGGCTTGTTGTTGGTGGCGGGCATATTCATATATGCACGTGATGAAGATTGAGGGGCCTCTCCTTTAGCTATCTCCTCAAAAATGTCCCAGACGACATCCTCATCCTTGTTCAAATGCGATCCACCACAAACGGCATTAGCGATCCTCTTGCTTTCAAGGATCAACCCACTAAAGAAATGTTGCACAAGATTGGTCTTTGGAATTTCATGGTGGGGACACTTCTCATGCAGAACCTTAAATCTCTCCCATGCTTCATGTATCATCTTGTGAGGTTTCTTAATGAAGCTGGAGATGCGAGTGTGCATCTAGTTCAAGCGGCCGAGGGGGTAAATTTTGTAAAGAAATGCTGATTTCAACACATCTCAGGTCACCACTACCTTTCCCAAATGATCGACCCAATACAGGGCTTTGTCTTGGAGGCTGAAAGGAATGGCAGTCATCTTGGTCACCCCCAATGGGATATTAGGGTAATGGGATGTGGCGCAGATGCGACCAAATTTTCACAGGTGGATGTATGTTTCCCTTGTAGTATTCCCATGGAAAGTTGGGGGTAAGGATAAAACTACGGCTTCAGCTCGAAGTGGGTATGAATTTGTGGAATTTGGATCCACTCTGTGATATGGCCTGCTCCAGGATTGTAAGTTTGTTTCAGCGTAGGCTTCGGCTGCGGTAGCCTCCCCTCCCTTCTCTCATAACAGGGTCCACCTACTGAGAAGTCATCTTCTGAATCTCCTTCATGAAACTCATCATCTATGTTCATCTGATCCTCTCTTCTATCATCTCTCTCATCGGTTATCCTCCTCAAGTCATTCATCATATCCTAGAAGGTGGTCTAGGTTAGGGCTTGATTGGTTAGTTATTGTTGGATTGCATGTATCCATGTGAGTAGCTGACTATTGACTTACTTATATGTGGTTTAATGCCCTTCCCCTTGATCTGCATGCTCGAGTGGTTGGGGTTGTGATCCCTTTCCTCTTCCTATGGGATGCATCTCCGAATTGGCTTGAAACTCTGGCTCGTGATCGGGTTGATGATCTGCATGATGGAATAAACCTTGATCAGTCTCTGTCTGAGCATTAGATGCGGAGATGAATATGGGATTAAAGTCAATCTCATATTATCGTGAATGGGTCATAGGATACTGACTGAAATCGATCTCCATCCATAAGGGGTTGATTCTGGGATAAGAGTAATCCTGGTTTATTTGGAAAGGAAGAGTTGGCTCGGACTGTGAGTCCATCTCTAATAGAGAATTTATTGGAGAAAGGCAAGTGTTGAAGGAAGAAAGGATCGGAGAGTCCAAAGAGAAGTTCACAAGGTCAGAACTGGCTCCATGGGGATCACCCTGCATTATTGGAGATGTGGGCAACACAGAATCGATGTGGGCATCGATAGAGTACCGACTAAACAATCTGTGGGACAACAACAATAGAAGGTCAAAAGTAAATAGATGATAGATGAAGATCACGGAGATAAACAAGCAACAAAAGAGTGTAAAATAGTAGAAGGTTCACAATTTGCAAGTGTCAAAGATAAGGAAAGCAAAATAACGCAAGGGTGCGATTTTTTTGATCTTTACCTTAATAAGACTAAGCAATCAAACCTTAAATATATTTTTATTATATTTTTCTGATATAATATTTACACTTAAATAAATAAGGTTATAAATATATATGTATGAGTATAAATATTTTATCGATGTATTTTATATACTTATTCTATTATAATTATTTATGCATGGTTTGTTTTAGTTTTGATATGTACATATGCTATTAATAATATTTACAAAATTATAAAAATAATAAGAAATAAATAAAATGAATATTTGATACAAGTATATAGTATAATAAGGGTCTAAAACGTAACTATCACATATTAACTCCAAAAAATATGAAACCATCTTCATTAAATAGCTTATTAAAATTTATATATAAAGGTTATTTTAATACATTTTGAGTTTTTATTTGAGAGATATGGGATTGGGAAGTTGGGATTTTGGAATAGAATTTATACATATATTATTTTTGCATGAATTCAATTTTGTATTTCTTTATATATTATTGATGAATCCACATTTCATCATCTTTATTCTATCATTTTGACCTCAAAAACCCTGGCAAATGCATGTAAATACCCTTAATTCATACATTTTAGCATCCATGCATGTGTGTGTAAATAGTGTATAAAATACAATTTTTAAAAAAAGCCAAAATAATAGAATAAAGAAAATAAAAGAAAAAAATAATAAAATATTGTGAATATTTTATGACCCGAAACCCCGAGACCTAGGCATCTAGATGAATAGGTCGACAAGGAATAAAGCAGGGGGAGATAAGGGCCAGAATACAATAACAACCCCTTTTATTTTTATTTATTCTTTATTCATTTTGGGACCTATTTTTAGTTCCACTTTCTATGTCTCAAAAAAAGAAATTTTGTACATGAAAGTTGTAGATAATTACATATAGAAAAATACAAAATTGATTTCACATAAAAATATTGTACATACAAAAAGATATGATCTGAATAAGATTCCAGAATCCCAACTTCCCAGATATGTATCTCTCAAATAAAAGCTCTAAAAGCATAAAAATAACCTTTAATTGTATATAATTTTCAATAAGCTATTTAGTGAAGGTGGTCTCGCATTTTGTGGAGCTACGATTTGAAAGTTGAGTTTTGGACCCCCTATAGTATACTTGTATAGATTAAAATATTCAATTTATTTATTATTTACTATTTTTATAATTTTATATTTTTGGTATTTTGTAAATATTACTTATAATATATGTGCATATTAAAACTAGAACAAAATGACCAATAAAACACTTTAATAAAATACTTGTACAAAATACATAGGCAAAATGCCTATATAATTAATAGTTCTATTAAGTGTACAAAACACTTCAGAAAAATAAAGCAAAATATTTTTTATAAAATAATAAACAAAATAAATAAAATTAAATATACAAAATAAAAATAAAATATTAAAATATATAGACATGTATACCTATACTTGGCCCTAAAAAGGGTTTTACAATTCCATACCTCATAAAAATAAATAAAAATCACCATAAAATTCTTTATAAAATAAGGAACATTTTTTATTTTATAAGCTAAAATTAATAAAATCATTTACTATTTTATATTGGATTTACTAATAATTTTGACTTGGAATTTTCTGGATGGTCCACGTAGACCAACCATTCGTTGACCTCAGTCAACTCCCTGACCGAGGCCTGCCAAGTCTGACACCCATGATTTTTACCCCGACTTCAAGAAATTTTGGTGCCTTATTCTTCCATCTTCTGGCTTCGCTTTCTTCTTGGAACTTCTTCCTTGATCATCACCGATCCACGCCGAGCACTCATATCTTTCCATATCTTCATCATTCACGCGTGGCCATCGCTTGAAGGAGACGCAATCAACTTGCATATATTGGACCCGCCACCTTCAAGCTCTAGTTTGAACCCCCTTGGCACCCGCTTCGCTCCCTTTCTCATGCCCTTGAGTGAGAGGAAGGTGACAGATTCCGCCTCCACGCATCAGAACGGTCGAGCAAGCACCAAGGCGGCTCCACGACCTCCGCCATTCGCCGGCGTCGAGGTTCTTTCCTCTGGCTTCCGGCCATCGAGGTACACCTTCTTCCTTAGTTTTTCCTGTAATTTCTTAGTACCCGTAGCCTTAGGAGTCGAGTAGCCTCGTTAGATTCGACTATCGATCACCCGTTCACCATTCACGATCCTCTCGCCGGAGCGCACCTCCGGCCGAACTTCCATCCAGCTCGCGCCACCATTCCACACCGCCACTTCGCCATAACGGTGTCCAGGCAGTTTTCCCGGGGTCCTCTCATACATTTTTGCAGGTCAACGTGCACGAACAACACCTGGATACCATTTTGCGAACTTCGTCGGAGGTACCTGGACCCGATTCCTCCGCCGCCTTCTTGGCGGTGCCTCAAAGCTTCTCTGGCGACGTTGAGTCTTCCAGCACCTAGCCCAACCTCCCAGGAGCTCGCCCGGCCTTCTTGCACGCTTCCAGACCGCTGGAGGACCAAGATCTAGCTCGGGGAAGTTCGCCTCGCCGGCGTTCTTCCCTGTTCTTCCTCCCCGCTTCTTCGTCGTCCGATCGCGCCTCCGCTCTAGATCATGCCCCAACAGTTAGATCCTCGCATTCCCAGCCGTCAGATCATCTCCGAGGACCTAATCTGGGCCGACCATCATCGAACCGTCATCGGTCGTCCACTGGTTGACACGTGGATCACTTAAGAACGCCAACCGTTGGATTGCCCCGCCTGGGTATTTTGCACCTTTAACCCTGGCGATTGTTGTATTTAATATTTAGTATTAAAACTTTCATTTACAGTTCAAATGTTTCGTAATATTTGCATTTAGACCCCTAGACTTTTAATATTTGCATTCAGGTCCACGTCACCTAACGTGACTCACGCACGTGGGGGTGGTGAGCATTTTGCAAGGACCCCCTGCGAGGTTTGTTATTTCGTTTAAGTCCAAGAACTTTTCTATTAAGTGTAATATTTTTGGAAAAATTGTAGTTAAGCCCTAGGTTTTTGCTAATTGCACTTACGTCCTTCTCAAGCGCGTGCATACCACGTACGGGGGTGGGATATTTGCGCTTGTGCCTCTGCAGGTTTTGGAATTCGTATTTGGTCCTGGAACTTTGTTTATTAGTTATATATTTTGTGGAAAATTGCACTTTGGTCCCTGAGTTTCTAGATAATAACATTTATGCCCTCGCTAGTAATGTATTTTCTATTTGTTGTCTCTATTTATTTCATGCATCTATAAAATTCTAAAAATCACCCAAAAATTAACTTAATTCATGTTTAGATGCTCTTTCACGTCATATTTTTATTTCACATATTTATTTCATTTTCATATTTATAAAAATTCAAAAACACGCATTTTCTCCACTGTTTGCATTAGAAAATACATAAAAATTATAAAACGTTTTTGAAAAATTCCAAAAAATTGTCTTTTGTGTGTTATTATGTGTTCCAACTTCTGTCCAAAAATCACTAAAAATTACAAAAGAAAACTCCTAAAAATTATAAAAACCCAAAATCATTCCTAAAAATATTAGAAATTCCTACAAAATCCTAAAAATGTAATTTCTATTTCCTAGTTTTCTTTATTGGATTATCTTTAGTTTAAAATTACTTTGGAGAAATTTTGACACTGTTTTATATTTTTCATCTCCATTTTAATATCAGCCATTTATTTTATTCACTATTTTCAGTATTTTTGACTTTAAAAATACCAAAAAAAATTAGGAAAAATCTAGAAAAATCACAAAAACATTAGAAAAAGATAAAATTAACAAAAACATTTTATTTCCTAGATTTTGATAATTTTTACTTCTTTTTATATCCCTCTCATCTCTCTTGTATATATATATATATATATATATATCTTATATAGCTTTATATCTTTGTTAAAAGAAAACAAATATAAAAATATGAAATATAAAAAGAAAATATAAAATAAGTAAATTAAAAATCAAAATATAAAAATATAAAATAAAAAATTAAGTAAAAAATGTAAAGTTCAAAACCCAAAAAATAGCATTTGCATAGGCATTTGATCACTTTCAGTCTTGAGCATTTATCTTACTGATCTATCCTGCTTGTTCCCTGTGTTCAACACTCTACATTACTTGCACTATACACATATTTTGTGGAGTTATAATAAATTTTAACTCCACATTTACTTTCATTACTTGATTTAATTGTCGTGTGTTAATTGTTGACTAACCCGGGTTTCATGAGCGGTCGCCACATCGACTTTGTCTCCGCCTTGTGTGAGACATATTTAGACCCTCGTAAAAATCCGAGCTATCAATTATTATCTACAACTTTCATGTAAAAAGATTCTTTATTTGAGCTATAAAAAAAGGAGAATAAAATAGGTCTAAAAATGAATAAATAATGACTAAAATAATGGAAATTATTGGTGATTTTTGACCCTTATCTCCCCCTATTTTATTCCTTGTCGACCTAGTCAAATTTTGACTTGGTCTCAGGGTTTGAGGATCATAAAGTATTTTTGATATTTTATTCTTTTTCTTTTCTTTTATTTATTCTATAATTTTGGCATTAAAAATATTTACATATACAATAATTGGAATAGAAAATGAATGTTAATATGTAGAAAATAATGTTATCTACATGCATTAGCTAGGGTTTTAAGGCCAAAACGATAGAATAAAGCTGATGGAATGGAGATTCATCAGTCATCAATATGACTCATCATATAATGTGCTTCTAAATATCTCCTCTTCTTTGACAAATGTTGGTTCTTGAGAAAAATATAGAGACAACCAAGAGAACATGAGTCTTGACTTAACTATTCGGTTTCTTCCTACTAACTCCGCTATTTGTGCACCTCACCTTCAAGTATTTCTGAAATGCAGGATGACTGGCCACATACTCATCAAATGGTGCCTTAACCATAATGTTATCTCTACAAAATCGTACCATTTTTGGCTCATCTTTTTAAATCTTATTTATGATGCACTTTCATGCCGTAAGAGCATGGGGAAAAGGGATATCCAAAGCAGGCTGTGAAGACTCAGAATCATAAATGGAAATATGCACTTTATTATTCTTTGAAACTGAGTTTTTCACAACTGAATCTTTTACTGTTTGAATTAAAACTGAATCATCTACTACATGTTGAAAAATGCCTGCTGAATATGCATTCTCCTCAATCAAAGGTACAAGGTCCTCAATAGACTTTGAATCTGATACATGTTGTCATGCTCTGGTACTCCTCAATCTCCTTCTGGAATTCTCTGCTCGCTGGTGATTCTCAATGTGAAGATGCATGGCTTCATCATCCTTTAAAGTCTCCTCAGGTTGAGCCTCAAAGTCGGTCATCTCCATATCCCTTACTTAATTAGGTATGACCACAGTCTGTCCGCTCCTAAGAGACATATGAATAACACAATCAAATGAAAAGATCTTGTTCTCAAATTTGTGATAATAGGAGTAGTATACCTGATCAAACTATTGTTTCTGTCGAGGCTTGTTCAAGCTATTGGCATTAGCCTGAACCTGAGAAGGAATGGATGTAGAAGGTACAGTGCACTCATCATGTAGTCAAAAAATATGGTTGAGATAAACCCTCAAATTGTGTACCTCCTTCCTATAGGAATGAAACTCCTCAAGAATCTGCCTCTAAAAATCAATGGGACCTCAAGATGAATGTTGTTGCTGAAAAACGAAGACAAAGAAGAACGTGAAGATTGGCACTGATGGACATGGGACTGCTGCTGCTAGGTGTGATGTTGAACATGCGGGCTTGATAACTGAGATTTTGCGAGGGTCTAGAAATCTCACAAGGCGAGAGATCCAGTCGATGCGTTGATCGCTCACGAAATCTTAATTAATAAACAATTAACCTACAAGAATAATATAGCAATGAAAATACAATGTGGATCAAAATTTATTATAAACCCTACAAAATGATCGTATAGTGACAAGTAGAGTAGGTTGTTAAACACAGGGAACACATGATGTAGCACTCAATTTTATTTATATATAAATAATGAATAAATAATATATATATATAGATATGGACAAAATTAACTGAAGAATGTGGTATTTTTTATTTTTCATTAAATTAATTAATTAATTAATTTTTCTCTTTTTTACAAAAATATTTAATGAATTTGAATTTCTTTTCAATTTACCACTATATAATAATACATGGATATATAAGGATTTACAAGTGTGCATATCTATGCTAAGGGATTTATTTATTATACTACTATGTATAAATTATTAAATAAATATATAAAAAATCAGAAAAATCATGTTAGTATAATCCTTATTTATATTTTTATGTATGAAAAATATTTTAAGGTGTGTATATTAATTATAATAGATATAATATTTGGGTTAAATGAGGCTACACCCTGGGTGTAGCCAATTGGCTACTCCCACCCCCATTTTCCCCCTATTTTTTTATTTTTTTGGAAAATAATAATATGTACATTCATAACTATATGCCCCTAACATGTCGTTCCAATTTCATCAGAAATACAGACTCTTATGCCCTCCATTTGAAGGGGTTCAATTTCAGCAATTCTGATACCGTTAAAATTAAACAGTCTTGATGGAGGGGATAGAAGTCTTGAATTAAAGTCGAATTTTCAATGACACCATGGTGACATATTGTGATCTAACTTCCAATAGGTTTCATTTCAGAAAAATAAAAATTATATAGGGGAAAGGGGTTGGAGCATGTAAGTTAGCTACACCCACGAAGCATATTCCTTTTTCCCATAATATATAGATATGTATATATGATCTATATAAGGTAATATGTATATAAATATATGGAAAAATAGTGAAAATAAAGGACAAAAGTTCTTCTTGGGTTTTTTAGTTTTTTATATAGTTTTTGAGGTTTTTCAGTAAATTTTGCTAATTTTTAAGGATTTTTAAGTTTCAAAATATAGCAAATCAAGAACATTTTAATTATGTCGAATAGATTTAATATTAGAAAATACTTAATAAGTCCAAAAACTATCAAAACTATTTTTAATATGTAATAATATATATAAGAAAAAATAGAGAGCGGGAAGAATTATTTTTTGGATTTTAGGAATAGATTTTATAATTTTATAAGGATTTGAGGCTTTTATTTTTTAGGTGTTTTCCTTATATATTTTTTAGGGATTTTCAGTTAGAATATATTAGACATTGTATTAAACATAAAATATCTTTTTAGAAATTTGTAGACTCTATTTTATAATTTTGTTGGCTTTTTTAAGACAAACATGGATTGGTCGTGCACTATTTTATTTTTAGGAAATAGGAAAAGGGTATAAAATGCAAATGTAAATATATATATATATATATCGTGATCAATCATGCATCTAGGTACCTACTCCTATTTTTTGCTGATTTTTGGGGTATGAAAACTATTTTGAATAAATAGGAAAGAACATACAAAACTATTTAAACTAGCAGGGCTATGTTTGTAGTTAAAACTAAATGCGGGGCACACTACAAATTAACCCAAACTTTAATACTAATATTCAACTTTATATATTAAATGATAATTAAAGAAGCACTATGGGTTTACATGCAATATCCAAAACATAAAACATGTGCATGCACATGACTCTAATAGAGACTCAATTGTAATATTCGAAACGTTTAGGGGGCTACATGCAATTTATCCCCTACTTTTTAAACTACGTAGAATATTTACAAGACTATAAAGATAATACCAAAAGTGCAGAGGAGGTTCATAGAAATATACCCACTTATGCGCTGGATCCAATCGCCATAGTGTCGCCACGTGGTCGATCGTATGGTTGCAGACTCGCATTATTTCGCTTAGAATGGACACTCAAAATTAGATCTGGAGCATCAAGATGATCAGACGGCTGGAGGCGATGTAGGATGAATTGGGGAAGAACATATTCCTGTCGAATTTAGACATTCGATTCCTCGCTCCTCAATCCATAATCCGAATTACCAAGGGGTACTTCTCGTTCATGGAACTCTTTCGCATGTGCCGGTAGATTCAATTGTCGATAAGGTGGCTTGAATAGCTCAGGCTTCTCCCGTTCACCTGGAGGCACTCCAGGTGCTCCAGAACTGCCAAGAAGGTGCCTCACGTCTGTCCTCATACACGAAATGCACACATGGCTCGAGAGCAAAGCTCTCAGCCCAAAAATAGTAGTTGGGGCTACGTGGATGGTGAATGCGTTGAGACTCCGATGATGGGGGGAAGGAACCCTCTGATTGCTTCGATTCAAGTCAAATCGAGGAGGCAAATGGATGGGAATGATGAATAAACCGTTAAGGATTGATGATGGGATAAAAATGGGTCAGATGCCAGGGGAGATCACCGTGAATACGACCTGTAGCTCGAGCTACAGGCAAACGATATTTTTTTCCATTAAACCTAAATCTACTAGGATAAATTTAAATTAAAAGGGATTAAAGTCTAGACTATCAACATTACCTAAAATAGCTAGGAAATGGGCTCGACGGAGCTTGGGGGCTCCGGAGCAGAACCTCAAGGCCATAGGTGGTTGGAGATGGCGGACATGCTGCTTCGACCATTCTTCCTTGGTGCAGATCGCAGCTCCACGTCCATGTCACGAACAAGAAGGTTTTGGTAGAGATATGAGGGCATGGTTTGGCTAAAGAGTGATCAAAAATCAAAATTGGGTGATGGAGGTGTATTTATAGGAGAGGTTTCGAGGCTTTCCAAGGCGAGATAGCCTACAACGACGAAGGAGTTGGTGGAGATTCGATGATGGGCGTGGATCTAGGACGGAGATGCTACAGGAAGGTGATGGTCTCAAGGGCAATGGATGAAGAAGGAGGCATTGAGAAAATAGAGAAGTGGCACCCTCGTGAGGTCTGACAGAAGTCATAAGGGGGGCCAGACAGTTGACCTAAGTCAACGAATGGAGGCGCCTGATTGGTCCACGTGGGCCAACCAGAAATTTCCACAAAATGCCTTGGAAGATAGATAATAAGTCGTAATTGATTGTATTACTTTTAGGTTATAAATAAAAAATGTTTCTAATTTTCTATAGTATTTTATGCATATATTTATTTATTTATTAGAGGTAGTTAATTACAAGTTTATTTTTAGGGTTTTATTTATAGATATATTTACCTATATTTTGAGAATTTTATTTTTATTTTGTAATTTTTATTTTATTATTTTATTTTGTTATTTTATATATTTACAACTTATTTTTACATACTGAAATATATTTTTATTATATTTTTATGATGGAACATATCCACTTAAGTAAATATAGGTGTATATTATATAGGTATAGTTATTGTATATTCATTTATATAATTTTGCATTTTATTTTATTGTTTTATATATGGATTTATGTTAGTTTTTATTTTGTACATATGATATAAACAATATTTAGAGAATTATAAAAATGTAAAATTATAAAAATAATAAAGAATAAATAAAATGAATATTTTATTAGAGTATATTGTATAATAAAGGTCCAAAACCTAACTTTCACACCTTGACTCCAAAAAATATGAAACTATCTTCATTAAATATCTTATTAAAAGTTATATAAAATTAAAGGTGATTTTTATACATTTTGAGTTTTTATTTGGGAGTGGGTCTGTGAAGTTTGGTTTTTAATATTTTATTCTATGTATAAGATGTACACTGTATGTTATTTTTGCATGAAATAATTTTATATTTTCTATACACTTTTAGCTACAATTTTCATGTACAAAGTTTCTTTATTTAAGGTGTAAATAATAAAAATAATAAAATAGGTTCCGAAAATGTAATTATTGACCTATTTTGTAGAATGATCCATCTGTGTCTTTGTACAATTAAATGCCCTATCTTCCCCTACTTTATTTCTTTCGACTAAGTCATCATGATGATTGAGTCTTGAGGGATAGGGACACTTCAATGTCCTTGACACTTTGCTCTTTTTCTTTTCTTTCCTTTATTCTTTTATTTTGGCAATTAATACAATAAATGTTCAATATTTTATAAGGTATTTGGTATGAATTGATAAATGTTTATTTTGATAAATTAATGATATATTCATGCACTCAGCTAGGGTCTAAAGGCCAAAATGAAAGAATAAAGGTGATGAAATGGAGATTTGTCATGCCATGTTGGCCCGACTAGTACGTCTGCTGAGGGATATACTACTGTTGTTGCTGCCTCGATGTCTGGTAAGGAATGGATTCAGAGCTCTGTGATGTTGGAAGAGATGTAAGAGTAAATGATGTGTTGTAGGAGGTCTGGAGATGCTCATAGGAGAAACGTTCCCAAGAACTCCCCTGCCTGACAGAGTCATTGGTGTACCACACACCATTTACCTCCCACACCTGGGAAGGCTCCTCTGAAATTGTATCAACAGAAGGTGGTTGCTGCTGACAATAGTGGGCTAGAGGATGGTCCTATACCCATGGCTGGGATAGCCGTGACATCTGATGCTCCTGAATATGGTGAACACGATATACTGGAGCTATAGATGCACTCACAAAAGGTACCGCATCTTGGATACCCTCTCAGAAAGCTCTGCCATCTACTTAGGTAGTTTTGATAAGTTGTTGTCCAACTCATCCATCTGTTTATCGATCCTCTCAACTAATGTAAGTTTGTCTGCTATAATGCCCATGTCGAAAGGATCCATTGTATCCTTCCCTCCCCTGCTTGATAAGAATGGAATGGGGTCCTCTAACCGAGCTCTACTCGCAATATGTGCTCTACTCGTCTCGATCATCCTCTTGAACACCTTACAGATGGTGTCTACTCCACGTGAAGTATAGCTACCTCCACAAGAAACACTAACCAAACTCTACACCTCAGGTTGACGGAGTGCACCAGTAAGAAACAAGACTACTTCTTCTAATGATCGAAGGCAAGTGCTCGCAACAATAACAGGACTCTGAAAGTGAGTCCAGGTGCTTATAGCACAAGTCCAAGGATTTTTGGCTCTATTCCTTAGGGGATACGTCCTCACCCACTTTTTTTGGAGGTAAATACCTGCAATCAATGAAGGTTTTACTGCCTCCAATACAAGGTTGCTTTTATTCCAGATTCAATTAAGTCGCCTTGCATTAATTCAGTTCCCATTTTAAGAGATTAAGTTATCACTTTGAATTATGTGACCACAAGCATCGCCTACTGTACAATCCCATTTCCTTTTTCCCTAAGAAACTAATGTAGAAAGCAAAAAAAGGGAATGCAATCAAAAATCAATGATGCATGTAGTTGTTTGAGATACTTACAACGCTTCCCAAAACTCTCCATGTGGATGCATAGACTGAATATATAAATCTATCTAAATTATTCAAGTTAAAAAAACCACACCTAAGCTAAGGTTCTATTAGCGGAGAGGAAATCAATTTATTTTACTAAGTAGAACATATGATATGTGTGTGTATGAATCTCCTAAGATTTTTGCATTTGTGAATCTTATGAGATTGTGTTGTGTCCTAAATTATGAATTAGATCAGGTAATAATGACCTATGATATGTCTAATTTGGCATAGTTCTTCAATCTAAAACGTCACTCAAGTCGAGAACCACTTCGACACAACCACCACAAAGAAAAAAATAAAGTTAATAGGCCTTCATTATACACGCAAGATCTCAATCAAGAACCATTGTAAATAGGCGAATACAAATTTATTAAATCACGACAAATGGACTAAATTAACTAAAGTAGGCTCTCCAGATATTTTGCTCCGTGGCCTCTCCATCAAGAAACTCCAAGCTCCTCACCTCTTCAATCTTATGAAAGTTGTCAACTCCATGAGCCTACCACAAAATAATAAGTGATTAGATAATTCTCGAGAGAGTTACAATAGTCAATTATAGAAAAACAACAAATCACAAGACCGATAAAGTCAACGAATCAGGCTCAAAATAATTAACCTAAAAATCACTAAGTAAGTATTTTGACCTTAAAAAAATAATCACAAAATTTACCGTGTCCCTGGCAAAGGTGTCATCTGATAACTCGCTAAATATGTAAGATAATTCGGGTTCATTGTAGAACGGGCACATAGAGAATCATGCAGAACCGAGAAGAATCTCAGTGATGAGGTTCTAGACTGTAATTTATTAACCTAGGAAGCCCAGGGTCGAACACAGAGACACGAGCAATTAGGTGAATAAATTTGAATGTCAAATATCTAATACAGCAATTTATAAGATGATCATAGTGAGCTAATGCACAAAACACAAAAGAGATAAATTTTCAATACATTTTTTATGCAAATAATTTAAATAAAGATAATAATGTATAAATATCACAATTATGATAGTCACAAATATTAAAGACAAGATAGAAAACTTGGTTTAATCACAGAAATTCCCTGAATTGATTTAACGATAATTAAAGCATTAATCAGGAAAAAGGTGATATATGTCTTAAAATCATTTGATAATAACTAATCTATACTTTCACTTTGATGCTTAATTATTTAACAAGTAATTAAATGACTTAATGAATTAACAACAATGATAAAAAAACTAGAATTGAGTCACTAAGATTCAAGGTGAATATCAAGTTAAAAATCTCACAATTAATCCTTTTTCAATTTCATTTAAAGGTTAATATAAGCATTTAGGAGAAGGAACAAATCAAGCATGATTTTTAAATCAAAACTTGCATCCAATCATATCAAGAGATACAACATCAAGATAGCTTTTGAACGAGACAAAAATCACTTCATTTAGATATATAAATGAAAGTTATTCAAGGTTTAATCCAGGGGCATTTTTTAGTAAAAATAACAAGTTTTTATTACAAACGAGGATAAAGGACTGAAATGAAATTAAAATAAGCCATAGGGGCAAAAGTGTAAATGTCATAATGCGGGAGGACTTATCTACAAATAAGAGAAACTAGAGGATGTCCGCTGCAATTTTCTACATCACGTACGATGCACTTAATTCATCTAGGCTCGGAAGAAGAGGGTCGGTCTTCATGGCTGATCGTTGGATCTCGCCCAATATGGGGGATCTAATGGTATATGCTTATCGTGCGTTCTCGTCCTCCTCCGTGATCGGATGAGCAAGGGTGTGTCTTTGACGATGTTTGAGTTTCTTTGCTGCTCCTTGTATGCTATAAAGTGCCCAACACGATGCTGGAAGCCTAACGAAGCTGATACAATGTTGGTGAAGGTGTTATATTGTCTGTATGTCATCGACAATGGAGGAGCATCAGGGAATAAGCTCCAGATCGGAGCTCCTTCTACATTTCTGACCATTGAAGCTTACGTTACCTACAAATGTTAGTATCCAAAATCCAACACACATGCAAACGTATTGAAAGGATTGCGAGGAGATATGGAGGGCTTTGCGAAGGTGATAGATCGAGCCCTAATGGGTTCTCCATGTCGAGAATGAATCGATGTGGATACACTGATGGAGCAATGGATCGAACATGAGGGAAAGAATGTGTGATTGTTGGAGGAATTATGATGAAATCCAAGTTATCAAATCAGAATATATGCCATCACTGGATCTTAGGAAATTAGACAAACAGTGAATGAAAAGAAGATCGAATGAAAAACTTACCTGAAAAATGGAGTTTGAATAGATGGATTAGAAGAATATGCAAGCCTTAGACAGAGTTGGTTGCTCCGGGTCATCACTTGAAGGTTTTCGGCCAGGAAATTGAGCTCAATCACCCATGAAAGTGGTTGAAGCACGACTAGTTTAGCTGAGTATCTCGCCAGAGATAAGATAGTTCTACACTCAATCTCATTCACTCTCTATCGTGTATGGAGAGGAAGATCTTGGAGGATCCTCGTTGAATGGCGGGATGAGACGGAAGTTGGGCGGTTTTGATGCGAGGTGATTGCTGACATGAGGTTATTGGAAGTGGTGTCAACCACCACCATCAGATAGAGAGAGAGAGAGGATGAGGATGAGGAGAAGTCAGGGAGCTGACGTGGATAAGGGAGAAACAATGATCAGTTTGGCAGTTTGTTCACGTATAGAGGTTGTTGGAGGTATTTGCAATAATTAGGAGAAGTTGAGGTAGTTTGGCGGTTCGTTAAGTGGAAGAGAGATGGCAGGAGGTTGAATATAAAGGCTCAACCGTTTAATCAAGATCAGACGGTTGCCATTTGTGCGAAAATGTGCGGTTAAGATAGAACTGATCCAAGAAGATCCTACGGATGACAGTAAGGCACCAAAGAACGGCTAGATTCAGCTAATCAGATCCATTAGATAGTTGAGAAAAACAATGTAAAGTATAAAGGGTCGGTCATGTGGCTCAAACAATAAAACAAATCAAAAAATTAGAAAAAAATGTAAAATAATAAATATATAATTAAGAGCTGAATAATAATAAATGGAAAACATGAAAGTTGTAGACTTTGATGAGATCTACAATTTTCATGCAGAAGTCAAAGAGATCAAAGATTTCTTTAATAAAACAATACAAAATAATTTCTTTAGTTTTCTTTTATTATTTTTGGCTTTTATTTATTTTAAGGTATATTATTTATATACAGTATTATACAAAATTTTATTTGATTTTTAATAAAATAAATAAATATATGAAATAGTAGCACAAAAATTGGGTGAAATTAATGTCAATTATATACAACACACAAATTATTAATTAATATTAATTGTTAATGAATCGTGTTGATTTACTTAAGTAATAGAGATAATATTGATAATTAATGATGATAAATATGAGATTTATCAAGCACTTCTCATCAGATGCACTATCTTCAATCAGGAGTTCGAGCACACTTTTCTCGACAACGAATCTTCTATCAACCTTTCGCCAGCATCACTACTCACAGACTTCGGGTTAGGTCCGCTCAAGCCAACTAAAATGATTCTACAATTCGTGGATCGATCCGTTAAGTAGCCTAAGGGCATGTTAGAGGATGTGATCGTCACATTTCAAGGGATGTAATTCCCTTTTGATTTCATTGTCCTGGACATGGACACCTCTGCTCCATACCCTGATTATCCTTGGTTGATTGTTCCTTTGAACGACCTAAGAAATAGTTGATTATGGCACTGGAAAGATCACATTTTGCTTCAGCACTGACAAGATTCAGATAAAGATCGTGGCTGAGCCAAAGCCGATAGAGATTGTGTCTGAGATGAGAGTGCTTGAATCTTAATACTCCAAGGAATGTGATTTTTTAGGAGAGACTGGAGATACATATCTATTTCTGGATGACAGATAAACCCTAAAATTGCTCACCATGGAGGAAGTATGGGAAACCACAATCCAACTAACCTAAGTCTTTGAAGATGAGATTTTCGTTGATGTGCCAATAGAGGAATTTGAACAATCCCTCTCATATGAGCGGGAAGATCTCATTG
Organism: Ottelia alismoides; assembly: GCA_037367405.1. NCBI lineage: Eukaryota > Viridiplantae > Streptophyta > Magnoliopsida > Alismatales > Hydrocharitaceae > Ottelia > Ottelia alismoides. Next base: position 153,313 of record JAZKJV010011818.1, on the reverse strand, counting down.
CCAATCTATGTGATGTATTAATTATTGAAATTGAATTTCTAGAGGTGGACATACAACAGTCAAAAAACTAATACATGCAGTTGTCACTAAAGTTACCACTGAAGTCGCTCCCATGCCGCCAGATCTTAAACCCTTGCCCTCCAATGTGAAGTATGCCTTCCTTACAGGTGAACTCAATAGGTATTCAATTATTATCAGTGCTCACTGACAACAGACCAAGAATCTCGTCTGATGGAGTTTCTTGAATAAAATTGTGAGGAGATAGGTTGGAAGATATCTGATCTCCATGGGATCAATCTGTCATTGTACTCGCATCATATCTACCTTGAAGACAACAAGCCTTCCCATGAATTCCAACGCATTCTGAATCCAAACCTCCAAGAGGTTCTGATGAAAGAAATTCAGAAATGGTGTGATGTTGGATTCATTTAAGAAAAAATTATTCCATTTCCAACTCCAAGTGGGTGAGTCCCCTGCACATAATGCCCAAGAAATCTAGGATCACCATTGTAACTAATGACAAAATAGAGGAGATTCTGACCATAGTACCAACATCTTGGTAAGTCTGTGTAGGTTACAGACATCTCAACCTTTCTACCAAGAAAGATCATTTTCCATTACCTTTCATTGACCAGATTCTCGAGAGACTGCCGCGAAGGAGTACTCTTGCTTCTTGGATGGTTACTCTAGATACAACCAAGTTGTGATCGCGCCTGAAGATCAAGAGACGACCACATTCGTATGTCCTTTTGGGATGTACGCTTTTCGACGGATGACATTTGGGATGTATAATGCCCCCACTGCATTTCAGATGTCATTTTCGTAGATATGGTGGGAAGTTTTCTTAAGGTTTTCAAGGATGATTTTTCGATCGATGGAGATTCATTTGATCAATGTTTGGACTATTTAGATCAATTTCTGAGGAGGTAATGTGAAGTGAACCTCATACCACTACAAGCAGAGTATCCAGAGGGGACAGTCAATAACCGTCCCTTTTTTTGTGAAAACTGTCCATTCTGACCAGAAGGGACGGTCGCTAGTCCATCCCCTATAAAACCATCTCATTTTACCGTAAGGGACGCAAAATACGAAGGTCCCCTTTCTGGAATCCATTGAGACGGCTCAAACCGTCCCTTCTGCTATGAACAACACGGACAGTTATAACCGTCCCTTCCTAATTGTCCCTGACGAACCTACAATGCGACGGTCTAAATCGTCCCATCCAAATGCTAGAGGGGACGGTTGCGACCGTCCCCTCTGCGGAACCAACTATTGGGACAGGCACAGACTCTCAAGAGGGATGGTTTGAACCGTCCCCTCCCATCCTTAATGCCCAAATCTAGTAGCAGGGAGCTGCATAGGCTCAAAGGGGACGGTCAGGATCGCCCCTTCCAATTATCAGACAGGACAGGTGCGACTGTCCCCTCCGCTTAAACCACTTTTGGGGATTCCCACATAATCGCATAGGGAACGGTCTAGATCGCCCCCCTTAGTCGTCGAGGTCCATAACGAGAGAAAGTGAGTTGCTTGGTTACAGAAGGTCTGGTTCACCCAACTTTTATCCATTTCCTAAAGGAAAAGATCCAAAGATAAAAACAAGGTTAATATCTCGTATGGATCTCTTGTACATTATCTTTCCTATACTCTAATCATTTTAATATTATTCTCTCAACATTGTGTATAACATTAATTAGGATTTATAACTTTTTCATTATAATTATACGTATAACAACTACATCAATTATAATTTCAAAAACATCATTAGTATGTAAAACCTTAAATCTTTTAATTACAACTAAACATTATGACTATAGATAAAAATCATGACAACTATTAATCGTAGTGACTAAACTATCACTTTAAAAATAAAACATACTTAAAAACAAGTATATTTCAAACAGTAATGTATTACAAATGAGAAAAGTTAGAAAGAATGCACAACCGAAGAAGAGGACAGTGGGCGTTGTTGATGGCGTCATCAACCGAGAGCCGAGGAAGGTGGCGGCGACGTCAATGGAGGCTTCGAAGGGGAGGAGGAGCTCGGGTGGTGACGGGGACGGAGAGGGCTTAATGAGTAGCAGAATGAGGAAGGGACTCGACCGAGATGGATATAAGACCATTGGGTATGGTCATTCGGCCGTCTCCTTTAATAATTATCAAGGACGGTTGTAAGTGAACCGTCACCTTTGGGTACATATATTTTTCACATGTCCCGCCAGTATAGACATCGGGGATGGTAGTTAAACCATCCCTTCTACGTATATATAAGGGATGGTAGAAATCGTCCCTGCAGATTTATTTTTGCGACATCAACAGTAAAGCATAGGGGACTGTTAAGACCATCCCCTATGGTCCCCATGAAAAGAAGAAACAAGCAGAAGTTGTATTAGTAAGGGGTGGTTATATAACTGTCACTAAAGATTCGATCATCAGGGATGGTCAATAAAGATCGTCCCTTGTACTTAACTGAAGGGACAATTATGCCACAATTGTCCCCTTCAATTACATAGGGGACGGTTGTGCGTTGACCGTCACCATTTAGCGTCCCCAAAGGTCCAAGAGTTTATAGTGTGCTCTCTTGCGAGGAGAAATTTCATTGTGACTCAAGGGATCATGATGGGTCATGTTGTATAAAAACATGGCATGGAAGTGGACCCAACCAAGGTGGAAGTGACTTTCAAGCTTGAGCCACCTACCAATCTAAAACAGATCCAGCCATTTTTGGGGTACATCGATTTCTACTGATGATTTATCAAAGACTTCAGCAAGCTCACCCGACCGCTGACATAATTGCTAGGTAAGGAGACAGATTTTGTTGTGGATGATCGCGTTCTCCAAGCCTTCAATCGGTTGAAAGACCTTATCACATATTCTCTTATCTTGCAACCACCTAATTGATCTCTACCCTTTGAGATCATGACGGACACATCCTATTTCGCAATTCGCATTGTTCCTGTACAAAGATGAGAGAGGATGCCATTTTCTATTCATTATGCTAGCCGAACAAGAGATGAAGCTCAAAAAATTTATGCAATGATAGAGAAAGAGCTGCTAGCCATAGTGATTGCCTTGGAGAAGTTCAGATCACATCTCCTCATATTAAGGGTGATTATTTGCATTGATCATTCTACCACCAAGTACCTTCAGAGCAAGAAAGATGACAAGACTTGTCTTATTCGTTGGATTCTTCCTCTCTAAGAATTTGACTTGGAAATTCGTGACAAACTTGGCATAAAAAATGTGGCGGCGGACTATTTTTCCAGAATTGTCAATGCAGAACCTCCTGAGAAAAATTCAATTCCAATCATAGAGACCTTCTTAGATGAGGTAGTCTTGTCTATATCATCTCTCACCTGGTATGTAAACACCGTGAATTGTCTAGTCTCCAAGAAGACTCTGCTCAACTGGTTGAAGATCAAACGAGATAAATTCTTGCATGACATTCATTTCTACCAATGGGTAGAAAGACATCTATTCCAAGAGGGTACAGACTACGTTTGGAGGAGGTGTATACCTCAGGAGGAGGTTATGGGTGTTCTAGATGACTGGTACAACTCGAAGCTTATGGACACCATTCTGGAAAGAGAACTACAATAAAAGTGTTTCATGTAGTCTTTGGTGTCCAACATTATTTAAGGATGTAGATGATTATTTAAAGAAGTGCACTGACTATAAGAGAATGGTTGGGAACATCAACATGCATGATACAATGCCTTTAAAGTATATTTAGACATTCAATATCGTTGATGCTTGGTGCATTAACTTCATGGGGCAATTTCTTAACAGCCAAGGTTTTGAGTACATCTTGCTTATCGTCGGCTATGTTAGAAGATGGGTAGAAGCAATACCTACCCCAACCACGGATAGTTGCATAGTCTGTCACTTCTTGAAAGATAACATCATATCACAGTTTGGAATTCTTAAGATTCTAATTTCTGATGGGGGAGCCACTTCATCAACAAGGAGGTCAAGAAGTTGATCAAAGAATATGGCATCGAATATCGTGTTGCTGTGAAACACCACCCACAGTCCAATGTCTAAGCTGAATTTTCTAACAGGGAGATTAAACAATATTGCAGAAGCTTGTATCGAGATTGTAAGAATTAGTCACAACTGCTTGACTCAGTTCTTTGGGCTAACCGCACGACATACAAGTCTCCACTCGACATGTATCCCTACCACCTTGTCTAGGCAAGCCTTGCCACCGGCCCGTAGAATTAATTCACAAATCCTTGTGGGCATTGAACTTGTGCAACCTTGATTCCGAGCGAGGAGGAAAGAATAGAAAGTTAGTATGAACATATTGTTAGAGTTCCAAGACTACGTATACACATCCAAAGGAAGACTTTCGAACATGGATAGAAGGTGTGGCTATTTGATGCGAAGTTGAAATTTTTTTGGGCAAGCTGAAGAGAACATGGACTAGTTCATTTATTGTGAAGATTATGTGTGACAACGGAAGTCTACTCATATCAAATTGGCCATCTGACACACAACCCTTTGTAGTCAATGGATAGTTGCTGAAGCCATATCTCAAGAACGACACATTCCTTTCCATTGTTGATTCAATCGAAGTTGTATTTCAAGATTACTTCTTAGAGAGAGAAGGATCAGACAAAAAAGGCTGAAAATCACAAAAATATTTTGTTTTTGCCTTTTCTTCTTTTCATTTTCTTTTTTCTATTTCTTCCGAAAAGGTGTTAGCCCTTTTCATCATTACTATACTTGAGATGAACTTTATCCTAAGTATAGGGGGATGATCATCCCGAGTTGTTCATTTCTTGATCTCTTACATGTCCCCTCAACTCATGATATTTTGTCTATACTTAGGAATATTTTACCCAAAGTATAGGGGGGACAGGTCGAGACAATAATTTCATATATTCCCACCATTGGCCCTCCCTACATTGTAGTCTGTTATACTTAGGATTATTTCATCCAAAGTATAGAGGGGATGATTTACTTCTCATTTGTTCATTCTTTAGTCATTGTCGTATAGATTATTCTATACTTAGTACGATTTACATCTTTCTTTTTCTCTCTGATCTATAAGGACATAGCCCAAGCTAAGTATAGGGGGTCATATATACATTATATACACTTTAGACATAACTCATACTTTCGTATTTTTAATAATATGGCAAATTTATAAAACACACATTAATCCTTTGAAAACACTTGTAATAAACATGTTAAAATATTTGCAAAATATTTGAAAAATGGTTGGAAAATATCTTTCAAAAATCTTTGGAAAACTATTTGGAAATGTTTGGTAAAATATTTTCAATTTTTGTAAAAATACTTTTGTAAAGAATTCTTTTATCTGTTTGGATAAAATATTTTGAAAATCTATTTGCAAATGATTTGAAAAAATGGTTGTAAAATTATTTGAAAAAAAGTCTATATATATTATTTGAAAAATATTTGCAAAATGATTTTCAAAGTTTGTAAATGTTTGTATAAAAGTTTGCCAAATTATTTTTTCAAAATAAAGTTTTCAAAATGTTTATGAAACTCTTTTCAAATTATTTTGAGAACAATATATATGATTTACACAAGTAAAGATCTTATACAAACCTTATATATACAAACATGTAAATTCCTAAATCCTAATTCTTGTAAATAACAAAGGCATTCTCGTGTAAATATATGCACATAATTATTTGCCAAAACACTTTTATTTTTCAAATATCTCTAAAAATTTGCAAAATATTTTCAAAAACTTGCATAAAAATGCAAAACTTTTTTAAAAATCATAAAAATTTAAAACCAGAGAATTGCATCACAAAAATATTTTTTTCATTGTACATAACGTTTGCATTTTTCAGATTGAGTTTGGTAATTGAACAAGTATAAATAAAATCCGAAGATTGGAACTTGGTTATACCTTAATCCACTTAATCACAGGAACCTTATAGGAACTAGAATTGGGATACTTCAGGTCTGCTTGACTTCATTCTTTGAGACCACGAGACTTGGTTCAATGTCGTCTTGACTGTCTAAGTAGAATATTTGAGAACATATGCATGACTCTTGTCGATAGTGACATAACTTGCATACTTGCACCTTGCACTTTGCTCGTCTCAATTGAAGTGGTAGAGGGTTGTATTTGCCATCATGAGACACAAGCCAATGGAAACATTAGAAGTCACACATCGGTGGCCATTGTACCCCAAACTGATCCAGTAGCCATGAGGTCGAATGATAGAAGTTGTGGGTTGCAGTAGAGCTTCAAAAGAGAGATATTCTACTGGCTCAAGAGGAAAATGTCCTTATGTAAATGTTGTTGTATATAGTATTGAAAAAATCATAATTAAAAATCCAAAAAGAATAGATGGGAAAATTTCCAAGAAAAATCAATTCCCGTCAGAGTATGCATGTACATAGTCAATAAGCAAGTTTGAGCTTTAAAGTCGAATCCATGTGAGCCTGCAACTGGATGACTTGGATACACTATCAAGCATCCTAGGATAAGTAGATACACTGGCTACCATCCATTCTTTTCTCCGCCTCCTTTTCTTGAGCCAATTACACTTGAACTTAGAAGGGAATACCCCGCTTCTCGAAAAAATAGTTGTTAGATTGGGGAATCAAGGTCACCATGTTGGAGAAGACAGACTTTTACCTCTTCAGTTGAGAGGAGCTACATATTGTTGAAACTATACAAGGCTGACTCATAATCAAAAAGGGATTGCGCATGACATCTGTATGTTCTGACCTGGCTTTTGAGGAGACTTGGGCAAAGTCTTGTGGATCTTAGGGGTTGTTGTGTTTCAAATCCATTTCCCAATAAGATTCTGACCAAACCTAACTTACAGGGGTTTGACTGAGCTCTAAACTTTGATTTTATGAAGACGAGTTTGAAAGTTAAAATCAATCCACTTTCTTTTTTCTTTTCATTATTTTCTTTTCTGCAATTATGGGCATAAGCGTTTGCAAGGGACTAGCAAAGGAAAGTATATGGGGTGATGAATCTCCATTTCAACACCTTTATTTTTTGTTTTGGCCTTTAAATCCTAACTAAATATATGTAATTAGCATTAATTTGCATAAAATGATACATATTATTTGCTGCGTAAATAGTGTATAAAATAATATATTTCAAAGCCAAAATATAAGAAAAAAGAGAAAGAAAAAAAGAAATGAAATACCACAAGTATTGAATGACCCAAAATCCCAAGACCTAGGCATCACGATGACTAGGTCTACTAGCTATAAAGTAGGGGGACATAAAGGCCAAAATATAATAAAACCCTACTTTTTTTATTCTTTAATAATTTATTTTTGAGACCTATTTTATTCTTTATTGTTTATACATCAAATCAATAAACCTTGTACATAAAAGTTGTCGTAAAAAACACATACAAAATTTATTTCACACAAAAATAATGTATATTGTGCTTTCTACACTCATAATAAAATTCCAAATTTTCATATTTCCATAATGTATCTCCTCTATATGAATTCGAAATTCATCAAAATTACCTTTAATTGTATATAACTTTTTATTAGCTATTTAATGAAGGTGGAATAATTTAATTTGGAGTCAAGATGTAAAAGTTAGGTTTTAGACCCCTATTTTACATTATACTTGAATAAAATATTTAATTTATCTATAATTTATTTTATTTATCATTTTATGCTTTTTTATAATTTTGAAAATATTATTTATAATATATGTACGTGATTAGAACAACATATAACCATTACAAATCCTTATTTGGGCAAAATTTTTTATTTTTTTTGAAAAATAACATCATTTACATTCATCCCTATATCCCTCCTATATACCATTCGAATTTCGTCAGAAACAGAGACTCCTACGGCCTCCATCCGGACAGTAATTTTTTAATGGTAACAGGATTTTTTTAAATCGATACCATCGAGATGGAGGCCGTAGGAGTCTCTGTTTCTGACGAAATTCGAATGGCATGTAGGAGGGATATATGGATGAATATACATGGTTTTATTTTTCAAAACAAAATAAAAAAAACGCGAAAAAATGGGGCGGGGGCAGCCATGTTGGCTGCCCCCAGGGGGCAGCCCCATTTTTTCCATAATAAATACATATGTTTATTTAAGTATACAAATAACTTCATAAAAGTACAATAAAAATATATTTACGTATATTAAAATAAGTTATAAATATACAAAATATGTATTTAAAAAAATAAAATCTAAAATACAAAATAAAAATAAAATATACAATACATAGGCAAATATACTTATGATTATATATGTAAATATTAACATATGATAGATGACCTTATCAAAATAAATAAAAATTATCATAAAATACTTCATTAAATAATAAATCTTTTATGTTTTAACCTAAATTTAATAAAATCATTTATTATTTTATTTTGAATTAAAATGGAATTTATTTTTTGTTTTGTCTTTTTTTGCATCCTACGTGGCCCAATCAGTGCCCGCCTCTGGTTGACCTCGGATCAACTCTCTGACCCAAGGATTTGGGTATGTCAACGATTAGGAGACCTCATTTTGTCAAATTTTGAAGACTTATTCTTGCACTAAAATCATTCGATTCCTTTACAACTTTTCCTCCGCAATCGAAGCACTTACACGCATTGACCTTTCCTCAGTCGATGGATCTTTGAATCGAGTCACAACCCTAATCGAAGTCTCCCCTGTATAAAGTATAATATTCATCTTCCTCCTCATTTTGATCCTCTTTCACCCATGTAATCACTAACCCTAGTAGTTCTTGAGTCTCCTAGTGACAACATGAGGTTCGCCAAGGGTCCAGCAAGGAAGAATGGGAGTGAATCGAGTCGATCCCCATTTCATCAGAGTTGCTCTACCGCGAGCTCCATCTCGTGTTACCCAGGTCCAGTGATCCTCTATCTCTCTAAAATTTTCAATTCCTTAGAGTACCAGTAATGTATATGTACTTTTAGTTTGTCTTATTATGTTTATAATATCCAAAATTCCAAAAAAAATCTCGATCGTCGAAGCTCTTTCCCCGACCATGTTCTTCACCGTCACACCCTTATGTTTCTCCACCCATATATCGCCCCTTAATTTCTCCATATGACCCCCCTCATCAACCACACAGCTCTACCGTAGATCTGGAGATCGAAGTCTAACTCCATCATCCTCTATCGGACTTCGCCACCCCCATCATTTCACCCTCGACTTCAGCCAATAATAGCCTAGCATGCTTCATCATTGCTTCGTCATTCTTTTCTTGTAGGCACAACAGCTAGAAGAGCCCATCTGTAGGTTAATCTGACCAAGGAAAATCTTCCAGGACCCGTTCTGCAACCTTGAGCTCCAGGGATCGATCCATGGTCTCTGAATACATTTAAGGGCTCTTGATAGTGTGGGAAGACGATATGAGTGTTAGGAGACTCTCGACTGGAGGAGCGAGTTTCATCGAATCCAAACTCGCTAGTGTGAGTTCATCTTTTGTTCTTCCAACCCTGTTCCCTACCATTCAATCAAGAATAGCTACCCAGATTGAGTAGCTGACATTCGATCCTGGCGAGGCTCCAATGTTTGATCTCATTTGAGATCTAATATCAGGCACCGAAGACGAAGTGACATCCTGTGACGAGGAGGTGCTACACGTCAAGTGAAAGAACCTACATCGGTGGATAGCGCCTAGTGGGGATAATTTTACCTGTTACCTCTACAAATTTTGTATTTTATATTTAGTCCATAAACTCTTGTATGTAGCGTAAAATATTTTGGATATTTAGCATTTATCCCTTTTTGCTTTCTATATTTGCATTTAGGTCCAATCTACGTCATCTCACGTGCTCATACGCGTGAGGGGACTGGGTATTTTGCACCTAAGCCCACAAATTTTGTGTATTTCTTTTTAGTCCACATTTTTGTAATATTAAAGTAATATTTTTTAGATATTTTGCATCTACCCTCCCCCATCTTTGTATTAATTGCAAAAATATCTCTTCAAGTATATATTATTAGGAAAATTTGGGAAAATTGTATTCTGAGCCGAAACTTCTCTAGAATGTTCGGAAATAATAACCAGACTTTAAATATTTCCAAAATGTCCCTGCCAGGCTGCATTTTTCTTTTTTGAAGATTTTATATTTTCTAAAAATAGCTCTTGTGACCTAAAATTTTGTATAAAATTAGGATAAATACCTTATACATTATCTATGACATATATTTTTATAAAGGTATTTTACCCTATATTTCTACCTATTAAAAATAACAATAAAGCTATTTTTGTTGTCTAGATTAGAAGAATATGAATAAATAAATAAAAATTCCAAAAAAAAATTTTGTTTATTATTGTATTTTGTACCCACAAACCAAAAATCACTAAAAATAGAAAAAGAAAATCAATAAAATATAAAATCCTTATAAAAACTATAAAACATTCTATAAAATAAAAAAATATTTGATTCTATTCCTAAATTTTATCTGCTATATTTATTATGTATTAAAATTAGTTTTGAAAAAATTTGAAGTCATAACTATTTTTAGTTTCCAAAACAATTCGGCTTATTAATGTTAGTCACTACTTTGATTTTTTCATTCAACTAAAAATTCAAAAAAATACTAAAAATTATAAGAAAATTCCAAAAATGGAGAAAAAATAAAGAACACAAAAATATTTTATTTCCTGAGTTTTGAAGACTAGTAGCTATATTTATAAATATAGAACCCTTGTTATATACATGTATCTATATTTACTGATGTTAATATTTATAATTATTTTAATTATTAAAAATCCCAAAAATATATTCAATACCTTCAAAATAATATGGATTTCATCTTAGGAAATTTTACTAATTTTAATCTCATTTTTGTTATTTATAGTATCTATTACCTATATATACCTATTTATATTATAACTACTTATAAAAAAATTTAAAAAGAAAAAACTAGAAATAAAATAAAAGAATATAATAATTATAAAATTCAAAACAAATAAAAAAATATAAAAACAAAAATCCAAACAATACAAATAATTTAAAACCCCGCAAAAAGTTGAAAAATTCTCAAAAACCCAAAAATATTTCTTCTATTTGTAGTCAATTTTTGATGTCTATCCCCCATTCTCCCTATGTTCGACATCCTACCATACTTGTCACTATATACATTTCATTTTAGGGTTATAATAAATTTTGATTCACACTTGCTTGTATTTACTCTTCTTCATATTGTGCGGGTTGATTGTTGATTGATCTAGGATCTCGTGAACGGTCACTGATGAATCTCCATCTCATCACCTTTATTCTATCATTATGGCTTTAAAAACCCTAGCTAAATGCATGTAAATAGTATTATTTTATACAAATTAACACTCATTATTTATTCCATTTGTTGTATATAAAATATAGTTTTTAATGCCAAAATTATAGAATAAATAAAATAAAAAAATAAAATGCCAAAGATATTTTACGACCCTAAACCATGAGACCAAGTCAAGAAGTGGATTGGTCGACAAGGAATAATGTAGGGGGAAATAAGAGCCTAAAATCCACTAAAATTCCCATCCTTTGTTCATCAATAATTCCTATTTGGGACCTATTTTATATTCTATTGTTTATACATCAAATAAAGAAACTTTGTACATGAAAGTTGTTGATAAAAATACAAAAGTGATTTTACATAAAATAATATCAATGTAATTTTTATACTCTGAATAAAATTCTGAAACTACAACTTTCCAAACCTATATCTTCTCCATTTGAACTCAATAAAAATCCACTAAGACTTCTCCCACTATTAGTAGGGTCAGCTACATGGATTCTTGCTCAAATCCATGTTGAAAGATTCGACTATTTTTTACGCCGACCGTTAACTACCTAACTCAAGCCCTAAAAATGTACCAAAATCACATTTAATTGTGTATAACTTTTAATAAGCCTTTTAATGAAGGTGCTTCATCCAATTTGGAGTTAAGATACAAAAGTTAGGTTTTGGACCCCTATTGTACAATATACATGAATAAAATATTCATGTTATTTCTTCTATATAATTTTTATATTTTTATATTTTTATAATTTTGTTAATATTATTAATAATATATATACACATTTATAATAGAGTATAACAATAAATAAAAATATTAGAAAAATAATATACAAAAATACATAGATGAATATATAATATTTATACCTATATAATACGTATACATATTTATTTAAGAGTATAAATAACATCAAAAAAATATATTTATCTATATAAAAACAATTCATAAACTTATAAAATATTTATATAAAATAATAAAATACAAAATAAAAATAAAAATAAAAGACCTAATATATAGGTATTTATACCTATAAATGAAACCCTAAAAAGAACTTGTAATAAAACAACTTGTAAAAATTAAAAAATCATATTAAAATACTACATAAAATAATAAATAATTTTTATTTTATAACTTTTAATTAATTAATTATATTTTTCCAACCAATTTTGTCTTCTAATGGACAATCTGAACCAATAGGAGAGCCCTGCCTGTTGACTTGAGTTAACTCTTATGACTCTGGCCTAGCCCTGTTAAAAGTAGCTAACCTCCCTTCTTCTCGATTTTCTACGCCTTGATACATGGCTCGAGGAGGATCGATCTCTTCGTAAGATTTGACAATTGTTCATCTGTGATTTTCATCGAGGCCTTGCTTAGGGTTGAATCGCTTCGAGACACCTATTATCCTCTCTCGAACTCTTCCCATCGTCACATGTACATAACCAAGATCCTCGCCTCCCTTCACTTTTTAATCCCCTTGCACCATTTCTTCTCCTCCTTTTGCGCTTCAGGGCTTGAGCTCCGTGACAGGGAGCTCGCCCAGCATTTGGTTGGATTAAGGAGAGGCACAGAGGCAGTTTCCACGATCTTTGGTGCTCGGCCATCGTGAGGTCCCAATCATGTAATTTTGACCATTTGAGGTATGATTTATTTGCTTTATTAGATAGCTTGTAGATATAGTTTCAATTCCCCATCATTGGATTAAGTTGCTTGTATTAGCTTAGAATCTAACATTCGTAGTTCGCCAGCGCTCAACTCCGAGGAACCCTCCACCGTGCATCTCACTGTTTCCAATCTCGCAAACCACCTCTTTTCCATACCCCTTCATTTCTCTATCTTCCTATGCCACCATCCACCTTCGATTCACCCTGGAACAAAGCTTCGATGCTAATCCTTTGTTGCTCTCCTAAGCATCCCCGCTACACTCCATCTTGCTCCAAAACCACCAAATAAAAGCCTAGACCTATGCCACCTTGTACTGTGAAGCCTCTTAACCATTTTGCAGGGTTGGAAGGACCCATCTAAGGGTCATATGAATTCAAGAACATCCTCCAGGCATCGAGACTTCTAGGGATCCATCGATGAGCCCCAGACCTATGTAAGGGATCAAGAAGACTTACGAAGTTAGTAGGAACGCATAGAGACCATTGGTGGAGCTCCAGGAGGTCGGAGACGCATAAAGCACTAGATTCAAACTCACCCCACACGAGTTCTTCCTTTATTCTTCTGTCGTTCAATCGAGTGTCTAGCTCCAACAAAGCAGTGATTGTTGGATGCATGATGCTTCATTTGTCAGATCTCGATCTGAGATCTATTCTCAATCATGCATCCCAACCATTATCATGCAATCTGAGGACGACACGTGGATAAGTGAGTTTATCTCATTCGCCCGATCAAGTGCTTAAGTGGTAATTTGCAAATTTAGCCCCCACATTTTGTTATTTCTTTTTAGTCCTATAATATTATTAATTAGTGTAGAACTTTTGTAAAAATGGTGTTGGAACCCTTATCATTTTTGTTATTTACTTTTGGGTCCAGTCCATGCCACCATACATGAGGTCCCATGTGAGGTGGTGATTTTGCAGTTAGGCTCTTGTACCTTTTTGTATTTTTGTTTAATCTGTAAACATTTAATGTTAGTTATAATATTTTAGATAATTTTTACTGTAGCCCTCATCTTTATTTTTAATTACAAATTGCCTTTGTCAATTCATTAATTTTTATACTTGTATTTTATTCATTAAAAATATCATCCTTGCTCTAAAAACACATAAAAATAGGAGTAAGTGCATGCTTCCTTGTAGTTTCATGTCATATTTTTGCTTTTGCATTTTAGACATTTTAACCATTTTCTAAAAATCAAAAAGAGCATATTTTGCCCTTGTTAGGATTAAAAACCAAAAAAATTTAAATTGTATTTAAAAATTCCAAAACATTAGTATTTCTTCGTTATTTCATTGTACCTTCAGACCAAAAACCACTAGAATGGAAAGAGAAAGACTAAAATTAAAAAGCTTCAAAATCCTTTATAAAAAGATAAAAGGTTACCAAAATTCTAAAAATATTAATTTCTATTCTATAATTTTATTTTTATTATATATTATTAACTAAATTAGTTTTGGAAATTTCCATCTTTATTTTCTATTTTTAACTCCCAAAATAATTCGACCTATTTATTTAATTCCTATTTTGGGATATTTTCAACTTTAAAAATACTTCAAAATTAGAAAAAAATATCTAAAAAATCACAAAAATAGTAGAAAATTATTTAAAACTTAAATAAATTTTATTTCATGTATTTTTATTATTTTTAGTAGTATTTATAAATATATTACCCTATATTGTATATATAGCCTTACATATTCTTATATTATCTATTTAAAAGAAAAAGGAGATTAAAAATAAGAAAATATATAAAGAAAATAAAAATTTAAAATAATAAAAATAATCAAAAATAAAAAATTTTAAAATCCATTATAAAATAAAAAATCCACATAAAAACACTAAGACCAGAAGAAGAACACAAATTTTGCGCTTAATTGCCCAATCTACTGTTTGCTCCCTATGTTCAACATTCTACATACTTGCACTATAGACACATTTTGTAGAGTTAAATAAATTAAATTTTAACTCTACATATTTATTTACATTTCTATATTTATTTGTGGGTTAATTGTTGAATTACTTCGGGTTTCGTGAGCGGTTGCTTCAGCGACAGTGTAGTTCTCACCTTGTATAAACTACACTAGACCCTCGCAAAAATCCTACTTTTTAGTCGCCTCAGTGACAATATGTTTTCGCTCTTTGTGAGGATATTATTTTAGACCCTCTCAAGATCCTTGTCGTCAACCAGCTGAAATATATTATGATAAATGAGCAGCAATACACTTGATTAATAGTAGGGCAAATAGCTCCAAGAGAACATACATTGAAATCCATTATCATTATATTCAAGATATGGAAATCAAGAAAAAAATAAGGTAACGTACATTCCCACAAGGATATACTAGTTGATTCCTAAAGGAATTACATCAAGTATAAACATTAAACATTTTTTAAGAAGGCTCGGGAATATATGAGTCGAATAGAAGGTATTCAAGTAAATTGAATCCCTAAGAATTAAAATCATTGAAATATAAGCACCATGCAAATAGTGGGAGTGTAATATGACCACGTCGGTCAAGTGGGAGATGTTCGTTACAGATAAAAGATTGATCGTGGCCAAAAGACTCGGTAATCATGTACTAATTGGGAGTTGTTAGTGGAAGAAGCAAGATTAGACGATTATAGTTTAGAGCGTATAGGTGCACGCATGGGCCTATAAATAGAGAACAGTGTGCTGATGATAGATCTCATCCATGCACGCTTACCTCTCCTCTTCTCCTTCGTTTGTTTCAAGTCCCATGTCTAAAATGAACAAAGTACGAAAATGAGTTGTAAGAATGGGGGAGTACTGCTTTACACCTAGGGATTACGCATTTTGGATGGTTGTCAACGAGACCATTTGGACACAATCCCATCAAGATGCTAGAGCTAGTTTTCCTTGATAATGGTCCGAGAACCTATACCCATGATGTTATCGCTACAAAATAATGATTTATAGCAATCTAGCAATGCTTTTTAAAAAATATGTCATTATATCGTTCAATTGTTAAATATATAATATGAAACTATTTTTTTATGCTTAAAATTAGCAATAAATGTCATATCCATCTTTATGCCATCAACGATGGTGCATATAGCAACATTTATCAATTACTTTTTTTCAAAATTTTAAATGATGGTCGTTAAGTTTTTAGTTCAAAATTTCGCAATAATTAGTTACGATTTGAAAAGAAAAAAATACATAAGTATTGTTATAGAACGTCGCTAATTATATAACAATGAATATGACATTCATCGTTAATTTCAAGTATAGAAATTATTTTCAATATAAAGTCCTCAATATATATATAACAAAATATGATATAGTAATGTGTTTTAAAAAATGTTATTATAAACTCATATTGTTATAATGTATATATCATCTACGATATGTCTCTGCCTGTACAAGACAGATATGTATATAGCAATGTTTTGAAAATTAGACCGGATCGACTAGTTTGACTGGTGAACTGGACCTGGATCCGATAGATCAAATGTTAATCAAGTTGAACCTATTATTTTTAACTTGGCTTAACTACTTTCAACTAAAATTGAACTGCATTTAATTTTAATTTATTCAAAAATAATTTATGGTGGCATTGAACCCATGACTTGGGTATCAACTTAAATTCCTAATCAACTAATCTATCACAACCTTTTGCGTGTAATGAATTTTAAATATAATTAAACTATTATTATTATAGAGAGAATCTAGTCCAAATAATATATATGATAGATAGGATATTTGATTGTGCATACGAAAAAGATATTTTATGTATACATTGTCTATATATTTTATTCATGTTTTAAGTATATTTAAATATATATTATATATTATTTCGTTTTCGATTTGATTAGTTGGTTCAACCACTTTTTTCCATCGGTTCGGTTAATTCGATTTTAAATAATGTTGGTGTCATCATCCGGTTGAACTGATTTGATTACATGGTTCAACCCGATCTGACTATTTTGATAAGGTTTTTGATTTGTCTAGTTCAATTTCAAAAACATTGTTATATAATAATGATTAGAGATGTTACATCGAAAATTATTGGTTTCCTTGTTGTGTGTGTTATTATATTGCTGAACAAAGAACAATACGGATACTTATCCGATGATAAGGAAGGAAGGAATCATGCCAACTTGATTTTGCCTCCAACAGCGTCAAAGGACAAAGATCTGAGAATGTTTCCAATAGGTATCAGAAGACGGCGAGGTTGGATATCGTTTTTAAAATAGTTATCACCGAATATATCATATTGGAGAAGAGCCCTCTATTGAGAATATTGATTGCGTGAGGGGCAGACTGCAAGAATTACAAGCATGGTATCATGCAAATAATAACTAAAAATAAACTGGGGTTTAAATCTCACTCGCTCTCAAAGACTGGGTTTGAACATCACAGATTCATTGTCTCTCTCGTGTCATACGCACAAGGGGAGCGGATCCTTTGTTGCAACATGTGTTGGGACAGAGAAGAACTGTTCGATGGGGATCAAAGGGCGCTCATGGATCATATGTTATGATTGGCATGCATCCCATTTCCATTGGGTGGTTCCCTTGCATTATATTACAACATTGGTTGTACCAACAAAGGATCTACTCCCACACATAGTTCACTCTATAACAATTTGGAAAGGACGTTGTAAGCTTGTGCATGAAGGTATACCTTTTAGCTCTACAAGTGTGGTGAGGGATGCTTCCCTAATTTGCGAAGTACGATCAGTGCTGATTAGGGAAAATAATCATAGATACCTTACTAATATTAGCACAAAGAATTACACTTGGTTTTATTTGAGATTTTTTCTGGGTAGGATATCTTGCTCTTGGGCTCTCCCAAACTCAGACGGTCATTCTCGCTCAACAGAGATTTCGTCGAAGTGAAAGATGGTAGCAATCACTGATCACAAGCTTTAATCACGGGAAACCTCTTCGTCTTGATCAAGCAATATCTGAACTTCACCTTAAACTTTGGAGAGCTCTTTCTTCGGATGTTGCGCCTCTCAATCTTGTTGTCTGATTTGATGCCTTTTTTTGAGACTTTGGCTTCTATGCATCTATTTTAGCCTCACCTCTGTGCAAGCCTTTGTGATTGATTGTACGGAACTACTGTAATTTTTTGCTGGATGATGCATCAGATGGATGAATTTGACCTTTTCTTAAAAAAATTACATAACAATTGTTGCTTACTATTAAAAACTGTAATTGTCTATACGTATTTGGGGGCCATGTGGGAGTTTGTATGCAGACTCATTCGGAAGATCCATAAGCCTAGGTTATCTTTTCCTTCCCTGATGGGTCTTGGAACCACTCCATCCTTTTTTTGGAGGGGTATCTGCACTATAGAACAAGACATACAACCTTTTTTGAGGCCGGTTGTTGGTGATGGGACATGGTTTAAATTATGGAAGCATGACCGGAGTGAAGAATGAACCCTCGCAAGGAGATTTCCACGTTTAATGGCACTGATGGAAAACGTTGATTGCTTGGTGGCTGAAGTCTGGGATGGGCAAACATTTGCCCCCACATTTTAGATCTAGACTCTCATATGAAAGGCAGGAGGAACTCGTGATGCTACTTCGAACTCTCGAGGAGGTGGGGGGACAATGACGGTCCAGACTAATGGACCTGGCGGGATGGCTGCTTCTCAGTAGGTAAGGTATACAGGGCGATAAGGGGATCGATGGAATTTGATCATGGTGGTTGCGAGGCAGACTGTAAGCATATTTGGAAATGTAAGGCTCCGACCTGTGTGAAATTCTTCTTGTGGATCCTCAGGAGAGGTAGGCTGATGACGAGGGAGAGGTTGGTGTGGTTCAACCAAGGTATGGATCCAATATGCCCGAGATGCCTGGAAGGTGCGGAGGATATCAACCACCTCTTCTTTTTGTCCGATAGCTCAGTTGAGGTCTGGAATCATTTCGACAACCAGGCTAAACAATGCATCTAGCTTCTGGGGATCTGTGGGGCTGGATTGGATCGGCACGAAAAAGGAAAGGTCGAATTACTTGGCAGTCGTTTGGGCGATTTGGTTGGCACGAAATGGTGTGATCTTCTGACAGGGCAGGTTCCACGCAGAGAGTGTCGTGGTACATGCCAATATGATGGCAGAGAGGTGGGCATTGTAAATGATACTTCTATCTCCGGTGTGTTACATGTGTAATAATTTCTTTTCCGGTGATAAATGGTGAAGTTTTTAGACACTCACCTATACGGTATAGGCCCCTTTTTCTTAAAAAATGGTAATGAAGTTTAATTGTTTGGATATAAGAGAAAAATTCGCCTATGCCCCTATCTGGGAGTCTTTTTCGCCCTATACGGCGAGGAAGTTTTTTTTGTTAAGTACCATATGGAAGCCGCCTCTTGAATAGGCGGCTTTTGCTAAGTGAAAGCCACCTTCTCAAGAGGCGGCTTTGTCTAAAGCGGCCGCTTGCAAATGCGGCTTCAAGTGCAGTAAGGCAGAAAACAGCAAGCCACAATTTTATGTAGCTTGTTGTTTTTCGAGCTATCTATGCAATATTTTTTATCTTTAAAATTTACATAAATCATAAACAAGGTACAACAGGCTACACTCATATGAACCCCAGATAGAAATTACATAAATCCAAAACAAGGTACAACAAGATAGAAAGTTACAATATTTACACAAACACGGTACAACAATCATAAATAAAATGTTCAAACAACAACGTACACTCATATGAACCCCAGAAAGACAACATTAACACAATAATAAGTCCTAACATCACATGCGTCGCCTCCTTCGAACATATTGACGTTGTGCAGGTGCTTCGTGAGGAAGTGTCGTAGTTGGCTCATCTGAAAATGAAGACAATCGATTGTCACGATCAATATGCTCAATTTGCGAGAGTTCTTCATCAACCACTACATCATAGTCCAAAGGAGGTAATGGTGAATGACGATGTGATGGTCCAGGCTCGGTCTGTGGCCTCTCTCTCATCGGTGCAGGTGGAGTTTCTTGTATTCTATCAATCTCACGTTTAACATTTGGAGTTTGATATTCCACCCCCGAAGCTTGTACATCATCGACATGGGGATGTGCTCGTCCTCCTCGTATTCTGCGTACACGTCCATGTCCTCTACCACGTCCATATCTCTGTGAAGATGTACCCTCGGTCGGTCTTCCCTCCTCCTCATCTTCATCATCTTGGAGTCCATCTCTGAATTGTCACTGGATAGAGTCATCGAGAAGGCGTCGAGTATCTGTCACCAATCGGATCACATCCTCATTAGGTCCCACAAGATGAACAATCTGATCTAATCGTGTCACCTGCAAAATGAAAAAAAATATGAAAATATATCCACTACAGAAAAATGAAACGTTCTCAACGGAAGTGACGCTAACATACCACCATATCCAGTACGCATCCATGTCTCCCTATAAAATGTCGTGTGATGCGGTTGTACCACGCCATGTAATCTCCAGATACATCATCACCTCCGTGGCCAATTGGTGTGGTAGCCAACACATAATCACGCCGATTGTTCCACATCTGTACATAGTTTGCATGGAACTGTACCCAATCGACCGACGTCTTCCCTCGAAGATCAATGCTGTGAAGATGCGTAGATGTGTTGCACTGGCCTGAGATATCCTGGACCGCACCAAATTGGCGTAGGACTCTGTCGGGCGCATACAACTCCACGATGCAGAAATGAATAAGAGGTATTCTAGCAGTGCATAGATCATGTCCGTAGGGTATACTGTACTCTAGCAGTGTATAGATCCTGTCTTTTAAGGAGACGGCTTCTGTATGGAAGCCGCCTCTTGAGAAGGCGGCTTTCACTTAGCAAAAGTCGCCTTTTCAAGAGGCGGCTTCCATACGGTACTTAACAAAAAAATTTCCTCGTCGTATAGGGCGAAAAAACTCCCAGATAGGGGCATAGGCGAATTTTTCTCTTGGATATAATCTTAGCTATTGATCATTCAGACTTTTTCAAGTAATTTTAAACGATTAAGTTATTTACTGATTTATCATAGAGACGCAATTTGATCGCAAAATACAAAAAAGGATCGAAAAATTATTCTCCCTTGTTTATGTTTTCCGTTCATTGCTCGTGTGGTTGGTATATATAGTCGAGTTGGTTGAAGAAGCTCGAAAATGTATTCTGGTAATAAGACCCTATATCAAAGTCGTGTTGAATGCACAACTTTATAATTTATACATTTTCAAGTGTTTCATGCATAGACTTGATGTCAATCTATTGAAGCTGCTCGATCCAATTCTAGTCTATATAAGAAAAAAATGTGGTGGAAAAGCAAATAACGTTTTTTGTATTTAGTTTAATGTTCAATTTCAAATTAATATTGTCTAATATTATAGGCAATATGATAAAGCGAACATGGTTTTGCCACTATAACTTCCATGGAAAAAAATATGACAATCCTACTTTTGATTAGGATCTGGAATAGGACATGGATGTTTTCACATGAAACAAAATAAAACGACGCAAACACTACATATGGAGATTAGGATCATGATTATTGATGATAGAAATTAAGACAGAGAGAAAGAGAAAGAGTGAACTTGAGGTTTAGGTTTCAACTAAAACGATGCAATATACACAAATTACACTACAAGAGAAATAGATTGTAACGACTGATCTGTAGTGACGAAATCCTGTAACGACCACAAATTGATCGCCATAATGGAAAATAACATCTTCACCCCGTCTTTAACTATATATGTTACAAAGACCCCTTCTCTCAAAAACAAAATACCCTAACCCCTATATAAACCATAAGCACACATGACGACTAATCTCTTCTCTCCTAAACAGCTCCTAATTTCCAAACCCTTCCTCTCCTAACGGACTCCTCTCACCCATGGCGGAGATCGGCGTCTCTCCTCTCACCCATGGAGGAGATCGCTCCTCCCATGTTGAAGATTGATTGCTGAGGCGGAGGCAAAATGCCCGTGCAAGGGTGGAGGGAGATGATCAATGATCCGCGACGGTGGACGGTTGTCGGATCGCGATGACGGTGTGTGGTGGGCGAGGGTGTTGGGTCATGGTTGAAGCAAAAAGTGGTGGTGGAGGGTGGTGATCAATGATCACAACGTTGGTGGGAGGTGGGATAATCGGAATGCAACGGCAGTGGGCGTGGGGCGGATTGCGATGGTTGTGAGTTAGGGCATTGTATCCTATCGAATGTGAAGGGCAAAAGGCGGGTGTGGTTCCGGATGGTGATTATTGTAGGGTGAGAGCGATGAGTAGAGCACAAGGTCTATGATCAGTGAGGGAACACTGAACACGATGGTATTGATTCATGATGGAGGCAATGGACAAGGGTGGTGGCGGCGTACAACGACTGATTGACCGATGACGATATGTATAGGACGGATGATGCCAATAGTGGGTGGAGAATGGGGTCATTGGGCTCGATGAACCCATCACGAAGCATTGAACCTATGGCCCCATATCAGGTATTAACTATATATTATTTGTTGAAATTTGTACGCCACATATTAAGCATCATTTAAGCTCTCTTGTTCATCTGTTGAAAGCAACCAATTCTTCATGTAACAGCAACCATTTCTGTTGAGCCGCTAGCCATTTCTGTTGAGTCGAAGTTTTTTTCTGAATTGAATATTCCGTGGATTATGATCTATTTCTGAGTTGCAGAGGTTTTGACCTCGATGTGTGCTATGGTCAGGAACAATATCAATTATTTTCACTTCATATTATCATGTGGTTATATAGGCCTGCGAAGGGTACTGTATGGAAGCTCCTTTCATCCTTATTCCATCTGCTACAACTTGCTTATAGATGCATATGGCCAGAAATATTACTACATGAAGGCGATGTCTATTTACTTGAGTTTTTTGGAAGTCTGTTGCATTCCAATTGAAGACGGTTATGCTAGTTTAGTACAAGCATACTGTCTATTTGGAATGCTGGGAGAAACTGAGGTCATATCAGGGGAAATGAGAAAAATAGAATTCCTCCCAGTATATCCCTTCTAAGAAGGTATTCTTTCTCTTGTTGGTTGCCGATTTTCCTTTCCATTTTCTTTTTAAGAACCTTGACATTTCTAACCGTATTCTTGCATTTCATCCCAAAAGCAATTCTCCAGGTGCCACTATTTATAATACATACATTGATGGACTAATCAAAGGGGTTGCATGAAAAAGGCACTAGAAATTTTCGATAGTGTGAAAACTAACAGATGCCAGCCATCTAGTAACACGTATACCATCATCATGAATTTATATGCGGATGTGGGTTCTCTACTCCTTCATGTACATGAAATTTGTTGGTACTATGTAGAACATTTACTATTTTTTTATCTGAAAAAACAATCATCAATGCTTTGAATGTAAATCATGACTCTATTAACTGATAGGGACATGTGATTATGAATAACTTTAACAATATCTAAACTGCATAGATACCCAATTCTGGGTGTGTAAATTGTTCATCATTAAATTTAAGTGTGGTTCCTGATGTAGTTATCATAGCAAAGGTGAAATTTCCTCCCAATTCTCTTTTATGATTATTTACAAGCTACTATGTTGTAACTTTATATGGCTATATTGATAAACAACCAGATTGCAAGTTTTTTAGACCATATTTTATGTTCATGGTCTTTCGTGCTATCTGAGTGCTTGATGTGGATATGGGAAAATAAATATCAAAGTTATTTATGCATATATGTGTGGTTGTCTGTCTCCCATCATTCTCTTTGTAAAACCTTCTTTGCTTATTACTTATAGCCGTACTTTATCGGTTATAAGACAAACTTGTCTACTTTTTCCAAATTTTGTACTGTATCTAAGGAATGGTTGTTCTTCAACTTTGCAAAATATTGACTATTTTGTCAAGTTGATATTATTAAGAACTTTATTTCTAGTTATTGATTTTTAGGCAACCAACTTTCATTGTTCTTTTACTACACTGTATTGGAAATAAAATCCCTATTGGTACTGCTATAACCATGCTAGAAATCACTTGACGCGTTGCAACTACTTCAACACCTTCGGCAGCAACCCTCTCTGCACTGCTCTAGGGTACACTGTTCTTAAAGTTCTTGAGAAGGAAAAGCTTCAGGAGAATGTTGTGGTTGTAACTTCATATAAGAAAGAGCACGTTGAAGCCCTTAAGGAAAAACACGACAGTAAAATTTCAATCCAGATGAGAAAGAACTTCATATTGCCTCAATTTAATCTGACATTGGGTCTTTATTATAAATATCAATTTATTTAATCTGACATTTAATCTGCTATTTGTTGTTGGATCACACCTATGTGTCAGAGGAAGATGAGTTTATTATAAATATCAACTTGAACATTTTTTCTTAAAATCAATCCTAAAAGTGGCATGCAACAATTTATGAAAAAGTCAGCCTAACATTGGATAATTGCTATATGTTAAATGTTTATCTGTTCTGAGCTGTTATTTGCAAAATGACTTGATCTACCTTATATGTTTTAACTGCATCTTTTTACATGGCACTTGCTAATTTGGTAAAATAACTAACACAATGCTTGTACTTGCACTAGGGGCTCAACACTCGGGGAAAGTGAAATGGATATTCTATTGGCTCATACTATGCCAAACCCATAGAGATTTAACAATCGATTTTTGTCCTATCTGCATCACCTTTAGTGAAGTTTGCCGTCTGATATCATCTTTTTGATAATGCACTTGAGCAGCTAATTGGAAGTGGTAATCTACAGGAAGAGTTTGGACTTGTTTCTTGATAGATGATTGTCTCTCATACACATGGATCTTGAAAACCCTCAAGTATGTCGCATGTTATCTTGTATATATCATGATTCATATCATTTCTCAGGTGATTCTCAAAGAATTTGCTAGTCAAATCCTCATGAGATATGCTTGACAGAATTCTTGCCATTAAAAATTAATCACACCTTTGATGACGGAGCTGGCTTTGTTATATGAAACTATCTGGCAATATTACTCCACTCTTTATATTCTTCATTCTATGAAGCCACATTTTCAAGAATCACACTCATTTATTAACATTTCCAGGATTGATATCTTCTTTCTGTTATATTCTTTGGCCTCATTTTCTCGAAAGAACAAGGTAGTGTGCATCACAGAACATGGCAATTTAGCCAAATGGCTGGTCCTTAGTCGTGCTCTGTATATGGTATATTCTTACATCTTAAATCAAGTTTCAGCTGTCAAACAACATAAAATATACTCCAAGTATGTAGCTACAACCTGCATACTGTATGCTCTTGCATCTTAAAGTATGTTTCAGCTCGCAAATAATTCGAAGATAGTCTCCAGGTATGTAGCTATGATCTATATGCAATATATTCTTGTATCTTAAAGCACATTTCAACTCTAGACAATATTTAGGCTACAATCTTTATAGGTCTTTATTTTTCTTAATATAAATCATTAGTAATGACATTTTGATTATGTTAAATGCATCAATATTGAGTTGTATAATTTAAATATTTTTCATATATCCCATGGTAGTGACTCATAACCAACGCTAAGCATCTTGCATTCATTGAAATAAAGAGATGGTATATGTTCTACGCTGTCCTCTTCCATCTAACACCTTGAGATAGAAGTCCCCTGTTCCAAGCATGTGTTTTTAGTATTTTAGCTGCTTGGGATGCGTGGCCCATTTGGTCACTATGACTTTATTTCTTGAAATTTCATTGAAATTTCAGTTTGAGGACTTTGCAAACCACAATGCTTTTAGGTTGCTAGTTACATATAGCAAAATACATCTAGTGTTAAATGATGATATTCCGGTGATCATCAAGCATGTAAAGGTAGGTGCCTTAGAGCTTAAAATCTATGTTGATGATTTTTCTGAAGATGATATAACCAATGACTTTTATATCGATGCAGGGTATAACTTCAGTTGTCTTTGTCGGATTTATAATTGCATTGAAGTTGGTTGGTGAAAGATTGGTTGAGCATGCCTTCTTGTTTCTAGGTGCTAACAAGGTCAGCTTCTATCTTGTTCCGATTGACTTTGCAATTTGTATGCAATTTTTTTGATACCATGGAGGCCAGCGTTTAAAATCGATGTTTCATAACAGAAACAATCTATTCTTTTCCTAAAGAAGAACAAATGACATGAGTTTTGGAGAGTCCTTTTATCTCCTAAGAAATGCTTACTCGTTCTCATCTTATTAGTCACTCTTTCACCTAACAATCTTTAGTTTTCTATATGAATGGATATAAGTTGATTTGTACAAAATATATTCCTCTGATCCATAAATATTAACAAAGAACCACTGCTTTTACTCTACATATTTTCTTTTGGTTGACTGCAGGCTGGTACTAGCACATCCAAAGTTTGCTCTGGAGATGTCCAAATATGTAAAGATATAATTCTATATGGGGGCATATCAGCGTGGTGTTTTATACTTATAGCTAAGTTGCTACATTGCAGACAAAGGCTCCAGTGCGAGAATTGCAAGAATATCTGCCTTGTGGATTTTAAGGTGGGTAAAAAACTAATAGATCGAATCTATACATCATCTTTTTTATTTATTTGCATACCACCCCAATAATTTTTGGATTAGACATATTCTCTGTAGAGGGCTTGATTACCAGATCTCATATGGAATGTCTTCAACATTTCAAGAAACCTTGGGCTCATGAACATGAACCTATTTAAGGACTATTAGAATCTATCTATAAATAAGTGCACTAATCGTGTTATATTAGTTTATGGACAAATTCCATGTTTTTTTGTTCTATTATTACGTAGTCCATCAAGACTACCATATTGGTATGTTCATCTGGGGTGGGCGAGACCTTCATGCAAGAGGTTGTGGAGGCCATGGCTTTCTTCAATGTTATGAGTTACCATTTTTCAACTCCACTATGTTTTCGCCTTCAACTCGCTTATTGCATAAATAATACTTTCTTTGGTTAATACTTGTGATTGCAGAAGCCCACAATTCTCACACTCTAGCTCCAACCCTACTTCACATTCAAAATGCACGCACTTAGGAGCAATCATGTATATGAAGGTGCTCTATGTTTTACAGATATGATCGTTCTATGGACATCAATCCCTCAAGAACCTCTCCATTGTCAAGTAATATTTGACTACTTTCTCAAGCATCCTCATACAATAAACTCAACCATTATGTTTCCCTCCATAAGTATTGCACAACCCTGCGTTGATTCAATGTTCTACCAAATTGCATACTACATATTGATATCATAATCATGCACAATGTCTTTCTCGTAATATTGCTGGGGGATGATGATTTCATCATGAAAAGCTCATGATTTTCATTGAGTAAAAAAACTTTGTTTGTTTGCATCCAATCTGCAATGATTTTCATTGACGAGATGTGATTTTTGAATAAAGTTGAAATGAATCAGATACTAAGATTGTGGCCTCCTGATATTGTCATGCAGATTGAAGGCATGGAACTTTGTGAAGTAATGCAGCAAGGATTAGATACTCCAACGTAGGATACTACGTGATATGCACTGTCGTCTCAGTGCTGACTGCTAGCTCATGATATACCGAATGGTCCTTGCTGTCGATGTTTGTCTCAACGATGACTCATTTAGGCCAAGCATATGAGATCATTCAAGGTCTATTGTGCTCAGATCTTGCATGCATGTAGCAACTTCTACCTGACTTCCTCTCTTTGAATTTGATGTATACCTTCAAACGGTCTTTGTATCTTTTTTTAGTTTATCAAAAAAATGGATCGATAAACCTCGTAATATCTAGCTTATTGGTAAAAAAGAAATACTATATTGCCATAAAATAGTCTCTAAAAAGAATGTATTATATAATTAAGCACGGTTGATTTGATTTTTGTTACATATTTGGGCAACGGAATTCAGACGCCATAATAACGTTATGATTTGTCACGACGGAACATTCAGTCGCCACAAAGTCAAACTGTTGAAGATCTGTAGAGACGGAATACTCGTCACAAAAGTTGTGCCGACGGATTGCCGTCGCTAAAGTTTGTGGCGACGCGATTTTTGGCGATTGATCTATGTCGACCGATTGGCTGTCAGTCTAATCAGCATCTGTCGCCACAAGTCATTTATCCGTCGCTATAGTTTAGTCGCTAGAAGACCTTTTTGTTGTAGTGTTAATTAACAACAAAAACTTCAATGCAGCTAAGATTAATCTCTCATCAGAAATTGGAATAAGAAGAAATTCTGTGGTTAGCCAGGGACGACTGCCTGTAACAATTGACAGGATTTCCATCACTAATCGGCAACCTATCATAATGCCATAGGCAAGTCATCCTTGGCTACCATAGAAGATCCTCATCTTAACCCTAGTTGGATGGAGATCAAGGGTAACCCCTTCCTTTTATACACACGAACACACTAGTGTTCTTGCCATCGTTCAACGATTCACACAGTACTCTTAATCTTTTTCGATTCTTCGTGAAAGTCTAGCGTACAAGGCAAGCGAGCTCGCACTTGGCATCTCCCTTTATATCACAGATTCAACTCACCGGATATCTTTGAAGCCTCTTGCACAGATCTTTAAGAAGAATACACATATTAGGGTTCATTCTCAAGTAAAAATCTGTATATTCTCACGATCAATCATCACCAATCTCGACGATATATTGTCCGTCCCACGCAATCTCTTTGATGCTCTCTGGTTAAAGGATGCATGTTCCTCTGTAAAGCGCACGCTTTATCAAAACTAGAAAGCCAAAAATGCCTCAATATGAAATATCTCCTGATCAGGGTTTAAAGGGGTTATACATGGTTAGAATGATAATCATCACATTGGCATCAATCCAGGTTTAAAGGGGATATATTTTATGGAAGTATTCATATTTATACAACCGATTCATGCACATAGATCAGACGTTGAATGGAGACTGTTGACATTGGCATGTTTTTGTTGATCACAAATCTGGGAAATGAGATACCAAGGCAAAAGGGCATATGAACTTTGTGGACTAAATCTGAAAGTGATACCCACTCACTGTGCGCATAGATTTTATGCCATACTTTTGGGGGAATATATACTTTCATGATAAGGGTGTGCATGTCAACTATAGGGAAAGCCGAATAATATACGTGTGCCCTCCAACCAACAACTAGTACATATAGATGGTAAGGAGAAATCGTGGAGAACGCCAAGGAGATAGTCATTCCATGCATTAAGAAGGGAGAGGGGTCTTTCATG
This sequence comes from Ottelia alismoides, assembly GCA_037367405.1. Lineage (NCBI taxonomy): Eukaryota > Viridiplantae > Streptophyta > Magnoliopsida > Alismatales > Hydrocharitaceae > Ottelia > Ottelia alismoides. The sequence goes on along the minus strand of JAZKJV010011818.1, from coordinate 124,265 downwards.
AAGATGAGGGCCCATTTGGTGGTAGTCAAGGATGACTTGCCTACGTTCGCCGTGTAAGGTGTTCTCGAACGTCTTGATGAGGTTCGTGGGCAGTCTCCTTGGCTAGCCAGATCGACCCTAGTCTCTCATGTTAGACCTACATTCCCATATAGTGTAAAGATCGACATTGATGTCGTCGTTGAAGATAGCAGGTACATGGGTAGTGTATTATTTATTCACATATTGATACTATTTTTGAAATCTCAAGTCAGTAGCTTTTATTTTAAAAAGTAAAGGGAAGAAGTACTTCTTGGTCAATGGCCAACTTGGAGATCGTGAATCTCCTTATTTTTGGTGATATCTGTGCATCTTCAGTTAAATGATTGATTTCTTCGTGCAATATAAAATGTGGCTCCAGAATGAATGCGATGGACATCATCCATTCTTATACAAAGACAACAAAGTCATGCTTGCAAGCATCTGTCATGTACATGCAAGCATGTTCGTGTAACATCCCGAGCTTAGCTTGACAATTATTGATAAAAGCTGGTTCTGATAACTTGTTGAGTTCAACCTCATTTTGATATGTTGACAATTAGTGTTGGAAATCCTATCAATTGTTACAGGCAGTCGTCCCTGACTAAACACCCAAAATACTTAAACTCAATTTGTCAAGTAATAATCCTACTCTCATACTTTGTGAATATGAATCCATGATCATGATGATACTCTTGCTCAAAACACAATAATGATCACATGCTTAAATTAGTTGCAATAATCAGTTTCTTCCGTAATGATTTATGACTGTTTAAAATTGTGGATTTAGATTAAAAATGTTCTCCAAATTTTTTGCAAAAGACACAGGAGTCGCCCACCGTGGGCTCGAACCATGACCACAAGGTTAAGAGCCTTGCGCTCTACCAACTGAGCTAGACGGGCAGTTGCTGGATTGGATAATTTTATTATTATTTAGGGATTTTATCACTTGTGCCCCTCCGAGATGTTGCAATATCAGTTATGCCCCTATCTTTTTGGTAATATCAGTTGTGCCCCTCAAAACTTGCTCCGTCATCAGTTGTGCCCTTCCGTCAGATTGACCGTCAAAAAATTAAAATAACCATGGTTTATTCAAACCATGGTGTGGTTAAGAAGGGTATTATGGTCCATACCCTTCTTCATCTTCTTCCTCCTCCATTTGCTCTTCTTCCTTCTCTTCATAATTTCTCTCTCTTACTAACACCTTCATGCATCCATCGAATCTCTAAAATTTTTATATTTCCACGGACATATCACTCGTTACGGATCAAACGATGAATTTTATTGAATTTTTGGATGATTTTTTATGAATCAATTAGTCAAAAATTATTGAGGCCCTTCTGAATTCTGAAACTCGGTGATTCCTAAGATGTAATTTCGCTGCTGTTCGACGGCGATGATTAGAAGCTGAAGACGGATATGGGCCCTCGATCAATGACATGTGGCGTAGTTCTGCACAGTCTGTGGATTGTGGATGTTCTTCCCCAATTGGTGAACGACGGCCGGCGGTGGAGAAATCCGGTCGACGTCGGTAACGGATAGGGGAAGAAACATAGTGGCGCAAGACCGGAGCGGAGATCCTCTTGATCTCGGCTCGCCTGGCTAGTGGCGGAGCTGGGGTGTAGTCAGAACTTCGGCTCGTCCCAGCTGGGAACGGCTGCGGCTCGAAGGATCCCAACGAACTGCAAGAACGAGATGACGGTACGGCTAGGTCTCCAGGTGCTCCTCGCGCGGATGTGAATGACAGAGGATTCGCGCGAAGGTGGTTGCAGGTGGCATGGCACACGGCGGTTGTTGATGGTGGTGTTTGGTGGTTGTTCTGGAGGTGGAAGAATGAAAGCGTGATCTTCATTTCTTGTGGGTTGCGCATAGCTAAGTGCTCCAGGTGTGTGTATTGTATCCTGGAAAGATCAGGAGATGCTCGATTCGGTGTGAATCGACCTGGGTACGGCACAACAATCATGGGTTTTCCCAAATCTTCTGAACTTCAGATCCCAAAAACGGAGCGACTCCTCCAGGTGGTGACGCAGCGAGGCGAAGCTGGTGGAGAAGCCGGTGGAGGCCGTCTGTTGGGAGGCGCGGTCCGCAGAGAGGGGAGGGGGCACAGGGGGCGGTGTCGGGGAGGGGAGGGGGCGGCGCCGGGGAGGGGAGGGGTCGGCGGGTTGGCAGGAGGTGCGGGAGGGAGGAGGTACGGCGTAGGGGAGGGGAGGGGCTGCGGGGAGCTCGGGGCGGAGAGGGAGGAGGAGGAGGTCGGAGGAGGAGGTCGGAGGAGGAGGAAGAAGATGGGAAGAGGAGGAAGAAGAAGAGGTTGGGGAAGAGGAGGAGGAAATGACCACATAACCTTTTCAAAAAAAATAATTCCGCTTATGTCCTCAAAGTTAACGTCCGTTTGTACTGTAGATGGACGGTCACTAACCCGAGGGGCACAAGTGATAAAATAGCAAGTTTTGAGGGGCACAACTGATATTACCAAAAAGATAGGGGCATAACTGATATTGCAACATCTCGGAGGGGCACAAGTGATAAAATCCCTATTATTTACTACATATAACACATTATATCTGTCCCACCATAGTCTATACCGTAATATTGCCTTGTCTCTTTGTTAGCATGTAACACCATCATTGATCATCAACTGGTACGCTCATAACTTACCCATCATTCTTACCTGTCCCAATGCTCGTAAATGTCTACGTAGAAACGAACTTAAAACTACAAACTTCTCGTGTGAGGACTCGTCATCAGCTTGCTATCAAGGATTGAAAAAGATGCTCCAGCCTCTACCTTATTCCAGTGGCCCCTTCCATTGATGACCAGGCGTCAATTTATTTGAAACAGTCTCCTGCTAGTCGCGATCCTTGTACTTACGCACGTTAGATCTTAATTTTTCGTTCTATGAACTGGTGAAACATTATGCTCTTATCGTATGATTCCTGTAAGGGTTTCGCTGATTACACTAAGTATCAAGCTTCCCATATTTTTGTTTTTTTATTCTTGCATTGCCTTGTTGTTGTTTTGATCTGGTCGTAGAACTATGATTGATCCGCACATTATTAGATGAATGAAATTGTTTGACCGTTTTCTTTAAAAAAAGGTTTGACTGAGTACATAACATAGGAGCCAGATCCTCTGTGCAGCAGGTGCATGCCGGCGTTTTCTCCTATAAAAGGCAACAACATGCTAGTAGAGAGGATCCCCTGCTGTGGTGTCGTGCCTACCGTAACCGTTCGAGCCGCTCGATCTTGATTGAGCGGTTCGCACGATCTTGTACGATACAAGCCTACAAAGAGTGCAAGATCGTGCGAACTGCTTGATCAAGATCTTGGACTTGGGCGGATGGTGCTTTCAATGTCAAAAAAGCCTACAAGGTCTTATACGCATCCACCGTTTTTGACCCGGGAATTGCAATGCCTAGTTTAGGGCATATCTGGTCGTGGAGAATACCTAAAAGAGTAAAAGTTTTCCTATAGTTGTTCGGAAGAGAGCGGGTGATGACTGGTGCTCGGAGGTCCAGGCTCTTTGGGGCGAAAGCCACCTGCTTGCGGTGTGGAGACGAGATGGAGGATGGTAATCATTTGTTTTTCCTTTGTTCTTCTTCAAGACAGATTTGGGCAGGGGCCAATCTACCTACAGTTGCATCCTCAGGAGTTAGAGAGTTCTTGGAGTTCATTGGTTTATCTGGAACTTGCACCATAATTGAGAAACATCAAGCGGCATCTATTTTATGGGCGATTTGGTTGGCAAGGAATGGAACTATTTTCTGTGGGGAGAGATTTTATATAGAAAATATACTAGTTCATTCCAGACTCCTTTATGAGTCTTGGTCATTGTAATCTCCGTACTTAACTTGTGAATATAAATTTTTGGGTGTCCACCTTTACGGTTTGACACCCTTTTTCCTTCAAAAAAAAGAAAAAAAAAGATCGAACAGCTCGAGCAATTGCAACAGAATCTGTTGCACTACAGGCTATAATAGACAATCCGCCTCCACATGCAAGAGATAGCAGTACCGGAACAAATAAAAGCACCGATCACAAACAAGGAGCTCGGCGAATCCATCTACCACTTGCATTTGGCTAACAAACAAATAAATCAGTAATCAATAATGAAATCATTTGGTTCGAAATAGTCTGATCACATATCAATCACTAAAGCTTCAAGTATATATAGTTAGATTTGTTTCTTGATGACCTTCCTGTCACTCAGGTCTTCCGATTGTTGATTTTATTTATTCTGTGACATTTATATATTCAATCTTTCGAAATCTATGATAGTTAGCTACAAAAGTCTGAATAACGACCTTACTATAATGATTAGCAGTGTATGTAGGGAAACATCAAATGAGATGGATTTTTCCGTGGTAGCAAAAAGCCCTCCGCGTATCCTTTTATTTTTAATCGTGTTGATCAAAAATTTATTTTGGTCATTTCCAGAGTTGCTAAATGTTGTTAGCAACAAATCTCAATTTCCTCCACTATAACTTTCTCTGTTCTTCCATGTGTTAAATGTATTTATATTTGAGAAGCTTGTGTATTTGTATGACAGGCATGGTGGTGGTAAGTGGTAGGGACTGGGTCTCTTTTGGGCACGGATCGTCTGCTGTGAGTAGAATGCAGCAGACTCTGTTGCATAGCGTTGATGAGCGCCACGTGTTCGAGGCAAGATCTAACGGCACGGAAACAATCTTCGTTCTCGACTCCTCCCTTCCCCAACAGCAACGCCACCTTTTTCCTCCCATGGCAACGCCACCTTTCTCCTCCCATGACGGTGACGCCTTATCACTCCTCCCCCAACGGCGATGGCACCTCTCTCCTCACTCGACTCCTGCCTCCCCCGATGCTACCTCTCCTCGGACGGTCCTCTGACGCTATCCTTCCTCCAACGCATCATCCTCGGCCCTCGCACTTTACAGTGGGCTCTGGCAGCGAGAGGGTCGGGGGAGAGGACGGCAGCGAGAGGGAGAGGGACACGGGGTAGAGCGGCGAGAGGGTCGTGACGGTGAGAGGCGGGCCGGAGGAGGCCGAGTCGGGGGAGGGCGCTCTGGCGGCAAGAGGGGGGAGGGGGAAGCAGCCGTCGGATTCTTTGGGGGCATACATGGGGCACATCCACGCTCTGCAGCAGAGTATGCTGCAATCTCGTTACGGCAGACGATCCCCACCCGCCTCTTTTGTGATTAAATGAGGGTTGCCCTAAAAACACAACTGTAGTGGTTATAGCACTTGACATGACCTCTCCTCCACTGCTTTGCTGTTTTTGGCCAACAGCTGCTGCAGGCTTTTGCATGGACTGGATTCCTTCCTGCTATCGCCAACTTGCAATTGCTGTTGCTGTTGCATATATATGTACTAATTATACGAAGGATATGAGTACGTATACGAAGGATATGAGTATGTGCAAATCAAATAGCACATCCACGCTTGGCGGGACGTGGAGGGCAGTGTAGGGAGGCGACGATGGTGGAGCGTGGACTTCATGGCCAACATGGAGATGATGCATGGAGGGTGGCAGGCTGGCAGCAGAAAGGGAACTCTGTCACAAACGTTGGATTAGAAAGAAAATGATTGAAATGCCCTTTGATATATGGGGAAAATGGGCTGCCCCCTAGAGGTATCCAACATGGTTGCCCCTACCATATTTTTTGGTAATTTTTTTTATTTTTTTGAAAAAATAAAATCATGTATATTCATCCCTATATCCCTCCTACATGTCATTCGAATTTCGTCAGAAACAGAGACTCCTACGACCTCTATCTATATGTCATTTTTTTAACGGTCGCAGGATTTTTTAAATCGACCATATCTGGATGGAGGCCGTAGGAGTCTCTGTTTCTGACGAAATTCGAATGACATATAGGAGGGATATAGGTATGAATATACAAGTCAATATTTTTCAAAAAAAATAAAAAAATTGCCAAAAAATGGGACGGGGCAGCCAACTAGGGGGCAGCCCCATCAACCCCTTTATATATTTAAGATGTTAAAATTGTTGGATTTACATCTGATGGACATGGCGATGGCATATATCACCAAGCCTCTTCCTGGCTTGAAAAGAACTTAGAGGAAGGGACCTCAATTACATCTTCCTTGCTTTTCTCTTCCTACTTTTCCTACCCAAAGCAAAACAAAAGACAAGATGAATGACCAAACAATGCATGGTCACATGTGGCTTTACGTCGTGCCAAAAAGAACCATTCTGGGATTTTTAAAACTTTTTTATGGGTCAAATGGAGCTACCCTTAGGGGAGCCAAGTTAGCTACTTCTCTCTGTTTTTTTTAGCTTTTTATGTTATTTTTTAAAACACATGGAGATTAACTTAGAATAGTAAGAGGAATATATAATTCAAATCATGAAAAACATACATTCATAACTCATCCATATGGAAGAGGTCGATTTCAACAATTCTAAAACCATTAAAATTTGGTCGGCTTGATGGATGGGATGAGATCGAAATGAGTTGAATTTTTCATGAGAACATGTTGATATTAGGCGATCTACCTCCCTTTCCCCCTAAGATGTTTTGAAAAAATACCACAAGAAAGTTTAAAAAATACACAAGGGAGGCTAACTCGACTCCCCTATGGATAGCCCCATTGTACCATGTATATAAGAAAATTTTGAAATATGGTGGTCCTTTCCATAAACCTGGTTCGACACACGACATTAGCCATTCCATTTCCATCTACAGTCCTCAACAAAACACCTTAATCCACAAAAATCACTAATCTCTTTTGTGGTTATACTTCTATTTTAAGTAATCTTCTCTCTCTTATTGATTTAATCCCTGATCTTGCACAAAGATAGTTATCGAGCTAATTAATTTTCAAATTACTTACAGTTAAGCATTTTATTATATCGAAAAATATGCACTGAATTGCTCATCGTCGTCACCAAATAGGAACTACAGACATTCAATTTCATTTTCCATGGATTCTCCATCGTCTTATGCAAGAAATCCCATGGGTCATAATTGTTCTTTTAATTATCTTAATATCATACAAGTGATGAATCTTCATTTCATCACCTTTATTCATTCATTTTGATCTTAAATACATTATAGGAAAATTTTATATTTGTAACATTCAAAATAATGTTGCAAAAGTGTATTCGCAACGTTTATTTTTAAAAACGACATTTATTTTATGTCGCTTTTAATGTGACTAAAGGCTGTGCCGCAAATGGTATTTGTGACACTTATTTACAGACGTGCAACGTTTTTGTTTTCGTTGTAATTAAATAGCAACATAAAAATACATGTTGCTATTACATTTTCTGCAACACTTAGTAATTGACACGAATACTATTGCAACATTTAAATAATTGTTTCATATAGATTTCATTGTAACAAATTTGTTGCCTTGTTGATAATAAAATTGTAACATTATGGAAATGTTACAGTGGTATTACCATAATTACAATAATTGTAATAATTATGGAAACGTTGCATATATTTATGCTTACTATTACAATAATTGTACCTGCAATATTTACAGCCATTGTAGATAACTTGCGTCAATTTCATTATCATTATAAAGAAACTATAACATCTTAACAAAATACGACAAATCTCAGTTATCATCAGATATAACAAACCATGATAACATAACAGTGCAGATGCTTCACTTACCAAAATAGGACTATAAAAGTTACTACCAAAAGTTGTAGTACAAGACAACTTATATAATGAAAAAGAAAACTAATTCTAAGCATCTTCAGAATAATACTCATCATCATCACTGCATTCATCATTTTCACGAGCACTATCACTTGCATGAGAAGACATATCCTTTTCTTTTGACGTCATAGATATAAGACCTCTCATCTCTTGACGATGAAGCTCCATCATATCCATCATTTGTTTTGCCATATTTTGTTGTTGATCTGCCATTTGTTTTGCAAATAGCTGTTGTTGCTCTGCCATTTGTTGCATAAGCGTCTCTTGTCCTTTATACATGGAAGCAAGTTGTTCCGTCAAATTGAGCATATTACTACGAAATTCGACAACCTCTTGACTCGAAGAGCCACCTTGAACACCAAAATATCTAGAAGGAGTGGCACCACGACCTCCACAACGAACACGACCAAAAGGTTCGGGTCCTTTAACTTTCAAAAATGATTCTTCTGGAGAGAGTGGTATCACAGGTGTTCCATTCTTATCTTCGGTACAAGGAGGAGACATTAGAGTCACCATTTCCTCCTAAATAATCCATATAAAACTTTATGATCTTAAAAAGAAAAAAATAGTAATAAAATTTACTTACATGTTCTTTTTGGTGGACCTTGGATGTCCACATCCTCACGCCTTTAATCTCTTGAATTCACTTTCTTCTGCATATTGAAAAGATAAATTAATAAATGAAGGGAAACATAATACACATAATAGATGAAAATTTAAATCAATACATACAAACTCGTCAATTTTTTTATGGGTATTTTTTCTTCCCATTCGATGTGTTGGATTTACTTCCATTGCATGACTTCTCTTGTTCTTAAGTGTTCTCTCCTAAATTACAAAAAAAACTATTAACACCCAAGTTAACATCCTGAACCTTTCGTAAAAATATATTAAAAAATATGCATTTACCTTATACTCCTCAGAAGACCAATAATCAACAAGCTTTCTCCATGTCACTGCATCAAGCTCCTTGGGAATTCTTTTACGTAGTTCTGATAGAGGTATCGTCTCATCAAAGTACTGAAAGAACAAAACTAAAAGATATTAGTTACTAATTTAACACACAATATTGAATATCAAATATTTAAAAGAATACTTAACCTTCTTTTTTATTTCACATCGATACCGACGATGTAGGTCACCTGCATGTGACAATATTTGTTTATCTATCTCAGGGCTACGCTCCCATGTAAAAGAACCCTATAATATATACCAATGTTAGAAAATATTTTTAGATCTTTTAAAAACAACTAATATCTATAACATACCTCCAAGTCATGCAAAATTGAAGCTTTAACATCATCTGAAACATCTCTTCTGAAATCACGAGTTAAAATATGAATTCGAAAACATGCAACCTGCCCCAAAAAACTGTGAAATTGTGCAGCATGTTCCCCAACAGCATCTCCACCAACAATTTTAACATGCAATGTTTGTCCAGCATCTAGACGATCTAAGTAACGACACCTTGATGGGCCTCTACGTCCCTTAACTGATGAAGAACCAACATCTGTTCCATCATCACTATATTGCATGGGCGACTGATGTGGCTCGGATTGTGTTTCAGCTACATTAGGTAACTGAGCACAATTGTTAGCTCGTGTTTCCATCTACATCACAATTAAGTTTCTAATAACAAATGACATATTTGCAACAGGAAAATATTATGAAGTTGTAATACTCAGGTGTACAGTTGATTTACCAATGATTTACTTCCTGTTGGGGGTGCAGTCACCATTGAATTCGTACGACGTTCATGAAATCGTTGTGTTACCTGCATTACATGTTTATAAAAAATTTTAAAATAGCTAAAAAAGGAATATATTCAAATAAAAAAATTTAAACTATCAAATTACCATTGATTTGGTTCCTGCTATAGGAGTAATTGGTAGAGAGTGAACACGGCGTTCTGATCGTGGTCTCATCTGCATTGCGATTTAAGACAAGATATTAAAATAATTATAATTTTATATTGTAAACAAGTGTACATTTTAAAGAAAAAAATAGATTACCATTACTCATTTATAATTCTATTGGTTCCACTAAGAAGAATATCCGCATCTACATCATTTTATGCGCATGATGCCTCGACGTCACGCATATTATCTTGGTAGGCATCTGAGTCTATAACGATGTCTTCATTTTGGACATCATAGAAGTCTCTAGGCATCATTCTTACAGGTATAATCCATCCACATGTCTCATTGTCATCTACATAGAAAACTTCTTCCACTTGACTTGCTAATGCAAAAGGTTCCTCTGTAGCTAGACAGGCACTTTTCTTTAGACTGACAAATCCGCTTACCTTATCCTTGCGATAACCCACGCCTTCATTGTACACATCAAACCAATCACATTTAAATAGCACAACTCGGTGGTCATGTGTGAAGCTAACCTCAATAATATCTATAATTTCCCCATAGTAGCCATCTAGTCCAGACTCGAGAGCTGATTTAACAACCACACCACTCATTTGATTTGTTTTATTGATATCGATAGATTTCTTTCTAAATCTGAACCCATTTACAATATATCTTGAATGTGAGTGGACATGCGAATACGGACTCCGTGATATTATATCCAGTTCTGTAGTCCATCTTGAATCACCATTTTTTTAAATTGCTCAATTTGCACTTGAAATCAAAGTAGGAATACAGATATGTCATCTCTTTCCACTGACAAGTGTTTATATTCTTCGAAATATGCATCAATCTCATCAATCTGCATTAATACATAGTAATGTGCAAGGTATCTCTCTCTTTGAGACCATTCTCATCTTATAGTACCTGATATTGGTCTTCCACTTGATGAAAAAATGGCTAGACGTCCTTCTCTAACTTCAGGTGCACCACCATCAAAATTTCTTTCCATACGATTAAAGCGATTATTTGTACCATCCATGTACATCGCACAGAAATTTATGCATTCCTCAAATAAGTAGCCTTCTACAATTGAACCCTCTGGAGAAGCCTTGTTGATAACATATTCTTTCAATTTTTTAAGATATCGTTCAATGGGGTACATCCATCTATATTGCACTGGACCTGCGATTCTTGCTTCGTTTGCTAAGTGCATAGTCAAGTGTACCATTACATCAAAAAATGATGGTGGAAATATTTGTTCCATCTTACATAGGGTCACTATGATGCTGTGTTCTCATTCATATAGTGCAGATGGATCTAGTACCTTACTACATACAGCTCTGAAGTATTGGCTTAGCTCTGTTAAGGGACGTACAAGATCTGGTGAAATCACCCCACGAATGGCTAATGGTAAGAAAACTTGCATGTACACGTGATGATCATGGTTCTTGAGACCCGAAATCTTTTTCTCTGCTATGTTCACACATCTGGAAAGTTGAGAAGAGTAGCCATCTGGTACCTTGATGTTAGCTAAGAAAGACAATATCTTCTGACATGCATCTAGGGATAATGTATACAATGCTCCAGGTAACATCACTCTCCCATCATTCAAGTCTACAGGTTGTAATTCCTTTCTTATGTTTAATTGTTGCAAGTCCCTCCTAGATTTCAAAGTATCTTTTGCAGTTCCAGATAAACCTAAGATTCCAAGTATGTTATCCATCACATTTCTCTCAATATGCATGACATCAAGATTATGACGGATCTGTAAATATTTCCAGTAAGGTAACTCTCGAAAAAATATACTATGCTTCCTCCAACCACCACTCAACTTTTTCTTGAAAAGATGACCCAGTCGAATATCTTGAATGCTCTACTGTTTGCAACAACTCACATCCAGAAACACGTACAAAGTCCAATTTTGGACCTGGTGATGCTCCGTCAAATTTATCTTTATATTGAGTTCTACGTCATCTATATTTAATGGGAAGGAATCTACGGTGACCCAAATAGCAATGTTTTCCACTATTATTCAACCAAGTACTATGTGTATTATCCATACATACTGGACATGCAAGTTTGCCTTTGGTACTCCACCCCGATAAATTGGCATAGGCTGGAAAATCGTTAATGGTTCATAATAACATCGCACGCATTCTGAACTTCTCTTTTTTGTGTGCATCATATGTCTGCACTCCATCGTACCACAGCAACTTCAACTCATCAATCAAAGGCTGCATATATATATCTATTGCATTACCAGGTCCTTTTGGACCTGGTATTAACATTGAGAGCATCATAAAGGACGACTTCATGCACATCCATGGTGGTAAGTTATAAGTGACAATCACAACTGGCCAAATTGTATAACTGACGTTCATGTTTGCATATGGATTGAAGCCATCACTTGAAAGACCAAGCCTGATATTTCTAGCTTCTAATGCAAAATTAGGAAAATTCTCATCAAAATTTATCCACTCTTCAGAATCTGACGGATGACGCATTAATCCATTAGGATCTATCACCTTATCCTCTTTATGCCACGACATCCATTTAGCAGTCTTAGATGACATGAAAAGACGGTGTAGTCTAGGGACCAATGGAAAATATCTAAGTACTTTCTCAGCTCTCCTCTTTGAATTATTAGAGGCACCTGTATTTTCTTTGTACCGTGAAAAATTACATTCAGGACAAGTAGTGAGTTCTCGATGTTCTTTCCAAAATAGAATGCAATCATTACGGCATGCATCTATTTTCTCTGATTTTAAGCCCAATGATCGAAGACGTTTTTTGGCATTGTACCAATTAGTTGGATAGCCTTCAGGATTATTCAGCACTTGACCGATAAATTCCAGTAACTCCTCAATCATTGCATTAGTACAATGATGCATCACTTTCATCTTAAAAATAGTTAATAAGAACTCCAATCTAGATACTTTAGAACATGGAGAAATAGGCTCCTCTGCTTCTTTTAAATTTGTGAAAAACTGATTGTCATCATTATCCAATGGGTCTTGAATGGGAAAATGTGTGGGGGTATATTGAGCCTCCCATAACATATCCATAATTGGATCATTTTGGACAACTTGATGTGATGAATTTCTAACATCCTCGCCATGTGCACTCCAAATGTCGTAATGTAGCCAGAACCCTTCGCAGATTAGATGATCGTAGACAACTTCTTGTGTGTAAGAATGTGTATTCTTACACTTTATGCAAGGACATAAAATTTTCTCTCCATCAATTCCAACTCTATAAGAGAATCTATCCTCATGAAAAGCCCATTCAAGAAACTCTTTTACCCCTCTATTATATTCATTGATATCCGCAAATCTCATGTGCATCCATGACTTATCCATTGTAATCCTATAATAACAAACAAACAACCAAAATCAATCAACAATATTGTCCCCAAGTTATACACTATAAATAACTAAGTAGATATTGCTTTTTACTTTAGCAACTTAATTTAGTTATCATTTTAGAAATGAAAAAATATATTTCTATTTTTGTTTAATATTAAAATTGAGTTGCATATTTACATGGTTCCATGGAAATGTATAAAAGCTATGCATAATTTACGTAAAAGCAAGCATTTAAGTAGTACCCGAAGCTACTGTTTGAAAGAGAAAAATGAACTGTATAAATCAAGTTTAGTACAAGGTTTTAAAAATTACAGTAATAATTTTTCCTCCGTCATTGATCTTGATTCTCAATATCTACACGACCAACACCAGCAAGCCTGAATCTGTAATTAGGGTGGAGCACTGGAGCTCGACTCGGCATCCTTTTGATCCATGTATATTCACTTATCTTTCATATACGTGAATGCCAATGACCATATATAAAGTTGTAACCTATTCGTGAATGCTAGTGACCACGATTATGCTCTTGCAATAAACTGTATTAAAGGTCTTGATAAATTTTATCGAAGATCTACACATGAGTCTACTTTTGATCCATATAATTATACTTATCTTTCATTTGATCAGTTCTAAATTAAGACAACAACAATGTTATGGATATCTACCTATTCCTTTCAACTTTGATTTGTTCATGTGAATTGGAGGTGGACCAACAAGAGAACAAAAGAAAGAAGAGATCATTGCTAAATAATAATACGTTATGTTCACTGACAAGATAAACTTAAATACTATACATTTTTATGGTACATCCACATAAAATTTGATGATTGTATCAAAAACATTTCGGAATAAAAAATATAGGATAGATATGAATATGTAGATGTTAACTGAGTTGGAGTGATGGGATTCTAATAACATTAAATAAATATTGCATTACTAAAGAAATGAGATTATGCATATATAACGATGCAGTAAAATCTGACTAGATAAGCTATGTTAAATTTTGAGGTGATTATAATGAATTATTAAAATATGAGTTGCATCATTGTTTATACAGTTCTCAGTTGTTGACTATAAAAAACTTGTTGATACGGTTCTACTCTAAATATGTAGATTCATTTTTTGTTATATTGCATACTTAGAATCTCACCATGATTCTATTCGTGAATACCAACCGAAATCGACAATGATGGACGTAATATCTAGATGGTAGCTCTTACAGACCCCAATAATAAACAATCATACAATATCGAAAGAAATCAAGTTCTAGAAAATTGCCTAACCTTTTTTATAGTGATGAAAGAGGAAGCAGATCTCCAAAAATATCTTGTTCTGTCTCAATGTACTTCAATATGTCCACGGAATTTACGTATTTCTATCTCACGGATTTGACTCCAGAGATGAAGAATACGTCCTCATATGCAGTGGTCGAGAAAGGACTTGGCTGAGAAAGAAGTAGTAGGGTGATCGATGGAAGGTTGGAGGTGAGGGATTTAGAGAGAATACGACGAGGGTTTGATTAGAACGAGGGTTGTTCCATTGAGAGGAATCGTTTCAGGGTTTTTTAGTCAAAATTTGAGTGGGCTTTAATTGCGCCTTTATTTTTATTTATAACAGTTTTACTTAATGTTACAATAATGGCAAGCAATCGCGACATTTGTTTGTCCATTGTTGTAAATACTCCAACAAATACAACGCTTATCACTGAATGTTACGAATGTCAAATTTAATGCAACAAAAAATAAAACTGTTGCAAATATATCACAATTTGTAACATTTTAATTAAAATGTTGCTTTCATTTGTTACTAAAAGTTCTTTTTCTTGTAGTGATACCTAGCTAAATGCATGCATATAACATTAACTTGTGAAAAATGGCACTCGATAAATCACATAAAATATTGTATAAAATATTTTATTTAATTCTAAAATAAAATAATAAAGAAATAAAAGAAAAATAATTAAGTGTCAAAGACACTTAGTGACCTGAGACCCTGAGATCCAGTCATCATGTTGACTTGGTCGACTAGGAATAAAGCAGGGGGAGATAGGTGAGAGAAACTATGTAGAATATAACTAAAACCCTAATTTTTAATTCATAAATAATATATTTTTGGGACCTATTTTTTTATTATTATACCTCAAATCAATAAATCCTTAATATGAATATTATACATAAAAATATAAAGAAAAATACAAAATTTATTTCATTAAAAAATAATGCACAGTGTACCCGAGACATATAGAATAAAAAGCCATAAAGAAAACTTCTCAGACTTGTATCTTCTCTATACTAACTCAAAATTCACCAAACTCACCTTTATTGTTCATAAAATTAAACTATCTATTTAATGAAGGTGGTTTCATTTAATTTGGAGTTGATGTGCAGAAGTTGGCTTTTGGACCCTCGTTGTACAACATACATGTATAGAATATTCATTACATTTATTCTTTATATTTTTAAGTTTCTTATAGTTTACATATTTTGTAAATATTATTTGAAATACAAATACATAATAAAATTAGAATAAAAACATGAAAATTACATCAAAATAAATAAATTTATAGAATATATAAGTAAAAAATACCTATAATACACTTATGTATGATATGTATATAATTAATTAAGTATATAAATAAGCTTAGAAAAATAAAGTAAAAATATGGAAATATGTAATTAAACATGTTATAAATTTATAAATTGTATGTATAAAATAATAAAATATATATTATAAAATAAAAATAAAATATGTTAAATATATGTATTTATACATGTATACATACCTGTAATAATAACCTATAATAAATTAACTCATAAAATAAATAAAAATACCATTAAATACTACATAAAATTAGAAACATTTTTAAATTTTAATAAAAAAATTAATAAAATCAATTAGTAATTAATATCGATTTTATAGGGGATGTAGGCCTTGGAATTATCTAGTTGGTCCACGTGGACCAATCAGAGTGCTACGTTAGTTGACTTGGGTCAAATGTACCCCTCGACCCCACGTTCTATTGTTGGAACACCACCAATCTTGCCTTCACCAATTTTTTGGTGTTGATATGCTGCTTGAGGACCTTCGATTCCTTCTGCAAACTTGTTCGCAACATGATCATCCATCACACCCACACCTTAGATCACCTACATGAGCATGCCATCGATTACCATCACGTGATCAACTTAACTTACCACGTTCTCCTATAAGTATATCTGCTTCGCCATTTTTATGAGTTTGATCCATCTATCGAGTCACCTAGTCCCTCAGATCAATCGTGCAGCTTCTACCTTGTGACAGAAGATGGTTCAGTTGGTCTACAACAAGGAACAAGCATGGAGGAGTCTGATCCAGCCATCGTTGAAAGTCTCTTCCGAGCAGTTCTGCATGTTGGTGCCCTAGACATGGTCGAGGCCCTCTTTCGTCATTTTTAGGTTAGTTTTAGTCGTAGATTTAGTTTCTGCATGTCAATTTCAGTAATTAGTCGTTAGTTTAGAATTAAATCGAAATCCTTCTTTGATGCACCTCGGATTATGTTTGAATCGAGGTGTATCGATCCATCTTTTGCTCATTAATCCGCCCTCAGTTCTTCTCAAATCAAGGAGAATCAAATCTCTCTCTATCACCATTCGCAGAGCTTCGTGACGCCTTCGTTCCACGCGACAATCAGCTTTATCCATTGGTCGAGGAACTCCTGCTCGAGTCATGGATCATTTTTGTGCAGGTGTGGCACTTTGAGGAGTACATGGAGCCTTATCTCGAGATTCAGAACAAGTCTCCGGGTCTAAATAACTCTAGGGTCCCTCTGACATACCCCGGACCATTTCGAGCCTACTTGTAGATGTGCGAGCATCCTAGGAAGATGTAGATACCTATTCAAGAGGAATGAGGATCCCAACACTTAGTCTTGAAGGGCATGCGATGCCCGACAAGTTGGGTCTGACAATCATTGTATCATCAACTCTCATAGTACTCGGATCTCAAGACACTCAAATGCAACAACTATCAAACCACAATAATGATAAATCAATGAAATTGTGTGGGGTGGAATTTATTATACCCTACAAATAAATGTGTATAGTTATTGCAAGTACAAGGGTCGAACCACTGAGAGCTATGAGGATATGTTATTTATTGTTTATAAGAAACAATAAATGCTTTTGTATATTTTTTGGGGTTTTTAAATTTTTATGGGTTTTAATCATATTTATTTTTTATTTTTGATTGTATATTTTTATTTGTTTTGTTTTAAATTTTATACTTTTTATTTTCTTTTTACATTTTTATGATTTTTAATTTCATTTTCCTTTTAATATATAATAATTATATATAATATAAGTAATATATGTATACTTATATATAGTAAACACAAATAGGAACGTCCCTTTTATTTATTTGGGTATTAAAAATATTTATAAGTATTTATAGTAATAATTATATTAATAAGTATATAAGTAATAATATATAGGTGATTTAGGATTTTATATTTATAAATATAGCTATAAATGCTAAAAAATTATAAAATAAATTGGTTTTGTATTTTTATATTTTTCTCTATTTTTATGAATTTTCCGATAATTGTTGTACAATTTAGGTATTTTTTAAGTCCAAAACACTCCAAAATAGGGGATTTAATAAATATGACTATTGGTTTTGAGATTTAAAAATATAAAATAGGATCAGAATTTATCAAAACTATTTTTAATATGTAATATATAATATAAATAAATCTATACAAAAGGAAAGTATTTTTTGTTTAAATAACATTTTCTAATTTTTTAGTGTTAGGAGGGTTTTTAAAATTCAAGGTTTTCTTTTTTTTAAGATTTTCAATATGCAAATTCACACAAACGGTACGTCGGTACATGTCATTTAAAGGTTGTGAGAGTATGCGATTGAAAAGATGGTTTTGACTAGACCGTGAATTGAACTGGATAGAGGATTATGGAACCTAAGATTTGTTGTGTCACACTTCCTAACCTCAATGTTGTTCCAAACAAACCAAGAATCCATATGTCTTAATTAAGCACTAAACGTTGATTTTATTAAGACAAGTTTAAAAGTCAAAAAAATATTCTACGTTCTTTCTTTTTCTTTTTCTTTTATTTTCTTTTTCTGCACTTATTAGCATAAGTATTTGTTAGAGACTAGCAAAGGCAAGTATAAGAGGTGATGAATCTCCATTTCATCACCTCTATTCTTTCATTTTGACCTTAAATCCCTAGATAAATGCATGTAAATAACATTAATTCTTGTAAAATAACATGTATGTTTTGACTTGTGTATACTGTATAAGTACATGTATTTAATCCAAATAAAAGAATAAAGGAAATAAAAAGAAATGAAATGAAGTGTCGAAGACACTGAATGAATATAACCCTTGAGACCAAGTTAATATAGACTTGATCGACCATGAATAAAGTAGGGATATAGGGAAAATAATTATACAAAAAAACACTTCAAAATACCTAATTTTATTCTTCAATAATTCAACATTTTGGGATCTATTCTACTCTTCATTATTTACACCTCAAATTAATAAACTTTAAACATGGAACTTGTATATGTTGATGTATAGTACAAAATTTATTTCACAAAAAATGCACAATGCGACTGGGACAAACAAAAAAGGTCGTAAACCAAACTTCGCAAACTTGTATTTCTCTGTATGAACTCCAAATTGACCAAACTCACTGTTATTGTCATAAAATGTAATTATCTATCTAATGAGGAAGATTTCATTTAATTTGGAGTTGAGATGCAAAAGTTGGATTTTGGGTCCTTATTGTATTGTATATAGGGATGAGCATTGGGACGGGTCGGCTCAGCCCATGTAGCCCGACCCGGCCCAAGCCCAAATAAAAATTTAGCCGAGCTTGGGCCACGATATTAAGCTCAAAATATTTTTGGGTGGGGCTTGGACTTGTCTTGACCTAGCTCGTAAAGCCCGAAAGCCTAGCCGGATAATGGGATCCCTTCTTGGCTCACGAGCCCAGTCTGAATAGACCCGAAAAGAATGAACTCACACCTGAACCAACCCCCTTCGACCCTTTCCAGGTGCCACCCCTGATTTCTGAATGCACGGACCAACCCCCGTTCGACTCGAGTCTTCACCCTTCTCACCCAGGTCCCACTCTCTTCTGCGTTCTCTCCTTACCCTAACCCACCACTTTTGTGCAAACCCTGCTCACCACAGCCAATGACACCACCACCAGCTCCTGCTTCCAACCATTATCATCTTCTCGCCGCTACCAGATGCACCGCCATCATAATGTATCAATCACCACTGTTGATTAGATATTGAGAAGGGCATAACGAGTACCCCTCTTTCCTTAATCTTTCTTCTTCTCTACCAATTGGGCTTTGGGTTGCTATATCGTTGTGGGTTTGGTGAAGGATTAGTTACTGATGCCCACAACCATCAGCACAAAACTTTAAAACTATAAGCTTTTTGGGTGAGCCCATCTTGTTGGCAATTGGTGCGTTATTTCTCTAGCAACAATCCTTCAATATTCCCATTTTTATTGTGCTTTCATCTGACTTTTAATAATTCAGGTCGATGCCATTCATCAAAGAGATTCATCGCGATGCACCTACATCCATTCCACCCAAAACATCTGTGGAACCTTTGTTTTTCCTTGCTTGAACTATCCATGCAGGTCTCTGGAGTGTTTTTCCTCGTTCAAAGCGTTTTACATTAGGAGAAGGTCCTCCAGGTCGCCCGATCTCTACGTGACTCCAGGACCCCATCGATGGGTCCTAGACTATTTTTAAGGTGTCAGCAGGAGTGGAGGAGCCCCAGCTTCATTTTGACCCCCTTTGATCGTCCCAGGTGGTCGGAGATGCAAGAACCAACCGATCGAAACGGCCACGCCCTTTAGTTCTTCCATATTCTTCCAGGGTGTCTCCTAGTCGTTCGATCGAGCCTACGTGCCAGGTGGAGAAGGCACCGTTGGATGGAGAAGTACCCCACCATTAGATCTGGCAACGAGATCTAATCCCGCTCTTCCAACGCAAAGAGATACCGAGCAATCCCATCCGTCCATGTGGATAAGTGGCACACAAGAGCCATTGATAAACATCTCTCCGAGGGTATTTTACACATTTAGCCCCAAACTTTTTGTTTTTATTATTTAGTCTATAATCATTCATCTGTAGTTGTAATAATTGAGTAATATTTGCACCTTATACCCTAGCATTTGTTTTATTTTTGTTTAGGTCTGGTATGTCACCTCATGTGTGCATCCACATGATGTGGTGGAACATTTTGCACCTAAGTACTTGTAGGTACTTTATTTTGCTTTAGTCCTGTAATTTTCATATTCAATGTTATATTTTATGTATAAATTACATTGTTGGACCTACAATTTTGTACAATTACATTGATACCCCTACTAGTATTATATTTTATTTTCATTGATTTTATTTTTATTAAAGGTCTCTGATGCTTAGAAAAATCTAAGAAAATTAGGATAAATGCCTAAAATATTATTTTAACATATATATTTTTATTTGGGTATTTTTATTTATTTTATTAAAAAACAATTAGGAGCAAAATTTTTCCTGTCTAGATATAAAAATAAAAATGTAAAACCCATCTTAAAAATTTCAAAAATATTACATAGTATATACTATTATATAATATAACTACAAACCAAAAATCACTAAAAAATTAAAAAGAAAACCTTAAAATCAAAAAACCCTAAAAACTCTATAGGTAAAATTCCTAAAAACCCAAAAAATAGTTTTTTATTGTATAATTTTATTTATATTATATATTATAAAAAGTTTTTGGAATTTTTAAAGATTTTATCTAATTTTAAACCCTAAAAAAATTGACCTATTTATCTTATTCCCTATTTTATATATGTAAATTAATAAAAAACACCTGAAATTAGCGAATATTATAAGAAAAAACACAAAAATAGAGAAAAACTTGAAAATAGAAAAAATAATTTATTTGATAAATTTTTAGTATATATAGTCATATTTATAAAAAGGAAACCTTATATATTCTATATATATACACTGTATAATATTTATATACTAATTATTATTATTAATTATAAAATACCTTATATATATTCTAGACCTTTAAAATATAAAAAGAACTGTTATTATATATATTTATTGAATTTTTATATATTTAGTATATAACTTATATAATATTTGTAATATACATATTATTATATAGATATATATTAGGGATAATTACACCCATAGCCCTGAGTAATTTTGCAATCTCAATCATAACCCTGTATAATCGTGAATTACATGATAAACCCTGAGTAATACTTAACTCTTACATGACATAACCCTGTGTTATGTTCAGTTTGAGAAGCCTGTTATATTTAACGGTTTCCGTCAGAAAGAGACAAAGTTGTCCCTAATATTCATCCTTATTTACCAATTATGCCATCCCATCTCTCTCGACCCAGTTCGCCAAAGCTTTACCACCGTGCCCCCTTTCTCCACCGTGCGAGGCGGTCCTCCGCCTGGAAGCAAGCTGCAGCCCAACGCAGATGGCGCGCGCGGCCTCTGACGCTACTGCCCTCCTCTACACAAACCCGCATCTCCGACGACATTCTAGCCCTTCGTCGACAGCCTCTGCCGCATAGGCATGCACCAACCACGACACTCCTGACCTCCCAGCGACATCTCCACCGAGCGTCGCGCAGCCCTCCGCGTGCACCCCCACCTCTTGGACCACCCACTTGCTCACCAGCTTCTGCGCCCAACGGGCCAACGCGCCACGACACCTCCAACGTCGCGCGGCCACCCGTCTATCGCCGTACTCGCCGTCGGCAGCCATCGACCCAACCTCTCCCTCGAGATCCAAATCTCTCTTGGGCGGCGACGGCCTGCCCCATCATTCAAATCCCTATTCCCCTACCAAAACAGCCCTTAGACGAGCACACAAAAAAAGTTTAAGATATAAAACTATTTTCATAAACTTATAAGCAAACAACGATTCTCTCTAAAATTTAAGCCATTCTCATATCAATTGATGAAGACAACAAGGATTGGTCAAATCAAACATGGACTATACCTGTCCTTTTGAATAGAATATCATATCAGCTTCTCCTCTCCAAAGCATCCAGACACATACACCTGTCTATGTCGATGCTCTCAGATATCACTGGAGATATGGCATAGCATATTGTTCTCACCCCATCGCAATAAAGACGACTCTGTTTCGATGAACAGCTGAGAAATAGCACAGTATAAACTCTATCTGAACAGTGCGGTTCAACAAAACGCGGATTTTGCTCCAAATGGGTTAGATTTTGATGATCCCTACAGGACCTCATTTCACGCACTGTGGGCAGCACAGGAACAGTGCATCAGATTCGCAGTTGGCGCGCGGGAGGGGGGTGCTTGGGGAGGAGGTCGACCTGCAGGCGCGCGGAGGAGGGGTGCTCCTGGGGGTCGCCTGGGAGGGGGTTCGCAGGAGTTGTTGGGTCTTGCAGCTCGAGGCGGGATGCAAGCGTGCTCGGCGGGGCAGAAGGGGGTGCCTGAGGCCGGAGGGGAGGAGGAGGGTGTGGCTGCGAGTGGAGGTGCGGAGGGGGTGGCTGCAGGGGGATGGACGGAGGAGGAAGAAGGGGAAGGGGCTGGATGAAGACGAAGGTGTTTTTTTTATTTTTTTTAAAATCTTTTAGCAGCCGTTGGATTGAGAAAGGGTTGGATTAACTCAATGATGTGGTTGAGTTAAGGAAAAAATTAACGGAGGGTTACAAATGTAAGACGGAGTAACTATTCAGGGTTTATCATGTAATTCACGATTATACAGGGTTATGATTGAGATTGCAAAATTACTCAGGGTTATGAATGTAATTATCCCTATATATTATATTAAAATAAAAAGAAAATAAAAATTATAAAATTTAAAGGAAATAAAACATAAAAAACATAAAAAATAAAATATAATTAAAAACCTGTAAAAATAAAAAAACCAAAAAAATACAAAAACAATTATTGTTTAATTTTATTAATAGACAATAATTACCCTATCCTCGTTGCTCTTAGTGGTTCGACTCCTGATGTCTATACACATGTTTATGTAGTGTATAGTGAATTTCACTAAACATTCCTTTATTGTTTGACCTATATTATGGATTCATTGTTTGTCTGAATTGTTTGATTGAGATCCGAGTACCATGAGAACGGTCAATGTAGCGATTGCCGGATCTGACTTGTCGGACACCACATGCCCTCCAAGATCAGACGATAAGATCCTTGTCTACCTCTTCAACAATAGTACATCTAGGAATCACAAAACTTGATAGCTTATAAGTAGTGGGGGCTACTACTAGTAAACCTGGGCTTAACCATTATAGGTTGTGGTTAAGGGCTCTAGTTGGATCCTAGCCTAACAGGCCGTCTAGATCAATAATCTTCGATAACAGTTAGGGTCTAGGTATCGGAACATTACACAAGAGAACATTAAGTTGTCTCTACTTCTTAAAATCATGGAATTGTGTGATTAGCTAGTCACTTTATGGTAAAAATGAAGACGCTTAAAGTTGGAATGAGTGTATATGTTTTTCTTCTTTGTCTATATTGCACAATCCACTAATATAAGAAAGTTCTAAACTAAGTCGGAGGCCCGAGGATGTAACATCCCGAACATATTCCCATGTCTAAGTAAGTTTGAGAGTGGATTATAAAAGTGGGGATTGCTATTTGACACTTGGACTTAAGTATTTTAGGTAATTGTCAACAAGTCCAATTGAACGTGAAATCAACAAGTTGTCAGGACTAGTCTTCTCAATAATGGTCTAAGAATCTGAGCCCCAATACGATACAAGCACTAATGTAAAAAATACCTCTATTTCTTTATTAGGGTTTTTACATTTATACCACTTTTAGATACTGCAATATCGATTATGCCCCTCCATTTTTTGCAATATCAGTTATGCCCCTACTTTCTTGCGCCATTATCATATGTGCCCTTCTGGTTAGTTGCCGTCCATCCGCCTCCCAACCGAACCATATGACATGGCAATGGTTCGCCGTAAAGGAGCGCTGGTGGATTGAACAAAGGTGATGGCAACGGAGTAGCACCATTATCGGGCTCGATGCGGCTATCCTAGATCTCCAAGCTCCGGGAATGAGATCTAGTCGGGTGATGGATTTTAACATAGGGACTAGCCGGTGATGGTGCTAAACTAATAAAAGGGCACACGATATCACGAAACAAAAAGGTATAGATACAACAGAGAATGTAAAAAAAGAGGGACATAACAATTATAGCAGAATCTAAGGACGTGAGCGTAAAATACCATTATTTATTTTCTGGGGATTCATTGTTATTAGTATATTCCAGATTAGATCCGCTTGTTATACTTTAACATCGCTTCACATATCGAAGACAAAGACGGGGAAGTGGAATCCATCCACCTATTTTCGAAAAGCTCCCACAAGCACCACAGACTCATCATCTCATGAGCTAATGGAACGAAAACCACAATAAAATCAAGTCTAAAAATCCGTTTGTGGGTCCAGTGTCAGGTCGTTTGTTCCTTCCTCCATGTGGGCTGTTGAGTTGGCTCGCTCGACGGCTCTCCTTCCCCCACCAATCGCACGTCTCCCGTTCCCGTCCACCGGGCCTGGTCTTTTGCCCTCGTGATTCATCCAACCATTGGCCTCAACGGTTGGACTCTCGCCACGTGTACCCCGGGCCTCGCCTACAAAATAACCTCCCAGTGAAGGGGCAGCTCCACCACTGCTTCATAACACACACTGCCACAACCGGAGCGGAGCTTACCTCTGCTCGCCAGATCGGAGCCCTAGTTCTTGAGGTATGCTATGTTCCTCTCTTATTGCTGCTTTCTTCTCAATGGATTGCACTTTATATCAGCACTCCCTCCAATCTCGATCAGTCGATGATCTCAAATGCAGCAATATTTGAAGCAAATAGTAGAGATCGTGCAACGCATTGTTATCTTTTGAAGTTTGTGCACGACGTCGTAATCCGATCTTGTAACGGAGGAACTTTTTGTGTGATTTGGATTTGTTTTATTTTATCGAGCTCTTAATTAGCTTGTGTGTGAATGGTTAGTTGTTAGAGATCTGGAGACGTGATTAATTATCTGACACCGATTTGGATCAGGATGCATTTTTTATGGATTATGGTTTATTTGAGTTGCTATCTTTGTTAAAAACATGTAATATGATGGTGAAAATCACATGATTGATTTTAATGCAAAATTAAGTACTTCAAACATATAAGTCCCCCATGAGGGATTTATATACAGTTCTCTCAATACAATATCACAAATCATCAAAGCAACAATAAGAAAGGAGAGAGAATATATCATTGTGATGGTGGTCGATCTTCTTTTGAACTTGATTTATGACTCCATAATACATCTCTCTCTCTCTCTCACTCCCTCTTTCGTTCTTGAACGTGGATACTTAAAAACAAGAGCTCTTGAGGTCCTTGTATACTTTTTCATGTAGCCAATAGAAAGGATTTAAATAATATCAATGGGCTTGATTAATCAGTTAATATCAATTTTCTCATCTTCAAAAATTTGGCATGCTAATCAATCAGATACAACCACCAATCTCTCGCCATCAAAACATTAATTTCATAATCACAATTGAATGGAGTCTCCCAAATCTTGATTACTTAGATTTTGGACCAAAATAGGAAGTTTCCATTTTAGATGAGTCCTAACTAAATGAGAGAAACCCTCCCAAAAGTAATCTAGTGAACTGAAAAGATTTTCTGTAGATTTAGAAAGACAGGTGGGCACAATTCTCACTCCATGCTCTGATGTTTCCTAACCTTCTCTTTGTACTCTGTTTGTGCAGTATGCACAAGCATGGCAAGTGTGACTAAATAACTGATTTGACGCAACCTTGCATTTTCCACCATCCACAGGTGACTCTTGTGCTGGTTCCAATGGCAACTTTGGGTGTCTCCAATGTCTTGTCCTCAAAGGCCCAATCTCACTGCGGGAGCTCAAGTGGTATGGAAGCAAGGGGTTCTCAGAGTCAGAGAGTTCTTCATCTGAGTAACCAGGCTTCCATTTATCACGGTTTGAGATCTCTCAACAATGTTGATGCGCTTCAGATCCGAGCTAGTTCTAAAGCTACTATCAGCCAAACAAGGAAGAGTGTTCGAAATGTGCCTGCTAAATCACCTGGGGACATTAAATGTGGTATGAATATCGTAGTTGTTGCAACAGAATGCTGCCCCTGGGCTAAAACTGGTGGTCTTGGTGATGTTGTTGGAGGTCTGCCACCTGCCTTGGCTGTAAGCATGTCTTTAATTTTACTTCTACGCTTACAAAACTTACTAGATATTCCATTTGCAAAAAATGGGACCTGTTACATATTAAATGCATGTTTGAATGTGCTCATCTTTTGTGAGCATGCACAATGATTGCCCTTTGAAATTACTATTTTTTTTCAGAGCATGGGTCACCGAGTCATGACTATAACACCTCGATATGATCAATACAGTGATAGCTGGGACACAAGTGTTTTAGTTGAGGTATGTCTGAGTTGCTATCCAAAGACAGTTGTTGGTAACTTTTGTATTCATCTAAGGCTTATTTTTGTTTTTTAACATGAGCAGTTGAAAGTGGGCGACCAGTTTTACACTGTCAGATTCTATCACTGCTACAAGAGAGGTGTTGATCGCGTTTTTGTTGACCACCCTTTATTCCTTGAGAAGGTAATTCTTTGGAGAGAACAATTTGGGATATTCACTGCAAGCAATTGCAAGATATCATCATTATATTTACATAAATACTTTTCTTGAAGGTCTGGGGCAAAACTGGAGGAAAATTATACGGCCCTATTGCAGGAGAAGATTACAGAGATAATCAAATTAGATTCAGCTTATTATGCCAGGTAGAAGGCTACTACTTTTCGTTCATTTACGTATCATTAGTGAGGCCGCTCTGTTCACACAGAGTTCAAACATGTAACATGAGCTAAGGCACCAGGCTACCCTTTTCCATGGATCCATTGTTAGATCTACTTCTCCAACAATAAAGCAAATTGTTCACCATGGAATGATTCTTAATTCATTCTTAAGATGAAGTATTTAGCATACTCATGACCTGTCTACTTTGACTTTTTCCTGCGATGACTATGGAAGTAACTTATAAATCCAGACTCTCTTAAATAACAGGCATGTCCAATATTAACTTCATCCGAGGAAAATCTCTATAGTTAATAATCAAAGGACCAGGATGTCAAAGACATCAACTAGAATTTGTTAGGAACTGTTGAAAGTTGTATATAGATTAAATGGATATAGGATGTGGGTCCATTTCATTCTCGCCTCTATACATATTGTATGCCTTCCACGATGGGCTGTAAAGTGGAATGGAAGACAGCCTTAGCCTCCTACGAGTGTTAGGACATTTCCTTCCTGTGGTTTTTTCTTTTCATAGAAGAAGGCTTTCCACGTGAATCAATGTATTTGTGATTGGGTCATTGCACTTTTTTTTCATATGGTATCAAAGCCAATTTGATAGAATTTTGTAGAAGTTTTCCTCGTATTCCATACATATTGAAGGCGTCCATGATAATATTTGTGTGTAGTTCTAGATATCCGCACTTGTGTATGTCTCCCACATTAGGATGGACAATCACTTGATGGTGGAACTGGGTCCAAAGGTGTTTCCTCTGTTGAGTTATTCCGAAGGCATTCATGGAGTTTGGATTGATGGGTTGCTGTCTTAATCGACCGGCAAGTAACGGACTACTGACTGATCAGTAACATTGCTTGTCCATTTACAATTCAACTCTGTGATTGTTCACTCGCCATAGTTTACGAATCACTTGTTCTTTTTGGAAAAAAAATTGGGGTTGATCCAATCGATCACCTTGTGATTGTGATCTAGTACACATCTTAGCCATATCAATCACCTCATTTTTTCGGACTATTTTTGCTAGTTTATGTGATTGATCGGTATAACTTACTTGATCAGTCACTTACTGCTCTTGTTTTGAGATTGATCATTCATCACACTTCGAGTGATTAATCAGCTATTATGTGTTACTCTATGTGATCCTTCACGATCCTCAATGTAATCGATCATTTTTAATGACGAGACTGGCATTGAGGATAACAAGGGCAGAGCGACCTCATTTATGGAAGTGACTGACAATTTCAATATTCAAACAACCTCAAACAAACTTGTCAAGGATGACTAACTCCTTTCCACGGTTGTTCTTTAGTTGGATGTTTGTGGTTGAAGGGTACATTGGATATCTTGAGATGCAAAGAATGCTTTGAAGGAGGACATATAATATCTAAGAATAGTGGTAGATTTAGGATATCCATGTTAACCTAGATTATGAATCTTGTATGCACAAGGTCACATCCTCTCTTTATCAAAATGAAAATTGAAAATTGCACTCATGTGGAATATTCTTGCTAGCATGTTTATCGGAATTTAAAGGTGCAGTTTTATCAATCCGTGAGTGTTATAAAATAGAAAGCAGAAGCGAAAACATGGAAAAAGAATTAACATCAAACAAGAACAACGGGATTTACGTGGAACCCTACTCCGTGAGGAGCGAGATGAAACCACGGGAGAAGCCCTCAAATGGGGCGTGTTTGTCTATTGACTTTCTCTCAATGAGTACAGGAGGTCTGGGGCTCTTTATATAGCCTCTCCAGAGTCTCCAAGTCCCAGCCACAGGCGGTGTGGGACTAAACACAGAATGGGGTAAATGGATCTTCTCCAGGATCCATTTACCCTGCTACAACTCAATAGGTGCACTACCAAATACTCCAACACTCCCCCTCAAGCTGGAGCATGCAATGCTCAGCTTGGACAAACAAACAGAAAGAAACTCAACTCACGCTACAGGACACTACGGACAAAATCAACCCAACGCGCACATGTTGCAGTCGAGGACGTTGCTTCTCATGTCGTGCAGGTGAGGAGGACGAACGGGCTGGAGTGTGAGTCAATTGAAGACTCAGAATCTGACCATCGAGTCTGAAACTGCACCTGCAGTCTCCTCGTCGGAGAACTGGGTCTCTCCCATCTGGCTCAGAGAATGGTGCACTGCTCTGGTGTACCTATGATACCACATGAAAACCCTTGCCCTCAAGGGAATGGTCCTCTGCTCTGGAGTCCCTATGGCTCATATGAAAACTCTGGCAGAACAACAAGAATCATGATGGGGACCTCTGACAATGATGGCAACATATGCTCATCTGAAAATGACCGCACACCCGTGCATGTCTGAAAACTGGAGTCTCTCTCTGGAGATCTCGAAACTGGGCCTCATCATGGAGTGTCTCGAACTTGACTCTGACAAATTTGAATGTTAAGTCTGAATCTGCGCATCAAACTGGGACTCGAAATATGAACATCGAGTCTGAAATTGCGCATGGAAAATTCTCCATTTGAAAATTTTTGTAGAGTCTGAAAATCGGCTGGTCTGGAGAATCTGCATCTGAATCAGGAAGAAGACCTGTGACTCTACATATATACTCCCCTTTTCTCCCATACTTGTTGGAAAAATGACATCGACGAAGTTGGGAGAAGACAACAATGATGGGGAAAACAACATGAACATTCAAAACTTGCGGCTTTTTTTTAAGCCGTCACTTTTTTTTGAAACACATTTTTTTTAAAGCCGTTTCAACATTTTTTTTATCGGCTTTTCATCTTTTCTTTTCTTTCTTTTTTTTGTAAATTTTGCGTACGGCCTTTTTTTTGTACGCGCCTTTTTTTTCTTTACATTTTTTTTTCGAAACTCTTCCTCTCCCCCTTTTTTTTAACGTGACTTGCGCCCTCTCTTTTTTTCTTTTCTCTTTTTTTCTGTCTCTTTTCTACCTTTTTTTTTCAGCCTAACAAGGGCTTCTTCTATTTACCTCCCCTTTTTTTTTACAAAACAAGACAACGGCTGGCTATCATTTTTTTTAAACCAATCAAAGCCCACCTGGGCCAATATTTAGGGTTCCCACTCGGGGAACCCTCTCTTCACGAATGTCGTTCTCCCATGATGGGAGTCTTCGATGCCGTCGCCTCCTTAGGGTTTCCAGGAACCCCCGCGCTGGAGATCTTGTGACTGGAAGGACGCCATGGCTGGGATCGGGCTGAGGGCTCGCGCGTGGATGCGCGTGGATGCGCCTGGATGCCGCCTGAGGAGGAAGATCGGATTGGGGCTCGCCGCCCCGCCTGGAGATGCGAAAGAAGAGGGCGGCGCCTGGGCTTGGACCTGGGATTCAACGCCGCCTGCGCTGCATGATGGGGCTGAAGGAAGGCGCACGGTTGAGGAGGAGGCGCCTGGGCGGCGTCGCCCCCGGCTGGGCTTTGCGAGTTGTGAGGAGATGCTCTGGGAAGGAGATGCAGACGCCGCCTGCGACTTCTCTGGAGGGTGCGCACGCCATCGATGGTGTTGACGCACGCACAGAGATAAGGGGCTGCCACTGGAGATATGCTTCGTGCCATAGTTTTTCTCACGATGCTACTGGAGATGCCTCTGGAATCCGAGAAGATGCAGCCCGCGTGCACTGCTTGTGCCACCACAGCCGTTGAAAATAGTACTTGGTGTCGATCTTGATGTGCAGAACTAGGGTTTCATTGGAAGCCCTAGATTCTTGATGAAAACGCATAGAACCGAACATTCCAACATAAAAAAATCTCGAACATGAATAGATCTCCGTCGATCTGAATGAAGACGGAGATTTTCAGAACCGAACAACAGATCTTCAACTTTAAAAAACAACGAATCTCGAACATAAAAAATCTGAAATCCTCGAGAATCGTCCCGCTCTGATACCATGTTATAAAATAGAAAGCGGAAGCGAAAACATGGAAAAAGAATTAACATCAAACAAGAACAACGGGATTTACGTGGAACCCTACTCCGTGAGGAGCGAGATGAAACCACGGGAGAAGCCCTCAAATGGGGCGTGTTTGTCTATTGACTTTCTCTCAATGAGTACAGGAGGTCTGGGGCTCTTTATATAGCCTCTCCAGAGTCTCCAAGTCCCAGCCACAGGCGGTGTGGGACTAAACACAGAATGGGATAAATGGATCTTCTCCAGGATCCATTTACCCTGCTAGAACTCAATAGGTGCACTACCAAATACTCCAACAATGAGATACTTGATATACAATAGAGAAAAGTTTCCATGGAAAGATTTTGTGGGACTTAAAATCTAAGTAGAGGACTTGTATTGCTGTATTATGAAGAATAGGAATCACAGAGGGACCTGAAGCATCATTGAGGCCATGTAACATCCTTGATCTATCTTTCAGCCATTATTGAGGAAAGGCGTCCCTAATAATTGCTTGGTTCATGCTCAATTAGGCCCATTGAGAACAACTCAAAATGCTTAAATGTAAGTTGTAAAGTAGTAATTCCAATTTCCATCACTTTTTACACATCCTAATACATTTTTAGTACTCCATGTAAGACTATATTTGAAATGTCACAACCTCTTCTGCTTATATTTGTAATGTCCTCTTTATTATGTGTATCATCAGTTCATCACTTAATTCCATCAGTGGTGACACCATGCTCTTGGATAGCTTTTTCCTCCCATCTCTTTTTCGGATTGGATGCACCTCTTATGTATTCATATCCATTATTAGATGAAACCAAGTGACTCTTTACAAAATCATGATTGAGAAAGAAAAAAAAATCCAGAATCAGTGAACATTAACCAAGTCATACACCACTTGAGGATACATCCCATATCTTATTCCCGGTAATAGTGGCAGCTGCATACCCTTAGGTAGCATTTTCCTCAGTTTCTTGTAGACCTCTCAATTATTCATTTCCATGATTAGGAAAAATATGTTTTGATATTATTTGCACATTTCAAATATAGATTGGAATAATTATAAAAGAAAACTAACCTTGCCTTGTTAATTCGTGCCCAATTGGATCCATTGACAACCATTAAAAATGCTTCAATTCAAATTGCTAAGTAATAATCTCCACCACTTATAATTTACTCAAACAATTTTGGAGCATTTCATATAGGATTATGTTCGTGCCTGGTAGATTCAAGATAAGGAGGATTGACAATGTGTGATGAGATCATGGGAGTTAAGCCGGTTTACTCTTATGACATTTTTTAGGAACACATTCCCTTTGTTACTCATGGAAATAGTGCAGTTAGTAAGCCCACCAATTACGGACATGATAAGAAATTTGCTCACTGCAATGAGTATGATCATTCCGTTGATAATTTCAGGGAGCTTCACTTTGAGAAGAAATCTTGGTGGGAAAAATCATGATAAAGTCTAGCAGTGAACCTCATGTCCAGAAGTCTGTCGTGGTTACATCCCTGTTGATCCACTAATATATCAAAAGAATGGGTTAAAGGATCTTGTTGATCAGGTGATGAAACTTCAAGATATTCTTTCCGAAGTCATGATTGAGAAGGATAATTATTCAGAGTTAGCCAAAGTTAATCAAACCCTAACTATCCTCGGCAAGAAAGGAGCTTCGAATTACGACATTTCTACTAATGAATTAATTCTGGATATAGAGATATTAATTATTTGATTGAAAATGCTCAATATTTTAATACATACAAGCTTGAATTTAGTCTAGATTATGCAGCATTGGTAAATGGATATATTGTCACGGTTGCATGGATAAAGCATCACAATCTGTGATCTTTATCTTACCTAATGCATTATATTTCCCTGATCATCCTTTGGACCTAATTTTTATTAGTAAGGACAAACAGGAAGTAAATCACAAGCTTATTTTTTATGAGGGTCATTGTATTTTATATGGATTAGTACGGTCACTAAAGATCTGCACAAATTTCCCTGTGAAGATTGCAGATTCTCTAGTTATGGTTCTACCTAGAAAGGGAGATAAAAAAATTTATGTTGAAGTTGATTTTACAGCGGAATAATTGTCTTTATCCTCTTCATTTTCGAGCTCAGAGTAAATTATTTCTTGCTTTATTTTTGGATATTGATATGGAGTCTATTGATTGCAAGATCTGTCAACTTGTCTATACCAGAGTATTTTTTTCCTACGTGTGAAAAATGAGTTCTTCTGTCTTTGAGTTGGTGCATTGTGATAATTGGGTCTAAAACATATATAATCCGTTCATCGACATACATTTATAATAATATTCATGAATAATTTTTCCATATTGTTTATTTCTTTATTTAAAATGGATAAGAAATTCTTGAAATCTTCGAGAATTTTAGTTGGTGCCCAAGCAATTTAAGACATTTGTGAACACTTTGTGTTCTGATAGCACTAGGGACTATCTTGTCATCTCCTTAGAGAGTTTCTGGAGGAAAACAAGACCTTCTGCAGCCATACTTCCCAGTAGAATGGAGTTGTTAAATAAAGTAACAAACATCTTGTGGATACTGGTTGAGTGTTAGTATAACAAGGCAATGTTTCTCTACGTCATTTGTTGAAGGCAATACCTACAAGTGGCTAGCTAACTAATTGTACGCCGAGTGTGCGCCAAGGACAAACCTCCCACTCGATTGTATATCCCTTAAGGGATCCTTTTGGTTGACCTCCAGGTGCACATGTTTCATTCACAATGTTGGCTTCAAAAAAGGAAAATTGGATCCCTGTGCTGTAAAAAAATTCACGGGTGTTCTGTCAACCAAAAGGGGTATAAGTGTTTTGATCCTCTTACATGCAACGGATTTGCCACGAAGGATGCCACATATTTTAGAATCACCCTTTCTCCCATCTTCTTTTCAAGGTGAGAGTTATAATGAAAGAAATGGGAGAACTTCAACATCCTGGAGGTGACATTGTGGTTGATATTAAGAAAAATGAAAGAGAAGGATATAGAAGAAGAGAAAATAGACATTAATATTTATAGATGACCTGAAACGCGTATGATTCTGATAAACTCACTTCAGCAAGCAAGAAATGCAATAATCGGATGAAAATAAGGACCAATTTAAGCTTTTCTTCCTCTCCTAGTCTAGATCAATATCCTTTAGTTTCTATTTCTGACAACAATATAGATGAACAAGAGATAGGCTGTGAAGACAACATATATAAAGCACTAATTAGAAAAAGTGAGGGATTTCCCCTCAGGTTATATGATTCAAAATGTATTTTATTCTCATTTAATTCTTAATTATAAATGGTTTTTATCTTCTATGCCTCCTTTTATTGTATCCATGAATGTTGTTGTCACCTAGATTGATGCCCGAAGGCAAGAAGCCATACAAGAAGTGATAACACTCGTACAGAATAAGACATGGGATGTTGTGGACATGCCAAAAAAAGTTCATGTTTTGACCCTTGTAGGATATAAATGGGCTACATAATATGTATAGCTCAGATAGATAGATAGATAGGTATACAACAACAAAGCCTTTTCCCCACATTATGTAGGGCCGGGTAACATATAGATAAGTATAGAAGTAAAATAATCTCTACAAATTATTGGCAGTACACCTCCGAGGTCCTGTTAGACTTTAAGTTCTTTATGTAATTTCCTGCATTTTATTTTATCGTGTTTTTGGGGTGCACATGTTCGCCTGTGATGTCTGCAGAAATAGGCCAAAAAGATCAATAAATCTGGCTGCTGTGGTTGCCTTTGAACCATGCTCCATTGATGACTTACAACTACTGCCATCAGCTAAGCCATGAACTGAATCCACTACTTCTATGGAACCTCATGCAGTTTGAACGTCTTCGCAACCTGATGTAGTCAGTCCTTCAACTACCTCTTATTTGGAAGATTTGGCCGAGCTTTGTGGAAAAGTGTGCAGTAGTATGCACACTCTGAACTCCTGGGTCCAAATTTCTTTGGGCCACCATCTGGATCTCATAATTGCGCATAAGTTCCTTCTTAGGAATGTATCCCTTGTTCCCATCGACCCCTTTTCCCTCATATGGAAGATCTGTTTATTCTTCGTAGCTATCCTAGCTGCATTTTCAGGCTAGTTTTGTCTT
The DNA here is from genome assembly GCA_037367405.1 of Ottelia alismoides. Lineage (NCBI taxonomy): Eukaryota > Viridiplantae > Streptophyta > Magnoliopsida > Alismatales > Hydrocharitaceae > Ottelia > Ottelia alismoides. The sequence goes on along the minus strand of JAZKJV010011818.1, from coordinate 89,448 downwards.
ACCCTTATTCTGCGCCTTGTTAACAATCTATGAGACTGCTCCTCTTCAATACATCTCTTTCTGTATAAACATGCTTGCGCCTCTCTCTTGGCCTCTCAATTCTCCATATTATGCATCATAGCCTGTAGGTCTGAAGAAGAATTATAGGCTTTTCCTTCTGAGAAGCTATGATCTACAACATGGAGTGTAAACTTCAATTCTTGATCGAAAAAAGGAGAAAACCTGTAGTTATGGCATATATCTTGGTGATATCTGTCATGTAGATGATTGTTCCCTAGATCTATTCTCATCACTATATGTAACGGGATAACCTCACTTTAATACCATTTCTATAACCCCCCACGTTTTGAGCCACTGTAATGGGGTTGGCTTGGGTAGGTTGTTCTAGTTGTGTTTGCTGATTTGGTTTTCTCGCCATTACCTCTCAACTAAGAATCTCTACTGATTAGTTACTTTTTCTGATTAGAATTGACTCTTTAAATTCCACCTGTAATTTGCAATCCAGAAAAAACTTGGAACCTGTTTTAAAAGAAAAAGAATCTCCTTGAAGGTTCCACCGGATACTGATTAGTTACTTTTTTTGTTTATAATTGACTCTTTAAATCCACCTGTCATTTGAGATCCAGAAAAACTTGGCACCCGTTTTAGAAGAAAAAGAATCTCCTTGAAGGTTCCACCGGCTCACGTGGGTAATTTTGTTTTACAGGCTGCTCTTGAAGCCCCACGGGTTCTAAGCCTTAACAGCAGTAAATATTTCTCAGGGCCATATGGTGGGACCTCTTCATCATAGATATATTATTACTACTAATCAAGTTGCAGCTAAATTTGTGGCGATTAATTACAGGAGAAGATGTGGTCTTTGTTTGCAATGACTGGCACACTGCTTTACTTCCATGCTACTTAAAGAGCATGTACCAGGCCAATGGAATCTATATGAATGCCAAGGCAAGATCCTACTACCTTTTTCGAGTGAAGATCATTAGGATGCTTTGATTCTGGAGTTGTATGACCTAGTCTAATGTTGGTTTATTCTAATGCCAGGTGGCATTTTGCATTCATAATATGGCTTACCAAGGCAGATTTGCAATTGCGGACTTTTCTCTTCTTGGTCTTCCTGACAGCTTCAAATCGTCTTTTGCTTTTACTGATGGGTATGATCTATGAAGCTCTGACGTATATATTTTCCAATACAAAAAATTAGAATCTAATTTGATTTTTATCAAATATCTTCTCTATGTTTTGTTGTTGCTGTTATCTAATTTTCTTTTACTGATTTGTTGTTATCTTTTCTATGATTTGTAGATACGACAAGCCTGTAAAAGGACCGAAAATTAATTGGATGAAAGCCGGAATAGCACAATCACACAAGGTCATCACCGTGAGTTCATACTATGCTGAAGAGATTACGTCCAACATCGCCAAAGGTGTGGAGCTAGAGGATGATCTTCGTTTAGTGGGGGTTGAAGGTATTACAAATGGGATGGATGTTAATGAGTGGAATCCTTCCACCGACAAATACATTCCTGTCCACTACGATTCGACAACGGTGACTTCATGATCTATAACTATTCCAATTGTAGCCATCATTGCAACAAAATTCTTACTACCATTAAACTGGGAATATCAGGTAACGGAAGCAAAGGCTCTCATCAAAGAATTTCTGCAAGCAGAAGTTGGACTACCTGTTGATAGGTCAGTTCCTCTGATAGGTTTCATTGGAAGGCTAGAGGAACAAAAAGGCTCTGACATTCTAGTTGAGGCTATTCCTAAGTTCATCGACGAGAATGTTCAGATAGTGGCTCTTGTAAGTAGTTGAAAACAAATAAGAAATCCTCGGATTTTCCCAGAGATTGACAATCCTTTCCTGTTTCTGCAGGGTACTGGAAAGAAGTATATGGAGAAACAACTTGAGCAATTAGAGGAAAGATTCCCAGACAAGGCCAGAGGAGTAGCCAAGTTCAACGTACCCTTGGCCCATTTGATTATTGCCGGAGCAGATTACATCCTTGTTCCTAGTAGGTTTGAGCCATGTGGTCTGATCCAGTTGCAGGCCATGCGCTATGGAACGGTATGAATCAACAAGCATGATATAGGTTTTACCAAACTATATAAGATTTTCTTGCAAACATTGTAATAACATTCTCTTCGTGATCCATATACAGTGTGTTATTTGCTCCAGCACCGGCGGGCTTGTCGACACTGTTAAAGAAGGTGTCACTGGATTCCACATGGGCCCATTCAGCGTTGATGTGAGTTTGTCGTCGTAATCGATAATTGATCAGACTCAATCATATTTGTTCAGATAAAAATAGGCATTTTTCTCACCCTATTATATGCTGCATCAGTGCGAGTACGTGGACAAGCAGGATGTGGCGGCGCTCGACTCCACTGTGAGGAGGGCACTTGAAGTCTACGGAACACCAGCTTTCAGTGAGATGATTCAGAACTGCATGGCTCAGGATCTCTCCTGGAAGGTAAAGCTACTAAATGCGTCATGAACAGACTATAAATCGTCACCAGTTCATAATCATACGTGCCACTTGCGCTTTCCCGATTGTGATGTAGGGACCTGCAAAGAAGTGGGAGAAGGCTCTCTTGAGCTTGGGCGTTTCCGGAAGTGAACCGGGAATCGAAGGGGAAGAAATTGCTCCTCTCGCGAAAGAAAATGTGGCTGCCCCGTGATTCTCCTTGCCAGTAAAGATGCTGAATGTGTGCACTTCAACCCCAGTGTGATTGTATGGCATTAGATCCTCAGGCAGTAAAATTTGCCGACGCCGCTGTTGAGTACATAATACGAAAGAGGTGCAAAATAACCGTAAGAAAACGGGAAGTTTTGCCAGGTTCAGCGTCAGTGGAGTGATAAGTTTTAAGGAGGCTGGCTTCTGAATGTTTAGAATATTGCTACTAGTATCATCCTCTTGATTCTAATTACCACATCCTCGTAAACTTTAGCGATATTCCGACATTTGTCGTGATCTAAGTGTTGAGGGTGTAGTTTTTAGCATTGTTGGATGGAAGTAGCAGGTATCATGCAACTAGATCTTTGAAATTTGAGCGTGTGTTTAGGATACCGATATTATCGACATAATATATTTTTTTATCAAATTATTTTAGTATTTTGAACTTTTAATTGATTTTACAGTCCAATTTATAAAAATACGAAAACTTTATACTTTTGAAAATAAAAAATATTGTGAATAGTTGGTAGAAAATAGAGAATGCGGAAGCGGAATGATTATAAACAAAGCATAAGAATAAAGAAAGATAAAGTTGAAGAACATAGATTTTAACGTGGAACCATACTCCCTAAGGAACGGGATGAACTCATGGGAGAAATCATCAAAGGGACGGATATTCTATTGAACTTTCTCATCTGACTACAAGGGTGCGGGGGCCTATATATTGCCCCCATTGAGTTTCCACATCTCCAAATTGATAGATGTGGGACTAAACAACTGGATGTGCTAAATGGATCCTGGAGAGATCCATTTACCCATCTCCCATTCATGTGACACATATAACGAATAGTCCAATACTCCCCCTCAAGATGGAGCATGCAATGCTCAGCTTGGACAAACAGAAAGAAACTCAACTCACAATACATGACACTATAGACAAAATCAACTCAACGTGCACAACTGTCGGCTGCTATCGAGGACGTTGCTTCTCATGATGTGCATGTGGGGAGGACGAACGGGTTGGAGTGTGAAATTGGGTCTCTCCCATTTGGCTCAGAGAATGGTACTCTACTCTAGAATCCCTATGATACCACATGAAAATCCTTGCCCGCCTGGCATAAGGAATGATGCTCTACTTTTGAGTCCCTATGGCTCACCTAAAAACTCCGGTCGAAACAACAAGAATGATGCGGACCATGGCAAATGATGGCATGCATCATCGTCGTGTCTTAATAACAGTCAAACTATAGAGTCTGGATTCTGAATGGCCTGGAATCTGTATCTGGAGGATCTGAATAGACATGTGACTTTACATATACTCCCCCTTTCTCATATACTTGTCGGAAAACGTGGACATCGATCAAGTTGGGAGAAGACAATATAATACATAAAGATGGGGAGAAAAATAAAAAACATCACAAATGCATTTTTTCGTCTTCTCAAATCATCATTTTTATCAATATTTTTTTAAGACGTCTCACCATTTTTCTTTTTTTAAATAAGTTGTTGCCATTTTTCTGTCTTTTCTTTTTTTTAAAAAATTTTGCTATGTCTTTTTATTTGTGCGCGCCTCTTTTTAAAAAAATTGAAATAACACACGACCCAAAGGGCCCAAAAGAGACGTTCCTTTTTTATAAACAGTCTCTCTCTCTCTCTCTTAGATTATACGACTCATTTGGGCACATGTAATATGTATCACAAAAAAGAAATTTTTTAAACCAGTCATCCCTTCGTACGTTACTTTGGGTTCCCATCGGGGAACCCCTCTTTCGAATGTCGCTCGTGTAGAGTTAGGGTTCCCCATCTGGGAACCCATCTTGTCGCCGTCGCCCTAGTAGATCTCTGGAGTAAGGAGGTCGTTGGAGATGCGTTGACGCCATTGCCATTAATGGAGCAAGGAAGGTGGCACTTCTGTGCGCCACCTCTTGGAGGAGCACCGCGATGGCGCAGCTAGAGGGTAGGTGGTGGCTCCTGGAGATCTCGTGAGCCCGATGGGTTTGACTGGTGATCTGATGCCTCTCATGTGCTTACATGCCTTGATGGGGAGGGCGGTGTCCCTTGATGAGGAATGGAAGGGCTTTGCGGCCTGGAACCACCATCTGAGGTGGTTGTGGCTCCGCCTAGGAGCCTAGAGCCGTAGGAGCCATGGAGTATGGTCGATGTCGGAGGGCTTGGACGTCACCGCCAGCGCGATATGGCACCGCCAACGCAAGTGGTATCACAGGTCGGATCTTAGGAGCAAAAAAGGCAGGGCGGGATATCTGGCATTGCCACCTTTGAGCGAGGCTTGCGCCGCCTGGGCGGCATTGTGTAAGCCACATACGGGAGGGCTCCACAATGGGAGATGGCATGGGAGAAGCGCCAGCTAGCTTGAGTTATCCACGATGCTTCTGTTGCACCGCACGAGGAGGCACCTCCTCCTGGAAGCGCGATGGCTTGCGCGCTCCGCCTGGAGCTTTGCGCACGTAGCTCACCGCATGGGCGATTGTGCGGTTGGATTCGTGCACCGTGAGAAGCAGTAACGCACCACCACAAATGTTGTGTGGTTGAGGAGCTTCTATATCTAGGGTTTCGATGAAACCTTGCAAGTAACTTGAACGCGAATGAATCTCCGTCAGGAGATCAATCTGAATGATGTGACAGTGGATTTGCAGTTGAAAATCTGACTGCGCAATTATTATCAGGGTACCACGACTCTGATACCAAACTGTGACGCCCTCGCTACGTGCATTCATAGTATTACAATTCCGATCGCATTAAGTTTTCGGATAGCGACAGTCTTCCGACTTGTCGTGAGTCCGAGTAGGGAAATATGACACTAAAATTCAATAACCACAAATGTCACATATTTCATTAATTTTCATATTATATCCCAAGAAGAGAAAAAAACATATATGATAAGTATCTGCAAATGACACTTTTTATTCCTACATGTGGCTTTCATGCAGAGCCATGGCATCCTGACCAGGCCAGGAGACGACTGATCGGGTAGAATGCATATTGACCCCTCTCACTGACCTTCAACAACAACAGGCTTCTATGAGAGGCCAACAGGACCAGAGTCTGGCATAGCAGACTGAGGTCGCAGACCAACAGACTGATATGGAGATGAGATTTGAGGAGTTGTCAGATTTCACATACCATCCATCTCAGGATGGGACCAGACAGGACTAGCCTCAGTCAGTCGAGGTACAACAGCCTCATTTCGTTGATCCACTTGAGGAGATACCAGAGCTGAAGATGAGCTCTACATATCGTCCGCAAACCGATGGACAGAGTGAGCGCATCATTCAGACAATTGGGGATTTACTTCTTGCATGCTCTTTGGAGTGGAAAGGGTCCTCAAAGGACCATCTTCCATTGGTGGAATTCACATATAACAACAACTATCATTCTAGTATCGATATGACACCATTCGAAGCCCTATGTGGGCGGAGATGCCTCACACCTCTCAGTTGGCGTGTGGTAGGTAGTCATGCTCTTTACTCCATAGACCTCTTGGAGGAGACTGCAAAAGCTGTTGATCTTTTGAGACGGAGACTTCTGACGGCATAAATTCTCCTAAAGAGCCATGCATACCTTCGTTTAATAGACTTGGAATTTCAGGTAATATAAATATCTTCTCCATATCACGTCCGTGGGCCAGGTGGTTAGTTTTTCATCATTTCACTGATAGTCAGGCACTTGCTAGTACTGATTGGCGGTCACGAGATGATCGCTGATTGTCTACTACTACAACTTGATGAGTTTGACTTGATTATAGGCATGGATTGATTATCAGCTCATCATGCTCTTGTTGATTGCTTTAGGAAGACGGTTGTCTTCATGATTCCAGATTTACCTGAGTTCACTTTCGAGGGTACATTACATGACTCCAAATTAGAGTACATTTCAATGTTGCGAGCTCAATGACTTGTTGATCAGGGTTGTGGTTCCTATCTAGCATTTGTTCAAGAGGTAGCTGATCATGAGCCGATGGCACAGTATATCCTGTAGTACCAAACTACTCAGATGTGTTTCCTGATGAGCTATCAGGATTATCTCCAGAGAGAGGGAGTTCAAAATCACGTTACTACCAGATATACAACCAATCTTGATGGCACCATATCGCATGGCTCCAGTTGAGTTGAGGGAGCTGAAGGTGCATCTACATGAGTTACTTGATTTGGGATTTTTGAAGTTGAGCACTTCACCTTGTGGTGCTCCGGTTCTATTTGTCAGGAAGAAGGATGGATCTATGAGATTATGCCTCGATTATCGGCAACCGAACAAAAGAATGGTGAAGATCCATTATCCTTTGTCGCACATCGATGATTTGTTCGACTAGCTTCAGGGATCTTCGGTGTTCTCGAAGATCGACCTTCGATCAGGTTATCATCAGCTGGGGATTCGAGAGTCTAATATCCCGAAGACATCCTTCATGACTCAATATGGACACTACGAGTTTGTGGTGATGCCGTTTGGGCTCACCAATGCACCTGCAACATTCATAGATATGATGAACCGGATCTTCCATCTATATTTGGACAAATTTGTAGTGGTGTTCATTGATGGTGCGCTCATATACTCACGGAATGTAATACTGCAAATGTGTGTAGCGAGGTAACATGGCTCTTATACCAAACTGTGATGCCCTCGCTACAAGCATTCACAGTATTACATTTTGATCTCCACTCTATTGCTTCTAGGCATGCTAATTACACATTTGATTTCCATGTTAAGTTTTCAAACCCCTTTAATTCCAAAGAAGAAACTTGAAGTTTAAAAAAATCATGCAAGATCTCTGCCTAAATTTAGAATTTCTGCTCATGCTTGGAATTAAAACAAGTGTGTATGGAATTAAAATCATGCAAGATCTCCGATTTTTTTAAACTTCAAGTTTCCTCTTTGGAATTAAAAGGGCTTGAAAACTTGGCATGGAAATCAAATGTGTAATTAGCATGCCTAGCAGCAATAGAGTGGAGATCGAAATGTAATATTGCGAATGCGTATAGCTAGGTAACACGGCTCTGATACCAAACTGAGACGTCCCAAGATCTGGTTGCCTGTTACGCCGCATTCGCACTATTTCATTCACATTGTCATCGCACTAAATTATTGAAATCAAGGGAACAATGGTGTCATCCATGACATCATTCTTTAATAATTATTTATATATATATATATAATTATAAATTCGTACTTTTGTGAAATCTTAAAAGTCGTACGTACGCACACCTCAAATGTCGGATTTTGATGCGAAACATCTCATTTCGATCATCTTTAAACAACAATCAAAATGTGTATAATATTGGTATGCTTCCGATCGGGTTTTGAATGCCTGAAATTTCGAAATACGATTTAAGTTTGGGGTTAAATTTTACGATTTAAAAATATCAAATGACCTCTGATTGACGAACGGTCGATTTCGTTGGTCTTGTTTCGTTGAATCGGATTTTATGACGATCTCGATTTATTTCATGGTTTCCAAATTTGTGTCATGACTTTTCCACGACACGTATTACGATGCGACCAATTTTTGACCGATTTCGCCCGAACGACTTTTACTTCATGATCAATTGATTGATTTAGGTTGTATAACATTGTTTGATAACTTTATTCGATTAAATTGGACCTTAATCGGGTCGGGTTCGAGTTTGATTGGAAATTGGATGTTACAATTATGCTCCCTGAAACTGCTAGAACTAGGGTTTAAATAAATAAACCTTAGAATTCTTTCATGAACATGAACTTGAATAATCTCACACGTAGTAATCTTCATCACAAATCGAATCTCGAAAAAATAAATCTTCAAAAACAAATATCTGGGAATCGTAGCAGCTCTGATATCATTTTAGAAAATAGAGAATGCGGAAAAGGAATGATAGAAAAAGCATAAGAATAAAGAAAGATAAACTTGAAGAACACAAAAATTTTAACGTGGAACCCTACTCCCTGAGGAGCGGGATGAAACCACGAGAAAAGCCTTCAAAGGGATGAATATTCTATTGAATTTTTTCATCTGACTATAAGGGTGTGGGGTCTATATATAGCCCTCACAGAGTCTCCACATCTCCAAACTGGTAGATGTTGTACTAAACAAATGGCTGGGGTAAATGGATCCTGGAGGGATCCATTTACCCATCTCCCATACATGTGACGCATATAACAAATACTCCAACAGTTCTAATATAGGTCTACTTATATGTATTTCTATTTTTATTTGATTTTATGTTAAGTACTTTTATAATTTTTCCTTGTTTTTGAAGTTTTATTTATTTAAGATGTTATGTGCAATATATGGAGTTGAGAAACTTTACATGGAGTGGTGATTTATTAGAAATTAATATAAAACTAGACAAGCATAAAAAATACAAGCTTGGAAATAAAAACGAGCAGAAAAAATCTACAAAAATCAGAAAGAATGGGGATGTTTAATACAATCACCTTAAAACTTTCAAAGGAGGTGACTTCCATCGTAGATGACAAGATTAGGTCCTTTGATGTCACCTGTAGGAGCTCATACTTCTTCTACCATTAGAATAAGAGGAAGAATCCTTTCATGGATAAAAATATTCTTAAATGTTCGATCTTTTTTGAGTTTTATAAAGGAGGAGGGAGGATTTGTCAAGCCTCTTTGATCATGGGAATCAAGAACAAGGTACTAGGAGCAGGATGTTCATAATTGGGATGCTCAATATTTGAATTCAACCGAGCATGAAGTGAGACACAAAGAGGTCGTTCGGTTGGGGGGTTACCCCTCACTTTGGGTGGGTTACCCCCCAAAACCCATATATCTAAACCATTAGTGGGTCCCACTCTTTCTCTCTCCACCAAAAAATTATATTCTACCATTATATCATATAAAAATCATAAAATACCCAACTTCTACTCATTATTCCAAACTTCAATACAATCACATCACAAACAAAACCCACTTTTTCAAATTTCAATACAATCATATCATTATAACTACCTATTTTTTCAAATTTTAATACAGATCACATCACACAAACTCTCCCAATCCTTAACCCACCGACCAAACATCAAAACACAAAAACAGGTTATCCTCCTCTAGATAACCCACGAACCAAACGCACCCAAAAGGTCTGGAGTGTGTAAAGTGATGAAAAAAATGTCATGTATGTATAAGTGGTGCATTCATATATAAGTACGTATTCAAGTTTGCATTATACATGTGTGTGTTCCATAGATAAGTATATTTTTATTTTTATGTATTTTTTATAATTTCAATGTTTATTTAGTGGATTGTATCAATTGGGTATGCATGTAAATTGATCATAGAATTTGTATAAGGCGTGCATACAAAGTCTTGTTTTGTCACAATTAAGTCAGTTGATACAATGAATTTAATAATTACATCGTTCACATGCTTAAAAATGATAGTATCAAGCTAGACACTTAATTTGAAAAAAAAGAAAAAGAAAACTCCTAGCTCATGTTTGCAAGAATCGTGAATGTTGTTTACCCTAGGCACCGAGGCTATAAACATCTAAAATTCTAATTAAAGATGAGGAGCTTTAGTATGCTTAAGGGTTTTTGGTGAACAAACACAAAGTCATGCAAATCTAGGTCAAGTTTTTACGAAATAAAAGGATATAAAATGATTCGACCTTTGGATTGATGATTTGGTTGGAATTCTACTGGTTTGAATATTTGACAACTTATTATGTTTTAAATTTTATCCAATTTAGCTTAAATCGATCAATTTCGTGTTTACTTTGATCTTGAGTCATTTTGAATTTGTGCGGGAAAGATATATCTATCCTTAATTATTGTGCATGATAATTATACGGTTATATAAGATATTTGGAGATTCCTTAAATCTAAAGCTTCAATCCTCCTTAGATATGAGCATACTCTCTACTTAGCCAATATGCACACGCAATGATATTAAGAGTTTCCTTATGTAGAGGTGCTCTCAGATGGCATTATTATGTTAGGAATTTTTATTATGAACTTATTCAGTAGTCTTATTGTAGTCATTCAAGATACCCATAACATGTATACTATACTTGTATTGTGTTGTCCTATGCTTTTATCTTCCTGAATTCAGTATAAATTATCCCAAAAATCATTACTGATTTTATTGCCATAATATTTGAAATGACAACTAATGACATACCAAATAGAATTCCTTTATATTTTAGTTGTATAGTATGTGTTTATGATGTTCATCATACAATTATGTTTATAAATGCACCTACTACCTGAATAAATTGTCTCTACCTTGGGTGTCCTCATCGTAATGGAGTTACCTGAAAGTGGAACAGTTGGTACAAGAATGGGGTTTGACTTGTGCACACAAAACATGTAGAATTATAAAAAAAGACTACTTTAAAATAACACAAGAGGTGTTTACGTAGAAACCCTTTTAGGTGAAAGCCACGACATAGAACCTCATTTTAAGATTTCTATCCATTCTCTCAATGGAGAAACCTGTTTTTTCCTTTCACCTTTCTACTTTCAAACTAAATGGAACACAAGTTCACGAACCCTTTTTTGAACACACATAAGAAAGTGTTATACCTTTACCAGGAAGGGATTCAGACATTAGTACTTATAATATAGTTTATAGAAAAAAACTAGAAGAATCCTACTTTATATGAAATTAAATCTGACATGGGATTAATAGAATATAATTAGTTTCCCTGATAATCGTAGAGTAAATTGCACTGAAAATCAGAAGCTACTACAAATGAGCCCTCGATCTTCGAGGTTGAAACAAAGCTCAGAGACCTTTCTTAGATCATGAAGACTGAGTTCAATGAGAGCTTTCAAGCCTAGTGAATGAGAATGGGGAGATTTATGGCTTGTAGTTAATTAGAAAGTGTATTTCGAATAAAGGAGTGATCCATCTTGGATAGGAGTGAAAACATGGATGTTGGTAAAGTATCAATGTCTCCTTTCACAAAAAAATGTCTTCCATTGTTAAAATACAACATTAACTTCTTGATAAAGACATGAAATTCATAATCAATCAGCTGGAATAAAATTAGTTGATTAGATTGTAATAGTTGAGCGGATATCGGTGGGTAGTTGATAGGGATGAGTATGGACCGGGCCCTGAAGGGCCCAGGCCCAAGCCCACTTAAAAACTTCGGGCCTTGGGTCGGGCCTAGGCCCGCAAATTTTTTTTTGGTTCGGCCCAAGCCCAGGCAAGACCCAATTCCTATGGGCCGGGCTTGGGCCGGGCCGGCCCATCTTAACCCATTATATATTATTACCTTTGAGTTTGTGTTTAAAGTCAATCTCAATTCAAGTTAGACGGGCTAAAATTGTTTAAAACATATGCCATACTACTTGTGAAACAACTAAACTCAATTCTACCGAAGATGATTTCTCATTTTATACAAGTCCACTCAATGTTATATACCATAAATGTCTCTCATTACAGAAATTGAAGAGTGAATCAATTTTACACAATTAACAACAACAGGTGCACCATGCACTACATGTTAACAAAATGGACATAATGCTCGTATTGGGTAAATGTTCAATAATAGAAAATATTATAATAGAAAAAATAAACACTAAAAACTCAAGAATAACCACCATAATCTAAGACATAGACTAATTAAGAAAAAATTAATTCTGAAATAAAATACAATGATCATCATCTCATATGTCCCATACATGACTTTCTTGATTTATAAACATTGTATGAAGATAGGATACATGAACAGAGTGTGCACGACAAGTGAGAGTTCCCATACATTTAGGATTTAGGAAGGGTTCGGGCCCTCTTCGGGTCGGGCCCGTAGGCCGGGTCGGGCTGGGCCAAGCCAAGCCCGAGCCCGGCCCAAAAAATTTCGGACCTAAAAATTAGGCCCAGCCCGACCCAATGTTCGTTTGGGCTTGGGCCGGGCCGGGCTTTTTGGGATGGGCTTCGGGATGGGCCGGGCCGGCCCAATCCAATGCTCATCCCTAGTAGTTGACTGAATTTCCTAACAATTAGTAACTAGTAATAACTTCCCAAATGGATTGGATCTACAATATGTTCAAGGATAGTTGACAAAATCAAATTTGTTGACTAAATCTAAAATAGGTGATCAAGATGATCTTGACACCAATAGTAGGGTGGGTAATAATTTTGACTAAGTTGACTATGTGTCAGTCCTCTAGACTAAGTGTTAATTGAACTGCAACTTTTATTAATTCATGAATTTAAGCTTAGGCTCTTTTACAACAATCATCTAATAAATAAAATATATCTATAGTACGACTTCTTGTAAAGATCTTTTCCTAATTCATCAGCGAATCGTCATCTCATAGATATCACCAAATAATAATAATAAATTCATATGTCAAATATCATAGATCTATATCTAGAATCAATTCCAGCATGGAGATTAAACTTGCAGTGGAAATAAAGATTATATTCATGAAGCATAAGTTAATCAACCTTCATTATCAAAACCTCAATAGGGCTAAGATAATTAACACTACTGAGGAATACACCAAGGACATTGAGAGTTTTCTTATGTGGAGGTGCTCAGTCTTTTGTATTTAATTCCTCTAAAGAGAAGCATTATTATGAAGGGAAATATTTGATTGGAATATTTTTCTTATCTTTGATTCTTTAATCGTGTTGGTCATTTTCTCTAGGGCTCATTGATACAATAGGAATATTGCCCTCTTTTAGTACCTAAGTACCCTTAAGGATACTTCCCAACTTATTTGGTAGGACTCAATATGTTGGATGTAATATCTTATATATACACTTGGAATATTTGGTGGATCGGAGATTTTCATGTAATTGCATGTCCTTTTTTGAGCTTTGTAACAATTATTGCTTTGAAACCATATGTAGGAGAATGAACAAGGATGTATATATTGGAATATTTTGTTTCGAGAATCTAAACAAGGATATTATTGTTGACAAATGTATCCTTATAGAAAGGATGTTGCACCTTATATCTTCCTTCGATGAACTTAATTAACTTTAGATAAGGTTTGAGCATTGGTTGAGTTTTACAAGTCCTACACAACATGCCTTGAATGTATCGATCTCGAAGGTCGATGCACCAATACACTATTGTATACACCAATGCGATTGGGGAATCAATAAATAATGTTGGTATTTATCGACTTACACTGTTATAGGAAGGTGGTGCATCAGTGCCCGACCATTACTCCAGTGCTTGTGATTAACATACTCTAGTGTATATGGTGGCTGGGAAGGGATGACTTGATCCTATTGGTGATTATCCAAAATACTTGAAGGATATATGAAAAGTATTGGTTATGACCCTTGAATATAAAGGGCCAATTTAGTAACTGGGTTGGATACCTCTGTGAATAGTAAACTGTGTGGAGGGTTATGAGGGTTGGAATGAGGGATACACCGGTGTATACCGATGTACACCAACAACCAAACTGGCCCAAAGGGTCCATTATGAGAAGATGTGATTTGGGATGTTTAGCACATGACGAGATACATTGTTGATATTATTAATCATCCTAGAAAATATTGAAACCCAATGCACTTTGTATGTTGTATAAGGTACCTATGGACATGCCTTCATGATAACATATTTTTCTTATTATAGTGGGTGATGACTTGAGTTTAATGTTGAAAAACGTACAATTTCGACTAGCTTTTATTTCCTGAATAGAAATTAGATGATTAAATCGTTTTTCTTCCGATTCTTGATTTAATCGGTTAAACCGATCGATTAGGTTCCGTTTTTAAAACCTTGCCCCCAAATATAACTCAAGGTTTTAAAAACCGAATCGAACTGGTCGGTTGAACCGGTTAAACCAAGAACCGGAGGGAAAACGGTCCAACCATCCAGTTTTAGTTCAGAAAATAAAAACCGGTCAAAACCAGTCAAAACCCGGTTGGAACATTTAAATCCGGTTAAACCAATTGAACCAAATCACCGGTTTAACCATCCATTTTTTGATAACAAATAATTTCCAATAAATTATCAAAATACAAACTTTTTAGGAATATTCGTAATCTAGTTTCATTCTAATACATTGTAGCGTACTCTTTAATTTCTTCTCCTTCACATATGTCAATGACTCATTATCGATTGTCCCTTCCTGTCATATGTGCATTACCTCTCTCTTACCACATTGTGTATGAGGTTGTCCCCTTATAACAATAATAAGCGAAGAAGACATTATCAAATCATACTATGTGAAGCAATAAACTAACGACGCATCGTTAACTAGAGTTTAATCACTTTTAAAATTATTAACTTTTTACATCACATATGTGTATTTATATAAATTTTATGAAATATGATTATTAAGCCCTTTCGAGCTTTTTAAGAACATTTATACCCCTAACTTTTAAGCAATATCATTTGTACTCCAATATTTTTTTTAAAATTTCACAATATCATCCTTGTGTTGGTATAAAATGGGAGCACAAGTTTACTAATAAAATGTCACTACTATTGATTTTGTAAAAATATAGGGGATAAATACAATTATATTAAAAATAGGGGTATAAGTGTTATTGGAAAAACTTGGAAGGACATCACATTTTTCGTATTTATTTGTATGATATACCAGTTTAACTCGGTTCGACCTCGTTGAACCGTACGGACCAAACAAACAATACAATGATTCGATCTTTTCTGATTTTTTTGAATTGCTGACATCATCACCGGTTCGACCGATCGGTTCTAATGGTCCATCCATAAAAACCAAAAATCGATACATGTCCAGTTTGATGTTTGACGTTGGGTTTCTAAAAACTTGATATAACCATGCGAGGTCAACAAAAAAGGACCACCACCACGCGGGAGAGCCTCCACGGGGCGCCGCCAAATAGAATCCAGCCCGCACGATCCCACCGTCACCTTCCATCCTTACGATGACGTGTACGGCCAGGATTTCCCCGCGCACCCTCGGTTAAATTCCTCGAATCGTAGCGGCGACTCTCGTGTCGTGGTGTTCCCCCTCCCGTCGTCATCCGCGGAGGACCGCTGAGAGCAAAAAACTTCAGAACGTGAATCCGCCGACCTCTCGTCCCTTCGAACGTCTCGATCGATCCGATCTCTTAGATCCAAAATCCCCAAATCCGTAGATTTGTTATGCTCTCGAGCTCTTTCGACCCTGTCGCAATCGTCGATTGAAACCCTAGATTTCGGATTCCAGCGTCGCCAGAGGTTGTCTGCTCGATTTCAGCGGCGTGGGATTCGAGTTGAGGGAATGACGAAGGAGAGGGCTGTAACGGACGGCTTGGAGGAGAGGGAGGCGTCGGACGGGTTGGTGGAGGAGATCTTGGAGGAGGCCTTCAAGCACGACGGTGGGGGGAGGGCGTCGAGGGTTTGGAGAAGCTCTGATTACGTACAGTTCCCGCGGTACTTGAGCCAGAACCAGATGTTCTCGAGCTTCGCGTGGATGCAGGCGGTGAAGAACAAGCCGCTGGTGACCTACGGGTATGGGCAGGCGGCGGACGGCGCGGAGGTGCCGAACGTCGGGAAGGAGGAAGTCTGCGTGGTGTCAGACAGCGGGGATGAGGATGGGGGCGCGGTGGAGAGGGAGGAGGGGGAGCTCGAGGAAGGGGAGATCGATGACATGGGGTGGTCGGAGGTTACGACGGTGGATGATGCGTTGGATGCGATGATGGAGGAAGCCGCTGTTGACTTGCAGCCCAATGGCGGTCATCTCGAGGAAGTTAAGAAGGAAAGGATGCCTGATGGGGACGGCGGGGTGATGTTGAGAGAGGAGGCGGGAGCAGAAGATACGGCTTTTGTTGCAGAGAGCAAGGAGATGGATATGGAATCGGATGAGCCGGAGGAGTTCGATCAGCTTGTGAGCTCCACTCTGGAAGATCTGGAGGCTATAGCTGAAGAGGAGGTGGAGAAGTAAGTGTTAGAATGACAGTTTCTAAACAATTTAACTGCTAAAATTGCAAATTAATACTACAAAAACCGGCAAAGTTACAATGCTTTGCTTGAAGCATCAGTTTAAAATAAGAGAAACGCTGACCAACACCTGGAATAACTCCTTTCTGATGGTACGTCTATTTTGGTTTTGAAGGCATCCTAAGATTAAAAGGTTCTCATTTTGGATTTTGTAGATCGTTTGATGGTGTCTGTTCTAAACTTCTGCGGGCGTCGAAGAGATTGCAGAAGATGGTTGTCGATGGGCATGGTACATATATAGATGCCATTATACAACATGCATTTATGAGCTTAGAGACCATTCATTCTGTAAGATCATTGTTTTATTCGACTAGATTTGGGTTGATTTCTTCATGGTATGAAGGTCCTGTGTTCTTGTCTCAGGTATATTTGAAAACCAAGGAGAATAATAAGGATGTGTTTGCAAGGTGAACATTATGTCTAGACATGCATTGAAGTTTTTATCATGTCTATTTTTTAATTTCAGGGAATTGGATAAGCATTTCCCTGATTGTTATTACTGACAGGTTTGTTTTGCGCATACAAAGCCTTCAGCCTTCTATATTTGTGGCTGAGCAGATGAAAGAGGTTTCACATTGCTCGTTTATCTGTGGGTTATAATATATTTTCATATCCCTTGATCCCATTTTTCTTGTTTCAGATTAATGACATGGTTCTCTCCCTAGATTCTGAGAAAATCAACAAGGCTAAAGTAGTGCAGATTTCTTTAACACCGGTAGCTTCCAGTATGGGCACTGAGCAAATTTGCAATGCCTCCTCC
Organism: Ottelia alismoides; assembly: GCA_037367405.1. Lineage (NCBI taxonomy): Eukaryota > Viridiplantae > Streptophyta > Magnoliopsida > Alismatales > Hydrocharitaceae > Ottelia > Ottelia alismoides. The sequence continues at coordinate 72,121 of JAZKJV010011818.1, read as the reverse complement.
CTACACACTAAGTTACCTATAAATAAATCGATTTCTACTAGGAGAGGGATGGAATTTGGCCCATTGCTTGATCCCCATGCGGTTCATGATGAAGACAGTTTGCCCTCGCCGACTCGTGAGACTGGGCCCTCTTTGGTTGCTCCATCAGCTTTTTTTCTGATCCAGAATACTTCTCAGCAAGCAAACAGGAGGAAGCAGCAACATGATAAAACGTCTCTCCCGTATGTAACGGATGCTCTAAAATCTGTATCTAGCTACCACAAGAAGTATGATCACATTTCTTTCTTCTCAAATGATCAGCTTCCTAGCCCAACACCGTCTGAGGACGGCGACAATGGAGACAATGATATGAATGGTGAAGTTTCTAGTACCTTATCTGTTAGAAATATGACCTCAATTGATCCATCAATGTCTTTTTTTTCTTCTGGATCGATTTTCGGCTCTAGAGGTGTCTTTACAGACTCTTCAAGTGCTCCTAGACCTGACCTTTCTCGATCAGTTAAACCGATAAATTATGGACCGAGTCTTGTCAGTAAAGTTTCTGCAAAAAGCAGAGATCCAAGATTGGAGCTCACCGGATCCTGTGTTGCAATTGCACCCCAATTAGACAAGCAAAACATGGGTATCGACTCTGACAAATCCAGTATGGGAACTTTTCCTGGGGGCCCTGTAGATCCTAGAAAGCATAAGGCTATTGGTGGTCCTGCATACAGTGATCACCTTCTGAAACGGCCAAGGAATGATTTTGTAAATGCTAATGATTCTCCGAGTTTGGCTGGCAGAGGTGGATGGTTAGAAAATAATGGGTCTGTACACTTACAATCTGCTTACCCTGTTCCACCCAAGGGAGGTTTTGGAGTTGAAAATAGGAAACCTGAAAATGGAGGGAGTGTTTGGGGAACCAGGCAGGATACGACCTGGGAGATGGATATAGCAAGTGTTGGAACTAACCGAGTGCAATCGACAAGCTCTGTTAAGGATGTTGCTTCTTTATTGAAAGATATTGCTAAAAATCCTAACTTGTTATTAAACCTTCTAAAGGAACTGCCAGGGTTAACAGCAGAGAATCGAAACCAGCCAAGTAACTTTGCTCAAAATTTACTAAATAAGTCAATAATGCAAGTTCCTTTTCAGAATATTTCTTCAAAGAATGATCAGTATGAGCAAAGGATGGATGGGAGAACCCCTGTTCCTGGTGAAGTTTCATCTTCTGTGGTGAGTCTGCACAGTTTGTTTGTAATTGCTGCATTTCCATTTCCATCTCCATCAAAGTTGCATCCCGCAGCTAGTACTCTAGTAACATAAATTGCAAAACTCTTTACAAAAAATGTAGTTTAGCTAACTTGGTTTATTATGCTGCTTTGCACCTCTCTACCTAGAGCTACTAACGAGCTTATTTGTCATTGCATGTAACTAATCTATTCGACTGCTATAATTTGCTTTTCTTCTGAAATTGTGTTTAATGTAAAGTAACAAACACGATGCATATTAAAATAGAAAGTTATGGATCTTGTTCAGGATGCCTTAGATATGACATGCATTTAACTTGTGAATTTGTGTGCTGTAATTGCTGAAATCTTTGCTCCTGATGTTGGTGTAAAATAATTGTTACTTTATACTACATTGGCATTTCCAGTAAATATGTTTTGATGAAGATTCTTTTTTTTATAATTATGAACCGGATTGAGCTATGGACAATAAGATGCAGAATAGTCAATTTTGGTGCTGATGTTATCACTGGATGTTTCATGCAGTACACTTTTATTAATTAATATGCTGTTGGTCAAATCTAAAAAATAGCTTGGAGATTTTCAGACTGAAATAATTTTTGAAATCTGTAAATGGTGTGAAGATGAAAGGCATCTTCATGCAAATCACCGGTTACCATTTAATACAATGTAAAATGGATCCTTATCGTTTTTTTAATTCAAATACAGATTGTAGACGGATGCATATGGAATTGTATGTGAAAAGAATTCCATGATCTCAAAACAGATTATCCGTGAATCCTAAACATTCCGAATTTGTTTGTACCTAAAATTTTTGATGTTTACATTGAACTTCCTATAATAAAGGGCCCGTTAATGCTGTCAAACTATAGATTTCAACTATCAAGGTATGAGCTTGACAAGGGAAGTGGATCGGGTACTGCACTAGGGTGTGAACATTGAATAACTTCTTGATAGATCTCTATTCCTTGAGACTTAATAAAAAATGTTTATTTGTTTATAATTAAAAGAATAAAAAAGCATCCTACGAATCAATATACTTGTAAATTTTTATGTATAATAAAAAAAAGAAAAAAGGAATATCCATATCAACATGGATCCACTTTTTGACATTTACATCTGTATATTGTCAAACTGTAGAATACAATATTTGCATTCATATTCATATTCATTGGATACAAATTTTGAATATCCATTTGTCAGGTCTACATGAGGATATCTATATTTTCTATAAAATCAATATAAAAATATAGCCACACTTATTTGCATCCCAAGTTATATGTGTCCGATCCATTGGGTGAATGTCTGACTGCATCATGTCTGGAAAGATGCTCTTGATTGGAGTTCTATAGCCACTTCAGTATTGGTGGATTATGCTTTTATACTTCGATTTCATAGTGGGGGTTTTGCTTGCCAGCTTTGCAAATGCTGATATGTAGCTATTGACTGACGAATCCAGTTATGATTTCCCCTTCTGATTATTCCGTATTCTGCAGAATCCTCCAATTGATGCTGGAAAAGTACGAATGAAACCTCGCGATCCTAGGCGTATTCTCCAAAATAGTATGATTCAGAAAAATGAGCAGTTGCCGTCTCAACATTTAAAGGGCAATGGATCTTCCACAGTTAGGAATAATGTCAGGAATGATAATGCAAGTATACGAGATGATGGAGAGAAGGCACAGACTAGTGTCTCTGTCATGGTGCCTGAATTTCCGAAAAATCTAAGGATTAACTCTAATATGCTACCTACTCCTCAAATCGCCGGTGTCCGTCCTACAGCTCCCATGCTCATGGTTCCATCCAATTTCACCAAGATTGATGGTGTGGTAGCTAAAGCAGTAGCTGAAGAAACAAACGACCCACAAAGTTCATCCTCATTGGCTGGTGAAAGGATGTCATCTGATGTTTCTCATTCATCTGATCCATGGGGTGATGTGGATCATCTGTTACACAGTTATGATGACAAGCAAAAGGCTGCTATCCAAAGAGAAAGGGCAAGACGGATTGAAGAACAGAACAAAATGTTTGCTGCAAGAAAACTCTCCCTTGTCCTGGATCTTGATCACACTCTACTTAATTCTGCAAAGGTGAAATTCATGTATCCACATAATTCTCATTGTACAGCTTGTGACAAGATCCTTACATATCTTATATTTCCTCCCGTTAGTTTGCTGAGGTCGATCCAATGCATGAAGAAATTTTGAGAAAGAAAGAAGAGTTAGATCGGGAGAGGACACAACGACATCTCTTCCGCTTTCAGCACATGGGCATGTGGACTAAATTACGACCAGGAATTTGGAATTTCCTTGAGAAGGTATATTACCATTTAGATGGACCTTCTATTTTCACATTTGCATGGACTCTTTTTTCGCATAATAATGTCACTTTGTCTCCGACTCTTCTTAGGCTAGCAAGCTATATGAGCTGCGCCTTTACACAATGGGAAATCATCTCTATGCTACTGAGATGGCTAAGGTTCTTGATCCAACTGGAGAATTGTTTGCTGGCCGTGTCATCTCAAAGGGTGACGGGAATGAGCTACTAGATGGCGATGAGAGGCTGCCTAAGACGAAAGATTTAGAAGGGGTTATGGGAATGGAATCGGCTGTTGTGATCATCGACGATTCTGTCAAGGTCTGGCCACATAACCGACTCAACTTGATTGTTGTGGGGAGGTAAAAGGAAGTTCATCACCATTTTCTTCTCTGGATTATAAGTGGATCTTTGGGTATGTTACCATCCCGAGAATTCTATGCAGATATACATACTTCCCATGTAGCCGAAGACAATTTGGACTTATGGGTCCTTCTTTGCTAGAGATTGATCATGATGAAAGACCAGAAAATGGAACCCTTGCTTCCTCCTCAGCGGTTTGACCCCTCCCAGGAGCAATTTTAAATGTCCCACAGATTTTTCCGATTGGAGTTTTTAATATTATCTAACTTCCGTTGGGAACAGGTAATCGAAAGGATACATCAAAATTTCTTTTCATACCCCTCGATAAACAGTGTGGATGTAAGAAATATACTTGCTGCTGAACAACGTAAGATCCTGGCTAGCTGTCGGATAGTCTTCAGTAGGATTTTTCCGGTTGGCGAAGCCAATCCACACCTCCATCCGCTATGGCAAACTGCCGAGCAGTTTGGTGCTGTCTGCACCAACCAGATTGACGACCAGGTCACTCATGTGGTTGCCAACTCCCTTGGAACTGATAAGGTTATTTCTGCCACGAAATGCAGTTCCACGTGCAAAACTTAATATACGCAACTTTATCAAGTCTCTTATACACACATTTATGCTTCCAGGTAAACTGGGCATTGTCGACCGGGAGATACGTGGTTCATCATGGATGGTAAGTAACGTTTTATCATGCACATTAGTTCTTTAATTGTGTTAACTTCATTGAGCAGGAACAGCCAGCTGACAGTGGTTAGTCAATTCATGGCTGCTCTGCAAGTCCAAAACCCGTGTTTTCAGTGCACAGCACATCTCTAGCGATCACAATTTGTTAATTGAGCAATTTCTTTGTTAAACAGGGTAGAAGCTTCTGCACTGCTATACCAGAGGGCGAACGAGCACGACTTTGCAGTTAAACCTTAAAATACCCATCAGACTTCCCCCTCTGGAAATCACTGACTCTGTTCCTGAGATGGATAACGCACCCTTCTCATACAGGGAAGGTAAAAGGGAAAATTTGTTTAGGCATAACACCTTCCCAAACTACCAAGAAAACCAGTGCCTCGTCGGAACAACAAAGGTAAAATGGGAAGGACACTGACATAAGTCTTATAATCATCTAATTTATCAAAGTATTACTAGCGAATGCTTACAAGTAAATTTTGATTATGCCATGGGTTAACACTAAGAACGCCAAAACGACTGAATGGCAACGTAAAGTGATGTTTCGTTAAAAATTCCTAACAATGAAAATCGCCGAAACTGAAGAGTAACAATACGAAGAGAAGGGGGATCAAAAAACCTGAATCAATGCTATGGAAAGAATGTAGTTGTAGGTGAGTTTTGTCCTTCCGACGCTTTTGTATAAATTATGTTCACATTACTCGTCGACATCCTATACGGTGCTGTATGATGTGGGATCTGGATCCCTTATCACACTGAAACAGTCTTCTGTTGATTGTTTTGCTGGTGTCTTTCACATGAATCTTTTCTGATCTGAGGAAAAGATTTGCAGGTATATCGGGTGCAGTTGTGCATGATCCTTCCCATTTGAATGGGAAATAAAGAATAAGTTGGATAGAAGAGATCAGGAAGATTTATCCTTCATTTTTGTTCAGTTGGTTTGACTGATATAGGACGTATACATACTATAGTAACGAATGACGTAATTATGATGGAGACAGCTTGGGACAAGGAGATGTTATCCTTCGTCAAATGGCAAATAAGGTAATATGCTGTCGCAATTAGGGCTCTTCGTTGTTGGTCTAACCAACTGGCTTACAGCTGAAGTTGCCCATTCAAAGATACTTCTAGATTCCAAGATTCTGCCAATCTTCCAGAGGTTTTGGGTTCCGGAATCTCTTGCCGAAATCACTTGGGAAGAGACCAATAAAGAAAATCGTTGACTAGCACACTTTGATAAATCAGAAGATGCGATTCTTATCTCAAAAGGTATCCTCCAAACCTAACCTATATAGTAAGGGTCTTTTAGCAAACTAGTGTCACTGTAGAGATGAATTCTAAGTCGTCGAAGTTGACTCAGGAGATTTGACATTCTCTACGGTGTACCTCGCAATGGGATGCTGACATCATGATTCTCTTTCAAGCAAGAGTACTCAACATTTCAGCTCAGACTGCTAAACGTGTCTCCAAGTTCCTAAACTATATATAGAGAGAAAAATAGGGGGAGTGTTGTCTCATTTTTTGGTTATTTTTTTTGAAAAAATATCGTCATGTTTTTTCATCATTATATCTCTCTAGTATGTCATTCCAATTTTGTCAGAAATATAGACTCATATGCCATCCATCTAGAACATGTAATTTTAACGGTCTTAGAACTGATGTAATTGATCTGTTCTGTATGGAGGACATATGAGTCTATGTTTCTAATGAATTTGGAATAGCATATTAGAGGACATAGTAATGAAAATACATGGTGCTATTTTTCAAAAAACAAAAAAAGTTAGCCGAAAAATGGGATGGGAGCGGCCCACAGGGCAAAACATCATGTATTATCCTTATATATAGAGAGAAAAATGGGGATGTCCTTGCCTCACTTTTCAGCTAATTTTTTTGTTTTCTGAAAAATATCATGTATTTTCATCACTATATCTCTCTATTACGTCATTTCAATTTTGTCAGAAATAGAGATTCATATGCCCTTCATTTAGAACAAGTAATTTTAACAGTTGTATAATTGTTGTAATCGACTTGTTTTGGATGGAGGGTATGTGAGTCTATGTTTTTGATGAAATTGGAATGACATATTACATTGATATATTTGTGAAAATACATTGTGATATTTTCAAAAAAAAATAAAAAAATTAGTTGAAAAAGGTAGGGGTGTATGTGGATCAGATTGGATCGGATTTTAGTTTAGTTTAATCCATGTCCAATCCAATCTTAATAGATTTTATTTTTTAATCCAATCCATCAAATACTTCAATTCAATCCGATCTAATCCATCAATTATGTGTTGGATCGGATTTTTACAATTACATTTTCCCGCTCAATAATCTACTCTTTCATGTTTATATTTTATATCCTACTAGCTCTAGATATGTGAATAATATCTTAAAAATGGATAAGATGAATATATGAAAAAAGGAGAAAGGCATAATCAAATGAAAGTTGAAAAATTTCATTAATTCATTTAAGAAATTTGAAGACAACATAATCAAACTAAATGATTATATTGGAATTGAAATTTAATTTTCTTCTTACAAATGATGCATAAGTTTATTTTTTTAATGATTAATTTTCAACAAGTGATTCAAATAAGAACAATAAAAATTACCAAATGCATACACGAGTTAAATAAAAACACAATCTATGTTGTCGGAAATTGATGAAGTCCATGATTAACCCAACAACATCCAAGAATACCCTTCAAAATTGTATAATATATCATTAATGGATGATAATCAAATAATAATCATACTCGATTGAATATCCAAGACAAAACAAACTTAAATATAGCACCACCTGAGAAACATACCTCTCATTTAAAATAGACTTGTAATAGAATTTATTTGTAAGATTATACCTATACTAAAATTTACATATTTTATGAAAAATCTAAATCAAATTCGTAGATCAATTTAAAAATGAAAGGAATTGAAGTAATTCTTATTTGTTCTTAGATGTGTATGACACAATTGATCATGTAACGGATCCAATTTCATCCCTAGATCATGTAATAAATCCGGTTTCATTCCTACAATAAGGGAGCAAGCTAGTGCAAATAAAAGATAAGAAGCAAGGGGATCATGAATAACAACAAAATTTACTAGGCAACTATCCCAAAATTATTTTCTTTTAATGAATATCAAAAGAGTGATAGCATACCGAGGACAAACAATATAACATTTGAAGGGGATGGTGTTATATAAGGCAGGTGGTGACATTGTGAGGGATGGGGCGGTGGGTTGTACTAAAGGGAATAACATTGTGCAGGAAGGGAACGACGAAATGGACCGAGAAAGAACTGGGAGGAATATTGTCAGTAAAGAGTGAAATGAGAGAGAGGGGCAGGGGTTAGGGGGAACTAGAAGGGGAATAACGGAATATTGTTTACAATTTTACAGGCTATAGTCATACTTTGTTGATTTGGAGATTCAACATTTGACTTTCAAGAGAGAAGAAATGGTGGTGGTAGGACTTATATCTAAGATTAATACGGTAAAAAATGATATGAATGACCTTGATTATGGTCATGGAAGAATTTGAAATGGGTGCACATAGATATTATATGTATGCATGTAAGTTCGTATATATGTATATGCATATATCAAATATATATGTATATATGTATGTATGAATGAATGAATGTATGTGTGTGTATGCGTGTATGCGTGTATGTGTGTCTGTGTCTGCGTGTGCGTGTGCATGTGTGTGTGTGTGCGTGCGCGCGTGTGCGTCTGCATCTACGTATGCGTCTACATCTGTGTCTACGTGTGCATGTGCGTGTGTGTATGTGTGTATGTATGTGTGTATGTATGTCTGTATGTATGTATGTATGTGTGTGAATATTAATGGATTAACAGATTGGATCGGATTGGATTTTAATAAAGTTCCGATACAATCCATACTTGAATGGATTTGAAAAATTCCAAAACGATTTGATCCATTAGAATGATAAAACCAAACCAATCCAATAGCATGTATGTGTGTGTGAGTGTATGTGTGTGTATGTGTGTATGTATGTATGTATGTATGTATGTATAACACAACAACAAAGCCTTTTCCCACAACTAATTAGGGTCGGCCACATGGATTCTTCGCCTCCATTAAGATCTATCTTGGGTTAATCCCGTGCTTATATCCAAAAAACTAAGATCCCTTTGTATAGTCTCTTTCCAACACTTCTTCGGTCGTCCTTGCCCTCTCTTAGCTGGCTCAACATCCCAACACTCCCTTCTCCTTGCTGGTGCATCAGCCGATCTTCTTTGCAAATGACCAAACCATATTAAGCGTTTTTTCGCATCTTATCCTCGATCAGAGCTTCACCAACTTTCTTTCTGATTGCATCATTCCGAATCTGATCTTTATATGTGTGTCCACACATCCACCTTAGCATTTTCATTTCTGCTACAACCATTCTCTACACATGTCTATGGTTCATAGGCCAACATTCAGATCCATAGAGCGTAGCAGGTCTCACGGCTGCTTTGTTTTAAAGGAATTTTCTTATCACAGAGAACAATAGAGGCTCCTCTCCACTTTATCCAGTATGCATTTATTTTATTAATAACATCTCCATCAATTTCTCCATCATGTTGCAAAATAAATCCCAGATATATGAAAGAATCTCTCTTCTGAATGTTATCGTCACCAGTCTTCACATCGGTTCTTTCGCCATTGCTTCCATCAAAGGTGCACTCCATATATCCCGTCTTAGCCCTACTTATACGAAATCCTTTAGTCTTCAATTCATGTCTCCAGATCTCAAGCTTCTCATTTACTCCATATTTAATCTCATCAATCAACACAATATCATCAACAAATAACATGCACCAAAGTAACTCCTGAATGTGATTGTCAATTCATCCATAATCAAAGTAAAAAAGAAATGAACTCAAGCTGAACCTTGATGTAAATCAATGTTGATGTCAAAATAGCCAGTCTTCCCAGACGGGATGCTTACATAAGATAAATCCATATCGTACATGTCCTTTACGAGGTATGTATGTATATATGTGTGTGAATATTAATGGATTAACAGATTGAATTGGATTGAATTTTAATAAAGTTTCGATCCAATCCATACTTGAATGGATTTGAAAAATTCCAATCTGATTCGATCCATTAGAATGATAAAACCAAACCAATCCAAAAGCATTGGATTGGATCGAATTACGATTTTTATCATATCCATGTGCACCCCTATAAAAAGGGATAGGGGCAACCCCATCTCTCTCTCTCTCTCTCTCTCTCTCTCTCTCTATATATATATATATATAGGAAAAAAATGGGGCTGCCCCCGCCCCATTTTTCGGCATTTTTTTTATTTTTTTTGAAAAATAAAATCATGTATATTCATCCATATATCCCTCCTACATGCCATTCGAATTTCGTCAGAAACAGAGACTCCTACGGCCTCCATCTCGATGGTATCGATTTAAAAAAATCCTGTTACCGTTAAAAAATTACTGTCCAGATGGAGGCCGTAGGAGTCTCTGTTTCTGACGAAATTCGAATGGTATATAGGAGGGATATAGGGATGAATGTAAATGTAACGTCCCGGGCTTAGGTCCCCGGTCCGTTATCGAGGAAAACTGGCCCTGGCAACTTGTTGGGTTCGAGCCCAAATGGACTCGTTGACAACCACCCAAAATGCTTAAGCCCAAGTTGTCAAGTAGTAATCCCCACCACTTATATACCACACCCACACTTTGTGAGTTTTCCATGTGGTACTATGTTTGGGGTTAGGGTGTTACAACTTCCCCCACTTATATTCGCAATGTCCTCGTTGCGACATGGCCCATCACTTATTCCCAGTGATAGTGGCGGCTGCACGCTCCGGGTAGCCATTTCCTCCAACCTCTTTGTAGGGGCGGCTCCACCTCTCGGGTAGCCCTTTCCACTATTAGAGAGAATTTGGCTCTGATACCATTTGTAACGTCCCGGGCTTAGGTCCCCGGTCCGTTATCGAGGAAAACTGGCCCTGGCAACTTGTTGGGTTCGAGCCCAAATGGACTCGTTGACAACCACCCAAAATACTTAAGCCCAAGTTGTCAAGTAGTAATCCCCACCACTTATATACCACACCCACACTTTGTGAGTTTTTCATGTGGTACTATGTTTGGGGTTAGGGTGTTACAGTAAATGGTGTTATTTTTCAAAAAAAATAAAAAATTTTGCCCAAATAAGGCGAGGGCAGCCATGTTGGCTGCCCCTAGGGGGCAACCACATATGACCCATATATATATATATATATATATATATATATATATATATATATATATATATATATGAGATTAATGGGGCTGCCCCTTGCGGGCAGCCAAGATGGCTGCCCCCGCGCCGTTTCGGCGCGTTTTTTATTTTTTTTTTGAAAAATATCGCCATGTATATTCATCCCTATATCCCTCCTATATGTCATTCGAATTTCGTCAGAAACAGAGGCTCCTACGGCCTCCATCGAGACAGACATTTTTTAACGGTAACAGAATTTTTTAAATCGACACCATCTCGATGGAGGCCGTAGGAGCCTCTGTTTCTGACGAAATTCGAATGACATATAGAAGGGATATAGGGATGAATTTACACGGCGAGATTTTTCAAAAATAAAAATAAAAAACACGCCGAAACGGCGCGGGGGCAGCCATTCTTGGCTGCCTGCAAGGGGCAGCCCCATTATTCTCTCTCTCTCTCTCTCTCTCTCTCTCTCTCTCTATATATATATATATATATATATATAGAGAGAGAGAGAGAGAGAGAGATGAAAGGGATCCTACTCCATGGAGTAGGTAACTTAGCTACTCCATTTTCTTTTTTTTTTTCAGTTTTTTTTATTTTTTGAAAAATGCTTCTTTGGATTTTCATAACTATATTCCTCTAATATGTCATTCAGATTTCATCAGAAACATGGACTCCTATGCCCTCCATTTAGAACAGGTGAATTACAACAAATCCAAGACCGTTAAAATTACATGTTCTAGATGGAAGGCATATGAGTCTCTGTTTCTGATGAAATTCGAATGACTTATTAGAGGGATGTAGTTATGAAAATCCATAGAAATAATTTAAAACAAGAAAAAATTTAAAATAAATAAAATGGAGTAGGTATCTCATGGACTAGGTACCCTTTCCTCGTACAAATGTAACAATGTGAAACATGATCTTTCATATATGTTTCCGTGCGATTTTAAACTAATGTCATTTAGGGTTTAAAGACAATTATGATAAACTCATTTCTTCTATCCTGTGCACATTGAAACAATTTAATTGATTGCATACGTTTTTACATACAAATTTAGCTAAGATAATGAAATTGGTGTATGGTTGAACTTTTGAAGAATTCTACTGTATATTACCAAATTTGATAAGGATTGTTGAGCAAATAGTATTGCTATGATAACATGGGTATATAGTGGTGTTTTTTATTCATCGTTGTATTATTTGTTGTTCAATATATACTGATGATATTATTTGTAGTAAAATTATTATTCAGATGTGAAATTAGCGACAAATGTAATATTAGTTTTTTTAGATCTAATCTCGATAATGACCCAAGGTAGATCTGAATAGAGGTAAAGAATCCATGTAGCTGACCTTACTTGATGTGAGAGAAGGCTTTGCTATTGTTGTGAAATTAGCGATAAATGCAATATTTATTCCTACACAATTAGCGAAGATCTTTACAGAAGTGTTTATCTATCGATATTTTCCAAAATTTTAATTCATCGTTGCTACTAAAAAATGACAATGATCAGTTAAAGTTTTGAACGATTATGAATAAGTATTGTTGTATGGATCGTCGTTATGATATAACAACAATTACAATAATTTTTTAAGTTCAAATGTAAAAAATTATTTAGCAACACATAATATTGTCATTATATACTTTTAAACGGATTATCTTGTAGTGCATAAGCCCTTCCAAGACCTTGAGAAGGACTTAAATCATAATACGCATGAAATATTTTTTTTATGCACGCTGTATGATTGCAATTATAATTTCGTTTTAAAGACTAATTTATAAGATCTAAACATTTATTAAACATGGTTATATGCTTTTTATTTTGCATTTTATAGTTAAATTTCATTTTCGGTTAATATATGTTCCCATTTGGTAACATGGCTAGTTAAAGTAAACTCCAAAGGATTGATAAGATGGGTAATAGTTTTGTTTATAGTAAATATTTGTATGGTTAATGTTTGTATGGTTACGAGGGTTGAAAAGATAAATTTGGTGTGATTTTTTTAAAATATTATATTGGATTATGTTTATGATTAAAATATATTTTTGATATTATTTTTTATTTGAAGGTGGCTAGAAATGTGTTAGTGAAAACAATATAGGACTCACACAATTAATGTTAACCAATAAATGTAGTGGTAGAGATGATAGCTTAAATACATGTAAATGTGAGTTACATTGCATGAAATTTGTTTCCCTGAATTACTTTTCAAAAATGGTATTTTTGAGTTAGGAAAGTTATATTGGAATGATAAATGGTGATGTGAAAATATTGTTTATATGTTATATTTGAGTATATGTATGATTAGGATATACTTTTGATATTGACTCTTTTAAGTTTAAAGGTATCTAAACGGATCATAGTAGAATAATGTAATTCCTGCATCATTAATTTAAGGATTTTCACAGGTGTCTGCTTTGAAATTTTGCAATTAGTTATGTACATATCTTTTTTTTTCAGTATCACTTGTGTCATTACTTTTTGGGTCATTAATAATCATGTCTTTTGGGTTAGTTCCCATCCATTCTCCTCTTAAACTGACGTTAACTTAAGAGCAAAACATAATTGTGATGGAAAATTAAGGGTACAAATGTATTTTTATTCTTCTTCTTCTCTCCTTTTCTTCTTTACTTGGGATCCAAACCCATTTTGCCTACCCGATCCTCGCTCCACGTCCCCCTCTCCCCGTTAACTTCTCTGCATGCAACCTCCTTCCCTGACATGCTCTCCACCAATAGCAGCCACAACCACTGTTGTAAAAATCAGCCTCCTAGTCGGCCTGACTAATCGAATCAGTGGGGTAGCCGACTCAACTAGGCCTAGTCGGCCATTAGTCGGTCAATCGGATTAATCGGGTTGACAACTTAGTCGACTTTTACATAGAGATTTTGTACTTATTTTATTTTTTTAAAGCAAACACATTCTAATATACTTAATGTATATTTAAAGTCAATTACTTCTTTTGTTTCAATATGATAGTATAGAAAATATAAAAATTTATGCAAATATATAAGAATATAGGTATAAAAATTATTTATATATTTAAAATAATTTAAAAATTCAAAACCGAATAATATGCGACTAAATCCGATTAGTTGCCTGACTGTCGATTAATCCTTAATCAGTGACCTCGTCGACCGAGTATCGACTACCGATTTCTGCAACCTTGACCACAATCCCTTTGAGCATCTCTTTTGCTCGTGCCTAACCCCCCTCCCCCCTCCTCCCTTGCTAGCTCCTCTACGAGCAACCACCCTAGAGACATCTACCTAGAATGACCCATGAACTGCCTTTGTATACACCCCCACTTCCAAGACCTCCTCCAATCGCAATAAAACCTCTTCCTCATGTTGTAGTTCCCCAACCTCTTGCATTGAAGCCCCCCTCTGACGAAGATGTGTGTGTGCACTGCATCCCCACTCCCGTTGTAATTAACATAAAAAGAAGGGGTACAACTGTGTTGGACATGTGAGCCCATGGTGAGCCATTATGCAATAAATGTTATTGCTATTCACTCCTTAATCTGAAATGAAGAATAATTAATTTGCATAATAGATCCCTTAGTACAATTAGGGTTATATCATAGCCATCTAAATGATCATACCATTGTTGATTCAAATGTTGAATCATAGATGCTGGTGCTTGATGAAATCCAAAGAGCTAGACCGAGGACTCATAAAGCATCGTCAAATGATTGTTAAGAAATGCCCTCCAACCTGAGAATGAGATGCCAATCCTTCTCTAAAGGTTATTATTTGACCGACCTCTTGATGAAGGTCCTTTGCATCGGAATAGAGATCGGAGGTGTCAGATAAGTTTGATCACATAGTTGACTAACGAGATCGAGATAACCAAGACCTATATTGTATACTGTCATGATATAGACATGCATCCTCTGATCGAAGATAGATGTACTGTTATATTTCTACATATGCATATTCGGTGGACCGTTAGGTTGATGATCTAATCAAAGTCTATATACCGACGAGCTAGTGTGCATATGAGGGCATATGAGTAATACGATCTCTCAAAAGGATCATACATGTTCACTACTGAATCGAAAGACATGAGCTCACTCATGAGCTATTTGGATCAATCAAATTCCATGCATGGTCATCTTGCTTTGGAAGCATGATTAGAATTTGTAGGTATGATATATGCTTTTGAAAAGCATATGATCGATACCAACTCCCAATGACCGAATGAGAAACTTAATGATTAAACCCTGAAGAGGACAGTCTAAAAGTGATCTAAAACTTCGGGTTTATTCTAGATCTTACAGTATGTAGGATGTACGGGTAATAGGAATACTCGAAGATGATGTGATCATAAACGATTGTATAACCATGACACTTCCTTGAGTATATGGTTTCGCTTTGCATAAAACTTTTGTTATGCTAAAACTAGTGTTTATACGATGACACTTCGAATACACAAAATTTTTACTATTTTCCCGCATTTTTATGAAACAAATTTCATAGAAGTTTTATTTACTTCCTTCATTTGGTATCATAACCCAGTTTATAGGATTTGGATTGCATCCAAGTTTGATGAATAATTAGCTTGATTGTCACAATCATCGGGTACATTATATTATGACAATGTTAATGATTTGAATGATTCGATGACTTTCAAAGTTTATGTAATTCTTCTCTATTTTGATTTTTTGGGGGATATATATGACATATAAAAGTTTTGAACTCGTACTCAAAAGACACATCAATAGTTGTGGTGTTCGAGAGAAGATTCATATGTTAAAAATGATCGCAGACTTTGACTTCGATTAAAAAGCATAACATTAAATTTATGAAATTATAACTAATATTTTTTATTATATAACATGATAAAATATTGACTAATAAGTCATAAATCAAGTTCCTGGTAAGTACGAAAAAGTTTCGAGTGATTCGTACCGTACGACATCGAGAAATTGGATTTCTCCATAGGCAGAGTTTAAAGAGGACTCGATTATTTTATTGACTTGTTTCTTATATTTTGGGATTCAAAATAGATGGAAATATATTTTATATATCAGCATCAAGAGTTAGACATAATATTTTAGAAATATTTAGGATCACAATAAATCTTAAGTTCAAGTTATATCATGCTTTCTAATTCGAAATACGATAGTCACAACTTGCAAATTCAAATTCAAAATCATTGCATGTTGAATTTATATATATTCAATAAATTAGAAATTCTTTTTATTTCATATTTTCTTTGATAATTTATGCAATTGGATGTTTGAAATACGATTAGAAATTGTGAATTCAATTGGATTGATTTCACGAATTGTCTAGATTGTTGCACTAAATATTATGGAAATTAAAGAGTTATAAATTTTTAAATCCGTGAATGTTGTTATTTAGAATAATACATGATTGAAAGATTTACAAAATAATCTTATTACAACATGTAATAATCGTGTTGTCTCGAATTGGAATGTTGAAGATGCTTAGGCATGGATATGTTACCTATTAGTGCCACATGACCTGGCTAGATCCATTTCAAGGAATGGTAACATGAGAAGTCATGGCATACTTTAACAATTAAAATTGGAATAATGAATTATACTAAGTGAGGGTGTATACTATATGATAACATCAAGTACAATCGGATTGAATACAAGGTTTGCTTGATTCATTACTTTAATTGAATTTAAATTAAGATAATAAGCAAGTATTTTTGCAATAGCCCTTATTAGATTAATAATGAGAAAATAATTCGAAATGATTAATCATTAATTTAAACAAAATATAGACTAAGTCATATGATGACATCCATGGTCTTTTGTAATTATGAAGAACTCCATCGCCATGGGTTGTATTTTTGGAGCCGCTCATACATAGTCATGACTCCGTGATACAAATTCATATGGATTAGATTCATCGTTTCTTAAAAGAGATGGGTCGTATGCATAGTGATCCCAATGATGTTTCTCATATTATTGAGGTGATATTGGATTGCGCGTAGTGTAAATTATATTTTGCTCATTGACGGTTAGTTTAATCGATAACATGCTGACTCCATATATGTAGGTTTGTGGTTGTTGAAGATCGAACTACGCATGTAAGTTAGACTTGTAATGCAGAAAGAGTTCCCACTCTTTCATTGTAGCTCCATTTTCTCATATTATTGGGGTGTAAAAAAATAGAAAGGAGACTCAGATCTCATGGTGAAGTCATCAGGTTAGCCTACCTAATGCTTTGAAAGCTTACAAGGGAAAGTCTTTCAAAGTACAAAAAAATACGAGAATATCTTGATTTTAAAATATTTAATTGTTTAATATCCTTAACAAAGATTTATTAAAGTGTATTCTTTCAATTTCAGATGAAACCTCTCAACCAAATGAACAAGATGCTTAAGGTCAATCACCTGACCAATCCAAATTATTCAGACTGGGTATGTAATTTGGAACTCATACTTGTTATAGAGTGCATAGCATATGTTTTCTCATATGTGAAGTATGAGAACCCTCGGACTAACGATGCACATGAGTTCAACAAGAAGTGAGACGAGGATCATTCGATCGCTCATTGTTACATTCTTAAATCATTGTCTAATGTGCTTCAGAATCATCATATAGATATTAAATCCGCTCATGACATCCTCCTGAATCTGAAGGATATGTATCGAGATGTGAACATCACTCTTTCTGCATTATGGTAACCTGAGGACATTATGAAGAAAGAATATCCCTCTAGCAATGTAGTGGTTGCACATGTTAAAGGGAAGCGCAAGAGGATGTATGGATTTCCGAGATGTCTACAACAGAAGAAGAAAGGTCAAACTGTTGATCAATCTTCTAATGCTTAAATATATCTAACATTCATGGAGGTGGATGTCTACCATCACTGTTACAAGATATGATTTTGGAAGAATAACCATCCAGAATACTTGAAGTCCTTCGAGAAGGATAAAAGTATAATTCTGGCAAATAAGAAATGTACATTCATCATTGAAACCAAATTACTTGCATGATAAGAAGGTAGTTGGATTTTTTATTGCGGTGCTTCTATTTATGTATGTAATCGATTGTATATGTTTCAAGACACTAGAAATATTGATGAAGGGGGGATAGTCATCCAAATGGGATCTGTTACAACTGTTGTAGTGATCGCCATTAAAACCTCTGGACTATCATTATCCAGTGAGAGAGTCCTAGATATTAGAGATTGTATCTATGTAACAGAAGTTAAAAGGAACTTACTATCCGTATCTAAGCTGGTTAGATAGGGATATAATTTCTTTTTCTGTAATAAACATATCATAAGTCGTTGTGGTAATTTTATAGAAGATGATTTCTAATAACATGTGGATTTTATGAATTGAATATGCATGAATATCTTGAATGCCAATGCCACTATTAATAATAAAACCCCTAAACGATTATGAGGGGATAGATATCATTTAACTATGATCTGCATTCAAAAACTTGACATGTGTTTCTTGCTAGGAAAACATACCTTGAATTTCCTAGAAATATGTGATTTGCCAACGTGAGCATTGTATTTGTGGGAAAATGTCCAGGACACCCTTCCTTCTCTAAGAAAGGTGAACGATGCGAAGGTATACAAAACCTAAGGCATACTGATGTATGCGGTCCCTTTCATACCGTGACTCAAAATAAACATCAGTATTATGTGATCTTTATTTATGATCATTCATGGTATGGTTTGTCTTCTTATTATGTCAAAAACATGAAATCCTTGCAAAGTTCAAAGAGTTTACAGCTTCGATCTTATAGAGGAGGCGAATATCTATCAAATGAATCCAAATAATACCTCAAGGAGAGAAGAATCCTTCCTGATCTCACTTCTCCAAGTACTCCTCAACTAAACAGAGTTGCAAGGAGATACAATGGGACCACGTTGGACATGGTGAGATCAATAATGAGTAAAACGAACTTACCTCTTAGTTTCTAGGAACATGCAGTAGAGACTGCAGCTTATCCTAAACAAGATTCCATCTAAATCTGTACCTAAAACCCCTTATGAGATTTGATATGGTACCAAGCCGAGCTTACGACACTTGTGGGTTTGGGGTTGTTTGGTCCATGCTAAAAAATGGATGCAAGTAAGTTAGGATCTCTCACTAGAGACCGCTAATTCATTAGATACGTAAACAAGGGTATCAAATACCAACTTTATGATCTTTAGGCTTAAAAGGTATTTGTTTCTATAGACATTAGATTTCGGGAAGATGAATTCCTTAGAAGTCAAGAAAATAATGAAGTTAAGGAATTAATCGAGTCCAATGAGACTGATGGAGTTCCATGTATCAAAACTATCTGATGATGATCCAACTTCATTTAACGAAGCTTTGGGTGATCGTGACATGGATAGTTGGATGCAAGTAATGAAGTTTTTTTTGATATACTCCATGCAAAAGAATGGTGTATGAACTCTCGAAGATCCACTGAAGTTAACTGAGATCGGGATACCTAATATCTGGTCTTGGAGGGCCTGCGGTGTTCGACAAGTCAGATCCAGCAATCGTTGTATCGACGTCTCTCTCGACTCTCAATACCCAATCCCGAGTGTTAATTTCAACAATTAACCCATAATAATGATCAAGAAATAAAATAAAATGAGCTAAAAGTTATTATACCCTATAAAAATGTGTACTGTGACAAGTAGTAGGGGTCGAACCACAAAGAAGAACATGAGGTAGAGCATGAAAATGAATAGACAACTTATAGATTTTTTGTATTCTTAATTTTTTAAATGTTTTTAAGGCTTTTAATTTATATATTTTATGTGTTTTTTATTTTTCAGATTTTTAATTTTAATTTTTAAAATAAAATATAGGATAATATATGTACACTATTGATAAAGAGGAATTTCCCGAGGATCTGCTAATCAAACTCAATTAGCATCGCTGAGGTGACCGCTCCAGAAAACCCTAATTAATCAACAATTAACCCACAAAAAGAATATAGAAATTAAATATAAAAATACAGGGTTATAATTTATTATAACTCTACAGCAAATGTGTATTTGTGTAAGTACGTGTAGCGATCGAACAAAGGAGCAAACGATAGAAGGAGGCACAAAGAATGCTCAAAATTCTGTCTTTTATCTCATGCCCATGTTATTGTTTTTGTAGGTTTTTTATTTTTTATGTTTTATTTTATTTGTTTCATTATTCTATATTTGATTTTTTAATTTTCTATTTTTATATTTGTTTTTGTATATTTTTATATTTTTATATTTTTTCTTTTAGATATATAATTTGTATATAAGGCTATATATACAATATAGAGTAATCTAATTATAAATAATAGTAAATATAAATAAAATACAGAATATAAAATGTTTTTATATTTTATATATTTTTCTAATGTTTTTGTGATTTTTCTGTACTTTTTTTGCTAATTTTTTATGTATTTTTAAAGTAAAAAATATCTCAAATAAGGGATTAACTAAATAGTCCGAAATTGATTTGGATTTTAAAAATATCAAATAAGATCCAAAATAATCCAAATCAATTTTAATACATTGATAACAATATAAATAAAATTATAAAATAGAAAGAAATATTTGTCTATAATTTTACATTTTTTGTTGGATTTTTGAACTTTTTAATTTTTATCATTTTTCTTTTTTATTTTTAAGATTTTTTAGTCCTATAGTTAAATAATAATATAATAGATAATATATATATATATATTTTCGAATTTTTATACACGTTTTTCAAGTTTTTTAGTATTTTATATGTTAAACATGGAATAAATACGCTCCATTTCGTTTTTAATAAATGATTAAAAAGCTCAAAATTGCCAAATAAAATATGAGTGTAGATAAACATGGCAAGAAGCATCTAATCCTATTTTTGCACATTTCTAGAGCGCATTAGCTATATTTAATAAATAGATCAAAAGCAGAAAAATATATGTCCTAGCAGGGGAATTTTTTCAAATAAAATATACTCCAGGGGCTATAGTGCAAATGTACCAACATAAAACAACATTTATTTAATTTTTATGAACCATTTTATAATATACATAAACACAGGGGTTAGGATGCAATTTCGCCACCTCACGTGGGACGACACGTGAGGTGACGTGGAATGGACCCAAAAGCAATTACAGAGAGAGAGAGTACAGGGGGTCATAAGCAAAATTTCCAATTCATTTAACACTTCATATCTGATTTACAAAATTAAATAGTAAATACAAAAAAAGCAGGGTGAGGTTTGCAATTTACTCATTTTTGCGCGCGATCGGACGACGATGGAGCTTTTACTTGACACGTGGTGTGTCCTCATCGTGCGATGACGTTTCGTGCTTGGACGACCAGGATTAGATCACGAGTGGTGATCGAACGATGATAGGAGGGCTCGATTTAATGGTTGCTGCATGATCTGGACGCGGCTCTTGATCGAATGGCTACGGGAAGGTCTGGAAGAATAGGGAAGCGACTCGCCTGGGGCGAGCTTCGATCGATCGTTGCGTGCTCCTCCAGCCTCCTCCATCACCGCCGAAGGTCTATTCATTCCTGGGAGTCCTCAACGTCAGATGGTGGCTTCAACTAGGCACGTGGAGCTCCGGCATGGTCAAATGGAGTTGACGAAGAATGGGAGATCTAGGTACCTTGATGTCTTCAAAATTCGACCCGAAGCGGGTCCTTTGGCCCTCCTGACATACAAAGAAAACATGCACAAGCAAAACAAGGTTCCAGCAGCCTTATTCGTGGTGGAATGTTGTAGAGTGGGTCGGGCGAAGCTCCTCCGGCGAGAGGCAGAGGTGTAGGAGCAGATCTCCAAATCGAGTGTCGATCTGAGTGAGCGAAGGTGTGTGGGGCGTAGGGAAGAAAGAGGGGAAGGAGATCGAGGTGGAAGGAGATCAGAAAACAATCGAGCACAAGTGAAAAGGTTTCGCCGGAGTGGAGTTCTGACGAACTATGAACAAGGCATTTAACGCTAAACGACTACACTAGTGACTAAGATAATGATAGAATTAAAATGCAGGGATGGAAAATCTACCTAGAATAAAGAAAGGTGCAACTCGTACCTTGCTGGATGGCCAAGGAGAAGAGGTCGTCGACGACGGTGCCCTGGGTGCACCTCCCTTCTCCGTGAGTGTCTAGGACCTTAGGCGATCCTCTGCTATCGCAAGAGTACTCACTTTGGCCGAGATCTGGATTTCTAGGGCTTGGGGTATGACCAAAAAATTAATGGAGGAGGATGTTGGTTATTTAAATACATAATGGGCACCCTTATTTGACCGGCAGTTTGCAACGAATCAAAGCAATGTACAAGCAAGTAAATGGGTTGGCATGAATCAATGATAAATGATGATTATTTCTTGTGAAGGAGTAGAAGTGGATTGAGTGTTGTATCGAGCGTAAAAAATGCATGAAATCGTGGGATTCCACAGGATGCATCAAATCAGAAGTCAGATGGGGCAGTTGATCAGAGGTCAACCGTCAGAGGGACCTGATTGGTCCAACTAAGATATAATAAAGAAAAAACAACCCACTTATTATAAAATAATTAATTAAAAATAATAAATGATTTTATTAATTTTTTATTATAAATTAAAAACATGTTTTTTATTTTATTCATTATTTTATAATGATTTTTATTTATTTTTTTGCTTTATTTATTAGTAATTATTTATTAGGGGTATATTTATATGTGTATTTGCCTATATTTTGTACATTTTTATTTTTATTTTGTATATTTTATTTTGTATATTTTATTCTTTTATTCTAATATTTTATATATTTATAACTTTTTTTATGGTTATAAGTATATTTTTATTAATTTTTATGTCGTTGTCTGATTACTTAAATAAATAGATATGCATATTTTATAAGTATATTTATAGGTATTTCATATGTGTTTTATGTATATCATTTATTTAATGTATTTTATGGAATTTTATTTTGGTTTTCTATTTTTAATAGAAATAGATAATATTTACAATATTATAAAAATATAAATGAATAAAGAATAAAAGATTGAATCCATTTTTATGTATATACAAGTAATAACATAGGTATTTTGCCTATGTGGTTACATAGACTTATTTTATTTTGCATTTTCTTTTTGGTTTTATTTTAATTTCAATATGCACATATGTTATGAATAAAAATTACAAAATAATAAAAATATGATTTTTGTAAAATAATAGAGAATGAATAAATTGAATATTTTAATCGGATCTACTATACAACGAGGGTTGAAAACCTAACTTTCACACTATAACTCCAAAAAATATGAAAACACCACCATTAAATAGCCCGCGAAAAGTTATGTACAATCAAGTGATTTTGGTATGTTTTGAGTTTTTATTTGAGAGATATGGGTCGGTGAAGTTGGGTTTTTGCCTTTTTATTTTGTGTATAAAATGAACACTGCGTATTATTTTTGGACAAACTCAATTTTGTATTTTTATTTACATTATTATCTATAACTTTCATGTACAACGTTTCTTCATTTGATGAATAAATAATAAATAATAAAATAGGTGTCAAAATGGATAAATAATTAATAAAAGACGGATTTTTATTCTATTTTTGACCCTTTTCTCCCCCTACTTTATTCCTTGTCAACCAATTCAATTCTTGACTTGGTCTCGAGCTTCAGGGTCATAAAATATCTTCGATATTTTACTCCTTTTCTTTTCTTCTCTTTATTCTATAATTTTGGCATTAAAAATCTTATTATTTACATAATAAATACAATAAATAATGAATGTTATTTTATATAAATTAATACCATTTACATGCATTAGCTAGGTTTTTTAAGGCCAAAATGATAGAATAAAGGTGATGAAATGGAGATTCATCATCCCCTATACTTGCCTTTGCTAGTCCCTAGCAAACACTTATGTAATAAGTACAAAAAGAATAAAGAAGAAAACTAAAATAATGAATAAATAGAATTTATTTCGATTATTAAACTTGTCGTCACAAGATCAATATTTGGAGCTCATGTTAGACCTTGATGCGAGAATATGTGTGGAACTTGGTCAAGAATCAAATTTAAAACACAACCACCTTCGAGAGTCACAGAACTCAGTTCAAACCACCTCAATAGTCAAGTCAGAACTAGCCTACATCATACGCAAACCCTTATGACTATGAAGTTGACTCGTACAGTGTAAGTGATAGTGGCTCTCCCCGACTAAAATGATAAAAGGACTGACTTCTCCGAAATGACAACCTAATGATTCCTCAGTCCAACACTCTGTCCTCGAGGAGCGGGGTATTCCCCTCTAAGTTCAAGTGGCATCCAACTAAAGAGGAGGAGGTGAAGAAAAGAATGGACGATAGCCAGTGTGGCTACCTATCCTGGGATGCATGACCAGTGTAGTAAAGTCGTCCAGTTGCAGACTCACATGGTATAACTTTGATGCTCAAGCTTGCTTTTTGACTATATAACATATATACATACTTCGGTAATCATTTTATTTATTTTCAGGCATGTCCACTTTTTGGAGTTTTTTTTGAAATACTATATACAATGGCATTTACATAAGGACTTTTTCCTCTTGAGCCAGAAGACTATCCCTCTTTTGAAGCATTATTGCAATCCATACTCTCCTGTCATTCGACTTCATGGTAATTGTACCAGTTGGGGTGCACTTCCCTCCCTAGATGAGGACGAATGTTTCCACTCGTGTGCGTCTCAAACCGGTAAATCCAACCCCCTCACCACTCCAACTAAGTTGAGCCAAGTGAAAGGTGCAAGTGTCCAAGTTAGGACACGGTTTACAAGAGTCATATGTGCGTCTCGAAAAGTTCTAGTTAGTCGGTTGAGGTGACTTGAACCCAACCCTTAGTAACAAAGAATTAACTCCCAATGGACATGAAGTATCTTAAACCTAGTTCCCATAAGGTTCCAATGCAGTTAGGTGTAGTAAGGTCCAATCAAGCTCCAATCTTCGACTTTATTGGACTAGTTCGATCATCAAGCTCAATTCGAAAGAATGTGAATGCTATGCACATGCTATTTACAATGATGAAAAGAACGATGCAATTTTTCAAAAGGAATTTGAATAAAATAATTTTTGCCCGCAAAAATAGAAAATATGAACAACTATTTACACGGGCGTGCTTCTTTTTATTTACAAGAATTATGAATTCTTAATATTTTACAAATTTTGAAAATTAGTAAAGAATTTTATGTTTTTTAGAGGTATATATTTGCATATGTTTATATATTTATTCTTACTTTAATGATGCCTTTATTCCTCAAATTTATTTGAAAATAATTTTGAAAACTATAGTACAAAATAATTTTTGCAAATATTTATAAACATTTGAAAGCCATTTTGCAAAGATTTTTCAAACCGTATATATATATATATATATATATAGATTTTTCAAAATAATTTCATAACCATTTTCAAAACCATATGCAAATAGGTTTTCAAATCCTTTATTTCACACAAAAAAAGATTTTTTGCAATCAAAATATTTTTACAAAGGTTGAAAACATTTTACAACAAGTTTTCCAAACGGGCCACGCCATTTTTCAAATCATTTTGCAAAAAATATTTTTAACCTAATTTATTAATCAATATATAGAAAAATAAAATAAATTTTATTATTAATTTAATGATTTGTATTTGTACAAATATTATTTTTAGCCATATTTATTAATAATTAAACGAAAGTACGACTTATGGCCAAAGTATATATGGAGTGTAGACGACCCCCTATACTTAGAATGAGTTCTGTCCTCATAGATTGAAAAGAGAAAGAGAATACATAACTCATACTGAGTTTAGAAAAGCTTATACTACAACGACTGGATGAGAAATGAAAGAATAACTGAATAAGAGTTGACCTTCCCCTTAGACTTAGGATCAAATAATCCTAAGTATAGCAGTCTGTACATAACACAGGGAGGGTCAAGGGTGGGAATAAACAGATCACAACTCTGGCTGTCTCCCCTTATACTTAGGGTAAGATATCCCTAGGTATAGCAGAGCAAACCAACAATAGAGGAGACAGTGAAGGGGATCAAAGAATGAAATAATCCGGAGTACACGTACTATACATAGGACAAAGTAAAGCACAGAAAATTGACACAAAGGGACAACAACTTTCTATAAAAAAAAGAAAAATGATAAGGAAAAGAAGAAAAGATAGAGATATATAGATAGATGAAAAGGTTGTAGAGAATGTATGCATCACTCATCCTATACTTAGGGTAAAGGATCCCTAAGTATAAGCAACAACATAAGTGATGAAACGAATGGAGAAATAACAACACAGTGTGTACCCCCTATGCTTAGGACAAGGTACATCCTAAGTATAGAAACACAGATATGGTGAAAGATCTGGGGTACATAAGACATACAGAAGAAAGAATAATACACAACATGTATATACAACAAGTAAAGAATGTGAATTACAGGACGATATCTGCTACGCGAATACCATGCTCTCGTCATCGTCTCCCTGTGAGAAAGGTGACACAATCAGAAAGTGATAGGACACCCAGGTATACAATCAGTTGGGTGTCAGCTACTGGGGACAAGAGATCGAAAACTAAACTATGGACCGATAGTGAAAGAAGAACATCGGCTCATAAGTAAGGAATGAGAGATCATAGCCGATACCGTAAGACATGGAGGAAGAAGGAATAATACATATTCCTCCAAGTCAATCATGGTCTCATAAAAGGTATAAAAAGTGAAGAGTAGGAGACTCTCAATTCTGTGTGATATCTAGCAGTCATAAAGTCAGAAAGTCACAAGAATACACCGAACACCACAATGCATAGCTCAACCCTGCAAGGGTCCTCAAGGTGAGCATACTCAGATGAGTATAAGATCACGGAACAGTCAGAAGACTCGGCTCCATGCTCCAAAAGAGAGGAGACATAGCCAGAAAAGAGACCGAGTACAGAAATCAGAAGACAGCTCCATGCTCCACCAAACAGGAGACACCGGAAGTGAAGCCAAGTATCAACAAAATGATGTATCCTGCAGTAGATAACCCTAGGGGAGTGGTACATGTTAGTCAATGAATAATCAGATAAAGCTTATCCTGCAAGGGTCTTTAAGGTGAGTGGACTCAAAAGAGTCAGATCCATCAAACAGATCAGCAGAAGTGGTCTCAGTAGGTGACAGGTCGACTAACAATAGAAGAGATTGCGCGATCTAGAAAGGTTCATGGTCTCTCACAGATAACCCTTGGAGAGCACTATGAACTAGGCAGGGAATAATCAGAAAAGTGACGCTCATCCTTGTGAGGACTGTCAAGGAGAGAATACTCGAAGAGAGTTGGTGAAATGGGCCTCTTACATACAAATCGCGCGCACAACCAGTAGGGAGGCCAAACAGTCAAATCAAACGACTCAGTTCCGTGCTCCAACAGATTGGCACACAAACAATGAGTGAATCGAGCGTAGAGAATGTGTTGCATCTTCCCACAGATAGTCCTCGAGGAGTAATGCAAACTATATCAATCAAGTCTTGGGATCACTGGCATCACATCTCAGGTCCTCGAAAGCAAACAATCAATCAATCATCAGAAGGGCATAAGATCATGTGAGAGAAAAAGGTCAATCTCATCAATCGCAATGCGTCCCTCAAGTCAATCAGATCAGTTGAGAGGGCACACAATATAAGTAGAACTCCTCTAAGTGCCATAGATGGATGGAGGATTCAAGAGTTCGAGGATGGATCAATCAACAAGATGAGAGAGATTGGGTTCTGCACACCATCGCTTTGAAGTCCAAATCAAGATAGTCAATCAATCCTCTGAATCAATATGGAAGGAATCTCAAAATAGATCTATCAGTCACTTCTCATGAAATCATCATCAAATCATCACAATATATCACAACCTCAATCCAGTGTGTGTCATAAAAAATCCTTAATAAAGCATCACACCTAGGAACCGTGTAATCATCAAAATCATCAATAAGCTCTCTGCACATATCAGATGTCAAATCCACCAAAAGTAACATATTAATCTCAACATTTTCAAAGGTACCCAACATACTCAGAGAATCGATATAAGTCATAAACCTCGATGCGGGCCTCATCTACTAGCGCAACAATCCCGGGTAGAAGAAGGGATGATACATGGGACATGAGGAGGGTGGGTGAGATGAAGGTGGACACTGTCAAAATTGTGGTTCCAAAAGAGGGTCTCCTCGAACCGGACTAGATGTGCGTGATATGGGCAAGGAGAAAAGCCGCAAAATCCAGCTAAGAAGATGGAGCTCAAGACCCAATATCACGACTCGAATGCAGATGAGGAAATGAATATGGACAAGGGAGATAGAAGGACTCAATTATGAAAATACGCACGTAGATGGGATTGACAACTCAAAGAGAGATGAAAATGGAAATGGATTCAAAGCACAATCAATGCACAAAGCAAACCCCCAACTCACCTACTCAATACATTGAAGACCGGGATGTGGTCTTTTTATCTTGTCGATTTTAGAGTTAGGTGATCGACGACAGGCTTGGGATTTGGGCACTAATCCTTAGCGTGTACATAGCAATAAAATTCATAAACAAGGAGGGGGTTGCTCTCTCCAATACAATGAATCCATTACATTTTTATTTTTAAGTGAAATAGAGTTAGCAGTCCCGATTTTTTTTAAGTTATCACTTTTTGTTGGTTATTTTTCAATGCATGTGCCTAACGATTTCCCAATTCTATTTCACATCCTAGGTGAGTAAAATCAGAGGGGGAAGGTCGGAAAATCCATGTAAGTCGGATCGATGATGCATGCAAAGTCAGAAGATTTGCAGTTCTTCCTAGGTCTCTCCTTCTGAGATGCATAATATAATTTGAAAACCTATGCTATGTGCAAATGCAAACCGATGAAATCTCCCTATGTGAGAAATTTCTATTATCGTGAAGCGCAGTATGTTAATTATTCAAAGCCAAACCCTAATGTCCGATCTTAGAGACATCTCGGTGCCCGTCACAATGGGTCCTGCCAGCACTATATGATGTCTCTCACGACGCACATGTTCGAATCTAGATAATCAACAATTTTTATTTGACTAAGTCCAAAAGCGTATCTATAGGTACATGCATATATACTAGGGGCTTTGAACCTTATTCTATTAGGCAAGTAAATACTAAGCTAAAGCACATCACACAAAATAAATAAAAAAATCGGGAAAACAAATAAAAATAAGGCGAGAAAAATGCGAGAAAACTGGTGAGGCCCCCAAGGGAACAATCCCTTCAGGCAATGGACCTCACAAAGTAGATGTACCTGTGAGAATCCAAATTATTACATATATAAGCACTCTCTCACATATCTTTAAAATATTTTTTATTTTTATTTTTTTGAAGAAAATGCATAATAAAATGACTTGAAGCCATAAGCTTTCTCAAATATTCCTACAAGTACGGATTGGTTTCTCTCTCCTACCGGCTCAGTCACAAGGCCGGCTCTGCCTTGCTTGGGTGCATAAGTCCTCCTAAGAGATCCTACATCCTGTCGCGGTCCCTCGCAACAAATTCAAACATGAAGGGGTGCCAGATAATTCACAATTAATATCAAATAATAGTGAAAAATAAATAAATAAATACAAAAATAAATAAATGAACAAGATATATAAGACAAAATGAAATAATCTCCAACTAAGCGACATTGCTCCTGGGTAATGACACCATTTGATAAACTGGAATTTTCTAAGGATCTGCTAATCAAACTTAATTAGCATCCAGATTAATCAACAATTAACCCACAATAAGAACAAAGCAATTAAATTTCAAAAATGTGGAGTTAAAATTTATTATAACACTACAACAAATGTACATAGGTGTAAGTACGTGTAGAGGTCGAACACAAGGAGGAAACGGTAGAAGGAGGCACAAAGAATGCTCAAAATTCTGTCTTTTATCTCTTGCCCATGTTATTGTTTTCGTGGGTTTTTTAATTTTGTATTTTTTAATTTTTTTGTTTCATATTTATGCATTTTATTTTTTAATTTTCTGTTTTTATATTTTTCTTTTTATATTATTATATTTTCTTTTTTTCTTTTAGATATATATATAATATGTATATAAGGCTATATCTACAATATAGAGCAATCTAATTATAAATAATAGTAAATATAAATAAAATACAAAATATAAATTATTTTGTGTTTTATATATTTTTCTAATGTTTTTATGATTTTTCTATAATTTTTTCTATTTTTTTGTATTTTGAAAGTCAAAAATATCCCAAAGAAGGGATTAACTAAATATCCTAAAACTGATTTGGATTTTAAAAATATTAAATAAAGTCCAAAATTATCCAAATCGAGTTTAATACGTTGATAATAATATAAATAAAATTATAAAATGGAAAGAAATATTTTTCTAGAATTTTTATATTTTTTGTTGGATTTTGGAGCTTTTTAATTTTTATCATTTTCCTTTTTCTATTTTTAAGGGTTTTTGGTCATGTAGTTAAATAATAATATAATAGATAATATATAATTTTCTTGGATTTTTAGACACATTTGTATATTGTTTTAGTATTTTATAAGTTGAACATGGAATAAATAGGCTCCATTTTATTTTAAATAAATGTTTAAAATACTTAAAATTGCCAAATAAAATATGGGTTGGATGAATATGGCATGAAGCATCTAATCCTATTTTTGCTTATTTTTTGGAGCACATTAGCTATATTTAATAAATAGATCAAAAATAGAAAATTATATGTCCTCGTAGGGGCATTTTTTCAAATAAAATATACTCCAAGGGCTACAGTGCAAATGTTCCAACATAAAACAATATTTATTTAATTTTTATGAACTGTTTTACATTATACATAAACACCATGGGTTAGGATGCAATTTCGCCACCTCATGTGGGATGACACAAGAGGTGACGTGGAACAGACCCAAAAGATATTACAGAGAGTACAAGGGGTCCTGTGCAAATTTTCCAATTTACTTAACACTTCATATCTGATTTATAGAATTGAATAGTAAATACAAAAAGGTGGGGCGAGGTTTGCAATTTACCCCTGTATTGCGTGCGATCGGACGACAATGGAGCTTCTACTTAACACGTGGCACGTCCTCATCGCACGATGATGTTTTGAGCTCGAACAACTAGGATGAGATCATAGACAGCGATCGAACGGTGATGGTAGAGTTCGATTCAACAGTTGTTGCACGACTGGATGCGGCGCTTGATGGAACGACTACAAGAAGGTCTGGAAGAACATGGTAGCGACTCGCCTGGGGCAAGCTTCGATCGATCGTTGCGTACTTCTCCGGCCTCCTCCATCACCACCGAAGGTCTTTATTCATTCCTGGGAGTCCTCCGCGTCTGATGATGGCTTCAGCTAGGCACCTGGAGCTCCGACGTGGTCAAACGGAGTCGAGGAAGAATGGGGGCTCTAGGTACCTTGATGTCTTCAAAATTCGACCCTAAGAAGGTCCTTTGGCCCTCCTAACCGATAGAAAACACACGCATAAGCAAAATGAGATTCCAACGGCCTTATTCGTGGTGGAATGGTGCGGAGTGGGTTGGGCGGAGCTCCTCTGACAAGCGGTTAAGGTGGAGCAGCAGATCTCCAAATCGGGTGTCGATCTGGGTGAGCGAAGGCGTGCAAAGCGTAGGGAAGCGAGAGGGGAATGAGATCGAGGTGGAAAGCCGTCAGAAAACAGTCGGGCACAGGTGAAAATGGTTCGTCGGAGTGGAACTCCGGCGAATTATGAACATGGCATTTAATGCTAAATGAATATACTACTGACTAAGATAATGGCATGATTAAAATGCAGGTATGAAAATCTACCTAGAATAAAGAAAGGCACAGTTCGTACCTGGCCGGATGGCCAAGGAGCAGAGGGCACCGACGGCGGCAGCCTGGGTGCACCTCCCTCCTCCGCGAGCATCCATGACCTCAGGGGAGCCTCTCCTATCACAAGATTACTCACTTGGACCGAGATATGGAGCTCCAGGGCTTGGGGGATGACCAAAAAAATAATGGAGGAGGTTGGTTATTTAAATACATAATGGGCACCTTTATTTAACCAGCGGTTTGCAACGAATCAAAGCTATGTACAAGCAAGTAAATGGGCTATCGTGACTCATCATTGTTTCTTGTGAAGGAGTCGAAGTCAATTGAGCGTTGTATCGAGCGCAAAAAATGCATGAAGTCGCAGGATGCCATAGGAACATCAAACAGAAGTCGAATGGGACAGTTGACCAGAGGTCAACCATCGAAGGGACCTGATTGGTCCAAGTAAGATCGAATAAAGACAAAACAACCCACTTATTATAAAATAACTAATTAAAAATAATAAATGATTTTATTAGTTTTCAGTTATTAAATAAAAAATGTTTATATTTTATTTAGTATTTTATTATGTTTTTTATTTATTTTTTGGCTTTATTTATCAAGTAGTTATTTATAAAGGGTATATTTATAGATGTATTTATCTATATTTTATACATTTTTATTTTTTATTTTGTATATTTATTTTGATATTTCATTATTTTATTTTATATATTTATAACTTACTTTTATGAGTACAAATATATTTTTATTTTGTTTTATGATGTTATTTGTATGCTTAAATAAATAGGTATGTAAATTCTATATTTATATTTATAGGTATTTCATCTGTGTTTTATGTATATCATTTTATTTTAATGTATTTATTGAGTTTTATTTTGGTTTTATATTTTTAATAGAATATACATAATATTTAAAATATTATAAAAATATAAATAAAGAATAAAAGATTGAAATACATTTTTATTTATATAGAAGTAATAACATATGTATTTTACCTATGTGGTTACATAGACTTATTTTATTTTGCATTTTCTTTTTGTTTTATTTTAACTTAAATATGCAAATATGTTACGAATGATTACAAAATTATAAAAATATGATTTTGTAAAATAATAAAGAATGAATAAATTGAATATTTTAATCGGGTTTACTGTACAATGAGGGTCAAAAACTTAACTTTTACATTGTAACTCCAAAAATATGAAACTATCACCACTAAATAGCTTGTGAAAAGTTATATACAATTAGAGTGATTTTGATATGTTTTGAGTTTTTATTTGAGAGATATGGTTCTGTGAAGTTGGGGTTTTGGCTTTTTATTTTGTATATAAAATGAACACTCCGTATTATTTTTGGATAAACTCAATTTTGTATTTTTATTTACATTATTATATACAAATTTCATGTACAGAGTTTCTTCATTTTATGAATAAACAATAACTAATAAAATAGGTGTCAAAAATAGATAAATAACGAATAAAAGACTTGGGTTTTTATTCTATTTTCGGTTCTTATCTCCCCCTACTTTATTCCTTGTCGATCAACTCAATTCTTGACTTCGTCTCGGGGTTCAGGTCATAAAATATCTTTGATATTTTACTCTTGTTCTTTTCTTCTCTTTATTCTATAATTTTGGCATTAAAAACATTATTATTTACATAATTACAATAAACAATGAATGCTATTTTTTACAAATTAATGCCATTTACATGCATTAGCTAGGGTTTTAAGGCCAAAATTATAGAATAAAGGCGATGAAATGGAGATTTATGAACTATATAAAGGAGGAATATAATAAAATATGCTTTTGGACTTTTTAAAACATGGCAAATAAACTCAAAAATTTAGGAATAAAATATTTTTGGATTTTATAAAATTGTCAATGTTTTAGGTGATTTTTGGGTAGTTTTTAAGAATTTTTATTGGTTTTTAAATAAGGAAATACATCAAATAAAAAGAACTAAAAATATAGGAACTTGAAATGGGCTTAATAGATACCTATCCACTTAGATTGAGCCCAATTTTATTTTTCCTAAATACTAGATAAAACAAAGAAAATTCAAAGAAAAAAGATATATTTGTGATTTTTCTATGTTTTTTTTATAATTTTTATAAGGGTTTTTATGTAAATTTTAGGAGTTTTTCTTAATATTTTGCAAAGATACTTAAACATAAGTTAAGCTATAATATAAACATACATGAATTTTTTTTTGCATTTTTTCAAAGCCTTTTTGATTTTTTTTATGGATTTTTAAATACTAAACATAAGAAAATGCATTGTTTTTGGATTTTTATAAATAAGAAGCTAATTTTAATGACCTTACCAAAAAATATATGTGAAAATATCGGGTTCTTAGCACTTAAGATACATTTCTTATAATTTTTAGATGCAGACTCATATTTTTAATAAATGAAATAAAAGTACAAAATTAAATCTTCAATACATGAATTTAGTTGCAATATTTGAGAAGTTTCAGAGCATTTAATAACACTTTTGCATAGGTCAGGGGGTTACATGTAGTTTTTCATGTAAAAAAACATTCTACATTGATAAGGGTATGCTTGCAAATAAATGAAATGATTGAGACAAGCACGCAACTTTAACAAAAATATTTTAACATATATTCAAAGTTTCTGGACCAAATAATAGCACAATACCCAAAGGAGGTCCAGGAAAATTCGCACCCCCTCACGCGCACATGCACGTGAGGTGACGTTAAATGGACTAAAGTGCAATTATCAAGAAGTACTAGGTCCAATATGCAAATATTGTAAGACTTATATAAATGTATATGAAAGTTTATAGATTAAATAATAAATACAAAAAGGTGGGGGAAAAGATTGCAAAATACCCCCACTCGTGCTGGCGGAGGCGGAAATGTATTCACTTATACACTGGCGGTCGCAGATGGTGGGTGGTGCTTTACTAAGGAGCGATTGAGATTAGATCTCAACGATTGATATAATGGTGTTGGATCAATTCATCCAACTACGATTATATACCTGGGCTCTTATTCTTATCCAATGACTGGGAGAGGGTCTAGATGAACTGGGAAGAAGCTCCACCTAGATGAGCTTCGATCTGAGACAACTTCCAATTCCTTGGGTCTCCTTGGTTGTTAACCTGCTCAAAATGATCCTTGGTCAATTCCGCAACAGTCCGAGGTCTCATCTGGGTCTAGACCTCGGTGGTGGAGGTCTAGATGCTTAATGAAGCTCGACAACATGGATCTCTTATTTATGGGCCAATCACTCCCCGCAAGGGATTCTCTTCAGTCCTATGCTACATAGGAAGACTCCTGGGTGTCAAGGGCAATGCTCCCTAACCCGTTAAATGCTCCAAAAAGAAGAAGTAATGGGTGCGACATATGTGCTCTAGTGGGAGGCGGAGATGATGCATTGATATCTCTAATTTGTGCAAGATGAAGGGTGGATGATGGGTCGAGGTGACAGAGAATGAAAAGGCAAAGAGTGGAGGTGGTCAGGGGGTCGGTCAACAGTCGAAAACTGGGTGAATAGAGGCCAGAGCTCAAATCTCTGATGAATTACGATCTTAGATTTTACGCTAAAATAAACTAAATCAAGTGGAATAAATTATGACCCTAGACTACTGATACTCCTATGAATAAAAAGGGCAATGAAATAAAGAGCTCACCTGCATAGAGAGTCTGGGAGCATAACCACTAGGAGAGGTCTCCAGCAATGGTTGAATCGCATCCTCTTCCCTTCCTCCGTGTTGCTAATCAAGAGACTCCACTTCCTGTCATGAATGACAAGCACCACGAATGATTTTCGAGGAGAAAAGTTGGAAAGGAAGGATCGAATTTCAATATTAGCGAATGAGATATTATATACAAGGCTAACTAGAAATCCATCTTCACTAGAGTTTTTGATTGAATCAAGGGTTGACTGGTGTCAATCCTTGATGCACGCGAGAGATCAGAGGAGTGAAGAAATCATAAGAAGGAATCAAAGGTAGAAGAGATCTACATTAGGCTAGATAATTTAGAAAAGAAAAGGAAAAAACATGGGATGGATCGATCCAAAGAGGGGGCGGGTCAGTTGACCTAGGTCAACTAACACTACCTGCTCATTAGTCCACGTCATCTGCAAAGAGACAACATATAAATAAAAATAAAAGGAAAATGAAATAGCAAATGATTGTATTAAATAAAACTTAAACTATGGAAGTTATTTCTTATTTTATGTACTTTGTTAGGTGATTTTTATTTAATTATATCAGCTTATTTATTATAGGTTATTTTTTTACAAGTGTATTTCTAGGTGTAAATGACTATGCATTGTGTATTTCATTTTTTTGTATTTGAAATATTATTGTTATGTGTACATATTTTATGTATTTATAATATATTTAAATAATATTTACATATTTTTATTTTATGTATTTATGACTTTATTTATTTACTTAAATAATTATATGTATGAATAATATAGGTATAGTATATCTATATATTTGAATGCATTATTTATTATAGTGACCTTATTTTATGTTTTATTTTTATATATTTTATATAATACTTACAATTATTTAAAAATATAAAAAGAGTAAAACTATAAAAATGGATGAAATTGATCAAAAGTATAGATATATAGTAAAATGGGACCCAAAATGCCAATTTTTTAAATCTTAACATCATTTTTAATGAAACCACTTCATTAAATAGTTAGTTTCATTTTAAGAGCAATACAAGTGAGTTTGGTGAGTGATGTCATGCTCAACTAACTCATTGCCCCTAAATTAACCAAGTTGACATCGAGAAATTTTTATTCAACCAAAAAAATAAATCAAGCAAGTAAAGCAAGTGTTTTAAGAAACTTTTATTAACATTGCATAGCAATCTAGGTCGAACATATGAGGCAATTATTATTAAACGAGGGTAAATGAATTCAATGAAAAATCAAAGAAAAGAAAGAAGGAAAATCAAAGAAAATTATGCTTGGATTTTTTCAATTTTTATATTTTTACATTTTTTATGTGTTTTTAATTTTTATATTTTTTTATGTTTTATGATTTTCAAAATTTTAATGATTTTTAATTTTGCAAATTTTTATATTTTTAATTTTTCATACAAAGATAAAACCGATGAAATAAAAGATACACAACATCTTTTTGTATTTTTCAAATATGGTAAAAATAGTCAAAACCAAGTAAAACATTTTTGGATTTTTGAAAATTTAAAACTATTTTATGAATTTTAAAGATTTTTAGATTTTTTAAAATTTTCAAAATGGTTAAAAAACAATGAATAAAGTAAACAATGCATAGCCAGGAGTATTTTCCAAATTAAAAATAGAAAATAGAGATCAAAATTCTTAGTTGTTAATTTTGTCCAAGAACATATGTAAATATTCCCAAATAGAGACCAAAAACACAATTTTTGGGGTTTTAAAGGATTTTATATTATTTTTATAGTGTTTTTAGGGTTTTGTAAATTTTCAGAGTTTTATAAAAGAAAATAAGATGGAAATTGGAAACAAAATCAAACAAATAAAATAAAACTAATCTAGTTTTTAAAATTTTGTAAAGGAATATTCGAATTTTTATGGATTTTCTAAATAAAATAGGGAATTTTTAGTTGATTTTCTAATTTTTACAATTTGTGTTGATTGACGAGATTAGAGAATCAGGGGTGCAAACGGACGGATACGAATACAGATATAAGTATTACTGTATTCTTATCTATTTTTGAATACGAATATGGATGCGGATACAGATATTGAAGGATATTAAAACTGTCTTACGATATCCTTAAAAAATGGATACGGATGTAAAACGTATATTGATCGCATACAACTAATGTTAGAAATACTCTATAAAATTGACTTACATATATACAATGGATGGAAACGTATGATATAAATTTACTAGATGTGTTTGCATTATAAAAATTATACAAATATGATAAAAAAGGTATGAAACTATATTATATATGGTTAAAAATAAATCCATGACTATATTTATATACGAAAATGGATATACATATACGGATATGGATGTTTGCAGATATCAAAACGATATCTCTTTAAAAAACAGATATGGATACGGATGTCAAAATCTGTATAAAACGAATACGATGACGGATCGGATACGGATATATCCATAACCATTTGCATCCCTACTAGAGATGGAGTAGATGAGAAGCTTGAGGTCTGGAGACATGCTTTGGAGACTAAAGTATTTCATATAAGTAGGGCTAAGACGGAATATATGGAGTACACCTTTGATGGTAGCAGTGATGAAGGAATCAAGGTGAAGATTGGTTATTCGGAAGAGAGATTATTTTAGATATATGGAATCTATTTTGCAACATGATGGCGAAATTGATGGAGATGTTACTAATAGAATAAATACAGACTGTCTAAAGTGGAGAGGAACTTCTGATGTTCTCTGTGATAAGAAAATTCCTTTAAAAAATAAAGGAAAGTTTTACAAAGCAACTGTAAGACATGCTATGCTCTATGGATCTGAGTGTTGGCCTGTGAACCATAGACATGTACAGAGAATGGTTGTAGCAGAAATGAATATGCTAAGGAGGATGTGTGGTAACATACGTAAAGACCGGATTAAGAATGATGTAATCAGAAAGAAAGTTGGTATAGCTCCGATCGAGGATAAGATGCGAGAAAACCGCTTAAGATGGTTTGGTCATTTGCGAAGAAGAGAAGCTGATGCACCCAATAGGAGATGCGAGTTTTGGGATGTTGAGCCGTCTAAGAGAGGGCGAGGACTACCCAAGAAGTGTTGGAAAGAGACTATACGAAGGGATCTTAGTTTTTTGCATATAAGTCCGAGTTTGACCCACGATAGATATGAATGGAGGTGAAGAATCCATGTAACATACCCTACTTAATTGTAGGAAAAGGCTTTGTTGTTGTTGTGTTTTGAATTTTTAACAATAGTAAATAAAAGGAAAACAACAAATAAAGATTACCACATGAAGAGCACACTAGCAGACACTTATCCTATTTTTTATGGGGGTTTTGGATTAAATTTAATATTTATTGCAGCAAGTAAAAGAGTACAAAATAATCTGGAAACTAAGGAGTAAAATGCAATTATATTTGAATTCTAGGGCTAAATAATAACCAACAATAAATACATAGGGGCAAAAATGCAAAAATCCTAGATAGAACATGTGTTTCACATGAGTTCAGGCATAGGGGCATAAAAGAAAATTTCCAGATTTAAACCTATTTCATTAACACATGAAAGTTCCAGGTGAAACAAGATACCTAAAGAAAACACGTGAACACGTAGGTGAGTGTGGTTCGGCAGGACTAAAGTGTAAGTATGGAAAAC
Source organism: Ottelia alismoides (assembly GCA_037367405.1). Lineage (NCBI taxonomy): Eukaryota > Viridiplantae > Streptophyta > Magnoliopsida > Alismatales > Hydrocharitaceae > Ottelia > Ottelia alismoides. Next base: position 33,221 of record JAZKJV010011818.1, on the reverse strand, counting down.
ACAAGGTCCTTACTGCAAACGTTCAAAACTAATTTTTACATTTATTATACTAAATAGAAATCGTAAAAGAAGAAGAGGCTAAAGTGAAATATACCCCTGTAGGTGGTGTGCGACACATGGCTGCCTTAACATACAACTCTATTGGTTCTGGGAAAGATCTGATGGTGTAGGGACATGCATTGGCGTAGGGCTTTGATCGCCCATTGGCTAGATCCGATGGTCAGGTGAAAATACAAGGACGTACGCATTAGATCTGTATAAGATCTTATCGGGCGGTTGGATTTTGGGCGTGAGTGGGCGGTTACGATCAGGTCTGGAAGGCGACTTGCTGATCTAACGGATATGACAAGTGCTGGAGGAACTCATATGAAGGGATCGCTGGCCGAGCTTCAATCACAAATATCTGGAGCTACAACATCTCAATCAGCCGGCCAAGGGGCCCAGTAGCTCGTTGAAGTGTGTACATGTCGGAGGGGATGCTCGGATGGTCATTCAAGCTGCTCGATGAAAATCAGGGAGGTGTGGCACATGTAGCAGGTCCGCTACCCCATTTGCGACTCTATTCGTGCTCCATGCATGCACCTAGACTTGCAAAGGGATGCAAAGCTTGGAGGCGAAACTCCGGATGACGTTATTTGGCTGAAACAACAGAGAGAAGCGATGGGGGATGTATTCAACTTCCAGCATACATGGAGGTAGGAAGTTTGGATCTAATATAGCTCCGTTGAGTAAGTTTTGTGGTGACTAAGGTGTGTGAGAAGGTGGGCGATGATGTGTGGATTAAATCGAGGCAGATAGATGGGGCAGATGGGGCTCTGACACAGTGGGCGAAGTAACGACGACAGACGGTGGTGTAGATGGACAAATAGAAAGGGAATGACAAAATGAGAGGAATGATGGTTACTTGATGATCTAGGGTTGGAATGTGAAGAACAACGAAGTGGACGATGGGGTAATGGCCTTGATTCCACTACGGGAGGCAGAATAGGCTGGTCGCAGCGGAGAACTCTAGCCACGAATCTGCTCGACTCAACTTGGCACCAATCCGAACTCTAAAAGATTCCTCCAGGGTCCTGTCACTACCCTAGGCCTTCAGGTGGATAAAGAAAGAGTTGAGGAGCACGCTTGGGCATGACAAATGGGAATGAGATGTATTTATAGGGTCCCCAGGTGTCTAGAAGGATCGAGAGATTTCACGCAAACCGAGGGTGATTTTGGACCCTCCTAGGTATCTTAGAAGGTCACGGATCTTCAAGGAGGACATGGGTCCACAATCCGAGGTGAATGTTGGTCAGACCAGGCAGAAGAATTGGAAGAAATTGGGTTCGACGAAGGTTGCCAGAGTCAGACCTGGATGGGGGGAGGAAGGTTGACCTGCGTCAATGGACCCAGGTTGACCAATGAAAAAATTCCATTTTTTTTAAAAATAAAAGAAAATCGATTAAAAATAGTAAATAATTTTAAAATAAAAAGTGATAAAAATAAAAAATGTTAATTATTTTACAAACTATTTTTTGTAATTTTTCATAATTTTAATAATAATAATAATAATATATAATATTATATACAATATAGATTAGTATGTATTGGTAAAATATACCTACATATTATATACATATATTTTTATTTTATTATTTTTACAAAAAAAAATACATTATATTTTATATTTTATTTATTTCCAAAATATTTTAAGGTGCATAAAAACATTTTTATTGGATTTTTACAAGTTAATTATAAGGGTTAATGAATTAGTATTACGCACAATATATACACTTGGTTCTTTTGTATAATGAAATATTGAATTTATTTTTATTTTATTTTGTGGTTTATGAATTTTATTTTAAGTTTGTATAATTATTATTAGTATATACAAGTATTTAAAATATAATATATACAATAAATACATAAGAAAAAGAATCATTATGTACAGGGTAAATAGGGGATGCTATATACAATGAATAAATAAAGAATGAATAATAACTACAGGGTATTTTTGGATTATTAATGAATCAAGGCCCTATCTTCCCCTACTTTGTTCTTTGTCGATCAGAACAATACTTGACCTTCTCTCGGGTTTCGGATAATCTGCACTTATTGCATAATTACAACCATATTTATTTGTTTTCTTTTTCTTTTCTGCTTCATTCTTTTATTTTGGTTAAAAAAATGTTAAAAATGAATTATTTATGAATTAAAATTTATTTATTTTAACATATATTTACAGGTGGTTTGCTAATAAATTTAGATAAAATAAAATAACCACAACAAGTATAATGCAATACCTCTTGAAGCGTGGTTGATCGAGTCTCTAAGAGAAGAGACCTCCTGTCTCAAGTCGGATCGCCGGCGAGACTGCTTGCGAGCACGGGGATGAACCGTGTTGTCCTCGCAATCCAAGAAGTTGATCCAAGCAGGGTTGTTCCTGATCTCGTCGCACGAGATCGAACGTCTCCTTCGTGGGCGTGGCACACCATGAAGCGAAGAACCGAAGAACGTCGAAGCGGCCGCGCGGTGGCGATGGCGTCGACGATTCCCTCCTCTAGGGTATGGTGGATGGCCACCAATATTAGAAGGAGAGAGGGATGTCGTGTATGAAGAAAGAGGAAGAGAGAGAGCTCCAATAATGCATGTCAAGAGAGAGCATGGTATGCCTCTCTATTTATAGGGTTTTGGGATCCATGGATCTCAATCCATGTGACATGTAAAATCAATGGATGAGATTGATTTATGTCAATCCAATGGTCAAGATTGTTGTTGGTAAAACCAACAAATTTAGTTTAAAATATATTTGACAAAATCAAATATAAATTAGTCCTAAATCAAACCCAATAAATAAGGAGAGATTGTGCATGGAGATTTCATCTCCATGCACCTTCCATGTGGACGGCCACACATTCCTATTTGGAATGGTGTGCCGCCCACTTATTTCCATGGGGAGGGCAATCTCACGATGAATCATGAGATTGCATATCTCCATGGAAATCTCTCTTTATTTATTTACAACAAATTTGTTGGATTTTTATTCTTCAAAAATAATTCACAATTATATTTGAGAATATTGCAATCTTGCCATGGAAAAAATTGTGAATCACATTCACAACCCAAAACAATATATAATTTACATTGTCAATTAATTACACAATGTGCATTTAATACACATAATAATTAATCAACACATATAAATTATATTTGGCTCTCTCTAATACATTATAAATCATATTTATAATATATTATGAATGATTGGATATTTCTATCCACATTATTCTTATCCATAATAATTAAATCACATTAATTATATTGGATGATTAAATCACATTTAATCATGATTTCTTCATTGCTTAGATCTTATGGAATTATTCTTGAACCCTTCAAGAATAATGCAATCTCTCCGCAGATACTTCGAGATAAGGACATGGCGATTGTATTGTTCCACGTATACTGACTTGGATGTTGAGATCATATCTCAAATCCACATTCTGATGACACGAAAAACCGAGCGACTAAGGTAAAGGTACAGAAGTGGTCGTTGCGACCTTGGTCACTCAGACGATGTGTCAATCAAGAAAAATGAACCACTCGAAACAGATAAAATCAATAAAATCACGAGATAGCGGTCCTGCTATGTGATTAACCTGGTATAGCACCCAGGGTCGAACTCAAGGAGCACGGATTGGCCGAGAGGCCTACGAAGTAGTCAAAATAAAAGAGAAAATCTTTTTAGTGGTTTTTAATTTGTTTTATATTTTTTTGGATTTTTAAGTAATTAAGAAAATAAAGAAAAACAAGGAAAATCACACTTCAACAATTTATTCAAAGCATCACAAATCAATCAAAAATTGGAATAAAAATATTTTTTTGTATTTTATATTTTGTAGTGTTTTTGGTGAATTTTTGAGAATTTTCTGATGTTTATTTTATTTTCTAAAAATCAAACAGTGAAGCAAACAGTGGGTATTGTCCAGCCGAGCCAAAAAACCCTAGATAAAATATCTAAGGACCATAAAATGGCCTGGAGGTAATTTTCCTGTAAAAATGATAAAACAAGGAAAATTTAGGTACCAACTTTATTATTTTTGGATTTTTAATTGTTTTACTAGAAGTTTTATGGATTTTTGAGTGTTTTTAAGTTTTTAGTGGTTTTCAGTGGTGAAAAATAGCCAAAATTGGCTAGAAAATCAAACTAAGCAAAACAAACAGTGGACAATTTTTGTGTAATTTTTGGACACTATTTAATATTTTTTTGTGATTTTTAAAGTTAGACAGTAGCAAAACTGATTGTTTTTGAATTTTTAAAAATATCAAACGAGATCAAAAATGTCCTCAAAAATCCTCGAAAATCCTACACCATGGCAGGAGCCATGTGTCAAATTTTCGTTGGATTTGGAGGTGATTTGATATTTTATTCAAAAATAGAGATAGGGCACTGTGCACAGGGACCAAAGTGCAAATACCCAAAGTTCTGGGGGTCCTGGTGCAAAATACCCAGCAAAACACGTGCCAAGCGCGTGCCTGGGGCACTCAGGGGCCCAAATGTAAGAAAAGTAAGTTCCGAGGGCTTATTGGTAACAAGTACCAAAAATTCAAGGGCTTATCTGCAAATAACCCAAAAAAATATCGCACATGCTCAAATAAATCACGCACAGGGGTAGAAATGCAAATATCTAAAAACTTTCATTCATTGAATAACATCCAGAACTACAAGGGTATCTACTGCAAATAACCCAAAGAACACGTGACGAAGCACGTGGCTCACAACAGGCAGGGGTATAAATGCAAACACACTAAAGCTCAGGGTCCAATGTGCAATTTAACCTAAAACTAAACAACTGATTTTAACATTTACAGGACTAAAACGAAATAAACATAAAAGCGGGGCCTAAGGGTAGTTTACCCTTTATTAAGCGGGAGCGTTGGATGACTGCCACGTGGCTGATCGGATGGCGTGGAAGCGAAGTGGCTGGTGATCCAACGGCTGCGGTCGATCCTCCAAAGATCGGGCGGTGGAAGCAGCTCCTCGAACGGATGGACAAGATGTGATCTGGAGCGGGAGGCGACGATCAACAGTAGCTGGAGGTCCTGGACGAACAGGCGGCCGGCGAACTTCGCCGGCCTCGTGGAAGCGACTCCGGCCTCCTCTGCTGCGCCTAAGTATCGGAGAAGCTCCGGCGTGGCGGATGAGATCTGGAGAAACTATGATCACAAAACAAACCCCCGGTTCACCAACGCAACGCGAGCTGAAGACCGTGAAAGTTCGGTCAAATTATCTTGTCGATTTTATTAGGTGAACACACAAAATATCATAGCGCTAACGTGACCTGTTAGGATACCCGATGCTACCCCAACCGACTGGCCCGCACGGAAGAGTCGGTAATCAGTCGGGACTAGCACCGGAGGGCTCTACCTAGGGTGCGGGTCACTCTCTCGCGCATCCAAACCATACAATGAGGGGGTTGCTCTCCCCAAGACAAAATTATTAGGGTGAGCGTCTTTTAAGATCAATAACCAGTCCCAATTTTATGGTTTTTATTTTTTAATATTTTTCAAATATCAAACAAACGCCTAACGAATTTTTCGGTTCTCCTGATTATTAAGTCCGAAAACAGGGGGGAGAAGTCGAAAAGCCGATGCACGATGAAATCAATGATGCATGCAAAGTAAGGAAGGCGTACCTGACTCCAGCACTCTACATGCAATATGATCCGCGCATAAATGTAAAGACAGGAAAGAAACTACCTATATGGTGCAGCGGTGAAAACCGAGTCCTAAAAAGGCAATTTCTACTCGACAGAACCGTCTAGCTTAGTCACTCGCCCTCGATCCAAAGAGTCCGGTCTAGACCCACCCTTCCTCTTCTCGACAAGTCGAGTTCAGGAGTAGCGCTTGACGGGGCTGGCTCGCGGCGCGTAGGCTCTCAGGAAAGCGACTAAGCTATTTTTATTATTGATTTATTAGTAGGTCCAATTATCGTTCTATAGGAACAGGCAATTAATTAAGTGTAAGGATCCTACTAATTATGGCACAGTCAAGCAGAAAATCCTAAATCTAGGGGCTCGAGAAAAACCGCTAAAAACCGTAAAAGGCAGTAAAAAGGAAAGAAAACAAAGCCGCGTAAAAAGCCGCGAAAAACTCCTAAGGGTCCCCCGAGCACATCGGTGCTCGGCGAAACAGACCCACTAAGTGTTCAAGCACAGTTCCAAGTCCAGTCTCTGAGTCCCTGTATTATTACAACAATAATAATCAAATAATCCTAATCTAACCTCACCCACTCAACTCTCTCTCTCTCGCTCTCTCCTGCGGCTCCGTGCAGAAGGGAGCCGCCTCCGAGTCTCGCGGTTACGTCGGCTTCTCGAAATCGGCCGCCTCAATCCTCAGGCCCTCGCAAGAAAAAGAGACAAGTGGTCAGTCCAAATTATTGTAAAAATGTCAGGAAAAATATGTATATCTACAGAAATCTATACAAAAAGTCGCGAAAAGAAAAACCGCGGAAAAACTTCAAGAAAAACGACTACTAAGCCGTGCTCCCCGGCAACGACGCCATTCTGATGACACGAAAAACTGAGCGACTAAGGTAAAGGTACAGAAGTGGTCGTTGCGACCTCGGTCACTCAGACGATGTGTCAATCAAGAAAAATGAACCACTCGAAACATATAAAATCAATAAAATCACGAGATAGCGGTCCTGCTATGTGATTAACCTGGTATAGCACCCAGGGTCGAACTCAAGGAGCACGGATTGGCCGAGAGGCCTACGAAGTAGTCAAAATAAAAGAGAAAATCTTTTTAATGGTTTTTAATTTGTTTTATATTTTTTTTGGATTTTTAAGTAATTAAGAAAATAAAGAAAAACAAGGAAAAGCACACTTCAACAATTTATTCAAAGCATCAAAAATCAATCAAAAATTGGAATAAAAATATTTTTTTGTATTTTATATTTTGTAGTGTTTTTGGTGAATTTTTGAGAATTTTCTGATGTTTATTTTATTTTCTAAAAATCAAACAGTGAAGCAAACAGTGGGTACTGTCCAGCCGAGACAAAAAGCCCTAGATAAAATATCTAAGGGCCTTAAAATGGCCTGGAGTAATTTTCCTGTAAAAATGATAAAATAAGGAAAATTTAAGTACCAGTTTTATTATTTTTGGATTTTTAATTTTTTTTACTAGACTTTTTATGGGTTTTTGAGTGTTTTTAAGTTTTTAGTGGTTTTCAGTGGTGAAAAATAGCCAAAATTGGCTAGAAAATCAAACTAAGCAAAACAAACAGTGGACAATGTTTTTGTAATTTTTGGACACTATTTAATATTTTTTGTGATTTTTAAAGTTAGACAGTAGCAAAACTGATTGTTTTTGAATTTTTAAAAATACCAAACGAGATCAAAAATGTCCTAAAAAATCCTCGAAAATCCTACACCATGGCAGGAGCCATGTGTCAAATTGTCGTTGGATTTGGAGGTGATTTGATATTTTATATAAAAATAGAGATATGGCACTGTGCACAGGGACCAAAGTGCAAATACCCAAAGTTCTGCGGGTCCTGGTGCAAAATACCCAGCAAAACACGTGCCAAGCGCGTGCCTGGGGCACTCAGGGGCCCAAATGTAAGAAAAATAAGTTCCGAGGGCTTATTGTTAACAAGTACCAAAAGTCCAAGGGCTTATCTGCAAATAACCCAAAAAAATATCACACATGCTCAAATAAATCACGCACATGGGTAGAAATGCAAATATCTAAAAACTTTCATTCATTGAATAACATCCAGAACTACAAGGGTATCTACTGCAAATAACCTAAAGAACACGTGACGAAGCACGTGGCTCACAACAGGCAGGGGTATAAATGCAAACACACTAAAGCTCAGGGTCCAATGTGCAATTTAACCTAAAACTAAACAACTGATTTTAACATTTACAGGACTAAAACGAAATAAACATAAAAGCGGGGCCTAAGGGTAGTTTACCTTTTATTAAGAGGGAGCGTTGAATGACTGCCACGTGGCTGATCGGATGGCGTGGAAGCGAAGTGGCTGGTGATCCAACGGCTGCGGTCGATCCTCCAAAGATCGGGCGGTGGAAGCTGCTCCTCGAACGGATGGACAAGATGTGATCTGGAGCGGGAGGCGACGATCAACGGTAGCTGGAGGTCCTGGACGAACAGGCGGCCGGCGAACTTCGCCGGCCTCGTGGAAGCGACTCCGGCCTCCTCTGCTGCGCCTAAGTATCGGAGAAGCTCCGGTGTGGCTGTGCGCAGCTGCTGATGCTCTCTGATGCCCCAACCGAGCTCGGGGGAGCTCCGATGAAGGTGGCGGAGGCGAGACTCCTAGTCTGAACGGGAAAGGCCTCAGATGGCCTTTGCTGGACCTGCAAAGTATCTCAGAAGACTCGCGGGTCGAGGGCAAAGTGCCTCGACCCAGTTAGGCGAAGTGGGGGTGGCTGGTGCGTCGAGACGGCGGGCTCCGGCGAAGGTGGTGGACGGAGGAGCCCGGTTCCCAGCTCCTGTGCGAGCTGGGTTGAGTGAGTGGGTGCAGAAGGTGCGTCGGACGAAGGCGAACGTGAAGGTCGGGTCCGATGATCGGATGGTGGACGGAACCGGGGTGAATCGGAAAAATACGACGGCGGCGCGATTTGGGGGAAAACGGAAATTAAAAGAAATGGCTGAGCTAAGTGGCTACCTGGGTGGTCGGAGAGACTGTGGCGGAGCTGGGGAAGCTCCCGGTCTTGGCCTCAAGGGACGTCTCGGCCCGAGGCTCGAAGCTCGCTCAGGGGGCGGAGCTGCGGCGGCTACATCGCCGGATCAATGGATTCGCCGGCTCTCCTCGCTGCAACAGGTCGGGGATGCGAGCTGTCACCTCACACTCTCTCTGGAGCTCACTGGAGAACGAAGCAAATGGCCAAAGATGGAGAGAGAAGGTGGCGGAGCAGCGGCTTTATATGGCTAGGGGTCCGAGAAGAATGGGTCCGGGCAAGCTCAGGAGCGTGCGGATCCCGAGGGAGAGGCTCTGGCGAGGATGTCGGATGCACGGCGAAGGATTCGGACCCGGGGTTAGGTGGAGTGATGATCGGGTTGAGCGGGTAAAAGTGGGAGAAATCGGGTCCGGAGCTCGAACCCGTGGGAAGTGGTCCTGGGGGGGGGGGGGTAGTTGACCGGGCGGTCAACATCCCCAGGACCCAATGAGAAGGGGCCACGTGGCTAAACTTTGAAGCTCAAAAATAAGGTAGCAAATGGCCGAATTTGCAAAAAGTTAAAACATGAAATATTTTTATCTTATTTTTTTCTATTTTTTTTGTGATTTTTCATAATTTTTCTGAAATGAAACTAGGCTATATACATAGTATGTACTATATATAGGTATATACAATATATATAGGGTTTTGATTTTTGATTTTTATATATTATTTTTATGCAATTTTATCCTTATTTTATATTTTATTTATTTATAGTATAAAATAAGGAGTAAAAGGGTGTTTTTATTTTATTTTTATTATTTACTTACATAGGTCAAATAAATACATATGTACATCTGTATACATGGTATATGTACAATGTGTTTTTGTATTTTTAATTTTTTTCTATTTTATTTTGTTTTGATTTTAATTGTTTTTATTTTATTTATCTACAATATATAACATAGACTATTTACAAAAAGTTTAGAAAATAATTTTATTTATTTACAAGGTTAAGTAAATACATAGGTGTGGTTTATGTACAAGATGAAAAGGGGTGTTTCTGTTCTTTTTGATTTTTAGCTTTTTGTTTTGTTTTTAATATTTTACAAGTATTTACAAGCATATTTTTGGTGAGGAAAATACTTTTATTTATCTACATAAATATTTACACCAGAGCTCCTATCTCCCTCTACTTTGACTTTTATGCGGTCAGGCCCCTGCTGAGCCCTCCCTTGGGTTAGGTTGCTTAATATTTATTCTAAATATTTCCCTCTTTTTCTTTTTAATCTTTATTCTTTTATTTTTGCACAAAAACATGCTAATTATAAGTTTTTACACAATGCATGCTTTTGGTAATTATTCCTATTTACATACATCTACATGCATTTGCAAAGGTTTTTGTAGCTAAAATATAAGAATAAAGAGTGATGAATGGGTATTCATCAAGATCATATCTCAAATCCAGATCCCATGGACCTCCCATTGATGCTTGATTAAATCAAGACCGTAGACCTAATTTTCTCATTGCATCTGAATCTTATTCAGATCAATGTCCAGTTCATGGACTAAGATTAGGTCACTTCTCTAATGAGAGGAGTCACTAAAATCCAAACCTGTTTCATCACTCCCTCGGAATGGAAGCGTCATGGTTATACAATTGTATATGATCAAATCACCCTCATGTATTCCCAATACATGTACATCCTGCATACTGGAAGACATATGATCATCCTGAAGATAAAGATCACTTTTACATTGTCATCTTCAGGGTTAGATCATTAAGTTTCTCTATCTTGGTCATTGGAATTTGGTATAGATCATATGCTTTCACAAAGCATATATCTTACCTTCAAATTCATGTCATGCTTCCAAAGCATGACGACCATGCATGGAATTTGTTCAGTCCCAATACCTCATGAGTGAGCTCATGTCTCCCGGTTCACAAGTGAACCTGTATGATCCCTTTGAGAGATCGTATTACTAATATGTCCTTACATGCACACCAGCTCGCTGATAACCCGAAAATGCGATCGAGGTAAAGGTCGGAAAATGGTCGTTGCGACCTCAATCACAAAAACGGAGAATATCAAGAAAAATCAACCACTCAACTCAGAGAAAAACAATCAAGCACAAAATAGAGCGGTCTAGCTGTGGATTAACCTGGTATAGCTCCCAGGGTCGAACACAAGGAGCACGGGTTGGCTCGAAAGCCTACGAAGTAGTCACAATAGAATAAAATACAAGAAAAGTTATTTTTAGTGGTTTTTATGAATTTTTAAATTTTTTCTTGGATTTTTAAAAGATAAAGAAAATAGAATAGAGCGAACTCAAGCCAACTTCAACAATTTATTAAACACACCAAAAATAATGCAAAAATTAAGGAAAAATTGTTTTTGTGTTTTTTATGTTTTTAAGTGTTTTTGGTTAATTTTTGATATTTTTTTTGACGGGTAGATTATTTTGTAAAAATCAAACAATGCAAAACAGGAGAGGTACTGTCCAGCAAGGCTTGAGACTCAAAAATAAAATATCTAAGAGTCTCACTAAGCCCTGGAGGTAATTTTCCTATAATCTATGAAGAATAAGGAAAATTTGGGCACCTTAATTATTGTTTTTGGATTTTTAAATTAATTATTAGAATTTTTATGAGTTTTTGAGGGTTTTGCAATTTTTTAGGTTTTTAAGTGATGAAAAATAGCCAAAATTGGCTAGAAAATCAAACCACAAGCAAGCAACAGTATCTAATTTTTTTAGAATTTTTGGTAGGGTTTTTATATTTTTTTATGATTTTCAAAGATGAACAGTAGTTGAAATAGATGTTTTTGGATTTTTTAAAAATAATAAATGGAAGCAAAAATGTCCTCAAAAATCCCTAAAATTTCTACACCATGGCAGGAGCCATGTGTCAAAATCTCATTGGATTTGGAGGTCGTTTGATATTTTATTCAAAAATGCAAAGGGGGCACTGTGCACAAGGACCAATGTGCAAATACCCGAGAAGCTGGGGGCTCTGGTGCAAAATACCCAGCAAGTCACGCGCGTGGCGCGTGGTTGGGGCACACAGGGACCAAATGGTAATGAAAACCACGTTCCAGGACCTTTTGGTAACGGGTACCAAAAAGTCCAAGGGTCGGGTTGCAAAAAGCCCACTAAAATCCGCACATGCGTAATAAAAACATTCACAGGGGCATAACTGCAATTACTCAAAAAGATTCATTCCATTCATAACATCCCAGATCTACAGGACTAAAAATATAAAAAGCCCAGATACACACGTGACGAAGCACGTGGTCACACACAAACAGGGGCATACATGCAATTAACAACAAGCACAGGATCCCTACTGCAATTTACCCTACGTAAATAAAGTTTTAAAACTATTTACAGGACTAAAAGTAAAATGACAAACTACGAGGGGGTCCTAAGATATTTACCCCTTTATTCGCCGACGGCCAGATGTGCGCCACGTGGTGATCGGACGGCTGAGATTGGATGGCGCTCTCCTTCTCTTCTCTTCTTGGGCTCGATCGACGGTGGAGACGAAGCCACGTGGATGATCTAACGTCCGAGACTCTGGTGCTTCTCTCCTCTGCTATCAACGGTCCGGATGCACTCCTCGGATGGATCGACGGCTACTGCTCCTCGAAAGATGGACGCTCACGATCAGAACTGGAGCTGAGGCGTCATCGGACGGCTCTGGATGATGGAGGAAGAACTCGACACCGGCGAACTTCGCCGACCTCCTGCGTGAACTCCGGTCCTCCTCAGCTGCTGCTAAAGCTCGGAACACGTTCCTGGTGCAGCCCCGCAGCTGATGGTGGTAGCCGATGGCCCAGCCGAGCCCTGGAGGGGCTCCGGCGAGGCTGGCGGCGCGAAGCTCCGGCCTGGAATGTAAGGGGGGCTCAGATGCCTCCCTTTGAACCTGCAAAGCAACCAGAACGCTTCGCGGGTCGAGGGCAAAATGCCTCGACCCAAGGAAGCGGGGTGAAGGTGGTCTGTGCGGTGGGGCGAACGAGCTCCGGCGAGGCGGAGACGGTAGAGCTCGACTCCCAGCTCCGGGGCGAGCTGGGGTGAATGCGTGGGTGAAGAACGTGCGCAGGGAGAAGACGAAGATGATAGGGTGCTCCGATGGTCGAAAGATGAAGCGAGACGATCGGAATCAACGAAACACGGGGATGGGTCGATTTGGGGGTACCTCGAAATTAGCCTAATCCAGAAAGAACGGAGGTTACCTGTATGGCGATGTAGACTGTGGTGGAGCTCAGCTGTCTCCTGGTCCTCGCCTCAAGGGTCGTCAACACCCGAGGCTCGAGCTCCAGATGGTCGTCGGAGCGCGGCGGCTACAAGCGGCCGGATCGATGGTAGACGCACCTCCTCCTCGCTGCGACACAGGCCGGCGCGAGCTGTCACCTCGGGGGACACAGTGGAGCTCACAGGAAAGAGAATGGCTAGCCAAAAGATGGCGCGAGAAAGCGGCGGAGCTCGGATTATATACGCATGAAGGTCCGGAAAGGAGGTGGCGGGTAGGGCGCGCCGAAGCGCGGATCTCGAGGCAGAAGCTCCGGCGAGCTTCTCGGATGTGCTGAGGTCATAACGGACCCGGATTTGGGGTGAATGGGAATCGGGTCAACAAAGGAGATATCCGAGAAGGCGGGTCGAACGCTCAAACCCGGGCTCTGGTGGTCCTGGGGGAGGTGTTGACCGGGGGTCAACAATCCCCCGTGGGCCAATCAGAGCCCGCCAAAAATTGGGATTTTATTTGATTTTTTTGAGGCCTTAAATGGCCGAATTTCCAAGAACTTAAAACATGAAAAATGTTTGTTTTAATTTTTTCTATTTTTTTGTGATTTTTAATTAATTTTTGGAATTTAAAATAAGGTCTATACATATTAGCTATACATAGGTATATATACATTAAGTAGATTTTTGGTTTTTGATTTTTAATTAGTTATTTTTATACATTTTTATTCCCATTTTATATTTTATTTATTTATAGGATAAAATGAGGAATAAAAGGCTATTTTTATCTTATTTTTATTATTTATATACATAGGTCAAATAATTATTTATTTATACTTATATACATGGTATATATACAAGGTAGTTTTGTGTTTTAATTTTGTAATTTTTATTTGATTTTTGGTTTAATTCTTTTTATTTTATTTATTTACAAAACACAAAAAGGAATATTTACACAGAGTTTTGAAAATAAATAGCTTTATTTACAAGGTGAAATAAATAGAGAGATGATGAGCTATGTACATGATGAAGGGTTCTTTTTGAATTTTTGATTTTTAATTTTTGTTTTGTTTTCCATAGTTTCTATATATACAAAATATGTACAAATATATTTTTTTGTTTGAGGAAAATATTATTTATTTATTTACATAAATATATATACACATGAGCCCCTATCTCCCTCTACTTGTGGCTTTTATGCGGTCAGGCCCATGCTGAGCCCTCCCTTGGGTTAGGTTGCTCAATATTTATTCTAAATATTTCCCTCTTTTTTTTTTCTTTATTCTTTTATTTTTGCACAAAAACATGCTAATTACATATTTTTACAAAATGCATGCTTTTGCTAATTATTGATATTTACATATATCTACATGTATTTGCAAAGGTTTTTGTAGCTAAAATATAAGAATAAAGAGTGATGAATGGGTATTCATCACCCCCCTGTACTATACTTTGCTAGTCCCTTAGCAAACACTTATTTGAAAAAGAAGTGAAAAAGAAAGAAAAAGAAAAAGAAAAAGAGAATGTGCATGGATTAAGGTTGATTTATTAAACTTTCCTTCATTAAATTGAAATATGGAGCTCGATCAGATCTTTGGATTATTAATGTGTCGGAACTTTATTTGGACTTAAGCTTAAAACTCAACAGCCTCTAAGTTCCACCAATCTATGGACAAGACTCCTCAATAAACCAGATCAGAACAAGTCTACATACACAAACTCTAATGACCATGAATCTTTCCAAGCAGTGTAAGTGGTATGTGGCTCCCCACCTCAGAGGCAACAAAGAAACAACCTCCCTCAACCTGGTAACTCTAATGCCTCGGTCTAGCAACTCTTTCCTCGAGAAGCGGGGTATTCCCTTCTAAGTTCAAGTGCAACCGGCTCAAGAAGAGGGGGTAGAAGTATAGAGTTTTGGAAGCCTAGCCAGTGTAGCTAGGTCTCCCGCTGCAAGCTTCATGAGATGTAACATGGGTAACATAAGCTTTGCTTTATTTGACTATGTACACTCCGGTGGGGTTATTAAATTTTCAATCCGACCCACCATTTTTTTGGAGTTCTTTTTGCATTTTTGCATTTTTTTTTTTGAAAACTTCTGTACAGCATATCTACATGGTGCAACATATAAGAAATTTCCCCTTGAGCCAGTAGACTATCCCTCTTTTGAAGCTTTATTGCAACCCACGGCTTCTGTCTTTAGTCTTCATCACCACTAGACCAAGTTGAGGTGCACTTCCTTCACTAGAAGAAGAAGAGAGGTTCCGCCTAGAAGTACTACCCTCATATGCTACCCCAAGCCAAAGGAAACTGCCTCCTCACCACCTCATCCGTGGAGAGCCATGTGTAAAGTGCAGGTGCAAGTCAAGCCATTGTCTCTAAGAGTCATGCGTGTGTTGTTAAGTGCTCTACTTAAGCTCATCAAGATGACATATGCTCATAGCCTAGTGGACTCAAAGAATTAAGTCCTTATGGACCTGAAAAGCCTTAACCCTAAGTCCTATAAGGTTCCTCTTAAAGTTAGGTGGATTAAGATCTTATTCAAGCTCCATTTCTCAATTTAATTCCAGGCTTAGTTTAAATGTCAACTCTCATCCAGGAAAAACTATATACATATCTGTACACAAGATGCTATTTACAAGTATTTTACAATCATGCAAAATTTTTGAAAAATGTTTTGAAATCATGGATGATGAATGAGGTGCAAGTTTTGCAAAAAGATATTCACAAGTATTTACACCAGATTTTTGCAAACTTTTGATTTTCAAAACATTTTGGAAAAATTTTGTACTATATACATAATTTTGATACAACATGTTTACACAAGCTTTACACAAAAGATTTTTGAAATCATTTTTACAAAAATACTTTGTACACTAGCTATGTATGTGCAAGGATAAAAGAGGTTTATGTACATGAAAATTTTTAAATTTTTGTGATTTTTAGCCATTTTATTTATTAACACACTCACACAAAGTACGAGTTATGGCTAAAGTATATATGAAATATATACACACCCCCCTATACGTAGCTCGAACGATGTCCTCAGAGTGATCAAGAGCGATGAAGAAGACATAACTCGTGCTTAGTAAAAGGGGAGTGAAAAGGAATGGCTAAGTACAGGAACAAATAAATGAATAGAATAAGAGGAACTCGGTGGTTTCCCCCTATACTTAGGATTAACTAATCCTAAGTATAGCAAGCTGTACATGAAGGGAAAGCCGAGTGAAGAAGATACAGAATCTGCCCCCCCTATACTTAGGGTAAAATATCCCTAAGTATAGGCAGCAAAACAGGGGCAGAGCGAATGAAAAGAATACCCGCAGGTCCGACATCCCCCCTATACTTAGGGTAAAGTACACCCTAAGTATAGCAAAATCATAAGATGAGAAAAGGGATGTGGGACTAAAGAATAGAATGATATGGACAACTGGATCTATACAGGCGGAGGAACAGTGAAATCAGGCGTGAGATGCAAAAGATGTGAGTCAAAAGACCACATCTCACGCAAAATGAATAGGGGCACAAATGATAACGTCCTGCGGCTCATGATCTAGAAATGGCTTGAGCCGCTGGCCGTTCACTCGAAAGGTGCTCTCAGAAGACAACTCGGATATATCAATACTACCATTGTCGTGCACCTTCCTGACTAGAAAAGGTCCCTTCCATTTGCTCTGTAGCTTCCCTGGAAATAATCTAAGCCTCGCATCAAACAGCCATACTCTCTGTCCAATCTCAAAATGCTTGTGGCTGATATGAGAATCATGCCACTCCTTCACTTTTTCCTTATAATGTAGGCTGCTTGAGAAAGCTACATCTCTAAGCTCCTCCAGGGCAGCTAACTCTGCCCTCCTCTGGTCTCCTATACCATCTGAATCCATCAAGATATCAGTAACTGCCCAAAGTGACTTGTGCCTCAGCTCAACAGGTAAATGGCACGGCTTGCCATAAACGAGGCGAAAGGGAGATGTACCCAATGGAGTCTTGAAAGACGTCCGATATGCCCACAAGACCGAGTCCAAAAGCTGTGACCAATTCTTTCGGTCAGGGCGGACGACTTTCTGCAAAATATTCTTGATCTCCCTGTTCGACACCTCAGCTAGACCATTCGTCTGTGGATGGTAAGGTGTGGCAACACGATGGTCTATGCTGAACTCGTTAGCAAGGGCCTTCACCTGGTCGTTGATGAAATGAGACCCCCCATCAGAAATAAGAACTCGTGGAACCCCGAACCGCGTGATGATATGCTTCCTCAAAAATCTGCAAACTGTCCTCGCATCAGCGGCTCGGGCGGGGATAGCCTCAACCCAACGACTAACATAATCAACGGCCAACAGAATGTACTCAAACCCCTGACTCTTAGGGAATGGACCCATGAAGTCGATGCCCCATGCGTCAAAGACCTCACAGAAGTGAATGGGCTGCATCGGCATCATATCACGCTGTCCACAAGTGCCCATCCTCTGACAGTCAGTACACCTCTTCACGAACTCATCCGAGTCCTTGAAGAGGGTAGGCCACCACAAGCCGGATTGGAGCACTTTCTGTGCCGTTCTCCTCCAGAATGATGTCCTCCTGCCTCAAGCTTGTGGCAGTAAGTGAGGACGCTATGGTGTTCCTCCTGAGGAATACACCGACGCCAGACGCTGTCCCCTCCTTCGTGGTAAAGGATGGGATCCTCCCAGTGGTAGGACTTGGCCTTCGCAAGGAAGGTCTCAAGCCTCTACCTGGGCCAATCTTGTGGGACTTTCCCTGCAACGAGAAAGTTCACAATATCGGCATACCACGGGAGTGAGGCGATAGCAAGAATCGCCTCATCTGGGAAGGTATCACGAATAGGATCAATCTGCTCAGAATCCTCAGGCTGCTCTAATCGGGAGAGATGATCCGCCACCACATTCTTGACTCCAGGCTTATCCTTAATCTCAATGTCGAACTCCTGGAGTAGAAGGATCCATCTAGTCAGTCTGGCCTTGGAATCCTTCTTTGCCATAAGGTACCTGATGGCGGTATGATCTGTAAACAAAGTCACTCTAGATCCAATGATATATGATCTGAACTTATCTAAGGCAAACACTACTGCTAGCATCTCCTTCTCTGTGACCGTATAATTCCTCTGGGCGGAATCCAATGTGCGGCTAGCATAGTGTATGGCAAATGGGCACTCCATCCCTCCTCTGTCCCAGCACTGCCCCCACGGCAAAATCGGAGGCGTCCGTCATGATCTCGAATGGGAGAGACCAATCAGGCGGCTGGAGGACAGGAGCCTCTATAACATGCTGCTGGAGAGTCGCAAAAGACGAAACACTTGTCATCTACAAGGAACTCGGTGTCTTTCGTCAAGAGGTCAGTCAACGGTCGGGCAATCTTGCTGAAATCCTGAATGAACCTCCTATAAAATCCAACATGCCCCAGGAATGACCGTAATTGCCTCAAATTGGACGGCAGGTGTGAGTTTTTCTTAATGACATCAACCTTGGCCGGATCAACCTCCATGCCCCTGTTGGAGATGATGTGGCCAAGCACCGTCCCTTGAGTCACCATGAAGTGACTCTTCTCCCAAGATAGCACCAAATGGAACTCAATACATCGCTGGAGTACCCGGTCTAGGCAGTCAAGACAAGAATCGAATCCGTCGCCGTAGACCGAGAAATCGTCCATGAAGACCTCCAAACACTCCCCCTACCATGTCCGAAAAGATCGACAGCATGCACCTCTGAAAAGTCGCAGGGGCATTGCATAGCCCAAATGGCATGCGTCGAAAAGCATATGTGCCGAAGGGACAGGTAAAGGTGGTCTTCTCCTGATCTTCAGGAGCGATGGCCACCTGGTTGTAGCCTGAGTACCCATCCAGGAAACAATAATGGCTCTTCCCTGCCAGTCTCTCAATGATCTGATCAATAAAGGGCAGGGGGAAATGATCCTTCTTGGTGGCTTGGTTGAGTCTCCTGTAGTCAACGCAAACCCTCCAAGAAGTGGGTACTCGTGTAGCGATCTCCTCTCCCGACTCACTGATCACAGTCGTGATGCCCGTCTTCTTGGGCACCACATGCAAGGGGCTGACCCACTTGGAGTCGGAAATGGGATAAATAAAATCTGCGCTCCACCATTTGGATATTTCCTTCATAACGACCTCTCTCAGGTTGGGGTTCAGTCGCCGCTGGAACTCACGCGACGGCTTCGCCCCTTCCTCAAGATAGATATGGTGGGAGCACACTGCTGGACTAATCCCATGGAGATCCGCTACGCTCCATCCGATCGCCTTGCGGTTCTTTCAAGAACCCCATAACGGGATTCTTGCTCTCCAGTCAACTCGGCTGAGATGATGACTGGGTACATCTCTGGATCGCCCGCAAGGAATCGATACTTCAGCGAAGTAGGGAGCGGCTTTCGCTCTGGAATGCTGGTTGCTGGCAAATCTGGCTGCGGAAGGAACTGCGTGAAAGCTGCAAGGTCTGCCAAATCTGCCTGGGAAAGTGAAAGCGTACTCTCGCAAACTGGATCGGGAGAAGGCGGCTCAACTGCACTGTCTCTGCTCTGCTCTGCCTCTACCTCCTCCTCAACTGTAGGCTCAAATGGACTCATATCTGGCATCTGATCATAGCAATCGGCCCAATCAGACTCTGAATCCGAGGGATCTGTATCAGAAGCGGTGGCATCAGTACCACCGAACAACAAGTTGGCATCAGCACCACCATCACCAATCATCGTGCTGCGATCGAGGACCGGCTCTGCTGCCTCTATGGTATCCTGAACCAGGTCTGTGCTCTCCAGACTCTCCTCTGCTAGCGTCTCTGCATCGGCTGTATCTGAAAGTGAGAGGGTGGTCTGTGTCTCCAGGTCTGCCCAAGCTGCCTCATCGTCTGAAATCACAAAATCGCAGTCCTGGTGGATGTCTGGCTCTGCGTCTGTCAGCTGCCCTGAATCGGTACTCGCATCTGAGCGGGCTCTGAGTCTGGCTCTGTAGTCCTCGACCGTCTCTATTTGTATACTCTCGCCCTCGACGCGAAAGTACACCTTCCCGCTATCATGATCAGTCACCGCCTTGGCTGTGGCCAAGAACGGACGACCAAGGATGATGGGGGTATCAGTCACTGACTCAGGGATCTCCATGTCCAACACTACGAAGTCCACGGGGAATTTCAGGCCCTGAATCGTGACGATAACGTCTCGTAATAACCCCTTCGGCCTCTTGACAGATCGATCAGCGAACTGAAGGACTGTCCTGCTCTGTCGAAGAGTGCCCAACTCGAAGCGGTCGAGAAGGGCTGCCGGAAGAAGGTTAATCGACGATCCGCTATCTAAAAGAGTACGGTCGAACCCTCTGCTCACTAATCTGGCAACTGACATACGGGGCCCCTGCATCTGGCCTCTTGGCTGGCAGTCGGTTCTGGATCGCGAAGCACGTGGCTTTCGTCAGCACATGTATCTCTGAAGTATGGTTCCTCCTCCTCCTCCTAACTGTAGTCCTCTCTCTCAAAGATCTCTGGAGAAGGGGGATGTGCTGCAAAGCCTCCTGGAGGGTCAGCTGAATGTGGAATCTATCAATCATGCTCTGGCTGAACTCCTCAAACTCTCTCTTTTTGAGATTTTCTTTTTTCTTCCCCTTCCCCATCTGAAGGGCTCTAGGGAAGGGGATCACTGGGTCCTTCTCAGATGAAGGACTAGGACAAGATCTACGCGGTTCAAGGACCGGATCCACACATACATCATGCAACACAGTGGGACCAGAAGAAAGTAAACCTTTTCCTTTATTCATCACAGAATCCTGAGATACATGACCATGAGGAAAAACAACAACTCTCTCTCTTAGACACCGGTGGCCTCAGTACCACCACGGATGGGCTGCTCTGCTGCTACTGGTGAAGGTAGACGTCGGGCGGCATCAGTACCGCTCGCTGGCTCGGCTGCTGCTGGGGTGGCATCAGTACCACCTCCTCGAACTGGTGAAGTGGCGGCCTCAGTGCCGCCTGTGGGATCAGCATCCTTGGTGGCCTCAGTACCACCGTCATCGACTGGAGCGGCCTCAGTACCGTCCCTCCTCCTCCTGGGGCGCCTCTGGATGGTGCTCAGCTGAGGCGCCGCCGCCGGCTGGGGTCCTACCGCTCCTAAGCGTGGCAAAATCAACATCAAACAGATCTGAAGAAGTATCATCAAATGGATCGCTAGGAGTGGCTAACTCAGTATGTACTACCTGCTCAGACTTCCGCTTCAGGTTGTTCGGATTGGGCTCTATCTGTGCAGGTATGGCGGCCTTCCCTCTCACCAAGTCCCGCATCTCCTGGCGGAACTCATCCATCTCCCGTCTGAAGGTCGCCTGCTGGTCCGTGAGGAGGCGGGCGATATCATCCAAGGCAGGGCTCTCGTGGGAGCCCGACGGGTAGCCTCTCTGTGGGTGAGGCTGCTGGTACTGCTGTCGGTGAGAGGGGTAGGACGGAGGGTGCTGCTGGTGCTGGTATCCCGGGTGAGCCTGCTGCTCACGTCTCCCAGACTGTCCCTGCTGCTGATAGGGACGAGGACCATAGGATGGCTGCTGCTGGTACACTGGGGGCTGCTGTTGCGACTGGTGCTGGTCTCTCTGATGGGAGTACTGCCCTCCCTGACCTGACGGCTGCTGCTGGGGCTGGGCACCACCACTCCCCCACCTGAATCCGGGATGGTCTCGTCGGATCCCAGGCTGGGGACGGTTGTACCAGATCCCGTTGACATCCATCAACGGCTCTGCATCCAAGGGGGCTGGGGGTAGTACTGCCAACGCTGATCCGGCTGGTAGAGCACCATCTGCATCTCTGAAGATGGTGGAGACTGGTAGGTGGGCTGCGGCTGCTGGTACGGCTCCGCCTGTACAAAGTGAACCTGTCTAGGCTGCTCTGAGGAGCTGGAGCGCTGGGACGAGCTGCTGCTGCCGCCGGTATCGCCTCGCGACAGAAGACGGGGCTGCGAAGCCGTCTGTGTCTCCCTGGAGACACATGAGCTGTGTCTTCATGTCGCTCAAGACCTGTGCCATCTGCTCCATCTGCGTGATACTCTGGCACTGCTTCTTCTCTATCAGCTCCATGCGGTCCAACTTCTCCGCTAATGATGCCCATGTCCGCAGCGGACGACTCTGCCTGTGCTGCTGCGACTGCGGATGAACTGGATGGACCTGTATCGACCCGTGCTATCCTCTGGTACTGCACGGGTCCTGGCTGATGTGGCTGGGTCTTCTGAGTGTAGAGCCTGGTCTGAGACATCACCATATAGTTCTCTGACATCTCCTCGTAAATGGCCAGACCTGGTCATGGTCCTTGGCGAAGTAGGACCCGCCGCAAGAAGCGTTCACCAGGCCCTGAAGCTCTGGCGTCAACCCGCTGAAAAAACTCTGAACTAGGTTCGGCTTCGATATGTCGTGGTGCGGGCATCTGTCAAGGAGCTCTCGGAACCTCTCCCAAGCCTCGTGGAACTGCTCGTTGGGGAACATGGAGAAGTTGCTAATCAGGGCCCTCGCTGCATTCGTCCGCCCGAGTGGATAGTACTTTTTCAAGTACTCGGTGCGGAGCTGATCCCAGGTATACACAAACTTCCCTAAGTGCTTCAGCCAGTTGGCTGCTCTGTCTGCCAGTGAAAACGGGAAGGCAATCATCCGTATAGTGTCCTGGTCCACGTGGCGATCGTGGACAGTGCTGCAGATCATAAGAAACTCCTGGAGGTGGAGGTGGGGCTCCTCGGTGGCTAGCCCGTGGAATCGGGGTAGCAGCTGCAAGGTGTTCGGGGGGAACTTGAAGTCCCCCACGATAGCTGGCACTACCACCCAGTGATGCATCAGAGTGGATCCGGGGTTGTGTAACGCCCGCATCGGCTGTGGTGGTCCTCCCGCTGCCGCGGCGGCTGCCGCTGCGGCGGCGGCGGCTGCTGCAGCTGCTGCGGCTGCTGCGGCTGCGGCATCTGCATCAAGCAACTCCTCAGGCTCGCTCTGCTCTGATCCTCGCTCTGCTCTGAGCCTCTCCAACTCACGCCTCATCTCAATCATGAATGCTCCCTGATCGCAGAGCTGCTGCTGAACCGTCTCAAGTGATGCGATCAGGGTGGAGTTGATCGCCCCCTGGTCAAGTACAACATGATGGTCTCCCTGCCGACCTCTGGGGGAATCGTCTGCTCTGGCGGCCATAACGACGTCTGCAAAACCAAACGAGCCCAACTCAGTGCTGTCAAATGTATCAATCTCTCCTCGGGCTCGTGTCTCTCAGGAAGGTCAGAAAGGGGATCGAGGGGGAACAGGGCGGAATCGTACTCGGGCTCGGAGAGCTGGTCTGAGCTCTCACTAGCCAACCTAGATGATCGGGTAGACGTGCCCGAAAGCGGTGCAACCAGAGGCTGCCTAAGAGACCGTCTACCCATCATCTTGATCTGGGCGAGTAGGGCGGATGAGATCTGGAATCAACTATGATCACAAAACAAACCCCCGGTTCACCAACACAACACGAGCTGAAGACCGTGAAAGTTCGGTCAAATTATCTTGTCTATTTTATTTTGGTGAACACACAAAGTATCAGAGCGCTTACGTGACCTGTTAGGATATCCGATACTAGCCCCAACCGACTGGCCCGCACTAGGAAGTCGGTAATCAGTCGGGTCTAGCACCAGGAGGCTCTACCTAGGGTGCGGGTCACTCTCTCGCGCATCCAAACCAGACCAATGAGGGGGTTGCTCTCCCCAAGACAAAGTTTTTTTTTAGGGTGAGCGGTTTTTAATGATCAAGTATGATTAGCAGTCCCGATTTTATTGTTTTTTCTTTTTTAATATTTTTCAAAGCAAGCAAAAAGGCCTAACGAATTTTTCGGTTCTCCTGATTATTTAAGCCGAAAACAGGGGGGAGAAGACGAAAAAGCCGATGCACGATGAAATCAATGATGCATGCAAAGTAAGGAAGGCGTACCTGACTCCAGCACTCTACATGCAATATGATCCGGCATAAATTTAAAGGCAGGAAAGTAAACTACCTAAATGATGCAAGCGGTAAAAACCGAGTCCTAAACAGCAGTGCTAGCGTAGAACCGTCTAACCGATCACCGACCCTCAAGCCAAGGAGTCCGGTCTTGGCTTACCCCTCCTCTTCTCGACAGGTCGAGTTCAGGAGTTAGCGCTTGTGGGGCAGGCTCGCGGCACGTAGGCTGCGAAGGAAGATGAATCGGTTATTTTTATTAATTATTTTTAGTAGGTCCAATTAACGATCTATAGGAACAGATCAGCAATTAGGTGTGGGGATCCTACTATTACGGCACAGTCACCAGAAAATCCTACTGCTAGGGGCTCGATCAAAAAGCCGCGTAAACACCGGAAAGGCAGTAAAAAAAGGAAAAAATAAAAGCCGCGAAAAAGCCGCTAAAAACCGCTAAGTACTAAAGGGTCCCCCGAGCACACCGGTGCTCGGCGAAACAGACCCTGGAGTCCAAACAGTCCAAGTCCACAAGTCTGAAACCTGTATTATTACAATGATGAATGAATAAAATCCTAAGCTACCTCACCCACTCACCTCTCTCTCTCTCGCTCTCTCTGCGGCTTCGTGAAGAAAGAAGCCGCCTCCGCCTCGCTCGGGTGCTCCGGCGCTCCTAAGAATGCCGCCCTCGCTCCTCGGGCCCTCGCAAGAAAAATAGAGAGAAGTGTGGTCAGTCCAACAATTATTCAAAAAGATCAGAAAAATGTATATCTACAAAAATCTATACAAAAAGCCGTGAAACTCGAAAGCCGCGGAAAAATCTAAAAGACTACTAAGCCGTGCTCCCGGCAACGGCGCCATTCTGATAACCCGAAAATGCGATCGAGGTAGAGGTCGGAAAATGGTCGTTGCGACCTCAATCACAAAAACGGAGAATATCAAGAAAAATCAACCACTCAACTCAGAGAAAAACAATCAAGCACAAAATAGAGCGGTCTAGCTATGGATTAACCTGGTATAGCTCCCAGGGTCGAACACGAGGAGCACGGGTTGGCTCGAAAGCCTACGAAGTAGTCACAATAGAATAAAATACAAGAAAAGTTATTTTTAGTGGTTTTTATGAATTTTTAAATTTTTTCTTGGATTTTTAAAAGATAAAGAAAATAGAATAGAGCGAACTCAAGCCAACTTCAACAATTTATTAAACACACCAATAATAATGCAAAAATTAAGGAAAAATTGTTTTTGTGTTTTTTATGTTTTTAAGTGTTTTTGGTTAATTTTTGATATTTTTTTTTGACGGGTAGATTATTTTGTAAAAATCAAACAATGCAAAACAGGAGAGGTACTGTCCAGCAAGGCTTGAGACTCAAAAATAAAATATCTAAGACTCTCACTAAGCCCTGGAGGTAATTTTCCTATAATCTATGAAGAATAAGGAAAATTGGGCACCTTAATTATTGTTTTTGGATTTTTAAATTAATTATTAGAATTTTTATGAGTTTTTTGAGTGTTTTGCAATTTTTTAGGTTTTTAAGTGATGAAAAATAGCCAAAATTGGCTAGAAAATCAAACCACAAGCAAGCAACAGTATCTAATTTTTTTAGAATTTTTGGTAGGGTTTTTATATTTTTTTATGATTTTCAAAGATGAACAGTAGCTGAAATAGATGTTTTTGGATTTTTAAAAATAATAAATGGAAGCAAAAATGTCCTCAAAAATCCCTAAAATTTCTACACCATGGCAGGAGCCATGTGTCAAAATCTCATTGGATTTGGAGGTCGTTTGATATTTTATTCAAAAATGCAAAGGGGGCACTGTGCACAAGGACCAATGTGCAAATACCCGAGAAGCTGGGGGCTCTGGTGCAAAATACCCAGCAAGTCACGCGTGTGGCGCGTGGCTGGGGCACACAGGGACCAAATGGTAATGAAAACCACGTTCCAGGACCTTTTGGTAACGGGTACCAAAAAGTCCAAGGGTCGGGTTGCAAAAAGCCCACTAAAATCCGCACATGCGTAATAAAAACATTCACAGGGGCATAACTGCAATTACTCAAAAAGATTCATTCCATTCATAACATCCCAGATCTACAGGACTAAAAATATAAAAAGCCCAGATACACACGTGACGAAGCACGTGGTCACACACAAACAGGGGCATACATGCAATTAACAACAAGCACAAGGTCCCTACTGCAATTTACCCTACGTAAATAAAGTTTTAAAACTATTTACAGGACTAAAAGTAAAATGACAAACTACGAGGGGGTCCTAAGATATTTACCCCTTTATTCGCCGACGGCCAGATGTGCGCCACGTGGTGATCGGACGGCTGAGATTGGATGGCGCTCTCCTTCTCTTCTCTTCTTGGGCTCGATCGACGGTGGAGACGAAGCCACGTGGATGATCTAACGTCCGAGACTCTGGTGCTTCTCTCCTCTGCTATCAACGGTCCGGATGCACTCCTCGGATGGATCGACGGCTACTGCTCCTCGAAAGATGGACGCTCACGATCAGAACTGGAGCTGAGGCGTCATCGGACGGCTCTGGATGATGGAGGAAGAACTCGACGCCGGCGAACTTCGCCGACCTCTGCGTGAACTCCGGTCCTCCTCAGCTGCTGCTAAAGCTCGGAACACGTTCCTGGTGCAGCCCCGCAGCTGATGGTGGTAGCCGATGGCCCAGCCGAGCCCTGGAGGGGCTCCGGCGAGGCTGGCGGCGCGAAGCTCCGGCCTGGAATGTAAGGGGGGCTCAGATGCCTCCCTTTGAACCTGCAAAGCAACCAGAACGCTTCGCGGGTCGAGGGCAAAAATGCCTCGACCCAAGGAAGCGGGGTGAAGGTGGTCTGTGCGGTGGGGCGAACGAGCTCCGGCGAGGCGGAGACGGTAGAGCTCGACTCCCAGCTCCGGGGCGAGCTGGGGTGAATGCGTGGGTGAAGAACGTGCGCAGGGAGAAGGCGAAGATGATAGGGTGCTCCGATGGTCGAAAGATGAAGCGAGACGATCGGAATCAACGAAACACGGGGATGGGTCGATTTGGGGGTACCTCGAAATTAGCCTAATCCAGAAAGAACGGAGGTTACCTGTATGGCGATGTAGACTGTGGGGAGCTCAGCTGTCTCCTGGTCCTCGCCTCCAAGGGTCGTCAACACCCGAGGCTCGAGCTCCAGATGGTCGTCGGAGCGCGGCGGCTACAAGCGGCCGGATCGATGGTAGACGCACCTCCTCCTCGCTGCGACACAGGCCGGCGCGAGCTGTCACCTCGGGGGACACAGTGGAGCTCACAGGAAAGAGAATGGCTAGCCAAAAGATGGCGCGAGAAAGCGGCGGAGCTCGGATTATATACGCATGAAGGTCCGGAAAGGAGGTGGCGGGTAGGGCGCGCCGAAGCGCGGATCTCGAGGCAGAAGCTCCGGCGAGCTTCTCGGATGTGCTGAGGTCATAACGGACCCGGATTTGGGGTGAATGGGAATCGGGTCAACAAAGGAGATATCCGAGAAGGCGGGTCGAACGCTCAAACCCGGGCTCTGGTGGTCCTGGGGGAGGTGTTGACCGGGGGTCAACAATCCCCCGTGGGCCAATCAGAGCCCGCCAAAAATTGGGATTTTATTTGATTTTTTTGAGGCCTTAAATGGCCGAATTTCCAAGAACTTAAAAACATGAAAAATGTTTGTTTTAATTTTTTCTATTTTTTTGTGATTTTTAATTAATTTTTGGAATTTAAAATAAGGTCTATACATATTAGCTATACATAGGTATATATACATTAAGTAGATTTTTGGTTTTTGATTTTTAATTAGTTATTTTTATACATTTTTATTCCCATTTTATATTTTATTTATTTATAGGATAAAATGAGGAATAAAAGGCTATTTTTATCTTATTTTTATTATTTATATACATAGGTCAAATAATTATTTATTTATACTTATATACATGGTATATATACAAGGTAGTTTTGTGTTTTAATTTTGTAATTTTTATTTGATTTTTGGTTTAATTCTTTTTATTTTATTTATTTACAAAACACAAAAAGGAATATTTACACAGAGTTTTGAAAATAAATAGCTTTATTTACAAGGTGAAATAAATAGAGAGATGATGAGCTATGTACATGATGAAGGGTTCTTTTTGAATTTTTGATTTTTAATTTTTGTTTTGTTTTCCATAGTTTCTATATATACAAAATATGTACAAAAATATTTTTTTGTTTGAGGAAAATATTATTTATTTATTTACATAAATATATATACACATGAGCCCCTATCTCCCTCTACTTGTGGCTTTTATGCGGTCAGGCCCATGCTGAGCCCTCCCTTGGGTTAGGTTGCTCAATATTTATTCTAAATATTTCCCTCTTTTTTTTTTCTTTATTCTTTTATTTTTGCACAAAAACATGCTAATTACATATTTTTACAAAATGCATGCTTTTGCTAATTATTGATATTTACATATATCTACATGTATTTGCAAAGGTTTTTGTAGCTAAAATATAAGAATAAAGAGTGATGAATGGGTATTCATCACTCGCCGGTGTATATACCTTGGTTAGGTCATCAACCTATTGGTCTGCCAAATGTACACACTCAGACATATAGCAATACATCTGTCTCCAGTCAGAGGATGCATGCCTATGTTGTGACAGTATTCAATGTAGGTCTTTGGTTATCTCGATCTCGTCAAGTCAACCCACTGACTCAACTAATTTGACACCTCCGAATCACTATTCCTATGCAGAGGACTTGCATCAAGAGGTCAGTCAGATATCAGCCATATGAGAGAGGATTGTCATCTCCTACTCAGGCTGGAGATCATCACTTAATAATCATTTGACGATGCTTGATGAGTCCTCTATCTAACTCTTTAGATATTCATCCAAGCATCAGCCTCTATGATTCATCCAATGAATCAACAGCTGTATGATCATTAAGTTGGCCATGGTACATAACCCTTATTGTACAGAGGGACCCTATAGTGCATTCATTCATTAATCTCAGAAAGGGAGTGAAAAATAATCAATAACTTTCATTGATAATTTATTCATTGCAATAACATTTATTGTAGAAATGGTACGCCCGGGGCTCACATTGCTAACAATGGAAAATTAAGATCCGGAGACTCTCTAAGAAAACTGATCTCCGATGCATATAATGGAGATAAATTAGACAGATCATCGAATATCTTAAGGATTGGCTCATCCTCGCGAGGGTCTTTGAGGTGAGGCAACTCAGAATCAGAAGGATCAGAAGACTCGGTCTCGTGATCCGATAGATCGGATACACTCTCAGTAAATGAAACCGAGTACACATCGTGTATGGCATTTTCCCGCAGATAACCCTCGGGGAGAAATGCAAGATCATCATTGAGGAGTAGAGGATCAGGATCTATAAGGGCATCTGTGCTGCTGGCAAGCATCCACTCTGTGCAGCAGGCTGCATCATCATCTAAAGTCTGGTTCTCGGCAATCTGGAAGTAGGAGAAGGTACTGGTCATCATCGCGGAGGCTGGTAAGGTGACTGCGGTTGATCCTCGCTCTGCAGCAATGCTGGCTATCATCTCGTCCTCAGAAAATGTATTTGTCTCATCAAAGTGGAGGACAAAAGGCTCAAATACGGGACTCTCTATGTCTGGCCTCTCAAAGTGGTGTCTCATATCGAGCAGTGGCTGCTGGGCTGAGTCAGGGTGTTTGTCTGACTCCGAGAAGTGTCTCTGCAGAAAAGAAGCTGAATCATCCGGGGCTGGACTCTGAACTGGCTGGATCGCTTGTTGTAGTAGCTGGGGCTCCTTCGTATCTTGGAGTATCAGAAGATCTAATATCCAAGAATCGTCAATTGAAAACTCTGGGGCTGACTCGAACTCTAGCTGGAAAACCAAGGGGAACTCGAGTAGACTCTGGGTCAGAACTTCCACTGTAGCAGTCATGTCCTCTGTACTATGTGGTGCTACAGAATCCAAGTCCTCGGGCTGGTGTGTAGAAACTGTATCCTCATGTAGTGTGACACACCCTATTGGTACTACAACATCCTCATGTGTTGTTCCGACTATGGTATCTCGTGAAGATGGTCTCTGTGAAAGTAACATCGAGATGGCCTCCAGTAAGTTAATGTCGGAACTACGGTGTGAACTGCCACATGAGGTAATCACCAGTGCTAACTGCTCCGCGGTCATCCCCTGCATGGAGATCTCAATAAGGTCAGTCAGTGAAAGTCCGTGCTCGGGAAATCTCCTCAAGAGGTCAAGAAACCTCGGCCATGCCTCATGCAGTAGCTCCTGGGGGTCTACTGAAAACTTTGTGATCAATGACCACATCATCTCAGCTCTACGCTGGGGAAAGTATCTCTGTCGAAACTCGAATCGTAAGTCTCCCCACATAGCGAATCTCCTTCCCAATCGATGGTGCCATCGCATGGCTCTATCTTGAAGTGTGAACGGGAAGGTCTTCAGCATCATCTCCTCTGCAGTGATATCTAAATAAATCCGTGTCCTGCAAAACTCCTCAAACTCGGACAAGTGAAGATAGGGCTCCTCGTTCACCTCTCCTGAAAATGTCGGCAAGTCTCTGAATAAGCTCCAAATCCAGAATGAATGGAGCTAATGTAGAAGCTGACTGAGCTCCCTGTCCTATCTACTCATCCATCATGCTGGCATAGGAGGCATCTGATACTTGCGTCTGCTCTCTATGATCGTATAAAGTGCACTCTCAACTCAGCAATGGTATCGTCCGAGCCTCTCATCTGCTCCATTTGATCCCCACGGACGTGTAGTGCAGCATGCCCAGAGTAATGAAAGGGATGGGAGGGAGGGAACGGGAGGTTGGTCGCAGATCCGACCTCCCTTGAAGGTGGACTGGACTGATGGTCAGAAGATGGAGAAGCCGCAAGAGTCGGCAATAAGTGAGGGGGTCCATCATCCAGGGTTAGAGGAGAGGAAGAAATAGAAGACTGAAGGGAGGGTGGGAGGGAGAAAGATAGATGAATAGATGGAGAAGATAGATGGGAAGAAGGCAGAAGGGATCTGGAAACACACAAGATGAGAAAGCAAACCCCCGATTCACCTACTCAACACTGAGCTGAAGACTGTAAGGGAGAAGTCAATTATCTTGTCAATTTTATTTAGGTGATCAAGTCAGTATTTCAGAGCGATTACGTGAGCTGATAGGAATCCAATATTCTGAACAGAATGTCCCGAATAAAAGGCCCATAGTCAGTCAAGAAATCGGATATGGCTCTAGCCTAGGCTGCGGGTCACTCTCTCGCTCATCCAAACAAAACAAGGAGGGGGTTACTCTCCCCAAGACAAATTTTTAAGTGAAATGTCTTTTAGGTCAAGTGTGATTAGCAGTCCCGATTTTATTATTTTTCTTTTTATGTATTTTTCAAAATCGTCTAATGAATTTTCTGATTTCCTTTTTATTCCTAAGTTTAGAAAAACAGGGGGAGGAAAACGGAAAAGCCGATGCACGACAAAATCAGTGATGCATGCACGAGATAGAAGGCGTACCTGATTCCAGTAGTCTACATACAATTATGATCCGTGCATAAATGTAAACTAACTATATGGATGCAATGCGAGAACCGTCCTAAACAAAATCTCCTATTATCGTGAAGCACTGATTTTATTTGCCAAAGTCCAAACGTAATCTATAGGAACAAAAACTCTTATTAGGGCTGTGGACCTAAGGCTACCGGGCTCAACAAAATAAAAACCTAAGTCTATGGGCTCAAGCACAGAAATCCACGTGAAATCAAAGAAAAGAAAAGCGGCAAAAAAAACACGATGGGGTCCCCCGAGCACACCGGTGCTCGGCGAAACAGACCCCAGAATCACAGTGTCTCTGAAAGTCCTGGTACCTGTATTATTACAATAATAAAATAGTCTACAGAGAAAATAAAAATAATCTAGACTACGGCTATTCCGTGGCTCCCGCACTTCGGTTCTCCTCCTCGCGCTCTCGTGTGACTCCGTACAGAAGAGAGCCGCCTCCGAATCCTGCAGTTGCTTCGGTCATCCGAAAAAGCCGCCTCGATCCAAGGGCCCTCGCAAGAAATAGAAATAGAAGTGTGTCGGACCAAGATATTAGAAAAATAAACAAATAATATCAGATAGAAAAATATCTACAAATATGCATAAAAAGCCGCGAAAAACCGCGAAAAATCTAAAGACTACTAAGCCATGCTCCCCGGCAACGACGCCATTCTGATGATCGAAAAATCACAAGCTCTCACTATCGGGCCAAGGTAAAAATATTCGGTGTCATTGCGACCCGAATAGAAAGACTCAGCCAATCAAGAAAAATTCAGGAACCACCAAATCGAAAGATAAATCAATGAAATCAAACAGCGGTCCTCTCTAGTTTATTAACCTAGTATAACGACCAGGGTCAAACTCAAGGAGCACGAAGTGGCCGAATCGACCTACAAAGTAGTCTAAAGATAAAATAAAGAGAGAAAATGTTTTGGTGGATTTTAAATGTTTTTAAATTTTTTGTGTTTAAAATTATATAAGAAAATGTAAGAAAATGTATATAAGAACAAATTCAATAATTTATTTAAACACTCACAAATGCTCAAAAAATTCAAATAAAATTGTTTTTATGTTTTTAATATTTCTAAGGTGTT
Organism: Ottelia alismoides; assembly: GCA_037367405.1. Taxonomy (NCBI): domain Eukaryota; kingdom Viridiplantae; phylum Streptophyta; class Magnoliopsida; order Alismatales; family Hydrocharitaceae; genus Ottelia; species Ottelia alismoides. The sequence goes on along the minus strand of JAZKJV010011818.1, from coordinate 791 downwards.
TTTGGTGATTTTATGGGAATTTTATAATTTTTAGTTGATTTTCTAAAAATCAGGAAATGGGAAAACAGTGGAATAATGTACATCCAGACTTGAAAGGCTAATTAAAAATATATAATTGGCCTTTAAAAATCTGGAGACAATTTTTATGAAAAATATATACAAAAACTAAACTACAGAAAAAGAGTTTGCATTTTTTGAATTTTATGGCTCATTTTTAAGGCTCGTTTTTTTGTTGAACTTATACAAATGAGCCAAAAATTGGATAAGAATATAGAAAACAACAAAACATTGGATAGAAGGTAGAAAACAACAAAACAAACTATCCCTAATTTTTCTAGAATTTTTAGAAAAGTTTTTTATATTTTTCTTTGATTTTCTTTTCCAAACAGTAACAAAAATACGTGTTTTTGATTTTTTAAAATAGTAAAAAGCCACAAAAATGTCCCAAAAAATTAATGTAATTTTTACACAGTGGCAGGAGACATGTTTCCAAATTTCACTTAATTTGGAATTTATTTGCTATTTCATTCAACCAATAAAAGAGCTACAGCACATAGGGACCTATTTGCAAGAAAACATAGTTCGGAGGGCTAAAGTGTAACACGTGCAAAAACCTTAGGGTATAAAGTGCAAAAGTCGTAAACAATCAGCACATGTCCAAATAAATTCACGCACAGGGGTATAACTGTAAATAATGAAACTAAAACTTCATTTCATAACATAGGAGAAAACCCAAGCCCATACATGCAAAATGTCCAAAAATTCACGTGTCGAAGCATGTATCTCACATA